>JANHMN010000005.1:48350613-48371075 GCA_030674055.1 Rhabdomys pumilio
TTTCTTTCTTTCTTTCTTTCTTTCTTTCTTTCTTTCTTTCTTTCTTTTTCCTTTGTTTCTTTTTTCTGGAGTTATATACTCTTTGACATAAAAGAAGGACTATAATATGTTGAGTCATATGTGTTGAGTAAAGTGCAATTCAGTAAGCATTTTATAGGGTTTTAAATTACATTTTATTTCTTTGTACATTCTTCTCTCTCTCTCTCTTTTTCTCTCTCTTCTTCTTTCTCCACATTTGCACATTCATGCAGCATACTCTTCATGTCAAAGTCAATTGACTACTTGCGAAAGTCATTTCTTTTCTACCTTATGGGTCCCAGGTATCATACTTGGGTTATTAGGCTCGGCACATTTTTCAGATTAACCATCCCACTAGCCTTTAGTAGGAATTTTAATAGTTATCCACAATTAATGTGGTATGGTTTGAATAGAAATGCACCTTACAGTTTCCTATGTTGAACAATCAGTTGATCTGGTGGCACTGTTTTCAAAGCTGGTGGAAATTTTAGAACATGGTGCTTAATTAGAAGAATTAGGCCAGTAGATCATGTCTTTGAAAATGATACCTATTCCTCAGTTTCTTCCCTTCCTCCGCTTCCTGGAGACTATACATGAAGAACATGTTTTTGGTGGAAAGGTGTTTTGTGGCTCTGGAAGTAATTATGGGGAGGGGTAATGGGTAAATATGATCAAAATACCTTGTATGGAATTTTAAAAAATTATATATATATATATATATATATATATATATATATATATATATATATATATACACATATTATATTACTAAAGAACTCACTCTGCAACATGACTCTTCTGCCATGTTATTCTCCCAAACATGTAGCATCATATAACCATGGGCTGAACCCTTTGTAACTATGAGTCCAAATCAGTGTTTTATCGTTTGTTTCTATAAGCTATTTTCTTACAGCCGTACAAAACGTAGCTAACATGTGTAGCAGGATGGTTTCCTCCTGCTGCAGGAAATAATGTAAATAATAAATTACATTATTTGCAATAAACACGGTGATTGGGGAGGAGCTAATGTGGGAGGAGCGAAGAGAGAGAAGGGGAGGAAGAGGAGAGGAAGAGGAGAGGAAGAGGAGGAGCTAGTAGGAGGGGAGATATTTAGCAGCCATTGAGAACTACACATGGGTCCAGAACACTCCTGGGCAACAATTTATATCTTAAGGTTAGATATTGAGTAACAACTCGAATGTGTGGGCATCTTGTTAATTGAGCATTTCCAAATATATAAATATTGGATAGCCATTATGTATTAAGAGTCTTCATTCTCCCAGGTACTGCAGGATGGCGGGTATTATCTGGGCTCAGCCAAACACTGTGGACAGCATGGTAGATCTAGCCACCACGATGGTGTCTAGTGGGTGCCAGGGTCGCCGCTCTCGGCTTCTGGCCACCTCTAGTGAAACATGGTGGCTGCTTAAGAACAAGCCAGACCAGACCTTTTTAAATATTACCCTCAACAAATGTAGCTCATATAGCTAAGATTTTGGAATTTTGGAAGGGTGATTACAATTCTTTAACAAATTTTAAGTCCTGTCAAACATTTTAGATTTATACCATGAGAAGTGTAAATGTAGACTATCTTTTGTTCCTGCTTTATTGAATGTAACACAAAGATTTGTTTTTAAAAAAATGGCTGTTTCAAGCTCTAGCTGTGTCTAGTAGCTCTGAAGTGCACAACAATTTTTTCTCTACTTCTATTCAGTTCCTGAACCTATTCTTCTCATTGGTCAACATGCTACTGCCATTAGACATTTGATTGCATGTTATTTCTGATAACAGCCACTTTTTCCTTTTGAAATCTTTTAACTTTTGAAATCTCACAGAAGTCAGAGTCTCAATGTTGAAAAACTCCCTTTGAAGCTTTATTTTCCTCTACAAGACAAACCACCTTTGTAAATGCATCGTCTGAATCCCATACTTGCTTTGTATTCATTGTTTATCAAAATGTACTGATTTGTATAAGCAGACTGGCACATTGGGATGAAAGTCAGGAAGACATCATTTAATGTTGAGCTTTGTCTTAGTTTGTGTTTTACTGATGTGAGAAACACCAGAACCAAAACATCTTGAGAAAGATAGATTTATTTGATTTTCAGTTTACAGACTATCATGAAGGGAAGTCAGGAAAGGAACTCAAGGTGGGAACCTTGAGTCAAGAACTGAACAAGGCACCATGGAGGAATACTTCTTCCATGATTTGCTCAGCCTGCTTTCTTACACAACCTAGAACCACCTAGCAGGTCAGGTCAGGGCAATCACTGGCCTGGGCTGTCCAGCTTCAATTATTAATCAAGAAAATGTCTCATAGGATTTCCCACAAACCAGTCTGATGGAGGCATTTTCTGTAATGACCCTAGCTCATGTCAATGTGACAAAATATTAACCAGCATAAGTGTCATCATTTATTAGCTATATAACTTTAAAGATTTCACACTCTAAGATTCACTTTCTTCTTTATAATGTAAGAAACTAAATAAAGTTCCTTCTTTGTATTTCTTTTTCCATCCTATGATCCTATGATACAAAGGGTTGAATAGGATTCATCCTTGTTTCTCCTTTGCTGAAAAGGCCTCAAGTGCTTATTGCATGTTTTGCTCTTATCTGTGGTTTATATTTGCAACTACATTTGATGTGATATAAGAAAAATATTTTTTAAAGAACTTAAATACAGCATGCCACATTTAGTAGGTAATTAGTAAATAAAGAATAAAATGACATAGTTTGTTTTTCCTTTCAGAGTCCATTCTTTTTCCATGATCAAGGCAACTCTTATAAAGGAAAACATTCAATTCTGTGTTTGCCTTTAGTTTTGGAAGGTTTGTTTTTTATCATCATGGCTGAAAGCATGCATATCACTGGATCAGAAGCTGAAACCCACATACTGATCTATAGGCAAGTCACACAGAAACTGAGATACTGGCCTGGTGTGGGCCTTTGAAACCTTAAAGCCTTCCCCTTGTGACATGTCTCTTCCAACAGAGCTTTACTTCTTCCAATGAGGCCATACTTTTATTTCCTTTTTTTAAATTGGATATTTTATTTACATTTCAGATGCCATCCCCTTTCCCCATTCCCCCCCTGAAAACCCCTATCCCATGCCCCCTTTTTCTTTTTGCTTTTATACACTTTTTAAAAATGTTAATCAAAGACTTTATAAGTTTGGTAATGCTCAATCAGAAGTGTAACCCAATACCCAGTCTAGATATATCAACTGTCTTTGACTGGTGGAGACACATGAACAACTGCCTCCATATCACCTCTCTCTTTCTCTCTCTTTCTTTCTCTCATCACCTAGCTTCTCCTCTCCTTCTTCTCCTCCTCTCCTTACCCCTTCTCTTCCTCTCGGTACCCTTCTCACCTTAGCTCCTCCTACATATCACCCTTCCTGTTAAGATAAATCTTTTCTCTTAAAATACATTTAGAGCATAATTGTGCCAATTTGTACCAGAGAGGTACAAGATGGTTCTAATACCCAGACCATCATTTTGTTTACTACCCAGAACTTCTGTCATCTCTTCAAACTAAAACATTTAGTTCTGGACCTGACTTTTTTCTTGGGGGCCATACTTTTTAATCCTTTCCCAACAACTCATCAGCAGGGGACCAAACATACAAATATATAAGCTTATGGAAGCCAATGTCATTTAAATTATCATACCCAACAAGGAAAAAATACTACAGAAAAAATTTCCTTATGAAGATATGTGTAAATATTATCAACAAAATATTTGCAAACTGAATCCAAGAACACATCAGAGAAATCATCCTCCATGATCAAGTAGGTTCCATCCCAGAAATTCAGGGATGGTTCAATACATGAAAATCTGTGGGGAAAAAAACTCGCAAGCAAGTTTTGGATAAGCATTGGATGAGGTAACTCCATTTAACCTGCACCAAGACCCAACAAAAATCAATGAATTTAATCTACCACATAAACAAACTTAATTAAAAGAAAAACACGTGATCACCTCACTCCATTCAGAAAAGGCCTTTGATAGAAATCCAATGCTCCTTCATGATAAAACTCCTGGAGAAATTAAGGATACAAGGGGCATAACTCAAGCTTAACCAATACAGATGCAGATGCTCATAGGCAGCCATTGAACTGAGCACAGGGACTCCAATGGAGGCGTTAGGGGAATGATTGAAGGAGAAGAAGGGATTTATAACCACATAGGAAGAACAACAATATCAACTAAATAGACCCCCTCCCCCCAAGAGCTCCCAGGGACTCAACCACCAACAAAAGAATATGCATGGAGGGACCCATGACTCCAGCTACATATGTAGCAGAGGATTTTCTTATCTGGCATCAATGGGAGGGGAGGCCTTTAGTCCTCTGAAGGCTTGATGTTCCAGTGTAGGGGAATGTTAGGGCAGTGAGGTAGGAGTGAGTGAGGAGGAGCTCTCTCATAGAAGCAGGGGGAGGGTGATGGGATAGGAGGTTTGTGGAGGGGAAACTGGGAAAGGGGGATAACAAACATCAACTTAGGGAGAGAGAAACTTAAAGCAATTCTACTAAAATCAGGAATAAGACAAGGTATTCCATTCTCCCTATACTTATTCATAATACTACTTGATGCCTTATCTAGAGAAATAAGACAATTGAAAAAGAACAAGTAGATACAAACTGGAAAAAAGAAGTCAAAGAATCTTTATTTGCAGATGATATAATAGCATGTATAAAATGTCTCAAAAATTCTACTGGGGAACTTTAACAGCAAATAAATACTTTTGGTAAAGTGGCTAGATACAATATTAACTCAAAAAAAAATTAGTAACCAACCTATTACAAATGGACTAAGAAAGAAATTGGAGAAAGAATACCCTTCACAATAGGTGCAAATAATATAAAATAACTTGGCATAATTCTAAGCAAGCAAGTGGAATACTTGTGTGACAAAAACTTCAAGTTTTTGAAGAAAGAAATTAAAGAAGTTATCAGAAGATGGCAAGATTTCCTATTCCTGGATCAAAAGGATCAATATACTAAAAATGTCCATCATACTACAAGCAATCTGTAGATTCAGTACAAGCTCCATCAAAATGTCAACATGATCATTCATAGAACTTAAAACGACAATTTTCAACTTTATATTGAAACGCACACACACACACACACACACACACACACACACACACACACAAACACACACACACAAACACACACATACTCCCTCAAAAAAAAAAAAACCAGGATAGCATGTGTGTCATCACATCTATGTGTTTCTTGTTCTTTTTGTCTCCTTTTCTCATATTTGTTTTGTCCTATGCCAGTTTGCTTCTTTTTGTTTTATCTTATTTTATTTATTATTCTTTAGAAGCCTGTTTACTTTATAAGGAGAGAGAGAAAGAGTACTGATTCATATGTGAAGGGAGGTGGGAATTTTCTCAGAGACATTGTGAGAGGCAAAATTGATTCAGAATACATACATCTTTGTCATGTCTAGAAAACAGTATCTCTCATCAGGTGCCCTGGTTCTCTAGATTTAGTGTCTTTTTGGTCCCTCTTCTGTGATGCTCCTGGAACCTTACGTGTATAAGTTTCATTGTAGATGCATCAATGGGACTGAACAATCGCTGTGTAGCTGATTATTCTCTGCAGGTTGACCAGTTGTGGATCTGTCTAATAGTTTCCATCTGCTGAACAAGGAAAGCCTTTTTGATTAATGGTGAACAATTCACTCATCTATAAAGGTTAAGTATTTAGGATATATATATATGATTATATATATATATATATATATATATATATATATATATATATATATATTAGGATATATATAGGTTAAGTATTTAGGATATTGGTTTAGGAAGGTTTTTGGTCATTCTTTGATCTGTGTACTAATTTGCTTTATAGTTTCCTTTGCTGTACATGAGATATACTGATTTTTGGTCTTAATTCTTGTGCTACCAGAAAGCCCTAAGAAGTGAAATCAAATCAGATGGATGGCTAAGAAATATGTGGGACATAGACAGAAAGGAATATTGTTCAGTTCCAACAAAATTACATCATGAAATTTACAGATAAATGTATGGAATTGGGAGAAATGTAATGATTGGAGAAACTCAACTCTAAAAAGACAAACTCGTGTGCTCTCTCTTATATGTGGATTCTAGGTTCAACTCCTGTTTGATATGCTAAATTATAAATAAAATGGAAACCAGGAAACTAGAAAGGGGCCATTGACAGGGTTAAGAGGTCTGGCATAGTAGATTATAGATAAAATGAAAGTAGTGATATTGCAAACTACAGGTGCAAAAGCTTAAACAGGGAGGAGCATGGGAGTGTGGGAAAAATCAGGAGGTGAAGGGATCTGGAGTTATCTTAGTTTGATTTCTATTGCCTGGATAAAACACTGATACATAGGAACTTGGAAACAAAAGGGCTTATTTGGATTGCAGATTACAGTACATCCTGAAAGGAAGTCATAAGCTGAACCATAGATCACAGAGGAATGCAGCTTACTGGCTTGCTCCCCATGGATTCCTCAGCCTGTTCTCTTTACTGTGCAAGACCACCTGCCCAGAGCTAGCAAAACTCAGCACTGGGCCCTCCTACATTAATCATTAATCTGGAAAATGTTCCTCATGGTTGCCTTCAGGTCAATCTGATGGAAGTATTTTCTCCATGATCATCTTTTTCCATTTCCCAGATACCTTTAGCTTATGTCAAGTTGATAAAAATTTGACCAGAGTAGGAGGTGATAGGCCCTAGTGTAGAACCTCCTGTTGTTGATTTGCTAAATAGTCATGTTTTCACATTGTATTCTAAATATTCATGCTTATAAATGTAGTTTATGCCACACACTAGAGCTGTTCAACTTTGACTAGAGAAGTTTTGAGGTTTTTGTTTATTTATTTGTTTGTTCTTGTCTGTTTGTTTGCATTGGGCAGCTCAGTGGAGAGATGTATTTGGTCAAAGTGCTTAGAGTAAGAAACAGAATGCTAACACCACTAACACAAAGGCTTAGAAACCATTGTGAAAGAACAAAGAAACTATACGAACAGGATGATGGGGAGCAGTGCTGCCTTCTCGGCAACATGCCCTTTGCTGTTGCAATCATGCGATCACAACTGTGGTCACCTGCACAAAACTTGTGCAAGTTCAGTCCTGCCAAAATTCTGGCATAGTTGACGAGTTCTATCTAGATTACACTTCTTACTCAAGGCACTATTATAATTGCTGGGGAAGAGAGAAACTCATTCTTTTTTGAGTATGTGACTACTGGTAGGTTTTCTATGTTCCAGTGGATGCACATATGGACAACCTTAAGTGGACTTAGTCGTCAAAAAACAAACAAACAAACAAACAAACAAACAAACAAAAAGACACAGAATCGGGAGGGGATATGTTGGAGAGACATAGAAAGATTTACAGTGATGAATGGGAGCATAGATATGATCATATTTCACTATGTACATGTATAAAAATACAAAAATATTGAAAAGATAAAATTTTCTCTTTTAACCCCTACTATATCTATTGTACATGTTTATACATGATTATTTTCTCTGTTTTTTAATGAAATGAATATACATTATAGTTCTTTTACAACTGCCACAATGCTTAACAAAAATGGTTTTTGGAAACATGATTCAAGGCGAATATAGAAATAGAAAGAAAGACAGCTTGATGAAATGATAATCATAATAACACCAACCCTAGTCTCAGTGTTCTAGGAAAGATATCAGCAAAGGAACTTGGACACAGAATATATCTTATACATTTTTAATTTATGATAAGACAATATATAACTGAGGGTAGTAGCATCATCACAGCATGCAGTACACATATAAATCAAGATGGATAACTTTATAGAGCAAGCATTGAAAGATAAAACAAGTTTGACAAAGAAAACCTTTGCAGTTGCAGAAATATTTGAAAAGTTCGAAGGCAATTTATGCATTTGAAAATTAAGAATGGCTCCACTGGGCTCCTATTAAAGAATAAAATGACCCCAAAAGAAAGTCCCTATTCATAGAGTCATAGCTGGTGAACTTTTAATAAGTTGACTGCCGTTTTTGTTTCTTTAAAAACTTGAAATGAAATTACTGCCACTGAATGCAGATACTGAGGGTACTGGTGTAATTATCCCTATGTATCTCAGGGAACAATTTAAAATCTTGATAACAAAAAGCTTGGAAGAAGCAAGTGAGCCATTGAAGACAAGAAATCTTTTGAGGTTATTACCAGCAAGTGAGGCAAAGAACAGATGAAACATAATTGTTACAAATAGTATTTTCCAGATAGGTAAACATTACACAAAGAGAAATGTTAAATTAGAAAAATGTCACCTGAACATTTTTAAAGTGGAGATTGGTCTATTGGTCTGAGGATTATAAAATAATCATAAAATTAGCTCATTCTGAGCAATGTGCTAATCTTAAACCACTTCATGAAATTGACATGCATGCCTTTAATAGCTCATTTTTTCTTTTCTTCATTCCAGTTTTTTTTCACCTTAGCATTTCATAAATGTCATAATACACATTAAGAATCATGATGCCTTCTCTTTATTTCTAAAATCATTATCTTGGATATTACTGCACAATTTCAAACATTTGAAATCTGACATTGATTGATAAGGTTATTCATAATACATGCCTATTGCTGATTTAATTACTTTGGGGTTAAATGAAGAAGCATTTTAAATGATGTGCTTTAATATAGTTCAATTATTGAAAACAAATCAAACAAGAAATACATTTCAAAAATGAAAGATGATAAAAGGACATCAGTTCTGTGGAAAGCTTTAGTTTAAAATGCAGAATATTTATAAATTAATGGCATACTGGAAGATGAATTCCTTGTCCCTTCTCTTTAAATATCAGCATCATCAAATATTAAGTGCCTGTAAATACCTACTCTAATTGATCTCATGCATTTCCTTGACCTTGATACATAGCTGACTGTGTCCCTAAAGAGCTAAATACCTGTTCAGACCTTCTGCTTGGCTGCCTAAATGATTCCTTCCTGTTGCTAAATCATTTCTTCCTCAAACCCTATTCCCTCTAGAATTTAACTTATTTTCTCTGAATTTCATGTATATGCCACAGCCCATCAGACTAATGCTGTCCGCATGGCTTGTCAGTAAAATCAGCCTGCAGTGATGGTAGTGATGCGGCTTTCAGCACAGCTTCAAGCCTAATACAGCCAGCTCATGTCAGGAGATGATGTAAATTGAAGTTTCAGGGCAGTGATGAAGAGGTCTCTGAATTTAAATAGCTTCTGCAAGGCAAATGGTTCTGTGTTTCCCAGGTAATTGTACTCCCTGAAATCAAACTACCACTCAAGGAGCACAATGACATGGTTATCAAATGTTTTCAATGATTTCTTGAGCATCAAAGCTGAAAACAATGACAGGTTTAGATTTGTTCAAAATTCATAATATTTGTCATTCAGCCTCAGATCCAACTTGTTCCTACCATTTGGAATAGTCCTATGCAGATGGCATCCATTTGCTTGCCTTTTTCTTCCTCTTCCTCTTCCTCTTTCTCTTTTTCTTTCTCCTTTTCTTTCTCACTTTTTTTCATTTCAGAGAGACAGCTGTCCTAAAATTACAGCAGCATATGTATTTACATTTTAATCGCCTCCTTTAGAAATAAATCCTTTTCTCCTGTGGGACACTGTCCTTAGAAAACTTGATACTTAATTAAAAACATAACAAAAAGAACTCCAGCTTACAATAGCTTGTAGAAGTTGAATGTTTGGAGTAGGAAGGAGTTTCCTTAGGCAATGCCGTATTTTGGTTAAAATTCGAAATTTACTTTGCTTGAATATTTCAAGTGACATTAACTGAAAAAAATTGTGACACAGGATATCACTATGTTCCCTGGGAAGGCCTTCAAATTTACAATCCTTTAACTAAGCCTCCTGACTGCTAGGTTTACAAGCATATACCATCCTCTCTGGCTAAGTAATATGAGCAATTTTACTCTGGCATATTTCTCCAACAATTAAAACTGTTTTTCATACTGAATTCTAAATGTGAAAAATGTTTATTTGCTCCGAGCACTGCTTGTTAATCATTAGTGAGAAAGATAAATTGTACTTAAGAGCTAAAACCATTTTAAGTCATTTTAGAAACTTGTGATTCTGGCTTTCAAGGATGACACAAAGGGTTGAGGATTATGACCTGAGTCTGATGCCCAGGATCCAAATGAAGATGGAAGGAAAGAATCAGCTCCTGAAAGTGGTCCTCTAACTTTCATAAGTGCACTGTCATGCATGCCCCCCCCATGATACACACATACTACATAAAAAGAAAAAGTTTACCCCTAAATAATAATGCCACCAACAATCATCTGTTTCATTCTTGAATGAATTCACACAATTTATTATTTTTAATAAAGCTTTGTTTTAAAGCATGAAATGGGCAACTGCGTGTAAAATCTGCTATTTCTTTCTCAACTAACAACACATATGGAGAATATGTATATCTAAATCAAAAAAAGCACATGCATTCAATTCCAGCACTTGGGAGGCAGAGTCAGGCAGATCTCTGTGAGTTAGAGGCAAAGCTGAACTATATAGTGAGTTCCAGAACAGCCAGGGCTAAGTAGAGAGACCCTGTCTCAAATTATATATATATATATATATATATATATATATATATATATATATATATATATCCAAATCAGTGTTGATGACATAAAATGACATACTGGTGGTGTCTGTTGATTGTAAACAGAGAACATTAGAAATGATCAGACATGTATTTGGTCATTTCTCTTTTGTACTCTTTCCTGTTGTGGCATTGAGGGTATTAATTTGTAGTTTGAGGTTTACAGGTATCATAGTTAGTGTTTCTATTGATGTGATAAAAATCCATGACCAAAGCAACTTGGGGAAGAAAGAATTTATAAAGTGTATGCTTCCACATCCCAGTTCATCACCAAAGTAAGTCAGGACAGAAACTCAGACAGGGTAGGAACACTGATGCAAAGGCCATAGAGGGTTACTGCTTACTAGCTTGCTCATTATGGCTTGCTCAGTCTGCTTTCTAATAGAAAACAGGTCTATCAGCCCAGGGATGGCACCGCCCACAGCAGATTTTGCCAGGAATATGTCCCATAAGCTTGCCTACAGCCCAAGACATTTTCTTAGTTGAGATTTTTAGATGACATAAAACTAGCTAGCACAATAGGTATTCCTCTTCTTCACACTGCTTGCTGAGGGCAAGGGCTGGTCTCTCATTTTATCACCTTTTTCTATAGGACACCTTTAATACCTTCAGTTTGGAATTGCTTCTATAAGGCACTGAAGGAAAGGCTGTAAGTTGCTTACCAACAATTTTGTTGAATTCTCTTTTATAACTTGAATAGCACATATAATTTTGAGATAAATGAATATTGGATAGATAAGAACACAGTTTTAGGTTTTGTGGATAATAGTCACTCCTATCTCTTTTTTAGCTTTCAGGAGAAAGTTTGGTTTGGGATATTTCATAGGGGAATTTGTTATTACCTCACAGTACAGATGAGAAGACAAAGATTCAAAATGCTCAAGTTATTGAAGTAAATTTTGCTTGTTAATCTTTGATTGGTTTACTTTCATATCAGGGAAGACTGCTCATCTATCAGTACACACACACTTAAGAATAGACCTTGGGGTTCTCTCTCCCCTTTGTTGGATATTTCAGCTAATGTCATCCCTTCTGGGTCCTGGGAACCTCTTGCTTTCCTGGCATGTGGGCCTTTCTAGTAGATAACCCCAGTTCCCCCTTCTCTACTGCTACACAACTCCATCCAATTTCCTGACCCTCTGTATTTTCCCCCCATCTCCTCCCATACCTGATCCTGCCCCACCTTTTCCCTCCTCATCCTCTCTCCCTCCCAGGACCCTCCCTCCCTCTACCTCCCATGATTATTTTCTTCTCCCTTCTAAATAGAACGGAAGCACTCACACGTTGGTCTTCCTTCTTGAGCTTCATATGGTCTGTGAGTTGTATCATGAGTATTCTAAGCTTTTTTTCCTAATATCCACCTATCAGTGAGTACATACCATGTGTATTCTTTTGTGACTGGGTTACCTCACTCAGGATGATATTTTCTAGTTTCATCCATTTGCCTGCAGATTTCATGAAATCCTTAAAAAAAAAAAAAAAACAAACAACCTAGTAGTACTCCATTATATAAATGTACCACATTTTCTGTATCCATTTCTCTTTTGAGGGACACATTGAGGTTGTTTCCAGCTTCAGGCTATTATAAATAATATTGCTGAGAACATAGTGGGGCATGTGTCCTTGTTATATGTTGGAACATCTTTTGGACATATGCCCAGGAAATATGCCCAGTGGTATAGCTGATGAGGCTACCCACCTATCTCAAAGATATTAACCCAGAAATGTTGCTGTCTAAAGAAAATGCAGGGACAAAGAGTGGAACAGAGACTGAAGGGAAAGGCCATTCAGAGCCTGCCCCATGTGGGTATTCATCTCATCAGTAAACACCAAACCCAGACACTATTGCTGATGCCAATAAGTGCTTGCTGACAGGAGTCTGTTATAGCTGTCCCCTGAGAGGCTCTGCCAGAGCCTGTCCAATACAGATATGGATGCTCATGGCCAACCACCGGACTGAGTACAGAGACCCCAATGGAAGAGTTAGGGGAAGGGCTGAAGGAGCTGAAGGGGTTTGCAACTGCATAGGAAGAAAAACAATCAACCAACCAGACTTCCCAAAGCTCCCAGGAACTAAACCATCAACCAAAGAGGGAACCATGGCTCCAGCTGCATATGTTGCAGAGGACTGTCTTATCTGGCATCAATAGAAGGGGAGGCCCTTATTCCTGTGAAGGATCAATGTCCTGGTGAAGGCGGTGAGGCAGGAGTGGGTGGATGGGTAGGGGAGCAACCTAATAGAAGCAGAGGGGACGGGGGATAGGATAGGAGGTTTGTGAAGGGGAATCTGGGAAGGGGGATAATATTTGAAATGTAAATAAATAAAATAACCAGTACAACAATTAAATAAATAAATAAAAGTGGAATATTATTAATCTAAAAAATAAAATAGACCTTGAGAGCTGACTCTTACAGTGTAGCACAATTCTTTGATACTGACACTCAGGAAGCAGAGCCAGGAGGATCAACAGGAGCTTGAATCCAGTCTGGAGTTCAGAGACTGACCCTAAGAGAAAAGACTCTTAGAAGATTCATGTTTTGGAGTTAATTCCTCTTCATTTATGGTCTTTCTTATAACAGAATATAAAATAATATTTTGTCATAATTGTACTTTTCTACTTGATATTTGAGTGGGGTGTGTTGTATTTGTGTGAATGTTTATGCACATGGTAATATTCTTTTTATTACTTTATAGAATAGGTTATTTACATATTATTTATAGAGCACCTGATGCTTGGTGATTTCTTTTACACATCTTTTCTATGGGCCAACTGGCATGAGTATGATACAATACTTGATTGAATAATCTGAAACCATGACATTCTTTTCCACTTGAAGGTGGCAGAGTACTTCTTATAATTTACCAAACATAATATTTGGTGAAGTGGAAGGCTGGGCAGTTGAAATAGTGGGATGATTCTGGCATGATCCTAGCAATATTCTGGAGCTGAAAAACTATGCCCATGAAGTTGTTGACAAGTTAATGTCAGAATGTTCTTGGAAAAAAATGCCTGAGTTCATGCTAAAGTTGAGTGGAACCCTGAGTAATTTTGAAAACACTGTTTGTGAAGGTATCATAAAGTAAGTTCCCCATTTATTGTTGAAGGACTGTAAAGTATACTCTTCCTGAAGTAGTTCAGGCTTTGCTTTATCCTCACTTGTAATTGTTTTCCAATAATGCAGTAGTTTGATGTTGTCATCTTAAATTGAAATCCTCTCTAACCAAGTCTTAAGTGTCTGCTCCTGTGTTTGATAAACCCCAGACATTGGTACTTTCTGCTTCCTTTGCAATGATTGAAAAATCTCTTAGCAGGTCACACTGTCTTATGTTTTACAATAATGAAAGTGCATTTGGGTCATTGCCAACATGGGGGGGAGGGAAATAAATAAGTATGCTGTCTCTTTAAAATCAGTTATCTTTGGTCTTTGGCTGAAGTTCACTGGTAGAGTACTGGCTCAGCCTGCTCATGGTTTTATGTTCGGTACCTGGTACAAAGAATAATAGTTTTCCATCAGAGAACTTGCTGAGTATTGGGAAATATTTTCCTGCCTTATGGGCCCTAATATCAAACATAGAAAAGAAAAGTTACCCCTTCCCTTCTCTTTTCTGCCCTTCCCTTGCTTTTATCAATTTCTTCTTTCTTTCTATGTCCCTCAACCCTTTATTTTGCCTCTTTATTATGTAGAAAACAAAAAGAACAAGACAAAGTCACTTTTTCTTTATGAGGCATAATCTATCTATACAACTCAAATTTGTGACTTGTCCTACATAAATGCAGCACATATACATGATGGAGATTTTGTTAACATATAAAGAAAGAATGACATTACTTTGTTTGTGAAATAAGCCAGACTCAGAGACAACTATTACATGCTTTCTCTCTTATGTGGAGTCTGGTCTTTTTTTTCCCTTTTGAAAGGTTTTCCTGATATGATAACAATTTAGGAGAATGATTGTAATGAGGATCATAGCTCAACAAGAAAGTAATATGAGGGGGGAAATGCAAATATTGCTATATGTACATACACATGCACATTTGACATGAAAGCAGAAGGGCAACTATATAGGGATCATCAGTGTGGGGTGTGGTCCTGGAGGCTTCTGGGGTGAGGGCACTGGAATCACAATGAGTTACCTGGGAAGCAGACTTCAGAGACCCACACATATAGTTCAATGTGGAAGTTCACTGGCATATGCACAAATATTAACCAATCATCTAAGGACACGTTGCTCTGTCATCGAGTGGGCCTGAATGGTCTGCAACATACATCATGCCAGGCTGTATGTGAGGAACAGCATGTTCTGGCAGTGTATCTGTGAACAAAGGGCAGGAAGATTGGTGACATTTTGTGGGTCTCTGGTGTGTCAGGACCCCATTATGTGTAATCTAGTATACTAGATATTCAGGTCTACCTCTAGCAGTTGCAGAAACCCTTTGCACTTCTTGCATTTGCCTGTCTCTTAAAGACAACTCTGCTCCCTCACATCAGGAGCAGGAAGATGGACAAGGGAGGGCAATGGGGATATGTGTGAAAATATAAGTAGACTATAGTGATGCACATATATGAAATGTAAAATGAAATCTATTATTTTGTATAATAACTAAAAGTAACTAAGTGAATAAAACAAAGATTGTCTCTAACCACTCAACATGTTAATTATTATTATTTTGGGGGGACAAAGTCCTGATCTGTATGTCATGGTGTCCTAGTACTCACTATGCAGGCCAGGCTAATGAAAACCCATGGCGATCCTCCTGTCTAAGCTTTTCAAAGGCCATGCAAGGAAATATATTTATTGGTAAAATTTTACTGATGTGATTTAGTTATTATATGAAGGAAGCTATTATCCATTTTGACCACTGTCTATTTTGTTATATATCAAAACGAAATTGTCAGATTGAGAACATGGGCTGATATCATAATATTTGATATAGTTTCTTCTATACTTTGTACTAGTTTTCTTTCATTTAGATTAAGGATGGAGTAGGGAAATTTACAAGTTTAGTATAATAAATAAGAATGTGATAACAATAAACAGTGAATTCTACTTTGCTGGTACTTAGGACATGACTTGATTTATTCACTTTTTCTTCAAATTATCAAAGGAATATGTGCCTTGATCTACATTATCATTTAGTTTCATCCCTCAAGGAGATCATATATTGCTATTCTTAAAATATTTTTCATTCTGGGGTTAAGATGTATAGTAACATTAGAACTCAAAAGCTACTAATATAACTATGGAACAGTTGGTAGTTGGTAGTTGGTAGTTGTGGGAGATGTGTGCATCTCAATTATGTTGAGTCCAGCAAAGGATTCTTATTTTACTGTCCAGTACACCATTCTAATGAATTATTTGTGTCTTTCTGTTCCTTTAGGCAATGCTCTAAATGTCTTTTTCTCTACCACCAAGAGTCCTGATATTGTTCTTCTTAAATTAAATATTTTAGACCTTTGTAACATCAAGCAGTTCCCATGAGAACAGATATTATTTGCTGATAGCATTTAGGGTATATGATTCATGGTGAAATGGATGAAAGCTCTTTTGTCTCATTAATAACATTTCTTCCATTGTAGGATGGATAATATCTGGGCAGAATTTCCATTGTGAGTTTAAACCAGTGAAAGAATGTAGAATCTTCTTCAATTTCACAGAGGGTACAACTTAATTTAGTTACCATGAGTCAATCATTTCCCCAATTAAGCCTCATCTAATTCTCGTTGATCAGAATCAATCACTTCTTTCCATCAACTCTCCCAGTAGGGTGTCTGTCTCTATTTGGCACTCACTTACTCTGATTTACTTATTTACCCAATAGTCTTCTTCTTCTTCCTGTTATAGGAGACAAAAAAGAAAGTCTCACTTATTTTTGTGATCCTCACATACCTAGCAAACCTCTGTACATAGAGTAGGTTTCAAAATATTTTTGTTGGAAAAGATCATTTCAAAGATAAAATTGAGTCTGAAATGCTCCTGGGATGATCAGGCTCTAATGTGTCTTTTAAAGGAGGGTGAGTGTGTAACTACATTTAAAGAAATCTGCCCACATTTTTTTTTTTCAGTGAGGATTTTCATCAGTCAGGCAGCTTTTAGTATTCACAACCTTATCACTACCAGTCATAAATTTCATTGAAAATGCCAAGTAAGGGTCACCAGGCTAATGGATTTATCCAGTTTGATATTCTAGGAAATTATGCCATCCAACTTGCCAGAAGTTGCTTCAAGGTCAAACACTGAAATGTCAAAGTAGATTACTGGGGTGACTGAACGATTTCTTCTTTGAAAGTCTTGACCACTTCTATATCTATATTCTCCACTCTGATCATATGTTTCTACTGCCTAATGATAAGATGTCCCGTACACAGTGATGATTCGACACTTATTTAAACATCATCTTAAGATATTTCCAAGCCTTTTTTTTCTGTTTTAGCAATAACTTCTTGGATTCTGATGCAAAAGGAATAAAACTAGGAAGATGAAAGAGTAAGGATTCATTTGGAAGTAGCATCCAACACAATGAGTGGACTCAGACTAGGGTTAAAGTACAGTTATTCCTGCATACTGAATTAACTGACCTAACTGAATTCCCCTTTAACGATTTGTGTACAAAGAAGAGTAGATTGGGAATATTTTGATAGATAGTAGAATCACCCTACCTTAACCCTCAGTCAGACCATCATCTAAGAATATTATCTCTCCAGATTTTCAGTTGGTCGATTATAGGAAATATCACTAGCCAACTATTAAATCTCTAGCTTCCTATTTACCTTGACACATATCCAATCATGGGGTTTATTTAAAGTAAAAAAGGCCCATACTGAGACTGTTAATTTAGAACAAAACCCACCACTTGAGCTTTATGTCTTCTCAAGTGTTTTTCAATGTCTCAAAAGAGGAAGTGCTGAGTACATGAAAGCAGGAACCATGTCTCATCTCATAACTTTTGAATTTCATCTCCACCTTCATTGTCACTTTTGCATTTTTGTTTTCACATTTCTCCTTTCTTATTTTTGAAATGTCATACTTTGCTCTGACTTGGTGGGGTTCAACAATCATTATTTGGTCTCTATTCTGTACATGGTAACAGTACTTTGAGGTCATTAATAAGGGAGGTAGTATATGTTAAGGCATAGGTAAAATATTAAGGCCTAGATGAAATGTTATGGCCTAGGCAAATGTTAAGGCCTAGGTAACAGTTACTTGGCTTGCTTGCCATTATAAAGAAACCTATTCATATGTTTCTGCTGTTACTAGGAAACTTTCTAATGACAGAATTGATACATATTCTGTTATGTTCTGTATCCTTGGAAACCAATCACAATAAAAGTCAATAGAATTGTTTTGTATAGTTACTCCCAATAAGCTCGGACCTAAACTAACCACCCACAGTACTTTCTTTACCTCTGTATAAACTTTTATGGTATAAGCTGACCCTGGGATAGACCCCTACGTAAGAGAGACACCTGTACCAATATAAGACACTATTTGGAATAAGGTTTTCATTTTGAGTATTGATCCAGTAAATTTTAAGTTCCCAAGTTCTCTTTGGGAACTGACATCCTACTTGGCAGAAAGAGACATATACATGCGTTATTGATATCCTGGTTGGCAAGTTAAGACATGAATGTTAGAAAATTCTCATCCTGGTAGACAAGTGAGGACATGAATATTAGACAAAGCAAGTCTTCTGCCACAGTGGAGTACCCCAACCAGTGGGAGCAGGATAAATGTACAACCACATCTTGTTCCTAAGAAAATCTACTCCAAAATCCTGGTTGGTGAAATATCGTGTTTGTAGATTTTGGGCTTAAAAACGTTGTAATATCTTAATTCATGGTCATATTTCAGTTCCCAAATCTGGACCATGGCCCTGGTTGACTAGTTCTGAATCCTATGCTCAATAAACTACACCTGTTTGACTGAGATCACTGTTTGTGTAGTTTCGGAAGCAATTCCTAATCCCCAACAGTATATGGGATTGAAAGACTTTAAAATGGTAAGACAAAAAAAGTTATAGCTTTACATAAAGGTTGGTGAGAACATTGCAAATTGGGGAGTTATACTAGGGAAGCAAGGTTTCATCTTTTCAACTCCTATTAACTCAAGGAATCCGTAGAGTTTTTGAGAAAGTGTGGAACTTCACATATGAGCAATGGGGTTTACTTTATTGTAGAGTGCCTATAGACCGGAGAGTGTGACAGCATGCCAGCAAACTGCCTTTATATATATTCCTCCATTGAAAATCCTGATCTTATGTGTGGGAGGGGAAACCCTTGACCCTGTGGAGGCTTGATGACCCATCATAGGGGAATGCTAAGGCACTGAGGCAGAAGTGGGTGAGTGGGTGGGTGGGTGGGGGAGCACCCTCATAGAGGCAGGTGGAGGGGGAAAAGGATAGAGAATTTTTGGAGGGAAAACTGGGAAGGGGGATAATATTTGAAATGTAAATAAATAAAATAACCAATAAAATAAAAAAAAATAAAAAAGAACTACTATCAAGGATGGAATACAAATAAAAGGACACTAAACATGTTAAAAAAATCCTGATCTAGGTTTGAAGAAAAGGGCAGTGAAAGCCTCTTTTACCTCTGTGTGATGGGACTATGTGATAATTTAATTCTAGACATAGCATTGAATGTGATTCAGGAAAATATCAGAGAAGACTGAATTAAATTCCTATAAAGAAGCACATTAAAAAAATTAATGATATCCTTTACTTACTATCCTCTCATACCAGGAAAGTAGAATGTGATTGTGCTTGCCTCGAAGTTCTGAGTCTAATGAAGTCATTGGCGAACACTGTTTAGTTTATAAAGGCAAGCAAAAGAAAAAGAGGAAACCGCAAACATCTCCATTTCTATTGATCACAGCATGCAGATCCTTTTTGTTATCTGTTTATCTGTTAAAAGTTGGAACATGTTGTCTTAAACAATGTTTAAACTTTGTTCTTGTTTTCCTCCTTTCCTCCAGTAAATTCTAGGAGTACTTAAAAACTACATGGAAAGATTAGGAAAAAAATGTGTTCTTTTGATGTCTAGACATTATGTTTAGACTCACAACACATGTTTTGTTTTGGAAAAAGGAGCAGGGAATGTTATGTTAACATTGCTATAAAGCATACAGTGTTGATGTTGAAATGATAGTCGCCTTGAAACACTAATAACATGAATTTGTTAAAAGTTTTGGGAAAAATGTATTTCTTCGATGAAGAAATGAAATTAGCCTGTAAATTAAATGATTTAATTGTGCATGGGGCTCAAGGATATAGCTTAGTGATAGAACATGTGCTTAGTATGACATGGCTATGGGTTCAAAACTCACCATAGAAGAAAGAAAAGAAGAAAGAATAAAACACATCCATATAGTTTTGTTATTTTTTTTGTGGAAGTACTGAAACAAATTATATTTACTTGTTTAGTCGCATAGTTGTCACATTTCTAAGTGTTTTTGTTCTTCAAGTGGAAAAAAGGATATTATATTCCCTACTCAGTAATGATTAGTCCCTGCTTTTTCTTTTAGAGGATTGGTTGTCATGAAGACTTGCTTGGGGAACCAGAAGTCACAGAGATGCTTGAATTTATGCTGTTCAATCACTCTGTTTCACAGTGATTTCAGGGAGAAAATAATAATTGCTGTAAAGACCTAGTACTTCTCTGTTCAAGTATAAAGGCTTTGAAGAGAATATTACACGTCAAAAACTGTTGCCTGCCTTAGAAATCCTGTGATAAGTGAGAACCTGTATATTCATGGAGGAAAAAAAAAAAGAAATGAAGTGTGAATTCCAACAATTACATATGATA
>JANHMN010000005.1:48371085-48437816 GCA_030674055.1 Rhabdomys pumilio
TGTGTGTGTGTGTGTGTGTGTGTGTGTGTGTGTGTGTGTGTGTGTGTGTAGTTTTTTCTGTTTTTTTTTAGGGATTTATTCCTCATTGCATGTGCTAGATGACAATATTATGAGCATTTATAAAAATTTTATGCGTCAAGCACTGTTATCATTTTCATTTTATTGATGCCTGTAGTATTCAAAAAATATTATGAGTTTGAACATCAAACAAACTTTTGTTGACTTATGACTTCATCCTAACTAAAAAGGTGACCATGGGCACTTGATGTGTATTTAAGTCTCTACATGTCAATTTCCATTAAGAAAAAATTACATTCCCAATTTCTTCTGTCTGTGTTAGGATTCTAATTCATAGGAGCTAGAAATATCCACCAAACAGTGTTTAACACAAATATGTTGACTGATATTTTACTGATAGAGTCAAGGGCTTCCACAAGTAAGTGCTATTAGGCTCACTTTCTTTCTCTTGCTTGGATCTTTTCCAGGCAGACTATCAATCCATTCCTTGTAAAACATTAATTGATTTCATAGGCTACTAACGAAAGAAACGTATCTCTTTGAGCTTTGCTTCTTGAATCTATGCTTTCAGGGTTTCTGTGTTTAAGCACTGAACTCAGGGGGTTGGAGCAGTGATGTCTGGCTTGCTTTTTCTTAGGACACAACTAGTAAGTTAGATTATAGTGGTGATATGATTACTCTGTTGCATATCCAGTGTAGATTCCCAAGTGATTCAATCATGCTACTTCTCATATAGAGCTATTAGGGCTTGAAATGGTAGGAAAGCACCAGTCTTGTTTTTTGCCACACATTTTATTCTACAAAGTTTGTTTACACTGAAGTTTATATTGAAACACAAAATATAGCAGTTGTAACCTGGGAAATGTCAGGATTATCAGTTATATTCTATTGTTGCCCATAAATAGAAACTATATCTAATGTCTTCCCTTGCTGCTTTCAGGCACTCCAGTCAGTTAGGGTTATTTATTTAGGGTCAAAAGCAATACTCAAAGCAAACAAATATCTTCAAGTATTTATTTTATCTCTCTAAATTTTGGTGAGTTCAAGGTTAAGCCGTCAGATGAAAGACACAGTTTAATATTCTACTGAACAATATATCAGTCAGCTGAAGTTCAAGAGAATCGCCAGACTCCTTAGTACCCACATGCCAATCCTAATCAACCAGTACTACTTGTGGCATATGTTAATTTCCAATAATATTTCTCTGTATGTCATGATCAATTTTATGAGCAGACTTTACATTTCAGGGCACATAAAAATGATCAAAGTTGCTTACATTTATTGACACATACACACTGTAGGTGTACTGAAATAGCTGAACCAAAATATTCAAATTTTCTCCTAAGACAGTGGTTCTCAACTTTCCTAATGCTGCCATCCTTTAATAAATTTCCCCATGTTGTGGTGACCCCAGCCATAAAATTATTTTGTTGCTACTTCATAACCATAATTTTTCAACTGTTATGAATTGTAATGTAAGTATCAGGTATGTAGAGTATCTGATATGCAACCCTCAAAGGTGATGCAACCCATAGGCTGAGAACCATTATGACGACCACTGTCCTTAGTGAAACAATTAGGATATAAAATGATGGCATTAATTACGGGGTGCTATAGTAGAACAGATACGTTAAGAACAAAAAGGAAGATAAAAATTTGCATCTGTGGTATTGCTAGTTCCTCAACCTAGAACTGACCTTAATACTTGCATGTAATTAAAATGATATAAAAGCAAAATGGAGGAGGGGGGATGGGATAGGGGGTTCTAGGGAGGGAAATGGGGAAAGGGCATGACATCTGAAATGTAAATAAACAATATATCCAATTAAAAAAGGAAAAAATAAAAAAATAAAAAAAATTTCATCCTATAATAGAGAGACCAGTCTACACAGTATGTAAAACTTAAAGGAAGAAGAGCATGAGAATGTTCTGGGAAAGGAGCTAATGGAACAGGAAATAGAGCTGTTTTGGAAAAACAGCAGTTGAAGAGGAAGACAAAATGGTATATGACCAAAATATATCTCAGTTATATGGACATACCATTAACATATAGTGGTTTTCTGAAATAAATATTTATACTTTTGTGGCATGATATCATATAGTAACTTCTCTGTGTAAAAATGTGTGTATGTGTGTATGTGTGTATGTTTGTGTATAGTTGATGTAAGTTGATGTACATGTTCACATCTGTATGTAAGAGTACATGGCCCTGTGTTTGCCTGATGGTCAGGTATTTTTCATAATACTCCACCACATTTTTTTGAGACAGGGTCTCCTAATGAACCAGAAGCTCATCAATTCAGCTAAATTCACTAGTCACCAATCCCTAGTGGCTCTTCTCTTTTACCTCCCCAGGTCAGGTCTTACAGGCATTCATTGTTATGGCTGACCTTTTTAAGTTGACTTCTCCAAATCTTCACGATAAACATTGTCACAGAAAATTTCTTTAATTATAAAGTTGTCAACATTCATTTAAAAGTATTCTTTGAATTTTCATTAGCAACATGAGAATATTTTTTTAACTTAATATTTTTTTAGGGTTTTACTGCTGTGAACAGACACCATGACCAAGACAAGTCTTATAAAGGACAACATTTAATTGAGGCTGGCTTACAGGTTCAGAGGTTCAGTTCACTATTATAAAGGCAGGAACATGACAGAGTCCAGGCAGGCATGGTGCAGGCAGAGGTGAGAGTTCTACATCTTCATCTGAAGGTTGCTAGCAGAACTGACTTTTAGCCAGCTAGGGTGAGAGTCTTAAGCCCACACCCAAAGTGACACATCTACTCCAATAAGGCCACACCTTCTAATAGTGCCACTCCCTAGAGCAAGCATATACAAACCATCACATATCATTCCCCAGCCCCCACAGGCTTGTCCAAACATATGAGATTATGGGGGCCATACCTAAACATAGCATAATGCAGAATACATGTAGTCCAACTTCCAAAGTCTCCATAGTCTATAGCAGTCTCAACAATGTTAAAAGTCCAAAATTTAAAGTCTCTTCTGAGATTTATTCAATCACTTAACTGTAATCCCCAAGGCAAGACAGAAAACCAGCTGGGCAAACTCCAAACTTTTTGTCTCCATGTCTGATGTCAAAGCAGTCTTCATATCTCCAACTTCTTTTCATCTTTGTTGACTGCAACAAACTTCTTGGGCTTGTTCCATTCCCTGTTAGCAGCTTTTCTCAGCAGATAGCACACAGCTTTGGTATCTCAAACATCTTTAGGTCTTCAAGGCAACTTGAATGTTACAGCTTCTTGTTCCAATGTCTGGGATCCATACATGATTTCCTGGGCTCCTACAAAAGGCTCGCCTCACTTTTCCAGCTCTGCCCTCTGTAGCACTCAAAGCTCAGGTTGATCCACTCTGCTGCTGCTGCTGTTCTTAGTGGTCATCCCATGGTACTGGGATCTCCAATACTCTGGGGTCTTCTGCTGCAACTAGGCAAGCATCACCAATAGCCTTTCATAGACCATCTTCATGGTGCCAAGCCTGAACTCCTTTGCATGACCCCTTCAGTCCTGGGCCACCAACTGCAACTGAGGCTTCACCTTCACCAGTAGCCTTCTATGTCTTCTCACAGAGCCAAGCCTCAGCTGCTCTTCATGACCCCTTCATGTCTTCAAAACCAGTACTACCTGGGTGATTCTTACACATTACCAAGCACAGCTGCAACGTGGAGTACAGCCTTGGCTATTTCTGGAACACAGCTTCATTGTGCTCTTAGAAAACACTTTCCAGAAGATTTCACCTCAGTGATGTTTGTCTCTTCTTAATCACCTCTAATTTCTTAGCTCCGGCTGACTAGCATCAATTGTCCCAGTAGTCACTTCTAGTTTTCACTCTAAACCAGAGCTGTGTGACCAAAGCTGCTGAATTTTTCTGCTTGCTGGGCCTGGAACTTGGCCCCTTGTTCTATTACACTATCACCAGCTTTCTGTTTTCCAACTCCTTCACTCCTCTAAGCTTGGCTAACTTAGCACTTGCTCTGTAGACTAACTTTGAACTCAGATCTGCATGTCTGTCTCCTAAGCACTGGGATTAAAGGTGTGGGCATCAAAGCTGGATTTAAGTTTTTCTTTACCTAGAACTTGCTCAGTTCTAGGCTGGCTTTGAACTCAGACATCTTGTCTTTGCCTCCAGAGATTAAAGGCTTGTCCTACCATGCCTGAATCTAAATTTAGCTGAGTGGAATCTTGCCACAAGGTCATCACTCCTGTAATCTGTTATCTCCTAGAACACAGGATTTGACTCCATTTCACTTTCTGGTGTTTCTTTAATATTCGAACCATGTATTTTATATTTTTCCTTTCTAAGTGTGTTATGCTTGTTCAAAATGCTCTTCATGAGACTTAATCAGACAATGAAGTCTCTGTTGGGCATTTTTGAGACTTCCTTTCTCAATGCAATTAATAAAAATCTCTTTACCTTAGCCTTGGGTAGACTCTTCAGACAAGTGCAAAAAACAGCTACATTCTTCACCAAAATACCACAAAAACAGTCTTTACACCGAGTTCTGAAATTCGTCTCCTATGAAACCTCTTGGGCCAGGTCAGAACAGTTCAAATTATTCCCAGCAACAAAGTCTTCCACATTCTTACAAGGATGACCCATTAAGCCCCATTTAAAGCATTCCACTGCTTTCCAAATCCAAAGTCCAGAAATCCACATTCTTCCAAGCAAAACCATGGTCAGACCTATCACAGCAGTACCCCAGTCCCTGGTACCAACTTCTTTCTTAGTTAAGGTTTTACTGCTGTGAACAGACACCATGACCAAGACAAGTCTTATAAAGGACAACATTTAATTGGGGCTGGCTTACAGGTTCAGAGGTTCAGTCCATTATCACAAAGGTAGGAACATGGCAGAGTCCAAGCAGGCATGATGCAGGCAGAGGTGAGAATTTTACATCTTCATCTGAAGGCTGCCATCAGAATACTCAAGAATATGTTTTCATAGGCTCTTCTACAGTGAAAAATGAGCATTTCTTTATGCCATTTTGGCAGAGAAGATACAGCTTGTTTTCCACCTTGCTGAGATGGGCTATTAAGTTCTGACCATCTTTATTTCCTCTCTTCTAAAAAGCCATCTTTGCTTTGCCTCAGTTTGCTTTGCTCTACCAAAGGGGAAAAATGATTTATTCAGTGGTCAAGAACCAAACAAGCAGGCCCTGACCTCAACATGGGTGCAGAGGACTTGCTGAATGTAATGTTGAGCTGTTACTTAGAGCACTTTTTATTATTATTATTTTTTGCTTGAATTTCTCTGTAGCAGACAAACAAATGATAGAATCTTGAGAAAGCTTTCAAAATGTCCCTGAGGGCTGCCTTAGAAAAAGCCAAATCACTGTTGAATTCAAGAAAGAAAGCAATTTTCGTCTATAAAAAGGATGGGGAAGGTAGAGCTGTGTGCTGACCACTGTGGAGAAGTTTAAGGGGATCTGGGACAATCAGTTTCCCTGAGGTACAATCTAGGTGGTATTTGATGAATGATGTCTATTGATGTAGCTGTGTCTTTTGTAAGGAAGCAAGCCAAAGTACTATTAACTTATGAATCTAAGGAAAAGAGGCAGGGAAAATATAAAACAACAGTAAGCTTCCTACCTCTCAAATCTACATGGATTTGATGTCAAAATGGAGATGACATTTGTCCTGGGAATCACTTGGAATAATTTAAAAATAATATTCAATGATTAATACCTCATAAGTTCTGTCATTTGTGTTCTTTCCTGTTCTTATATGATATAATGTTCTATGCATTATACTTCATTCCAAAGGATCCCAGAGTGGTTTACAATCACAGCATCAGCCTGGGTCTCCTGGTTGAACAATGTGTTCAGAATGACAGAATTACAACATCCTTGGCAGACCTATGCATAATTTTCTAAAAGTGTCTCCACTGCAAAAAAATGAGCTTATATATAATTCTTAATAATGGAAAAATCACTCCCTTAAGTTGAATGTCCTTCAAATTGATGGAGTAGGAGATATAGTAATGCTGATTACGAGCACTGATCTTGTGTAAAATGGGAAGATAGGTCACCATTCTGCTCCCAGAGGGATGCATTTGTAAAGGTTTGTGTAGAGGAAATAGAAGCACTGTGTTTGGACATGTCAGTGACTTATAATGCTCTGCCCTGTGTTCTAGTTAAAGTGGAAGAGCTGGAAGAACATGTACATTCATTATTCTTGTGATGAGTCAACTGCTCCAGGCCTGCCAAGTCTGTGCAGCATTCTCTGTGTCTGTACTTGCTGCCACTTGTATCTAAGCTCTCTGAATGAATTTTTGTGCCATTACTTATCACGCATACCTATTCAAGTTTACTATTATTATTTTCATTATATGAAGCTGTATGTGTCTGCATGTGGGTATGTGCATGTGATTATAATCACCCACACAGGACAGAAGTGTCTGGTCCTCTGGAGCTGGAGTTAAACATGGTAATGAGCCAACTGTTGTGGGTGCTGAGAACAGAACTCTGGTCCTCTGGAAGAACAGCAAGGACTCTGAACCAGTAGGTCATCTCCCCAACACACTCCCTGCATTAGTCCTCATTTTTTATTTGTTGTTAGGGAGAAAAAATGGCCTGTATTGCTTTTGAAACACACCTGCTATAATCAATGTCACGTGGAACTCAGAATTTGTGGTAATTTGTGTACCACAAAATTCTCTTAAAAATGTCTTTCTGGCAGCGTGCATCACCACACATTTTAATTCTTGCAATCAAGAGGTAGTAGCAGAGGTGTCTCTATGAGTTTAAGGCCAGCTAAGGCTGTTTAGAAAGTGCTATACCCTAAGCCTACTATGTGACATCATGTAAATAGTTTTATATAGAATGAGGTGTTAATGATGGGTTAGTTTTGAAAGCTAGGAAGATGTGAAGTTTACTACTAAGTAAGGATAGTACTGTATATTTCAATCTTCAGTCAACAAGCAAATGCAGGCTCATGATTAACTGCTAATTACCCCCAAAATGAGAAGAGAAGAATTAGGAACTGAGCCAAACTCCTCTCTCTCTGTCTATTTCTGAGGAATTGCAGCTGTTCAGAGAACAGTGATACATTCCTCTCTCTTTCCCTCCCTCCCTCCCTCCCTTCCTACTCCCCCTTCTCTCCTTCTCTTTTCTTTCCGTTCTCTTCCACTTCTCTTCTTCCTTTGCATTGACTCATCTTAAAGTGCAGTGGATCTCAAAAATCTGTTCTGCAGATAACCACTGGACAATGGTCTTTTTTTTACGTTATGTCAGTTTTCTACTATCTCTATGCTCAACAAATTAGCAAAACCTTGTAGGCTCATAACAACATACTATATCCCACAGTGTTACTGGCCTAGTGTTCTCCCTAAAAGCCATGGTCTTTGGAGCTGCTGTCATCTCAGGGCTCAGTGAGGAGCAGCTCACAATCAGGCAATAGGCTTTAAAAGGCCCAAAGTGGCAGCTGCAAGTGCAAGCTGTGATGAATTGTAACTTGATCTCAGAAGTGACATCCCATCACTTCTGGAGTAGTTTACTTGTTAGAAGATAGACAGTCAGTCCTGCCCACACTGGAGGGGAGGGAGTGACATTAGGATTTATATACTAAGAAGCAGAAAGCATCCGGTTTACTTGTGACATGTCTTACCAACCATACTTTGTGTTTCTTCTGAGAAAAGATCTCACTATGAAGCCAAAGCAGGCCTCTAGCTTACAATCCTGTTGCTTCAACTTTCTAAGTGCTTTGATCACAAGTGTGCATTTTTAACTACTCCCAAGCAAAGTTCAAAAGTGCCTGGCTCAGAATGGTTCAGAGGCCTATTGTTTTATAGTTAAATTTCCATATAAACATATGCATTGTGCTCCAAGTATAGATACATTTAGACAAAACTCTTATCTTCCCGCAAATCTTCAAGTATAATTGATAACCTAGAAAGATAGAGACCCGATGACTTTCTGCTCAGCAGGTTGCAAATGTGAGAGGTACCAGATTGCTTAGGAGCTCCAGACACACCAGGCACTCTTCAATCCAGGTTGAATTTCTATTTTCTCTAATTCATTTGTCCTGATCATTAACTATGCTCTTTTGTTTAATCTTGACATTCTGTATTTTATAAAAGTGAGTCTTTTCTTTTTGACAAATGGGAGTATTCTACATCATACTCTGCCATTGAATTCTTAGTCTCTGCTCATCTTTCAAACACAGTTGATTTTACTTATCAGGGCAAAGATTTATCAGCTCTTCATTTATTAGCAACTGACTGCAATGGATTACATGTCAACTTCTCCACTATTTTGTTGGCAAAGGGAAATTTCAAAGAAGGGTAAATTTAGTGTTGGAGGGATGGCTCAGTATTTATCACTGTACTAAGAGAGGACTCAGCATCCATGTGACCACTCCCTATTATTTGTAACTCCAGGAGTTACCATCTGTTCTTTGACCTTTTCAGGCTGTGAACATACACACGTGCAGGTGAGCATGCACGCATGTACATGGGCGTACATACATTCAGGTACCTATACATGTATGTAGGCAAAACACCCACGCTCATAAAATAAGAACAAATACTTTCTTTAAAAAAAAAAGGGTAAAACTTAATTTACCATCAATGAACAAGGGTATCCTAAGGCAGATGTCTGTCAAGGAATATATAAACTATCAGTAATTTTGTGCTCTAAGTTAGTTTTTAGTTTCTTTTTGGTAATTTAATTGAAAATTTTATTACATAGTGTGTATGTGTGTTTGTGTAAGAAGACAATTTGATGGAATCTGTTTGATTCTTCTACCATAAGGGTTCTGGGAATCACACTTAGGCTATCAGATTTGGAGGTAAGTACCTTTATTCCCTGAACCACCTCACTGGCCCTTACTTTATTTTTGAATTAGCATGCCAGTCAACAGATTTCCTTATGTAGTTTCATACATACGTTGTTGTCTTTGGTCCCCTCTTTAACCATTCCTTTACTCTCCTAATGAGCCCCTTATGCTGTGTATTTGGAGGTGGGTAGGGGGAAATTTTAAGTATGCTAGTTTTTCTTTTTACTATTTCTATTAACATTATATTGTTGTTGCTCTGCAAATAAAAGTTACCCATTTTTTAAGCCAATGCTCGGATTAAAGGAATCTCATCTTGCTAATATATGTTTGCCAAAAATAAAGACAAAACCAGGTGGCTTTCTTTCCTTTGACCCACTGATAATGTTTTTAATGAAGAGAAGTTTTCTCTATCCCAAAGAAGAGCAACATGTCAAGCATACTGGCAGGGGTGCCAAGTGTCTTTGTAGTTAGAGATAAGCAGCAAACAGAAAACAATGCAAGGCATTCTAATCTGATCTATGATATGGTGAGGTCACACAGTACTACAGAAAGCTAGAAATGATATTTCTCTTTTAATACAAGCCTGTATGGATGTGAAAAAGGACCTTCTCTTCTCCACTCCCCTTCTTTTCTCCTCCACTCACCTTCTATTCCCTTCTCCTCCTCTCCCATCTTCTACCCCCTTCCTTCTCTTCTCCCCTCCTCTTTCTTCTCCCTCCTTCTTTTCTTTGTTCCTTTTTGTTATTCTACTGAATAGGGATGTCTAGACCTTTATCTAACAAGAATGTGATAAGTATAGGAAAAAACAAATGTTTTCCCTTCTTTATATATTTCTACGGACAAATGTATTGTGATATAACATAGATAGATGAGTCACACATTTGAAGTGAACAACTTACTGATTTACAGTATATTCATATGGTATATTTATAGAATTCTGCCACCATTACCACAATCAATTTAAAATGATTTCATAGCCTCAAGTAGAAACTCAGCCCATTTTCTCTATTTCTATCTAGCGCCACACCACCACCAATATATTTTCTGCTTCTCATTTTGAGCATTTTATACAAGTAGAATTATAAATGTGGCAGAATCATAAATGTGGCACTTATATCTAGCTTCTATTAATTTTCATATTTGTCCTAAATGGGGTTTCTTCAGTTGGTTTCTGTCTACTTGCTATTTCTTCTTTTACTTTGGTTCATAGTTAATAAACTCACTTAATCAGAATAAAGAACATCACTCCTATAGATCATTCTACAGTCTAGACAGGACAATATGACAAGATCCTTTCTAAGAAGAAAAATCTATCTATCTATCTATCTATCTATCTATCTATCTATCTATCTATCTATCTAATTATATAACAGAAGAAATTAAGCAACAATAGTAAAACTACTCCAGTGAAGTCAGAAAGTTAGTTCTTGGTGCTTCTTCACAGCTGCCATTACCTGAAGTGTTAGGGTTGTGGCTCAATTGGCAGAATGTTGGCCTAGTATGCTCCAGGCCCAGGATATGGAGGCTGCTTAGGGAGGCCTGGTAGAATGTGTCTGTAATCACAGAATTTGGAAAATAGAAGCAAGAGAATCTGAAGTAGGGCATCCTTAGCTATACAGCATGTCTAAGCCAGCCAGGACACATAAGACTCTGTCTTTTAAAGCAAGCAGGCCAACCACTGTTAGCTACGTAGGCCTGCCTTACTCCCAGCCACCATACTGCATCAGTCTGCAGACAACTTAGTCAAACTAGATGCCTCATGAACTTGGAGGAGCTGTGAAGCCTCAGAATCCTACACTTGAAGCTGCATACCAACAAATAGAAAATGATACACACGAGAACTTAAGAAAATAATGAATGTACACTTGGGTGGACACAATAGTCACAGTAACCATATGCAAACTTATAAATCAGACATGGTAGTGCTCCTGCATGGCAATGCACCCTCAGATCTCAGCAATAGGAAGGCAGAAGGAGCTTGAGTTCAAGTCTAGCTTGAGCCACATAGTTATCTTATTGCAAAACAAAGAAATATTAAAAAAAGGCAAACTGTCAATCTACAGCTACATATTAATATTTCTTAACCAATCTTTGGTAATTAATGTTTCTTGTCATTCTTACTCCCATACACATATATCTCTTTAAGTTAATGTAAATAGATGTAACATTTTCATTTTTGATAGTGGCATAATATTTCATAAATCAGTATATCATCTCATTTAACAATATTTCTCTCAATACACATTAACTATTTTGTTTGTCACTGAAATCAAATGCAAACCAATTTATATATATTCTTATCATAATGTTACTGGATTTAGTTTTTATGCTGTTTATAGGCTATCAAATCTGACTACCAAGATTTCACAGATGCTGACAGAACATGCTATTTAGAATATTAATATTTTTCTATGTTAATGACACTGAACTTTATTACTCAGGAGTGCTCGAAGCATCGTAAACACTAACATATTTCCAACAGCTCCACTAGCCCTGGAGTTGATTCAGGTCCTTACAGATGTAGAGTTCATCTTACAGAAAAGAGACCTTGAGCTCAGGAAATCCACCTGTGCTACGGAAGATAGTAAGTAACCTTACTCTTCTTAATGAAGGGAGATGCTATTTTGCCATGACTCATATATCTTGGGTCTGGAAAAACCTGACTAGGGTGGGTCTTGAAAAACCTGACTAGGAGTTGTAAGGCAATAAAGAAAAAAATGGACACACAGACATGCACAGAAAAGCTGGGGTCAGATGAGTTGTATGAATTCCGATGGATCCATATCAACTACAGAACAATCTGGTACCTCAGTGTGAGTGTGTCAGTCTCTCTGTGTGTGTGTGTGTGTGTGTGTGTGTGTGTGTGTGTGTGTGTGTTTGTAGGGTTAATGGGGTCCTGTGTATGCTCAGGGAGGCAGGATGTGGGAAGGTTGATGGAGCTTACCACAGGCTGTCACTGGTGAGTGTAGGGCTGTGGGGAAGCCCAGGAATACTGCTCCATGGGTGGGGAAGCACAGACTGATATCCCGGAAACAGCTGGATCCAGGCTCTCAGACATCCAGGCGCCACAGGATGCTGTGGAAGAGCTGAGAACTGAGTCGTGGTCGCAGGCTGGATCTAGCCTGAGGCCTAAGGGGGAAGTGGGGGAGAAACTCCAGTGGTGAGAGTTCTTGGCTCCATGGGAGGCAGTCTTGGTCTTGGCTTGGACTATACGGGAAAACCTCCATGGCTCCCTATGATGGATCCTGGTGAAAATAGGCATTCTATGGCTTTAAGGCATTTTATTGTCACCGGGGAAAGTGGATGAGTAAAACTGTACCCTGCTTCTCAGGGCGGGCCTGAGGTTAAATACCTTTTGCAGAGAGCAGTGTCTGGAAAGGAGAGTTTATTGCCTAAGTCCTCTAGGCTTTTAGGTACCTCATTAAAATGGAGATCTGTCTTGAGTCTACTTGACCACACAGATCATGTCCTTTACCTGTGGAGGGATTTGGGGCATTGCCCTTATGTGACTGATGGCCACAACTCCATGGAGGGCTGTGGTTTTGTGCTAGGAGCCTGGTGCCTGGGAATAAAGTAAAATGCCTGGGTCACTGGGGTTTCTAGCCTTAGCCTAACCAGGAACCAGGTTGCCTTTCATGGTCCTACATGTGTGTATGTGTGTGTGTGTGTGTGTGTGTGTGTGTGTGTGTGTGTGTGTCTGTGTCTGTGTCTGTGTGTGTTGTTGTTGTTGTTGCTGTAGTGTTGTTTTGATTTGTTTTTGTTTTGCATAACAGAGGTGGTGAGGTGAGTTTTCCTAGTTCCAGTAGGAGGTCTTTGTAGGCAAGCAGTCTGGCTATAAAGATCTGGAAAGAGAAAGCCACAGATGCTAGTCATTGCACACTGACCAATTGTTCATAAACACTCAGACTTCCAAGGAAAGCTTTGTCATTCTTGAGCCTTACATGGGTAATGTGTGAGACTCCTGTGAGGCTGAGGCCTTGGACTGAGTCCTCAGCATGGCCTTGCCCATGTCAACAATGAGCATTACCTCAGGACTTCACTCACTTGGGCTTCTTTCACTTCCTATACTGCTTTATCCTTCAATATCATTCACTGCAACCTTCTTGTCCAAAAGTCCACAGTGGTCTCAACTCTTGTGATTTCAGGCCACTAGCTCAGCCTGCAGATATCATATGCCTCACCTCCTGTATAATCGAGTTCATAAAAATTAATTTTGTTCTTTATATCCTTACTTCCTAGTCTGTTCTCACTTTTATTGTAATGGATAGTATTCACAGTAACACTTGTGAACATATTTATTGGAAATGTTTCTCATTTTACATAGGACACTAGATTTTGGCAGGTTTTTTTTTTTTTTTTTTTTGATCTAGGTACCAATTGTTCATTTTTTTTCTGACTTTATTTCTTTTTTCTCTTTCAAATCTACCAACTAGTTGGATGATAACTATACCAAATAATCACATACTGGTTCCTCAACCAGAACAAATGATAACAATTTATCATAATGTTTGAGAAGCTTGTTTCAAAATGGCATATATTTTCATGAAAAATAGGCTGGTGATACAGGAGGAGAAAAGGGAAGGAAAGGAACTGTTTGTCTTTATTAATTGTACAAAATGAGAAATTTTGTTGTGGTAATTTCAAACATGCCCATTAACTTTGATCAAATCTGGTTTGAAATGTAAAAAAAAAAGTATTATCGTGTGTGTGTGTGTGTGTGTGTGTGTGTGTGTGTGTGTGTGTGTGTGTGCATGAAGTGCATATGTGCATGTGTGGGTTTATAGATGTCACCCTGTGCATGTGGAGATCAGAGGACAGCTTTGTAGAGTTGGTTCTTTACTTCTACCTTTCTGTGTTTTCTGTGGATGGAACTCAGGTCACCAGGCTTAGTTCTTCAACTACCTTTTGCCACTTCAGTCATATTGCTGGTGTCAAAAGATTTCCTGGAAAGAAGCTGTATTTGCAGAGGCTGATTGGTTGATTAGAATTGCAGTAATGTGAAGGGGTTGGAATGTTGCAGATCCAGAGCTGAAGTATCTTATCTTGAGCTAGAGTTAGCCTCCTGCCTTGGTTACCTCTGTGTGGGAACTAAAATCCTGTGACTAATAGAGAAGAACCATTTCAGATGTATTATCTTAGCTAACCCTTAACTTCCACCAAAATCTAGGAATGTGACACATAGCAACTGAGGCCTAAAGAAACACTACCCTATAACTGCTTTTCTGATGTATCCTCCAAATGCATTTTAAAGTTGATTTATGACTTTCTTTGTTCTGTAAAATTAGAAAAGTACATGAAACTGCTTCCAGGTTAGAATGTAGAATTTAGGGTAGCCTAAATCTGTTCTTGGGCCATGATTACACAAACTGGCTCCATAATAAACTATCGTTTATTCTCTTTAAGGTGAAAGGAAGGGGATTGCTTGTCAGTTTTTCTCCTGTGAACACCAGCACAGATCATTTTTAACTAGTAAAAGAATACTAAAAGAGTTGAATGTCCTATGTTCTCTAAGATTATCACATGCATTTCCTAAGCTATCTCCCTGATGATTTTCATGCTGATTACTGTGATGCTCTTTTTTTTTTTTTTGCTCATTTTTTAATACCACATTTAGGAGGGATTCTAGTGGCTAAGTGATGCTATTCATACACTTTTCTGTCTTCCTTACCAATATATTGAGTATTAAATGTAGAGTTATATGTGAATCTTTTGCTCAAACAACTCGCTGTTCAAGTCATGTATTTCCTTATTTATTCTTTGTTTAGTCAAAGCCTCAGTCACTGAGAAACTTGTTAAGAACTTCTCATTGTAAAGAGAATTTATCTTCCTTTTAAACTCTGTCACCTTCTATTTATATAGTTTGGAATTTGTCTAACAAGTTCATGCAAGTGTAGAGTGGTTAATTAGAAGTTTTCTCATGCAATGCTTCCATTTGCCCCTTTGAGTATCTTTGGTGTGCTCCTTTGGGCAAGCCAGACCTTTTGTTGTTTCTTGTTAGCACTCACCCAAATGAGAGCAGTTTTTGTATCCTTTTACTTTCAACCTACTTCCTAAAGTTCTAGTGTCACTCAAAAACAGCATTTTGCTGAATTTGTTCCTGTCCCTCACTTATATCTGAACCCTTCTGTTTTATATTTGGCAGATCTGGTTCATTGAAAATGCTGTGGATTTGTGTGAATTGGTATTTACTGTTAATGCTTTGGTTTGCATTTTATGCTCCCTAGGATTTTATTTTCCCCTTAGGCTTGCTTTTCCTTTCTGTTCCCTCTTCTGGCTTGAAGTCTTTCTTCTCCAGAATATTTTTCTATTTGATATTATCGGAAGCCCCAGAGTTATCCCCAACCTATGATCTCCCTGTCTGTGGCAAGCTTTGGGGAATGGGTTATGGCTCAAGTGCCTAATGAAAATTCAAAACCATAAATTCATTATTTAAAAGTTTATGTAGTCTTAGAAGAGACTCCTTGCTGTTCCCTATCCACAAAATATCTGGCAATGCAGATAATTATTATTAGTCCCACTATGTGAGAACACCATGATTATACACTCTATTTGAACTGTAAGCACCTAACTTTTTAAACCATTGTGACTTGCAACTGTTCCCAACTTTCCTGCAGTATCAATTCATTTTTATTGCATTTACTTATTCTTGTTTGTGTGCATGCTATTACTACACCAAAATTGTTTAAACTTATAAGTAGTTAATGTTTTATTTTATGTAAAAAAAAGAATCTCTTTTACTGACAATGCATTCAGAATTTGTATTTTTTAACAGATGCTTTCTTTCTGTGGTTTATTTTCTTCTCTTTTCTCCCACATTCTTTCCTTCCTTCTTTCCTTTTCACCCTTTCTTCTCTTTAGTGATGGTTTAAGTTTGACAAACACAGTTCTATTCTCTCTTATCACAATAAAAACATTATTTTAATGTTTCCTGGTTAATTGCTAGAAAAAACCTACTCATTCTAATTTTGCCTGGCACAAGATGACCTGAATCTTTTTGTATAGCATTAATTATTTTATCATTTTTAATTGCTGTGGGTCTAGGCAGGTTATTATTTATGAAAGTGTTTGTATTGTTGGAAAAACCACAGATATAAACTCAAGAAATGTCACTTTTGCTCCATTTTTTCATTTGTTGTATGTGTGTTTATGAGTGTGTGCAGGTGAACATGTCCAAAGATGCATGCATATGTAAGTACTTGTGTGAAGGCCAGACGTCTACCTCCACTGTTCCCCAGAGGCATTTTTTTTGAAGCAAGGGCTCACATAGGTTCTTGAGACTCACTGACTAAAGTAAGCTGAGTGGCTTGAGATACAGGGTTCCACAGTCTATTCCTACTCAGTGCTGGATTATAATCACACACCACCATAGTTCCTTTCTACATGGGTTCTGGAGATTGAGTTTGGATCCTCAAACTTGCAGAGCAAGTAATTTACTGCCTCAAGCTACCTCCCCAGACCTTTATCTTTATCTAATATATATTTTTTTTTTTTTTAGTTTCTGAAATTCCTATCGAAAGGATGTTATGATTTCTCTGTCTTTTTTTAAAATCTCATCTTTGTACATTGTTTTTAACATTGGGTCTTGACTATTGAACCCAGGACCCATTACATAATAGGTCTGCAGTCTATCTCTGACCTACCTTCTAGAAACCACTCTGTATAGTTGAGTCTCATTCCACTTGGTTGCTTTTTGCTATTAATTTCCAATTCACTAATTACTGAAACTGTATCTGCTTCTCTTAGAGATTAAAAAAATCCATTTCAAGAATTTGTGACTTTAGGCAATCTGTACATGTTGTAGCTCTTTCCATTTCTCTCCCACAATTTACTTGTTTCTGTAAAAGGCAAAAACACTTCAATTTTCTAAAGGTGTGCAGACTTTATTTACACTACTCTCTAAGATGACATGGGCAAAATCAAACAACTATTTTGGACCACCAACAACCAAAACTTTGCTACATTGGCCTCTTATGCCACTGTCTTTGAGCTATGCTTATATAGTCAGTTGGTTTTCATTTTTAAATTTTGCCTTCTTCTTTAGATGAGGACAAATACAATCCAGATGTTGGCTTTCAACAGTAAACCTTCTACATGTTCCTGCTTCATTCATTAGTCATTTTGATACTGCTCCCCAACCAGGGTAAACTCCTTCCCATCCTCTTTCTGTTTCTGAGGACATAAACCAAAAGACTTATGACTCTGGGACTGTTTCTTCACTTTGCACATCATATTCTGTTAAATTTCAAGTCATAGACTGTTATGCTTTCAAGCTAAATTTTGTCTTACTTTGATCTTTATATATTCAATCTATGACTTCAATGCTAGAGATGCACTGAATTGAGATTTTCCTAGACCATTTCACCAGTCTTTTCTAATGGTAATTTGTAATTAGACATTTTAAAAATAAAGTGATTATAACTATTAAGGGTGTAAAAAAATGCATCTTGGACTTTACATGACCCCCTACAAAATTATATAATATTTCAATATCTTTTGACTAGGAGAAAGATTTTGCTATGCATCATGGTTCCAACAGTGAATGTTAATCTCTGTATTCTGTAATTATTTTGTTCTTATGATTACAAGATAATATACTCAATATCTTATGAACTTTTCACTAGGAAATTTTCAGATAACAAGGCATTAGAACTATGTGTATATTGAATCTTTATTTATCCACCACCTAGCTTCAACTATTATCATCTTGCTATGGTGCTTGAGCCATCAATTTGTCTTCATCATTTCATTCTCTTTGTCTCAACATGTCAAAACAAATCATAATAATATCATTTCAAAATATATGTTATTAATTCATTTTATCTAGAAAAAAGAATTAAAGTTATCACAATATTATCAACCAAACAAAAATTAAAATTTATTAATATTTATCACATATGTTCTTGTTGGATTTCCCCCAATAATGTAAAATATGCCTTAAAAATCCTTCTAAGTGTACTGGTGTTTTGCTTGCATGAATGTTTGTTCAACATATATATGCCTAGTGCCCAAGAACACCATTCTGGAACTGGAGATACACGTGGTTGTGAGTTGCCATGTGGGTGCAAATCAAATCCAAGTCTTCTCAAGGTGTAGCAAGTGCTTTTAAGCATCAACCCATTATCCTAGCCCCTCAAATGAAACTTTTACATGATATTTTTGTTAATTATTTGAGAATTTTACATAATGTACCTAGATCACACTCACTTTCCAGTCCTTTGAGCTCTGCTCCTTCAATCCTGGTGGCCTCTCCCTGCAAAAAAATGAAGAAAAAAAAAGAGAAACAAAAACCACAAAAAATCTAACTAACTAACTAACTAACTAACTAACTAACTAACTAACCAAAAAACAAGTCCAACTTGTGTTCCCGTATATTCACTGGAGTATGGTCAAACTCCCAGTGGCCAGTGTGTTAAACAAAACTGAGTCCTTTCTCACCTGCACCCCTACCACAAGATATTCATTGTGGAGAGCTACACTTTAGCATTCTTATCACAAATTTTAAGAGTTCTCTTCAATGACTTCCTTTGTTATTGTTCCTTTCAGGAACATATATGTTACACTGTAACTTCTTTTTGGGGGGTAGGGGAGTGAGTGTTGTCACAGAAGCCTTCTGTTACTCTCTTTCTCAACTGTGAGTCTCCTATCATTGATAACACCAAGAAAGTATCTTCTTTGCCTTTTACAGTCAGTAAGAGCGTATATCATGGACTTCCACATGGTTTGTGGTCATAGGAATGATCACAGACATGCACATGGCCTCCAGTGTGAGCATGTGCCACAGACCTCATTGTGGCAGCAGCACAGGCCATGGACATCAACATGGCCTCTGGAACATGGACTGTAGACACCAATATGGTCCCCAGCGGTAGTCTGGTCCATAGACATCAACATGGGTTAAGATGACCATAGTCATCCATACAGTCTCTGTTGGCAGATTAGAATGTAGACTTCAACATGGAATGTGGACCTCAACATGGTCTCCAAAAGCAGTTTAGACTACAGACATCAATAAAGCCCTGGATCACAGCACAGTCATGGACACCAACACGAAGCCCAATGGCAGTACAGACCAAGGATAGCAAGGCCTCAGGTGGCCGCACAGTCCACTCAGATCAACATGGTCCCCAGCAGCAGCACAGTTCAGGGACACCAACATAGATTCAGTTAGTGGCACAGACCACAGATATCCACATGACCTTCTGTGGTAATATGGTCCATAGGCATCAAAGTGACCTTCACATTTAAAGTAATTTTGTAATCAGAATGCAATTGAGGTATATATTAAAATAGTCATGTTTATAGCTTGTCGTAATAATAGTTTCTCTTTATTCTTTTTATCCCCGATGATATTTATTTGTTGCATAATCTGGGTCAATTGCAGGCCATAGTAATTTTATTTGTAAAATTTTATTTGTAAAATAAGATATTTGTTATAAAAATTTATCGTACAAAATTTATTTGTAAAATTAAATACAAATAATTATATTTATTTAGAAGAGGCTTACCACTGTTCTAGTTGCTGATACATTGTGAAAGACATGTAATAAGCATGGTGAAAGATATTTTAAAGAATTATTTATTTAATATTAATGTATAATATTAAATATTAGTTACTTTTCACTTTTATATAATCATTCCAAAACTTAGGCCCAAACAATATTTATATGCTTTTAAAATTTTAGTCAAGTTGTTGGTCAGGGTTTAATTTTTGAGTATTTGATTTCATTTATACAACTCTTTCCTAAGACATGGATGGCTATTGAATGGCAACTTCATTCAGTTTCATTCTGTCTGGACATCTCCAAAGAGCATCTTATACAAAATGTCTTTGCCATAAGAAGCTTCCTGAGGAGGAAAAGGCAAAACCAAGCCCTGGTTTCCTGTTACCTAACCTAAAGAGCTTGCATGCTCACACATCTGCGATATAATCTTAGTCCATATTGATCAAACAGGGATGGAATTATAAGTAGCAGAAAATAAGAAAAATCACTCAAGATCAGTTTGCAGGCAAGCTGAATGGGCAGCAGATCAGAAATGAGGTGCTTTACCTTTCCATTCCATTGATTTTATTGGTAATATTAATTCTTTCCTTGTGATAGACCCTAGAATAAGGGACCTGCGTGACAAAATTAAGGTGAATCGTTGTTTGCAAATTCAGTTACATTTAATATATGGTAGACATGTTCTATGTTGTGTGAACATTTCCAATATTATAAGTACTAAACAGATGTACCTGTCTTCAATACAGAAGATAATTAATTGTTAGTCTTTCACCTCTAAAAGTCTATTCTTCCACATGGTGATTCCTGAGATGATAATCTCAGACATAGAATTCACATCATTAAGGCCCATGACATTTCAGGGATGATATTACAAACAAAAGTGAATGATTTTCTCTGAAAACACAATCATGAATTATTTCCAATGGATTTTTAGGCGATTAAACTTCTCATTAGCCCAACATAGTTAAAATTCTAGGCATGCATTATTAATATTAGTTTGTCATTATGGAAACAGAAAAAGGAATACTTGTAGTAATACCATGGATTTCAAAAATGTTATCAGAACAAAAATTATGCATGCATGAATGAAGTGTTCATTACTGTATTGCTTCTTATTTTAACTCTATTAACATGCACACTTAGTCACAGAAATCTGAGACATGGCCAAAGGTGTAATATTGTAGATATGATAAAGGAATCATGAACATATTTCATCTGTAAGCAAAAACTAGCTATTTTAAATAATTTAAGCAATAGGATATTATAAGTAGACGAACCTTGAAGATGCATACAATTTTATTCATTAATTTTAAGACCAAATCAAAAGGCAAGTAGTTCAATTTATCCAACTAGATAGAGAGGCAAACTCTTGACACATATGTCACATTAATATTTTTACATTTTACCACTCTCAAATGGTTACAAGTAAGGCAACTTTAGTATCACCAATAAAGTTATTATTATTATTATTATTATTATTATTATTAGTAGTAGTAGTAGTAGTAAATGTGCTGGAATTTATGAGGCAAAACACTATAGCAAAAGCACAAAGCTACATATTAATGCATTATTCTTGAGTTTGAAAGTATATATTTATAATAAAAATAATCTGAATTTTATTAGCTATGCATATGTAGATATGAACAAACTTAAAAATACAAACCTTTTGATCACAAGGGGGTTCTGAGAAGATTCTATCCTTCTCCCTCACTTGGAAGCAAAGGTCATGATTCTGATTTTAAAATGTTTTAAATTTTGGACATCATACATCAACAAGTGGGAGACTGACCCATGAGGTGAAGATCAGAGGAAATTCAGTTTCCACTCTTGAACTCTGTCTCTCCAAAAGAGAGCTCTATGCACTCTCATCACTTTTGGCTACTCTATTGTTAAGGAATGGGGATACTTCCTGAAATGGATTAATAAATAATTGCTCAGTTTAAAAGGGGGATATTTCATTCAAGAGGGATATTTAGGATCAAATAAAATGGTAAAGGCATAAAGACCCTAAAGAAATATTCCAAACCTCAAAGGAATATGTAGTCCAGCCTTCTATAGACCTGGGTTTTACGTACTTTTTTTCAGCATTGTTAGAAGACAATATCTACTTACTGATGGAATCAGGAGAAGGAGAGCAGCTAAGAGTATTCAATTAAAACAAACAAACAAAATCATACTCCATTATGTTCTGTGCATAGCCCTTTTGATTCTCTGTCATAGTTTTGAGGAAGACAAAAGGTGTCAATGCTCCATGGCCTCCTTGTGGTCTCTTAGGTCTAGCTTTATCTCTACAGTGGCCCTCTGCAAACTATAGTGCCTAGATACCAATAACCAAATGAAATGTTATAAGGAACTCTCTCAGTGTCTAGGGAGATTTCTACACAGTGGAATCTACTCCATTTCCTGATGCCATAGGGCTTTTTATCCATCAGTGCAAAGCAGGGGACCTTGAGCCCAACATACTTGCCTCTGCCCCAAAGCCTCCTTTCTCAGTGGCTTGCAGCCATGTAGTTTCTTGCATGTTGGTTTCTGATTTGTATCAACCCTTTTATGCTTTTCTTGGCGTCAATTACACATCATAAGGTTATTCTTTGCCTTCTTTAGGCTATATTTTAGCTTGAGCAGAAACTCATCGAATGACTCTGTTCTGTGACATTTGTTTCATCTTCTATTTCCTTCACCTTTCAGAGTTTCTGGTAGTGTCTCAAATAGTTGACAAAACCTTAAAGACACCTCAGCCTGGGGATGATGACTTGCTTGAGATCAACCATGAATGTCAGGTGCCTATAGGCCTTTGCTGCACTAAAATATCTGGTGGTATGTATGGGTCTAATCTGCAGCACATGAAAAGGGTCTTCTCTTCTGGAAGTCCAGCCATGATAAAATGTCTAGTCACATTTTCTTCAGCCTGGCTAAGGGTCTACTAGCTACAGGTGGATTCATTCTCCCAACTCCATCCAACCTCACTAGACTAATGATAACTGCTGCAATTACTTGCTAGCTCTCAACAGAGTCAAGCAACACTTCATTTCTGGAAAGTACAGCCAAGAAGAAAGTCAGTTGGCCATTCTTTCAGTCTAATTTGAAGTTGGAGGTACCAAGGTTATGAAGAAGCATACTGCATAATCAAGGGAGAGTCTGCCTATTTTGTTGACCATATCTGCAAAAGAAATAAACTTATTGACAAATATAAATGCCCATTGCCTCCCTCAATAATTTTCAGTTTTCAATTATGTAAGACTTTTATGAAATATAAACAGCATAGGTTCATATTCATAATTGGTAACCATAAGGAAAAAGTGATAGTATTTGTGTAGTTCATTTATAAGCTTTTAAATTCTTTGTTTATCAGAATATAAAGCTCCTGATGGAGGAGCATATCCAATACACTAAGGAAATACTAACAACATTTATTAGGGTAAGATGAAATACATGATGAACATTTAAACCAATTTTTTTAAATTGGAACATGGAAATCCAGAAAATGTATTTTAAATTTAGTTATTTTTTATAAATTAAAAAAGAAATTTACCTTTTGGAATTTTTAAGCATGTTCTCTGATGCTGGCGTGATGGCTCAGTGGTTAAAAGCACTTACTGCTATTCCAGGGGACTTGGATTTAATTCCTAGCACTCACATAGTAGCTCATTATCATCCATAACTTCAGGTCCAAGGGATCCAACGCCTTTTTCTTGCTTCTGAGGACACTGCAAGAAAGTGGACCATGTATTGCCTGAATATACATTTGGGCAAACACTCATCCACATAAAATAAAACAAAGAATTAAAAGAATGTAAAACCATCTGGTTCTGGGCGTTTTTTTATGATTTTATTAATTTGGATACTGTTTCTGTGCTCTCTGATTAGTCTGTCTAAGGGTTTATCTATCTTGTTGATTTTCTCAAGAACCAGCTCCTGGTTTTGTTGATACTTTGTATAATTCTTTTTGTTTCTAAGCCCTGATTTTTATTATTTCCTGCCATCTACTCCTCTTGGGTGTATTTGCTTCCTTTTGTTCTAGAGCTTTCAGGTGTGTTGTCAAGTTGTTAGTGTATGCTCTCTCCAGATTCATTTTGTAGGCACTTTAGAGCTATGAGTTTTCCTCTTATCACTGCTTTCATTGTGTCCCATAAGTTTTGGTATGAAGAGCCTACATTTTCATTAAATTCTAAAAAGTCTTTAATTTCTTTTTTTATTTCTTCCTTGGCCAGTTATCATTGAGTAAAGAATTGTTTAGTTTCCACATGTGGGTGGGCTTTCCATTGTTTCTATTATTATTGAAGACCAGCCTTAGTCTGTGGTGATCTGACAGGATGCCTGGGAGCACATAGGGAGGAACCCATGGCTCCAGCTGTATATGTAGGGAAGGAAGGCCTTGTCTGGCATAGGTGGGAGAGGAAGTCCTTGGTCCCATGAAGGCTGGATGCCCCAATATGGGGGAATTCAAGGGTGGGGAGGAGGGAGTTGGTGGGTGGGTGGCAGCACATCCTCATAGAAGTAGGAGGACAGGGGTTGGGATATGGGGTTTCTGGGTGGGGGAAAATGGGGTAAGGGGATAACATCTAAAATGTAAATAAAATATTCAATTTTTTAAAAAAGGAACAAATGAATATAAAAAAGAAAGTTCTCTGTTTCTAGAACCAATTCCACAGGTTAAAATTCTTATATAAAATGGACAGTCACTTCACTTCTATTTATAGCACAATCTATAGAAAAATTGTTCTTGATTTGTTTCTTGTGCTGTCTTTTGTAAACTATCTTGATGGTAACTCATATTTAAATAGTTAAAGGCCATTTCTGGCATTCTAAAGTAGCTAGGAGCATACCATCTCACTACTATAGTTTAATCCAAGAACAAAACTTGAAATATAACAAAAAGTTATGGATTTGAATGCCTTTTGGTTATGTACTAACATCATTATAAAGTATAGTTCTGAGTGTTTTGACCAGGAAACCATAGAACTAATTTTAAAATAATCATTATTGATTTGGTTCTTTTATTTAAGTGTTATTCAAAATAATTAATGAAGGATTAATTATGTAACAAAAAGATTCAGAGATTTTGATTTTTAAAATGTATTATTCCAGAAAAACAAAAAATTTGGTAGAGATGCATAGTAATAATTTATGGACTACAGAGATCTAATTTATGTTTAGTTAGCATGGTAAGATGTGTATGTGTGGGCATGACAATTTTTCTACAGAGGTCAGGGGACCATTACCTGGATTCATTTCTCTCCTTCCACTTTTATGCTGGTTCCAGAGATCAAACTTGGGTTCCCAGGCTTGTTTTGCTAGTACCTTTACCTGTTGAGCCACCTTGTTGGGACAGAGATCAAATTTCATAAATGCAAATGTTAGTAAAGTAAATCCAGTATATTAGAGCTAGCTTTTGATTGTTATTTTGCAAATCTCTTCCTATCTCATCATGTAATTTATTGGTAAGAATTTCACTATCTATATCAGCCCTGGCTACATACTGAATGACCACTATAAATTATAGTGGTCTGTAATTTTAGAAAGACTAGAATACCACATATTAAAAGTATCATATATGACTTTCATATCAACATATTGCAGTGAGAAGGAAAGTGAGCCCAAGAAAACCCAGCATATTGGGAAGGTAAATTTCAAAGGCAATGACATAGTAAGCCCTGGTATATTTAAGTACACCAAATGGCATGCCAAAGTTAAGGCCAAATATATTACTCATTATGATAAATGTGAATGGATTAAATTCTCAAGACACAAGACTAATATTCTAAGACTAGGTTAAAGAAAGGTTAAAACTAAAGTAAAGAACAAAGCTATCCCAGGCAAATGCAAATGGGAAAAAAGAAAAGGTCACCATTTCAACATGGTAAAGTAGAATTAAATTTAAAAAGCATACAAGTACATTGAGAAATCTGTCTTTTATTGATAAAGCAACAGTTAGGAATTAGACAAATCAAAAGTTGTTAGAACATACGGAAAGTTCACAAAACCAGAACCATAAGGGGAGATTTTAATCCAACTCTGTTGCTAACTTTAGATAAATAAGCAACTAGAACAAAGCATGAAGCCAATCTACTAGTGTTATCAGTCTGACAATTCATTAATAGTACAGCAAAAACAGTTCTGTCTTTTCAAATATTGGTAGACACTTAATAAAAATTTACAAAATATTTTAATTCATGAAATGATTTTTCTCTATTCATTACACAAGTGGCATCAACCTTATTTTTAGCAAGAATGCATGAGACCACCCAGTCATTATTGACAGGTTAAAAAATAAAAACATTAAGCATGTAAGACACTCATGAAATAACTGTGGGATCTAAGAGAAAAATAAAGCTTAGCTTGAATCTGTATTTAGAAAAGACTCCAAACATAAAAAGTATGGTCAACATATGAGGCTCACCAGGTATTGTGGTGGAAATCTTTAATTCTAGCCCTTCTGAGGGAGAGGCAGGTGAATTTTTGTGAATTTGACACCAGTCTACACCTACATAAATTCCAGGCTAGCCAGGGCTACATAGTGACAGCCTGTCTCAAAAAACAGTTTTGTAAGTATGAAACATGAACTACATCTAAAGAAAACTTATTAGTTTAAAGAGTATTATTATAAAATATTTATCTGCTGCTAATTGTAAAAATTAATGTCAAAGTTCTAAAGGTCGAATTACAAAATTGAGTTAATTAATATATTTAAAGACTTTTATACTGGAAATTAGAGTAACCTAATATAATAATTCTTAATAACAGGTTAAAGAAAAGATATGATTCACTTGATGCTTTAGTATTTTCTATGAATGGGTCCTGAGTCAAATTTATTTGTAGAAACAGCATAGGAGATCAACCATCAGTACACAGTTTTTTGGGGTAGAAGAAGGTCACACCAGTCTATCTGTCCTCATATTGGCATATGAGGCTTTCATAAAGGCTTAAGCACCTTTGGGTATCAAGCTGGAGTTGGAGCTTGTACAAGAGCTGAACCCTGGAACTGAGCAGGCATCGTTGGCCTTGATTTGAGCCTTGTGCTTTGCCCGTAGGTTGATAGAACCAGTGACATCCTTGACAGCTTCTGTACATGCACTTGTTTATTGCGGTCACATTGTTTGTCTGCTTTTTTTTTCAGGCTCTTCTTGTTGTGCTTTTTGACAAAAAAACTGCTCCTCAGGAACTTGGAGTTGAACCCCTTAAGATGTACATCTTTGTGAACCAGGGTTTCTTGGCCCTTTCCATGCCATTTTCAGACCTGGCTGTATGTGGTATTGTTGTTGGCCTTGTCTGTGTGGTAATGACAACTTACCTATGTACAGTTTTGATGGGGAAACATTCAGCATATCCCACTTTAAGAAACATCTAAAATTGAATTTTATAAATAATCTCTAGCAGAACATAATCCAACTCTCAATGATTTCTTTATATTAAAAAATAAATTTAAATCAACATTACTATCATACTTTATGAAGAAACACTAGAAGAATTCTCAAACTAAAATTCAGAAAGAGTTGTCTACTTATTTCTATTATATGAAGTAATTTTGTGATACTAAAAATAGTGGTGCATCATTATTATGTATCAAAGTATTCAGAAGATATAAACAAATATACAAATCAATCATTTACTAAGGTGTGGTGGTCAGTATGGTAATCTCACCACTTGAGAAGCAGAGCCAGGAATTATAGCAAGTTTGAGCCCAGGCTGAGCTACATAGCAAATTCCAGGGAAGTCAGAGTTACATAAAGAGCCTTCTCCTTTAAAAAATAAAATAAAATACGTGTGTGTGTGTGTGTGTGTGTGTGTGTGTGTGTGTGTGTGTGTGTATGGAGAGATAACTTAGTGGTTAAAAGCACTTTCTGATCTTCCAGAAGATTGGGGCTCTATTCCCAGCACCTCCACCAACTGCGGTCTATAACTCCACTTCTATGGGAACCTCCTCAGGCACCAGGCACATATACTAGGTGCAGAACATCCATAAACATTAAAAAAATAATCAAGAGAAAGAAGAAGAAAAAGCACAATATTAATATGTTAAAATTGGTTTCTTTATTACCTCAGGTGTTTGATAATAAAATGAAAAAAAAACTTCATTGTGTTAGCTATCTAACAGAAACAAATTAAGGGGGGATGGTTTAAAAAACATGGTTACAGAGGGGTTGCTATTAACATGGAAAGGCATGGTAGAAGCTCAGTTCATGGGGCATGAGGCAGCAGGTGTTCGCATCCTGGAGGACCAAGATAGGGGATGGGCTGTAAGATTTAACAGTTTGCAACCAGGAATCCACTGCCACCATATATACCATCTAGGCTCCACATCCTAAGGGCTCCTCGGCTTCAAACCCTGAGCCTTTTGTTGAAAATTCAGATTCAAACTGCAACCTTCATAATGATAATGTAAGAACAACAAGTATTAAAATGAACAAAATCATGGACTTTGAAAATGTGAAACAAAAGAAGATGTATAAATAACAGAAAATACATGCTTAAGCACATCCCATCACACCACAGTTTGTATGTTTCTATATATACTTAGTATCTGCATGTATAGAGGAAGCTGTGATTTGACCAAGACACTTTATAATTAATCTGAGAAAATAAATGTGAGAATATTCAAATAATTTTGGATAAGATGTGTAAAATAATGTAGAGGGAGATAATCTGTTTAACAGATATAGCAACATATTTAAGGGCTATAGGATAGAAAATGGAAAGGTGTTAGTGCTCAAAATGAAAGATGAATAAAACAGAAATATGGGGCATTGTAAACCAATGAAGAAGGTATCACTATTCAATAAACAACTCTGAACAACCAGAGAACCAACTACACAAGAATAAATCGTAGATAAACTGAAAGGTAAAATGTATCAACTAATAAACCTCAAAACATATGATGTGGTAATATATATCAATGATGCTGTTTCAAATTCAGTGCTAATTTTATTTGTTTACACATAGTATTTAACCCATCCGGTTATTTCTTTTATATTTTCTTTTTTCATTTTATGTTTTTTTATAATATGATATGTATTAGGATCCTAATTTTATTTTCTTCCATATGGATAGCCTGTTGTCCCAAAACAGGAGGGGCGGAAAAAGGATAAGAAAAGAGATTGGCAAGGCAAGGGGACCAGACATTATTTTTAAAAAAATCAAACATATTTATTTATATAAAATAAAAATATTTTCTATGACAAATGATACAATAAATCAATGATAAATTATAAAATTGGATAAATTCTCATGCTAAAGATGTTAAAGACTTAATTTCTATTGTATGTATATGAAGTGCCACAAAGGGACAAGTAAAAGAAAGTCACAAATGAAAAATTACAGAAGAGCACATCCTTAAAAAATATTAACTTGAAGGTTCAAGTTAGTTGACGAGGGTTTTTTGTTTTTTAAGTTCAAGAAATAAAACCATGTTTGTTAATTTACAGATATTTCAGTCACATTTGTTTTGCTGCCTTTCTAATATTGCAATGTGCTTTAAAATTAATGGCATTTTACAATTAACATGTCATCATTTCATCCATTGAACATGTGAGAACATGGTTGTTGCTTCTGCAATCACAGATAGCAAACTGCAACCTGTTTCTTATTAAGTTACTTCTCAGGAGTAAAGAATACTAGTATAAATTATTTTCTGAATTTTTATATCAACACATGTTCAAGGGGTTCCCATAAAACAAGATTTTGTCCTTTGCCTTAGCTGAACAAAATTCTGTGTGAACATACACAATAGCTGTTTTAAGTGAGACATGATTTCACCATGTAGTTTAGAATGGCCCCTATGTGCTCATGACTTTCTGTGGCATGTGACATGAGGACTAGGTTTACTGATTTTATTAAAAACTGAGGAGAAAAGGAAGGTCCAATGGGGATAGGGATTTGCAAGTGTGGGACTGGGAAAAGAGGAGGGAGGGGGGCTGTGATTGGGACATAAAGTGAATAGATAAATAAATAAATACATAAATACATATATAACACAAAACTCTGAAGTTACCCATTGCAGGCAACTATCTGGATACTTGTGAATGACGCTGCAGTAAACAAGGCATCCAAAATATGTCTTTGACCTTTGACCTTTGACATTTGTTTCATTTTCTTTGGGAAAAGAATGACTTCCTGTCACTTTATGCAACATAGATGAAACTGGAGAACATTTTATTCACGGAAATGGGCCAAGCCCAGAGAGAGCACACAATCTCCCACATAAACAGACACTAAAAATGTTGATTTCCTAGAGAGTAGAATAGAAATATAAGAGTTTAGAGAAGGTAGAAGAGAGAGATAAATGATAAGGGATAGATCAAAGTAAACATAATTTATATGGTGTTATTAGGCAGTCTTTTGGATGACTATATCTACCAATAATTTACATTTCAAGAAGAGATTGAATGTTATAACTGCAAAAAATTATATATATATATATAAAAGCTAATGTGTGTGTGTGTGTGTGTGTGTGTGTGTGTGTGTGTGTGTGTGTCCCCTCAGATGCCAAAAGTGAGTGTGAAATCCTCATGTGGGTACAGGGAATCAAACTTCAGTCCTCTGTAAGAGCAGCAAATGCTCTCATAACTGCTGAGACCATATCTCCCCTATGTATCCAAGTTTTCCCCTTCATTAGTGCTCATTCAGTTGTGCTTTTAGGGAAAGGGAAAAATTAAGACTGGTTAAATGAATAAAAGCTAATTCACCGTGTATTCCACTTACTTATTACAAAATTAATATATATTCATCAGTCACATGCATATACATGAGTACACAAAATATGATGTCAGAGAGTGCTCATAAGCCATCATAACCAGAAAGAATGAGAGCTATTAACACTTAGGAGTGTATCTTTCAAATCCTTCTGCCTAGTGCCTATTTCACAATCATTTTCTGTATAAGAAGACTCCACTATGCTTGTTATTTCATGGTCCTTTGTAGTTCAAGTGAGTGATCACCCCCTTTACTATGGATTCTAATGATTTTCCCTTTTTTAGTCTTGTCCAGATCTATGTGTCTAAGATTTTTCTCCCATTTCCCTCCTATTGTTCCCAAAGCCTTCACCATAAACTTCTATAAAACATTGGGAATATTTTACAAAATATTCGTGATGCTTTTCCTCCCAAATATCTATCAAGGCTCTTTTTTTTTTTTAACCTTGTCTAAGAACAACCTGGTTTGCAACTTCTTGTATAGTAACACTTTAAAAATTAGCATACAACATACAATATTTCCTTGGAATTTCTGTACATACTTAATTTGGATTGATTTTCTCTCCCCCTTCTGTAATCTTCATGCTTAAGGCATTTGTTTTCTCTTCCCATTGATGTCTCCGAGTTTCCTAAGCTCTATTCCTACATAAATATAAACATAAGAAAATTAGAAGCTAAGTTCAACATGTAGCATTTGTCTTTCTGTAGCTTCCTTGTCTTTTTTGTAGTAATTACCATAATTCATTATTGATGTTTGTTTAATGGTCTTTCTTCCTAAACTATATACTTCTTGCTTATCTAGCTTGATGACTATATTTTCAACCATCAGTATTATAGCTGGTATACAGTTGGCATTTAAAGTGCTCTTTGTTTATTATAGTCTTGTTGGCATGATCAGATAAGGCAGTTTATGTGAAAAAGGCAAATGTATATAAAATGTGTTCACAAATACAAGGCTTTGAATAGTTTGTATATAACCTTGTGCAAGGTTAATAAATCTTAATAGTTCAGAAAATTGTAATCTGAGTTTAATGGGCAAATGTTAATGTGCATTCTCCACCAATATTTAGTAATTATATAAAAAAGTAGGAGACATTTATAGCAGCCAAGATCTTTATAGTGTATTTGAATACATGATAAATTCATGAACAGTTCTTATCTCCTTGAACAGTTGTATATCTTAAGAACTCATCATCATAAGCATTCTCTGGATTTTCACAGAATTAATCCTGAATAATTAATGAATCTAAAGGAGTTAGACAAGTACTGCAGCATGCTAATCATTTCTTTCAATGTCAATTAGGAAAAATCGTCTCTTTGGCCTGCTATCTTGGAATACATATTATACAGTTAACTTTGAATTTACAAATATGAAATGTCTCTAATTATTAAATGAATATATTGAGATACATATCAGTGTCACCAGTGAAAGTTAAAGCTTGAAGAAAAAAATGAAAGCACTTTGATTTAACAGAATTATTAACTATATTGGGACTCTTTTTGCAAATATGTTTGACTTGTAGAACTGTATTTACACAATATTTACATATTTCCACAAATGGTATTATATCATAAACACTAATGACTTGGATATTATGTCAAATGCAAATCTTGAATAATTTTACACTGAATAGATAAATATTTATTACAAATGGAATTGAAAAGTCATGTAGCATTCATGTGAACTGTACAGGTCTCTCAAATGTGTACAATTCTACATTATTTATAATGATACTGCTTAGTTATCTCTTTTTAAATTTTGCATTGTGTGTAGGTATATGTGAGGGGTTGTACATGCAGGTGCATGTAGGTCAGAGGACAACTCAGAAATCAGTTCTTTAATTTCATCATATGGACAAGTCAATTCTTTCTTTCTACCAATGAGTTTTGATGACCAAACTCAAGTCATCAGACTTGGGAACAAGCACTTTACCCACAGAGTCATCTTTCTGCCCTGCCTGCTCAGTTTTAATTCAGCTATGATTCATCAGTACTTGGTCAAAGTTTCAGACATAATATAAAGGTAGTAGTTGAAAAGTTTCAAATTTTATGTTTAATGGAGACACCAAGTAGGACTGTCCTTTTAGGTAAAATATTTATTAAGAGTTATTAAGAACATAAGAAGAGAGATAGATGTCTTAGTCAGTGTTCTATTGCTGTGAAGAGATACTATGACCAAGGCAACTCTTATAAATGAAAGCATTTAATTGGTGCTTTCTTATAGTTTCAGAGGATTAGTCTATAATCATTGTGGGGAGCCTGGTGTTCACATAGACATACATAGCACTGGAGAAGTATTTGGGAGTCCTATACCTAGATTTGCAGGCAGCAGGAAGGGCTTTTGAAAGCTTCAAAGTTCAACCCCAGTGACACCCTTCCTCCAACAAAGCCACAATACCACCTAATCCATTCAAATCTATGAGTCTATGGGAACCATTCTCATTCTAACCACTACAATAGACAGCAACATAATGGTGGTTCTGAGTATAGTTTAGATACATTGGCAGAATGGGACACCCTTATAGTTTTATAAGGAAGGCAGTTAGGAAAGAGATTGCTAAATTTTATTTATTTAGTTGTTGCCAGAAGTAACCCTTGAATAATCAGTTAAAAACATTACATGATGCATAAACATCTTTCCTAACTTGCCATTACTGGAGGTCTATTTGCCACAGAAGACAAGTATTTAGAGAAAGACAATAAACTTGACATATAAAATTTCTTTATAAGGAGTTGGAAGATTCTTTACCTATAATATTTTCTGGATGGTGAAATACTGTTCATGTCTATAATTATAGAATTTTTTGTGTATAAACCTGAATTGAAAGTTCAAGAACCTTGACTTTCATTTTTCTTTTCTATCTAGACTCAAAAGGATTAATCCTTTACTAAGGATGCTACTAGAAATGATTCTTCATCTAGTAAAAACAATGTATATTGTGAATTTAGTGAGGTAGCACTGAACTAAATGTCAGGTAAGTGATACTCACTAGTTTTGTGATTTTTAGGAAATCTTTATTCATTTAAGAACTTTGGATTTGGACTAGAGATATGGTTCAGTGGTTAAGAGTACTTGAGTTTAGTTCGCAGTACTTATTTGGCAGTTCACAGCTACCTGTAACTCTAGTTCCAGTAGCACCAAATACCTTCTTTTGGTATCCATAAGCAACACATGCACAAACACACACAAATAAAATTTAAAAAATTAAAACTTTTAGAAAAAAGAAACTTGGATTTTTTTTATAATCAGGAAAATGATAACAATACTTATTTCTAAGAAATGTTGAAGACATTAAAGAAATGTTGTTTATATAATTGTTAAAAGGGTTGTAGAATAATCTTGACATGTGAAACATGTCATTCAAATACTTTATAGAGGATTGCAACCTTATTTCACAGAAACAGTGCTATTATAGTTTGTTCATGCATAAATAGGTTTTGCTTGGTATTTTAGAATTTTTATTTCTGAAGACACTAACATAATTTTAGTAGATAAATTAATTTTAAAAACACACCCATTTCTAGGGGAAATTATATGTACGTGCAAAACTTAATATTTCTAATGAATTTCAGATTATGTCTATTTTAATGTAAAAGAAGCATAATGTTTAATTGAGAGTTAAATTTAACAATTTTTAATTTTGATTTTATGTATGTATGTGTTCATGCATATTTTGTGTATGTTTGTGCATGTATACACACAGATACTTACATGTCAGCAGATATATAGCTAAAGATCAACATTAGAATGCCTACATTGATAACTTTTTTTTTTTAAACAGTCACTCACTGAACCCAGCTCTTACCATTTTTGCTAGCCTGGCAGGCCAGGAAATCTGTTTTTCTTCATCTTCCTGCATTAAGTTGACAGACATGTGTGATAACTCCTTGCTTTGAACACAGGAATCAGAGATAAAAGCATGGGTCCTTAGGCTTGTGAGGCAGGCAGTTAACTGACTGGGGCATCTCCCCAACCCCATTTGTTAATTCGTAAAGAATACATTTGTATTTGTATTTTAATTTGGTAAATCTTGATAATTTACATAAGTTTTAAGTGAATTTTAAGAACACTTTTCATTCTCATTTCATTCTTACAGTAATTGTAGGTTTATTTCCTCCCCTCCCATAAAATTAGGGCATACAAATTGTCTTCCACTGTAATACTGCATTTAAACCTATGATACCTGGCATTATTGAGTTTTCCTTTGGGAATGGTCATGTTTATGCTATATTATGTATGCCTTTTTCATTTTAATAGCAATCTCTTTGTTTAGATTTGGGAACTTTTCTATGATTTTGTTGATTTTTAGAGAATATTATGATGGAGGTTCTGTTTAATTAGGGAAACATGTAGTCTTGGTTGTTCATTATGTTTTTTTTTATGATGGGTTCTAGGCATCTAGAGCTCACTTGTTTATGGTATTTCCTTGAATGTATATCTGGTCTTATCTTTGTTGGGTGAGTGCTTGCATCTTTGTTTTGCTGTTACATCAACTTGTTAAGCTATGCATGAGATGAATGATGCTCAGTTTTCAGTCTTCAGAGCATTCTGGAATTTCAGGTTCAGTATCTATGTGGTCCAAGGTAGGTGTGGTAGGTGGGATGACTGATATATGAGGAGGTGGGGGAAGGGGATGTGCTCTGGATGTTCTTTTTTAATGTAGCCACATTTTATTTATTCATCATGCTGGTGATATATTACAGAGTTCACATTAAAATCAAAAAGTAAAAACAACTGTGCAGACCACATAGCCACAAATAAGATTATACCTCAAGTTCATTATTTCATTAGAGTTAATATAAGAGAAAAGTTTTGGTATAACCACCATCTGTGTGTCACAAATGCTACCTGGTAATGCCAATATTACACAATGAATTGACAACTCAGGAGTTTATATAATGAAATATTGTGGCAGAGAAATGCAAGATCTAGGAGGAGGAGAAAGAACTACAGGATTTGACCTAATGGATGGAGTTAAAGCATGAATTGTACCTGAAATATGCCAAGAATATTCAGAAACATTAAGAAGAAATTGAGTGATAGAACATAGAGACAAGGGTCTCAATATGAATTTCAGGGAAGGTTATTTCTGCCAGAAAGCCTATGCTTATGTGGACAAAGATTAAGGATGTCCATCCAATGATTGTTTGCTCATCTATGGCATTGAAAGTGTGGGTTCCCCTGTAGGCTCCATGGGCTGTTGCAGCTTCATTGAATATCTAGATGAAAGCTTCCTGAATACCTTGGGGCTCAAGTTTAAGAAGTTGGCAGATATCAGCCTGTGAAAAGAAATAGACTCATATCCAGATTCTGATCCATCTTGGCATCCTCAGAGCACTGAACTGATTTGCCCTCAGCATACAGGGCCCCTTGCTAGTGAACATCCACCCATCTCCTCACATTTTGGCATTGCCACAGTCATTTCTAAGAACACCTACCCCTCTGGCCCCGGAATACAGCATCCTATGCCAATTCTTGATCCTCTGGGCTATGGCAATGTCACTGTGAGGGAATCCTATACCATGTCTGGCACTCTGAACACCTTTATCCACTTTCATGATAAAAGTCAAGCTTCAAATGTGGTGGTGACAGAGAGGGTGGTAGGCCCCATTTCTTGTGCTAATTTGCATGGGACATTAGTGATAACAGACTTAAAAGATGGGTCAAATGGTATAGTGACCGAAATAATAATAGCACCAGGCTCAAGTCTACCCACCTCTTTAACCATTCCTAACCATTAAGAGACTTCAAATGTACTTGTAACAGAAAGAGTGATGCAACCAACTTCTGGCCTGATAGGCAATCTGAGCATGCCCCCTGAGTTATCAAGTGCTCTGAATGTTCTTAACCAGAGTTTTATTTCCAGTTTTATTCAGTCTTGGGGTTCAGTGGTGCATGGGGTGGCTGATATTCCAAAGTTTAACTCACTGAGTGGTTGGCACCAAGCAGGAGTGTGAACTAGCTCTAGAAGTTCTATCTGAAGTTCTATCTGGATTCTAGGCTTAGATTCCAAGGTATCCAAGATGGCAGGATAGATGAGGTGATTTGTTCTTTTAGAAATCAAATTGGTTATTTTGACTAGTAAATCCCCAAGTCATGAATAGAACTGTTGTGCTGACTAGTTTTATGCCATGCTAACATTTAACACAAGTTAGTATTATATAAGAATCGGGAGCTATAATTAAGAAAATACCTCCAAAAGATTGTTCTATAGACAAAACTTGCTTAATGATTGATGGTGCCACCCCTGGACAGGGTGTATACAAAGTGAAAAAGCAATGGGGAGCAAACGAGTGAGTAGCACTCCCTTGTGGCTTCTGCATCAGCTCCTGTTTCCAGGTTCCTGCCCTGTTTAAGTTTCTCAATGATGCATTGTGATAGGAAACTGTAAGTTAAAATACACCCTTTCCTTCCCAAGTTGATCTTGGTTATGGTATTTTATCACAGCAATAATATTCCTAACTAAGGCAGCTATTATTAGAAAAGTTAATAAGACATAGATAATTTAAATTATGTTAATTTAATATTATGGTAAAATCAGATGAATTCACTATAAGTTTTTCCTTAACCCATAAATGTTGTAATGGTGGTTATATTTTTCGTTGTAACATATGAAGCTGAAATAAATAGTTTTGGCAGTAACATATTACATAAATAGTTACACTATTTATGTGTATATTTTTCAGTGGCATATTGGAGGTTTGTTATTGACAGTCTTATGCTTAATTATATGGAACAATGATCTGCTTTAGTACAATGCCTAATATTTCTAAAATAGACATTGAGGAAGGATATGTAAACATGTATTTTCAAAAATAGTCATAGATATCATTACCTGAATTGTCTTTGTGTTCCATGATATTTAGAGTATAGTAAAAGATAATCTATCATTTCAGTTTTTAAATTCAATGAAGCTAGACTAGAAAATAAAACAAAACAATTAAAATCACATAATGAAGTGTTCATTCAAATCAAAAGTGGTTGCTATAGCAACTTAAAATTGTGGCACTCCAATAAAAGTAGACTGAAAAGACAACTTCACATGCCATCTCAGTCTTCAATATGGAAAGAGGAGTTGCTGTTTGATGTCAGGAAGAGACTTAGCTTTCTATTAAACCCTCTAAGATGACTGATTTTGTGTTGTCTCTTCTCTTCACAATAAAAAATAGACATGGAAACAACCGACTGCAGATATTAACTACACCAGGGGGGAAGTGCTATATTTGCTCGTATTAATCTCCATAAGACTGATGACTATCACTTTATTCAAGCAATTCATAATTACCCGTGGGAACAGAGGACAGACTGAATGAAGCAATGCATTTATAAATGACTTAACATATCCTACTTAGATGATTATATTCTATTTCCTCCATCGCCAAAATAGAAATGCAGAATTCTACACTTATATGAGATTTTGATAAATAGGAAAGAAAGAAATACCTAGGAGATTGGGATGACTTATAGAACTACTTTTTTATGAAGACATCTATTAAAATCACACATGCTGTAATCTATTGGGATCATTATCAACTTCATGCCAGAGGTACTGTCCTCAGAAAGAAGTTGGGTTTAGCCTAGTTTCTTGTGTTTGAAAATTGTAAGACACATGTTCTTATTCAGAAAGAGAGTCATGGAGAAGCTAGGCACACTGGTGAATGAAAAAAACTTAAAAGTCAATATTTCTCTGAAGTCTTTTGACTCCTATAAACTCCTTATGCTCATATAATCAAATTTCCAATATCTCTTCTCTTTTTTCTCTTAATTCTTCTCCATCTTTCTACCTCCATGCCTGTTCCTCTTCTTCCCTGACTCCCTCCTCTCTTCAGCCCTGCCCTTCATTTCCTACTTTCTTCTCCTTTCTTCGTAGGTGTGCACTCTGTCTTTCTTCATAGGTGTGTCTTCTCTGTCTTAGGCACTGGGCTTGCCAGAGGGGACATGGAAAGAGCAATAGTGGTGTAATCTCACCTTCATAGAAGCTTCACAGATAACCAATTAAAATGAAAACTAAAATGGAAACATATTGTGTAAACTGAGAATATCACAGGAAGAAAACTTAACCTGAGGGGTCAAGGACAGTTTTACTGAAAAAGCAGTAGCCATACTGATTATAATATGTAAATTGGACATAGCTAATGATGACTGGAAGAAAAAAGACATCAGGAGTGAAAAACAACTTAATAAGAAGCCTTAAAATGAACATTTAGAACATGTAAGTAAAGAGAAGGCCAATGTGCAAAAAAGAGACATGTAGATCAATGGAACAGGATAGAAGACTCAAACAAAAGCACCAAAAGCACAGCTATATGATAATTCATAAAGATGCCAAAATTATACACACTGGAGGAAAAGATCTTCTTCAACAAATTGAGTCTGGAAAACTATATGTTCACATGAAATTAGAACAGTATCTATTGTCCTATACAAAACTCAACTCCAAATGGATCAATGACCTGAATGTGAATCCTGAAATACTGAAACTTCTAGAAAAAATATAGGCAATGCCCCATGAGATATAAATGTAAGGAATTACTTTTCAAATAGAACACCATTTACCCAGAAACCAAGGCCCACAACTGACAAATAGGACCCATAAAACTAAAACACTTTGGAACAGCTAAGGAAACAATCCTTTGAAAATCTTTGAAACATTAATATCTAGAATATACAAAGAACTAACCAAAAAAAAAAAAAATACAACCCAAAAAACAAAAAAACGAAGAACCAGAGAAACACGTGACTCAATGAAAAATGAGATGTGAATCTGATACAGAGTTCTTAATAGAAGAAATAAAAATGGCTAAGAAATATGCCAAAAGAGTTCATCATTCTTAACAAGAATATGCAAATTGTCTTTCTGGCCAGCACCTTCTGCCAGGGCAGATCACCAGCTTGACTGCTGCCTTAAGACCCAAAAGTCGGAAGGCTTCTAAGATCTGCTGCAGCCAGGGCAACAGATCATCAGCTTGTCTGCCCCTCTGAAGACTTCACAGTCTGAAGGCCTCCCAGAAGAGCCTCTGCACGCAATACAACAGGTCACCAGTGTACACTGCCCTCTGAAGATCCCACAGTCCTAAGGCCTCACAGGAAGTCTGCTACAGCCAGGGCCACAATCCTACCAGGAGACCTGCAGCAACCCAGGAACACAAGAGGCAGGCACTAGAGACACCCAGACCAGCTAACACCAGGGATAACCAGATGACCAGAGGCAAGTGCAAGACCATAAGCAACAGAAGCCAATATACTTTGGCATCATCAGATCCAGGTTTTCCCCTACAGAAAGCCCTGAATACATCAACATACCTGAAAATCAGGAAGTTGACCTAAAATTCTATCTCATGAAGATAATAGAATCCTTAAGGAGGATACAAATAACTCACTGAAAGAAATATAGGAAATCACAGGTAAACAGATAGAAGCTCTTAAAGAGGAAACAAATAAATCACTTTAAGAAATATAGGAAAACAGAATCAAACAGGTGAAGAAATTGAACAAAGCAGTACAAGACCTAAAAGTACAAGTATAAACAATAAAGAAAACACAAATGGAGGCAACACTTGAAATGTAAAACATAGGAAAGAGGTCAGGAATTACAGATGTAAGCATCACCAACAGAATATAAGAGATAGAAGAGAGAGTCTCAAGTCTAGAAGATATCTTAGAAAATATTGACACAACTGTCAAAAAAATTCAAGACATAAAAAACCCTAACATCCAGGAAATCCAGGACACAAGGAAAAAACACAAATCTAAGAATAATAGGAATAGAGGGGAGCAAAGATTCCCAGCTCAAAGGACCCAAAAATGTCTTCAACAAAATCATAGAAGGAAACTTCCCCATCCTAAAGAAAGAGATGAACATAAAGGTACAAGAAGCCTATAGAACACCAAGTAAATTGGGCCAGAAAAGAAAATCCTCTCATCACATAATAATCAAAACACTAAATTCACATAACAAAGAAAGAATATTAAAGACTACAAAGGGAAAAGACCAAGTAATGTATAAAGGCAGATCTATCAGAGTTACACCAGACATCTCAACAGAGACCCTAAAGGCCAAAAGAGCCCGGATAGATGTCATGCAGGCCCTAAGAGGACACAAATGCCAGCCCAGGCTATTATACCCAGTAAAACTCTCAGTCAACATAGATGGAGAAACCAAAATATTGCAGGACAAACCCAACCTTGGGGAAGATGAAGCATAATGGTGGCAACCATATAACACCTGCTTGCTTCTACTGAGAGCTCTTGTTATTAGAACATGTGGAAAATTGTAAGGAGGCTCCTCTGATCTAGAGGGTACCCTTGAATAAAATGAGAATCACAACAGGTATTTGCTTTGAAATACAATGTATGGAAAAAATTATATGTGTGGATTTATGGACAAGAGGAAAAAACCCATGAGTTCACAGAGATCCTAAGGCAGAGGAAATGATGGCTATTTGTATTGTTTAGCTGGCTGGGGGGCATTTCTTCCTACTCTGTTCTACCATGAGCTAGAGGTTACTTAAGCTAACTTCATGAAACAGTCCAAGTTTTACATTGATCCTAGGGGGAGAGAGAGAGAGAGAGAGAGAGAGAGAGAGAGAGAGAGAGAGAGAGGGAGAGAGAATTCTTCATTGCAATATCATCCTTCAATCAGTTGAAGCTGTTCTGTGAGAGGAAAAATTTATTGGATGAGTAGTGCTGAGATTAAGGGTGTGCACCACCATGACCAGCTTAATTTCTTGAAAAGAAGAGAAAAAGCACAGGGTCCCCAATGGGGAAGTTAGAGCAAGGACTGAAGGAGCTGCAACCCCATAGGAAGAACAATATCAATCAACCAGACCTTCCAGAGCTCCCAGGGATTAAACCACCAACCAAAGCACACACATGGGGGGAGGACCCATGGCTCCAGCTGGATTTGTAGAAGAGGATTGCCTTATCTGACATCACTGGGAGGGGAGGCCCTTGGTCCTATGGAGGCTCAATGACCAAGGGTAGGGGAGTGCTAGGGTGCTGAGTCAGGAGTGGGTGGGTGGATGGCAGAGCACCCTCATAGAGGAAGGGGTAGGAGAGGGGTAGAAAGTTTGTGGAGGGGAAACTGGGAAGGGGAATATTTCTAATGTCAATAAATAAAATAACCAATAAAAAGTGAAAAAGAAAACCCAAGGGGGAAAAAAGATCATTTTTGTTCAAACTCAGAAAAAAATGTTTTCTATATATACAATCATATACAAGCAATCATAATTTGTTATAGAGTCACATTTTTGTTTTTTTTTTTTAACATGGATATTCTTTATATTTATTTTATTTCTTTTCTTACAAGCATTTAGAAATCTTGAGTTGAAGAGAATATATTAATTCAGGATATTACTTTTATATTGTTACATCCTATGACACATGAATCTATGCGTGTGTTTTTTTTCTTTTTTATATTGGATATTTTATTTACATTTCAGATGCCATCCCCTTTCCCCATTTCCCCTCCCTAGAAAACCCCTATCTCATGCTCCGTTTTCCTTTTTGCTTTTATACAATTTTTTAAAATGTTAATTAAAGACTTTATAAGTTTGATAATTTTTAGTTGTTAGAAGAAGTAGTCCGACCGCAGCTCAGAACAGACCACTCCAGACCACATGGTTCCAAGGGGGAGGAAGGAGGTATATTCAGGAGATAGGGCAAAGGTGGGGAGAAGAAGGTAGAAGGATAAGAGAGAAGAGAAGTAGAGGCCGGCCATGACCACGTGGAGAGAGAGGAAGGGGGGAGGGGACAGAGAGGCAAGAGGGTAAGAGAGATTAAGAGAGTAAGAGAGAGAGGAGGGAGCAAGTAGCCCCTTTTTATAGTGGGCCAGGCCTACCTGGTGGTTGCCAGGTAACTGTGGGGAGGAGCATACCTGGCTGTTGCCAGGTAACTGTGGAGGTAGAGTTTAGACAGGATACTAACATTCCTCCGTTTTGGTTTAATTAAAAAAGAAAAATTAGAAAGAGGTGACTGTGAAGCAGTAATAGGGACCTTGTGATATCTGGCTACTTCCTGCTGGCATTGGGGGTGATGTGTCTCTAGGGGGAAACCTAGAAGAATGGATATGGGGGATGTTTGTCCAGTCTTAGGAGAGTTGGTTGCTTCCTGCTGTCCAGGGTCTATGGAGTCATCTGAGGATAGGTCAGAAGGGGCAGGTCCAGTAGAAGCAGCTGTGTATGTGACAGGAGATGGAGCATCTGGAGGTTGCTTCTCTGGAGTTGTTCTGGATGTACCTGGACTTGACAAGATGCAGGGAATAAGATTAAGTACATTTAGGGGAAAGAAAAAATTTTCTAAGATGTACATTTGAAACCCACAGGGATCCCACCCATTGGAATAGGTAGTAAGTGGGAACTTTAGGCAGATGTACTTATCTGGATGGTGTCTATTTGGCCCATGAAAGGTAGATCTGAGTGGGTTTCCTGTAGCTTATAAGTTTACAAAAGAGATAACAGCATGAGTTAATAACACGAGCAGTCTTTAAGATGAACCTTTGTTGGATGGTATAGTGGAATGTTTTATTAGAGGTAGGCAAGTTCATAGAACCTCAGATAATATTAGGACAGTGACATTGCAAGAAGAGGAAATATGAAGCATTTAATTGGTGGCAACTGAGTTTAGGTAATGAGGTAACAGATTATATCTGTGAAAGCTTAGCTGTCAATGTAGTCAGAAGTCTGAAAGAGTAAACAATAATCTATCAGTTATATATTATTTTAAAAAATGACAGAGTCCACTAACCAACAGTTCCCATGGTCTTCATAGTCTCTTGGGCGAAGTCAGTTTGGCTTCCAAGCACAGAAGATGCAGGGCTTTTTCTCTGAGGAATGGATACGCATGACATGTGAAATGACTTACCTCGGTTTAGCCAAGTCAGTTGAATCAGGGCATCCAGTTTTGTCTACTACATTAGTGACAATATCATCGCATACAATCCAGGTGTCCAAGTACAATTCTAGGTGTCCAAGTCTTCTGAAACCATCTTGGGTCAATTGTTACAGGCTTTGGGAATTCTGTCGGCCATAAACTTAAATATAGTATTAGCAGACTTCTGACAAGATTGAGAGCCATAAGAATTGGTTGTAACTGAATAGAATTTAATAGCAGTAGTAAAAATCTACTAAAACAGTATAGGAAAGAGTCTTAAGTAGCTTTGGTAGGTTCTGTAGGTAGAGAGAAGCACATTTTAGTATTAGCAAGGAAACATTTGGCTAGGACCAGAATAAGAAAGCTGGCAACATTAGCATAGGATCATACAGCTGGTGGGTAGGGGCTATGGGCCACAGGTGCTGCAGGTCAGGACCCCTGTGAAGGCATGGCGGGACTTCCTACTGTCAGCTGGAAGTCATGAGCAGGCAGCCAAGCCCTTTGCTCTGGTGGCTGTGCAAGGGGGAAACAAGTCTCAGAGAGGGTCCCTGGCAGAGTGTAAGAAGTAGACCCAGAGCAGAGCTAAGGAACAGAGGGGAAGGGAGCAAGCAGAGTCCTGGACACACTGCTTTTCAGGCAAACCGGCTGAGCCAAATGGTCACAGCTGGCCGCAAATGATGGAGGGGGGAGAAGAGGCCTACATCAGCAGTGGTCGGTGATGGCAGATAGCAGTGATAGAGTCCACATGGCGTAGAGGTGATGGCAGCAGCAGTAGAGGCAGGCCACGTGGCGTCGGTCCTGCCTGGCCACAGCAGCTAGTGGCTGCGGCAGCACAGCAGTTCCCGAAGTATTTGAACTTGGCCCAACGCACCAGTGTTAGTTGTTAGAAGAAGTAGTCTGACTGCAGCTCAGAACAGACCACTCCAGATCACACGGTTCCAAGGGGGAGGAGGTTTATTCAGGAGATAGGGCACAGGTGAGGAGAAGTAGGTGGAAGGATAAGAGAGGAGAGAAGTAGAGGCCGGCCATGACCACGTGGAGAGAGAGGAAGGGGGGAGGGGACAGAGAGGCAAGAGGGTAAGAGAGATTAAGAGAGTAAGAGAGAGAGGAGGGAGCAAGTAGCCCCTTTTTATAGTGGGCCAGGCCTACCTGGTGGTTGCCAGGTAACTGTGGGGAGGAGCATACCTGGCTGTTGCCAGGTAACTGTGGAGGTAGAGTTTAGACAGGATACTAACATTCCTCCGTTTTGGTTTAATTAAAAAAGAAAAATTAGAAAGAGGTGACTGTGAAGCAGTAATAGGGACCTTGTGATATCTGGCTACTTCCTGCTGGCATTGGGGGTGATGTGTCTCTAGGGGGAAACCTAGAAGAATGGATATGGGGGATGTTTGTCCAGTCTTAGGAGAGTTGGTTGCTTCCTGCTGTCCAGGGTCTATGGAGTCATCTGAGGATAGGTCAGAAGGGGCAGGTCCAGTAGAAGCAGCTGTGTATGTGACAGGAGATGGAGCATCTGGAGGTTGCTTCTCTGGAGTTGTTCTGGATGTACCTGGACTTGACAAGATGCAGGGAATAAGATTAAGTACATTTAGGGGAAAGAAAAAATTTTCTAAGATGTACATTTGAAACCCACAGGGATCCCACCCATTGGAATAGGTAGTAAGTGGGAACTTTAGGCAGATGTACTTATCTGGATGGTGTCTATTTGGCCCATGAAAGGTAGATCTGAGTGGGTTTCCTGTAGCTTATAAGTTTACAAAAGAGATAACAGCATGAGTTAATAACACGAGCAGTCTTTAAGATGAACCTTTGTTGGATGGTATAGTGGAATGTTTTATTAGAGGTAGGCAAGTTCATAGAACCTCAGATAATATTAGGACAGTGACATTGCAAGAAGAGGAAATATGAAGCATTTAATTGGTGGCAACTGAGTTTAGGTAATGAGGTAACAGATTATATCTGTGAAAGCTTAGCTGTCAATGTAGTCAGAAGTCTGAAAGAGTAAACAATAATCTATCAGTTATATATTATTTTAAAAAATGACAGAGTCCACTAACCAACAGTTCCCATGGTCTTCATAGTCTCTTGGGCGAAGTCAGTTTGGCTTCCAAGCACAGAAGATGCAGGGCTTTTTCTCTGAGGAATGGATACGCATGACATGTGAAATGACTTACCTCGGTTTAGCCAAGTCAGTTGAATCAGGGCATCCAGTTTTGTCTACTACATTAGTGACAATATCATCGCATACAATCCAGGTGTCCAAGTACAATTCTAGGTGTCCAAGTCTTCTGAAACCATCTTGGGTCAATTGTTACAGGCTTTGGGAATTCTGTCGGCCATAAACTTAAATATAGTATTAGCAGACTTCTGACAAGATTGAGAGCCATAAGAATTGGTTGTAACTGAATAGAATTTAATAGCAGTAGTAAAAATCTACTAAAACAGTATAGGAAAGAGTCTTAAGTAGCTTTGGTAGGTTCTGTAGGTAGAGAGAAGCACATTTTAGTATTAGCAAGGAAACATTTGGCTAGGACCAGAATAAGAAAGCTGGCAACATTAGCATAGGATCATACAGCTGGTGGGTAGGGGCTATGGGCCACAGGTGCTGCAGGTCAGGACCCCTGTGAAGGCATGGCGGGACTTCCTACTGTCAGCTGGAAGTCATGAGCAGGCAGCCAAGCCCTTTGCTCTGGTGGCTGTGCAAGGGGGAAACAAGTCTCAGAGAGGGTCCCTGGCAGAGTGTAAGAAGTAGACCCAGAGCAGAGCTAAGGAACAGAGGGGAAGGGAGCAAGCAGAGTCCTGGACACACTGCTTTTCAGGCAAACCGGCTGAGCCAAATGGTCACAGCTGGCCGCAAATGATGGAGGGGGGAGAAGAGGCCTACATCAGCAGTGGTCGGTGATGGCAGATAGCAGTGATAGAGTCCACATGGCGTAGAGGTGATGGCAGCAGCAGTAGAGGCAGGCCACGTGGCGTCGGTCCTGCCTGGCCACAGCAGCTAGTGGCTGCGGCAGCACAGCAGTTCCCGAAGTATTTGAACTTGGCCCAACGCACCAGTGTTAGTTGTTAGAAGAAGTAGTCTGACTGCAGCTCAGAACAGACCACTCCAGATCACACGGTTCCAAGGGGGAGGAGGTTTATTCAGGAGATAGGGCACAGGTGAGGAGAAGTAGGTGGAAGGATAAGAGAGGAGAGAAGTAGAGGCCGGCCATGACCACGTGGAGAGAGAGGAAGGGGGGAGGGGACAGAGAGGCAAGAGGGTAAGAGAGAGAGAGCAATAGAGTAAGAGAGTAAGAAGGGGGCAAGCAGCCCCTTTTATAGTGGGCCAGGCCTACCTGGTGGTTGCCAGGTAACTGTGGGGAGGAGCATACCTGGCTGTTGCCAGGTAACTGTGAAGGTGGAGTTTAGACAGAATACTAACAGTAATGCTCAATCAGAAGTGTAACCCAATACCCAACCTAGATATATAAACTATCTTTGACTGGTGGAGACACATGAACATCTGCCTCCATGTCCCCCTCTCTCTTTCTGTCTCTTTCTCTCTCTCATCACCTAGCTTCTCCTCTCCTTCTTCTCCTCCTCTCCTTACTCCTTGTCTTCCTCTCACCTTAGTTCCCCCTACATATCACCCTTCCTGTTAAAATAAAACTTCTCTCAAAACACAATTAGAGCATAATTATATCAATTTGTTCCAGTGAGGTACAAGATAGTCCTAATATCCAGTCCATCATTTTGTTGACTAACCAGAACCTCTGTTGTCTCTCCTAACTAAAACATTTAGCTCTGAACCTGGCTTTTTTTCTTGGCTTTAAAATGAATGACAGCTGAAAACCATCCACTCAAATCTTTTCTCTCAAAGTAAATAGCCAGGATTGGCTATGAGACTATAAGTTTTCAACCCCATCAGAAATCCCGAATGACTGAGTTAACTGAAATTATGGGAAGCACAAAGCATAGCTTCTAAATCTTAGCCAATTTATAGAGACCGCTGAACACCTGGACAGTCCCTATACTACAAAATGTTGGAGCATCTGGATTCAACTTTGCTTTATTAAAGAAGTTTTACACAATACCATCTCCAAAGAGAGCGCAACAGTCTCTTTGTGTGCAATCAGCTGTTTCGCACTTTATTTTTGTTTGTTTGTTTGTTTCAGAACCCAGGTAGGACCTGCAACAGGTCTAAATACAACTCTCAAAGGGGGTTGTGAGAAAGGGCTGTAGAGGGGTAAGATGGTAGGACACAGGTGCTGTAAGGGGGAAAATGGGAAAAAACTTTATCTGCAAGAATGGAGGAAGAGTAATACATAGAAGGAGGATAAATAAATAACTCTCAGGATGTTTGAAAATGTCACGGGGAAACATTAATTTATAAATTCTTAAAAATACTCTGTCTCTGTTTCTCTGTCTCAGTCTTTGTCTCTTCCTGCCCCTCTCAAATATTCACACAATTAATGGAGTTACCCCACACAGGCAAGCAATAGACCAATAAAATTTCTATCACCAAGCAAGAGAAATCTCCTTTTGGTATATTGTTTGTGGGCGACCAGGGAACTCTTAAATTAATATACTCCATTTCCATGGTACTTTGCTACCTCCTAAAACACACACACACACTTTGTGTGTGTGTGTGTGTGTGTGTGTGTGTGTGTGTGACTGTGTCTCTGTGTAAGAACAATATATTAGAGATCATGAGAACAGCAAGAGAGTTGATGGTGGAACACATGTGAGGAGTTCAAGGTAGGAAAGGGCATTATGGAAATTATGGTACTCATATATGAAATCCTCAAAAACATTTAAAATTTTTTAATTAGGAAAAAGAGAAGGCCAATAAGAAAGAAGATGCTGAAAAATATGGCTATGAAAGTATATAAGAGTCTCAGGCCAAGTATGACAAACATTTTTATTGTGTTAATGCTATCCTACTATAATTATTAATGTAAATTGTCTCCCAAAACTTCCCCCTTTTGTTCTTAGTTTATGAATATCTACTATAGTGTTTGACACATATTAATTGCCCAGTAAATGATTGTTGAATTAAAGATTAAAAAAGGCCTCCCTTAAAATTAGAAGGTCATTACAGCAAAGAGAACAGGTCAGCTTGTATATAGTTATTACTTTTCTTATCATGTCATAGCATAAATAACCTGCACTTATTTAGAATTACAAACAGAATTTTTCTATAAGTAAAGATGCTAGAATGGTGCTTGTTAGTGAAACTGAATTGTTGAAGAGTACTAAGAGGGAACCAATTTTTCAAGGCAAATATTCTTTTGTTTGTACAGTTCAAATTTATACCACAGGGAAAAACTCTGAAAGTCAAGGGATCTCTGTGAACTTTTGAAACAGAAACAAGTAAAACTTAATTATTCCTGCTCTTAAGAAATTAAGGTCAATCATATGATACTTAGATATTCAAATTTTTATATATTTTGTTGCAATTGTATTTTCATATAGTAATTAGGAATTAGGACCATATGGTATTTGGGTACTTTTTATTTCTTTAAAATTTGCTTCCATTGTATTTCTTAATATGGTCACATACAATTATATATTTTGAAAATCTATGAAAATACTATAATTAAGTCAATTAATTAACCACCTCCAGGGTTTTGAAGCAATAACTGATAAACTACTGTCTACATACATAGTAGTGTGACTATGATTTCAGCAAAACTGCACAGCTTGACAAGTACCTTTAAAAAATTTACCCTTGGAAGCCCTGTCTTAGTCACTGTTCAATTGATGTGAAAAAACACCATGAACAAGACAGCTCTTATAAAAGGAAGCATTTAAATGGGGAATTGTTTACAATGTCAAAGGTTTAGTCCATTATCATGGGGGGGGCGGAGCATGATGGCATGCAGGCAGTCACAGGACCACTAGCTGAGAACTATATCCAGATCTTCAAATAGCACGAGAGAGAAAGCCTAGGCCTCTCATCAGTGTTTGATATCTCAAAGTCCACTTCCAGTGCCACACTTATTCCAACCTCTCAATCCTTTTAATGCTTTCAAACAGTACTACTCTCTAGTAATTAAATATTAAAATATATGAGTCTATGTGATCTATTTTATCCAGCAGATGAATCCCAGAACTTTGTCTGAATTCCTTTAACTGTTATATGTACACTCATGTGACACAGTAGCCCTGCTCTATCTTGACCATTTTGTAAGTGTGATTTGCACCTCTCCAACCTGGACAGAAGTCCTTTAAGAAAAGGGTCTGAGACTTTCTATCTCTGGTGATTCTTCATGATAGTACTAATATGGAATTTCACTTGAGATGTATAATTTGCAGATTTTATTTTAAGTAATGGAATTCTTTTAATGCCGGGCAATAGAAAGAATGCCTGGGTAATATTCTACAGACTGGAGAACAGTTTAAAACTAAATAGACTGAAAATGAAATATAAGTGATTACTTTCCTTTGGCATAGAACTTTTTTAGTGTTTACTTCTAATAATAACATGGTTTTCATCATCTCACAACAAGGAGGCTACACATAATGCATATGCCTTCATATGTAAGACTTCTTGAAGGTTTTTTTTTTTCCCGTTGCCACGGTTTTTATTTACAGTCTTTGAAGTACTGCCACAGTCAAATTGAATTGGAAGAGAAAAGCCATAGAAATGTTTCATTTTAATCTGTTTACTGAATTGTGGAGTTGCTGTTGCTCCTCCTCTCCCCTCTGTGATTTTCAAAGAAATCACATTTGGTAGTGTAGTCAATGCTTGCTGTAGGTTATTTAAACATACCAATGCAGCCTTATTTTTTCTACATAAGGTGAATTTGTCTTTGTAGAAATCCCGATAAGTTATGTCAATGGCTTATTTAGGACACTGTAAAAAGAATCAGCAAAAGTAACAACACCACCACAAAACCAAAGTCAAAACTTTAAATAAAACAATAATAATTACTGTATGGATTTTATCAGTTCATTTACATAGAGAACTATGTGATGCAGTAACAATTAAGCATTGACACCCGGAACATCCATTTTTGTCTTCCTTCATGTGAATGAAGTGTGCAAGTCCCAATGCTATTTGACGCGCAAAGATTGGCAGAGCTAACTTTCTGCCTTCATTATGTGTCAAATTACCAGACAATTGCATTAATGAAAGAAACACCTCTAAGCTGCTGACCAATTTTCAGAATCTCTTCAGTCTTCAAAATCTTAAGAGATTTTTAACTGCTCTAAATTTACATGACAAAGCAGATGTTATAAATAAGCAAGATGTTTATTGAGCCTTAGAGGTTCCTAATAGCTGTGTAATTATCTCTTAAATGGGAGGAGGGAGTAGATGGCATCTTTGATTCCTTACAATTATAGTGTTTTAATTATTTCAACACTTCTGAGAAGTAGTTGATCTACTCTCAGTGTTGTGCTCACATATCAGGATTCTCTCTAAGTGTGTACAAATGCAGCTATACAAAAGGAAAACACATGGTACACACAAACTGATTCTTATGCTAGCTTCAGGGCGTGTCTTCATCTTTATATATCCCATCTGGTATATCCCAATAGGATATGCCCTTCAGATCCTTGATAAGTATAGTAAATACCTTGAATTTCCTTCAAGGCAATGGTAAATGGTATATTCTACTCTAAGATCATTTGAGTAATTACAGAAGGATTAGGTACTTTGTCCACATTTTCCATTTCTCCAGACCTCAATAGCATGTGAGTATCTTGTAAACAGCAATACCACAAATCACTTGCTCATGTCCCTATCTGTATGGTATACAACTGAAGGTTTCTGTAAAGATTCTTTCCCCAGGTACTTCTGAAAGGTATCATGTATTTGCTCATGTGTATTCCTGTGTAAGTAACAGCCATCACTAACCTACTTGTTGCTTTTTCTTGTTTGCATCAGTATTTAATATCATTCTATGTTGATAAAAAAGAGTCATACAATTATGCTTTAAGACTTGGACTTAAACATGAGTGAAATTGAGGTCACGGTACTCTATCCAATATCATCATACCTCTGAAATGACTCCTAGATTCTTCTCTCAGAAAAAACAAACAAACAAACAAACAAACAAAACGATTACCATTGTTTCTTCAGCATTCATACACAGGCCTTTAATTAGGTTTATGTGTCTCTCCTTTTCTGAATCATGCACAAACTCATCTAATCTTATTTTCAAATGACATGAAGCCTCTTTAAGATGTTTTAGTGAAAAATCTGTCAGGTGGAAAAGCCACTGAAAAAGGGGACAGCATTTTATGTATTTGGTTTCCACTCCTTTTTGTTTTGGCTCTCTTAGTTTACATGCCCTTACTTTCCCATCCTCACTATACCCTACTTCTTGAACTAGCTCATGCTATTGAAGCTCCTAGAAATTATTTCTTAAACATCTGAATTTTTGCCCTCTGACCTTAACTCATGGAAGAGGTAGTGATTACAACTGATTTTTTTCTCAACCTGTCTATCCAGTTTCTATTTGACTGTGTACAATTAATTTTTGCTGCTGTGAGAAAACATAGTAATCAAAGGTGAATTATTAAAGAAAGAGTTTTTTTGTTTTTGTTTTGGCTTGCAGACCAGTAGTATATAGAGATGCAGAAGTCGCAGTAGCAGGTAGCTGGAGCAGGAAGCCGAGAGACCACATCTTCCATAGGAAACATAAAGGAGAGCGTGAACTGAAGGTGGAGCAATGCTTTAGACTCTCAAAGCCCACCCCCCAGCATCATAGTTCTCCAGCAAGGCTCTACTTCCTACAGGTTTCATAACCTCACAAAAGTTTGCCACAAGCCAGAAACCAATTGTTCAAATTTCTGAGCCTATGAAGGACACTTCTCTTTCAAACCTTCTCAATCAGTATACAACTTATTCCATTTCTTTTTAATATTCAATATTGTCTCAAGGGCAAATAATGTTGGTAATGATGATTTTCAGGTATTATTTTCATGACCAATTTTTCCAGGCCTGTACTTAATTTCTTTGCTCTCCATGTTAAGATAGTAGATACAAGCAAATTCACAGTTATTAGAGAAATTACCATTAAATATTGTGTTTCCTTAGACCTGCAAGATGGCTCAGTGGATAAAAGTGCTTGCAGTGCAAACCTAATCACCTTTCTTTAACCTCCAGAACTCATGTAAAGGTAGTAGCTGAGAATCCACTCCTCTGACCTCCATATGTTTCATGCACTATCTTAAACATGCTTCTCTCTAACACACACACACACACACACACACACACACACACACACACACACACCACAACACACACACACACACATTAATAAATAAAACTTTTTTTAAAAAAAAAAGAAGAATGGAACTTAATCTTTATTTACAGGACATGACAGGGTACAAAATTCCACATAGAAATAAACTCAGAGGACAGCTTCATAGAGTATGTACAGTTTATAACTGTACAAATATAGTTTCTTTTGTAAAAAGTGCTATAATAACAAACCACATTTAAAAAGAGTTCTTAGTAGAGAAACAGTAAGACAAATTTTTAGAACACAAATAGCACAGCACATAGCTAACAACTTTGTGCCTTGGCTGGACATTAGAAGTTAAAGGTTCTGGGAACTCCATCCTGAACTTGGAAGGCGAAGCCTTCAGAGGTAGTTTCTGGCATCACATTTTGATCTTCCTCCTCCTCCACTGAGAAGTACTTCTCAATTAAGTTGAATGAGGCCTTGTATACAGACTCCTTTTCATGGTTCTGTAGTGCTTCAATTTTATCCAAGTCTCCACACTCTTCAATCATTATACTGAGTTTTTCTGTCTCACCTAGTTTCTCGGCAGCCTGAAAGATATTCAAAATGGCATCAAGAATAACCTGAATAATCTTGGTATCTTTTGCACTCAAGAGGTTCATCAGAGGTTCTATTATCCCACAACGAACGAGATACACAGTCTGTTCAACAGTCCCACCACTGTATAGTTGGTTATAACCCATGCAGCCTCCTTCTGTGTCTTAAAATCTGCCTTAGAGAGGACACCAACAAGAAATGGGACTAGGCCATGATTCATAACTTGCTGTATCTGGTCCTGGCATCCGGCTGTACTGTTCGACATTGTTCACATGGCCTCCTTCTGAATATTAGTTTTCTGGGATTTGTTAGCAGGCTGGAAAAGACTGCAAGTGCTCCTGCATCTATCACTTTCTGAGTCTGCTCATCTCTTCCAGGGACAATATTCCCTATGTCTCTCAGTGCGAGAGTCACAATGGGCAATTCAGTAGCTCCCAGAAGCTTTACAAGTTGGGGAACAACTCCCTCCTAAACAACCATCTCTACGCTTATCTGGACCATCAGTCAGGTAGGAAATAGCCCAGCAGGAATCTGCTAATACTTCTGGATCATTGTGGTGCAGGAATCGAACTAAAGTAGGAAGAATCTGCTCAACAGCATCTAAGTGGGGTGCAGGATTCTTGTTTCAACAAAGATTTGAGAGTGTCCAGGTAAGATTATGTAAGTAACCACATGCCAAAGATGACAGATCACGAACTGCAAGAAGTGCCAACAGTGGGTCAGTTGCACCACATTTGATAACTAAGTCTCGAAAAACTGAACCATTACCTGCAATGTTTCCAAGAGCCCATACAGCTTGCAAGCTGATGTGAGCATGGGGAGATGCCAAGAGAGAGATAAATGCTGGGATAGTACGTCCATCTACCACAGCTTTGGTCTGCTCAGATGTTCCAGAAGCAATGTTGGTGAGTGCCCAAGCAGATTCAAACTGAATAGGACTACAATCAGTTTTGCCCAAGAAGGACACACATTTTGGGATCAAACCAGCCAGGATGATGTTGTCTATAGGAGGCTGTTTCTCTCTAGAAAGCAGTTTCTGAGCAGCTTGAGTAGCTTGTGGCTAGCTTTCCAAATTGTTACTGTTTATGCCTTTAACAATGTCCTCAACAGACCAATTTACAGTACCCTGATTGTTTAGGTTTTCCTGGAGTGGAGAAGTAGCGTCATCTGGAAATGAGCTGACATTTCTCCCTTTCAGCATCTGGTCATCTATTTTAGCTTTCCTAAGTTCCACATTAACCTCTATTGGGTGGCGGTGCATTTCTGTACTGTCTTTCCCCTTGTTCTTTAACCTGTTATGCCAGGCAGCTGGTGAATTAGCATTCTCATTGGTGGACATGGTTGTGGGAACTGGAGGAAAGCAGTATGGCCCGCTCAGACTTCCTTGAAAGTCGGTGCTGGGCTCTCAAGCTGCCGGTCAGCGGTCAGCGGCTGTCAAAACGACCACTACCCCTCAGCTCTCAGACTTTGTGCCAATAAATAAAACTTTAAAATAAACTTTAAAAATATTTGTGTTTGAGTAGCATTAAATAACTACGTGAAAATACAAGTAGAATTTCATTATTTATATTTTCTAAGAAATTAGATCTTATTTTATAGTTTTATTAAAATGTCATTCACATATATTTATTTATTTTTCCAGCTAAAGCATAATGTTAGTAAGTTGTCATATTAACAGATATGTATATTTAAACTCTATAGTAAATTTTATGATCTCCAAAACTAAATGAAAAGCCCACCTATGTCTTTTAACTACTATTTTCATTTACTAACCCTAAGCAACCACTAATTTAATATCTCTATAATTTTACCTCTACTGGAAATTTAATATAAGTAAAACTATACAATATGTGACCTTTTGTCTTTAGCTTTTCTTATCTAGCATAATGTTTTAAGGTTTATCTATGTGACAACAAATATCACTTCATTGATTTCTATGACTAGATGATATTTTATTCTATGTCATGCTCAAATTTGTTCATTCATGCATTGCTGAGCATTTCTTTCTGTTAGGACATTTCGACTACTGTGATAAAGGCATGGACACTTTTTTGTTTAACAGTTTCCACTGGGATTGAAGTGTTCTATCCTGTAGGGAAGCTGTTTAAACAGCTAGATTAAACACTTCTAAATAACTCCAAGAAATCCCTGAAAGTGACCAGAATGATTAGGCTCATCCCTATTAAAGCAGTAAAGGTGCTGAGAGTCACCCTTGAACAAGGCAACCTGCAAAGACTCTGGGAACAGACCAGCTACCCAGAAAAAAGCAAAAATTATAACAACTGGTTGGAAGAGGTTTACCCCAACTGCAGCACCTGGAAAGGACAGTTTTCTACTTGTTGACATGTGTGTAATCTGTGCAGTGTGGTCCAGGTTCCCATCTTTGTGAGCTAATCACTCAATGCCAGGGTGGGCTCTGGTAATGCAGCTGTCTTTGAGTCATTTCTGTTCCTGTAAGTACCCCATACCCATACTCTTGTAAATAACCCCAATAAACTAATTTGGTTATCAAGTTGGTCTTGGTGATATTTTTATTTTTGTCTTTTGAGGGCTTCATATCTGGGATGAGTAGACATGTGTATAGAATCTCCCAAGGAAAAGTTTTGACATAAAGTACACATGTACTTGTTTGAACATATGTTTATAATCTTTTGAGTACATGTCTGGTCTGAGAGTGGTATTGTGGGGTTTGATGGCATTTCTATCTTTAAAATTATAAGAAAGTCCCAAGCAGTTTTGTACTTGAGTTGGACCATTTTTAATACCTAACAGCAATGTGTGAGGAAATAGGCTTATGTTTCCAAGCACTTGGTTCCAAGCTGCTGGGACAATTTAGGACAGTCGTAGAATCATCCCTTAAGAATGTGTAACTAAGGTTGTGGACCTTTAGTGCAAGAAGTGAGCCACTGGGGAAACCCTTAAGGTTTTATATCAGGCCTCACTCTCTATTTTCTCATTACTTCCTGACTACAAATGCAGTCTGACCAGCTGAATTTCCCTGTCTACTATGATGTTTCCCTAACCATAGTGGAATGTATCCCTTTGAACCACAAGCCAGAACTCTTTCTTCTTGTTATTTGACCACAACAATTAACAAATTAACAATTAACAAAGTAACTAACAGAGTAGATAAAAATGGGTATTATTAATATTGTTAAATCATTGTACTGACAAAAATATTTCTATACCTGTCTACTTTTTTTATTTCTTTCACAATATTTTATAGATTTTAAAGTGTAAGTTCTGCATTGATTTAATTTTTTGTTAGATCTATCTTTTCAAATTTAATTTAAACCAATAAATAATATATGGACCAAAGTGTGATGTTTTGATCCATGTACATGTTATAAAATTATAAAGTCAAAATAAGTAGTATATTTTTCTTATTTAAAATGTATCGTTTATTTTTAGGTAGAATATTTTGAAGTTTTTGTTTTAGTTATTACTAAACAAACAATGCATTATTATTAACTGTAGTCACCTTGCTCTCTATCAGTAGCTATTCCTCCTACTTAATTCTAACTTTGTAACTGATGATCAAGGTTTTCTCTTATTCCATGAATTTCCTGGTCTACAGAATACATCACCATAGTCTCTAAATGTGATGTTATTTTTTAGTTTTTGTTTTTATTCATTTTTAACTTTTTTGTGGTTCCATATATAAATAACATCATAATTTGTATTTTTTTTTTACTTAGCTTATTTCTCTTAGCATCATGTCATCTAGGTTTAATCCATCTTTTAAAAAATGATAGAATTTCCCATATTGTTTTATTCTTTAAGAAAGAATAGTATTGAATTGTTTCTGTATACACTTTCTCCACCCCTTCATTCATTAATGGACACTTAGGTTGCTTCTATTGTGTCCCTAGTATGAAAGTATAAATGGCATGCCATTTCAATATATTTATTTTCTTTTATTGTACTGTATCTTCAGTAGTGGGATTGCTGGATGCATTTTAGGTTTTTGGAGAAACTTTCTCATTGTCTTACAAAATAACATTACTGGTTTACAACAGCATAAAAAATGAGCAAGTATTCCATTTTCCCTACACACCTTATCAACAATTATTTTCTTTGTCTTTTTAATAATAGACAATGTAGAAGGCATGAAGTGATATTTTGTTGTAGTTTTGATTTGCATTTCTCTGTGAATATTACAGGGGTCGAATATTCTTCATATAGTTCTTAATGATTTGTATAACTTTAGAGAAATGCTTGTTCAGACGCTTTGCCTATTTTTAAATAGAGCTCTATGCTTTTTGTTATGGGGTACTTTGTGCTTATTGTTGATTTTAGATGACAGTCATTTATGTGATATATGATTCACAAATAGTTTCCTCTATTTTGTAGGTTATCACCATTCTGTTGTCTCGTATGCTAAAAAGATGGCATTTAGTCAATACAATTGTTTATGTTAGCTTTTACTTGCTAGTATTTGGAGAATGATAGTTAAGAAAGCTCTGCATTGACCAACATGATTCAAGATTTTATATCACATGTAAGTACATGTGTATTTTTGGTAAGTTTATTAAAAATCACTTGTTTATAGATGAGTTATTTTTTCTGGGATCTGTGTGGTGTTCTCTTGGTCCATGGGCAATATGTCAGTTTTGTACCACTACCACAATGTCTTTTGTTTTATTTTCAAAACAGTTTTGGAGGAACTGGCTAGCACAGGTTGGCCCAGAATTTGTGACTTTCTGTGAGTTATAACTATATGCATGTACCACTATGCCCAGGTTTTTGTCATATGGTTTAGATTATGGAAGCATTGTAATTTATAATAAAATATAGCAATGCTTTGCATTCATTTTGTTTTGTCCTAAGACAAATATGTATAAGACTGGCCACTAACAGCAACACAACACAGTTAATTCTAGGTTGTTTAGGAATGCCCTCTGTCAAAGCTGTTAATCCATAACTCTTCAAGTTAGCTTCAGGAAGATTTCTTTTTGACAGTGGCAAAAAGCAGCCACATTCCTCACTAAAATATCATAAGAATAATCTTTAGGCCACATATTAATATTATTCTCCTCTAAATCCTCTTTATCCACGGCCTTCACAGTTCAAATCACCCTCACTACCACTAATTTATATGTTCCTACTAGTACCAACTTCTGTTTTTGTTTTGTTTTATTGCTGTAAGGAGACATCATGGCCATAGCAAGTCTTACAAAGGAAAACATTATTGTGACTGGCTTACATGTTCAGAGGTTTAGTTCATTATTGTCATGGTGGGAAGTATGGTATCATGGAGGCAGACATGGTGCTAGAGAGGAGCTATGAATTCTACATCTTGATCTGTAGGCAGCAGGAAGGACAAATGTGCCACTCAGGCTGGGTTGAGTTTCTGATACCTCAAAGCCCATCACACAGTGATATACTTCCTTTGAGAAGGCCACCCCACTCCAACAAGACCACACACTCCCTATGGGCCTATGGGAGCCATTTTCATTCAAACCACCACATCCCTCAACAGTCTTATTTAGGTTGTGGTATTCAGGATAGTGCTGACTTCAGAAGACATGTTTGAAAGAGTGCCATGTTTATTTTGTGAGAAGGGGTTGAAAAAGGTTGGTATTAGCTCTTTAAACATTTGATAGACTTCATCTATGAAGCCATGTGATTTCTGGGATTTTTGGTAATTACTTTCTGCATTAAAAAATTTTTTTTGACTTTTTCTAGGCTTTTTTCCTTTACAGTTATGGTTTCCTATAGTGCATTGAACCCTTTTCTTTCCCTTTCTTCCTTTCTTCCTTCCTTCCTTCCTTCCTTCCTTTCTTTCTTTCTTTCTTTCTTTCTTTCTTTCTTTCTTTCTTTCTTTCCTTCTTTCTTCTATTTGTGTGTATGTCTCTCTCTCTCTCTCTCTCTCTCTCTCTCTCTCTCTCTGTGTGTGTGTGTGTGTGTGTGTGTGTGTGTGTGTGTGTAGTATAAGCTTTTGGTTTATGGTGGATCTGGAATTTACACAGAACATTTTATACTTATAATAAGTTTAAGTTGACAGGAGTTGCTACTCCTCCCAAGTTTTATGTCATTTGCATATTTTTAAATAATATGTACCCCTTTCTACATTACTGCAGCTTTAATTTACTTAAATTATATTGCCTTTACTTTTTTAAGAGAGAGAAAAATTTGATTTACTCACTTGTATTAAAGCACTGGATTTGGATTTGACAACATGCTTACTTTTACCAATAAGTTTTAAACTTTCATGTTTCCAATATTGCTAATTAACATTCTCTTCTTTAAGCTTGGAAGGGTATTTAATGCAGCAAATGTACTGATGATAAACCCTCAGAGTGTTTTTTTTTTTTTAATTTGAGCAAAGTTTTTTTAATCATTCTTGAAAGATGAATATGATTATTGGCTAAAGGTTTTGTTTTCTTTTGTTTTTTGTTTTTTTTTTTTCTTTTAGGATAGTGAGTGTTATCTTCTTACTCCATTCTGCCCTGCAGAGTTTCTAATGAGAGATTTACCAAGTCTCATGGTTACCTTATATTTTACAATTTGCATTCCCTGGCTTCTTTCCACAATTTGTCTTCAAACTTGGATAATTTGGTTAGAAAGTCTTGGTGTGGATTCTTTTTATTTAATATCCTTTGTACTTTTTAAATATTCACCTGTTTTCTGGTATTATGTCTTTTGAGATATTTTGTATTATAGGCTAAAATGTTTCATTTGTTTTCATCAAAGTGTTTATTACAGGTGCACAGAAATGCCATTGCTTATTATGTATTGATCCCATCGTCTGTGTCCTTGATAATCTTATTTATTAGTTCTAGTGAAAATCCACTTCAGAGGGTTTTCTCCACTAGAGATCATGCCATGCACAGATGAAGATAATTTTCCTTTTTTTCTTTCTAACATGAATACATTTTATCATATTTTTCTTTCTTAAAAATTGCATCTAGGACCTCTGGGGCTAGGTTGTGACCAAATTGCATGCCTTTGGAATACATGTCGTGCTTCTGGTCTCGGGGGAGGAAAAGCTTCTACTTCTAGTGTTTCACTGAGTATAATATTTCTTGTCAATTTTTCATAAGCATGAACAGAAAGAAAATATTGAGGGATTTCATTTCTATAATATTATATTTGTAAGGAATTGTATGATTTAAAGTAAAACACCTACAGTTAAATTTAGGTATTTGAAGTATGCAATTCGTCCATTATTAAGTGCTTCTGTTTTGTTTTCTTACCTTTTTTTTTCTTGTTAAGTTTTCACAACATGATTAATTCATGAGGGAAGAACCAGAGAATGTTAGAGTGGGAAAAAAGGTCTGAAAGTCTGACTACACTACAGTCACTCCATCTTCCATGAACTTATATTTCTCATGAATTTCCATTCAGCTGCAAACATACAATGACTTTTAGATATACACATACTCATATCACCATAAACAGTGGTCATTCTAAAATGGTTCTGGTTTTTAGTTGATACCTGAGTTCAGTTTTCTTTTTTATAAAACCCACTAAATTCTTGTGTCATTTGAATTTGCATTTATGTTAACACATTTGCTTCATCTTTTTAAAAAATATTATTTTACACACACACAGACAGACACAAACACACACACAAGCACACACACACACACACACAGACACACATTTTTTCAGCATTCAAATTCCTCTAGCCGTTTGTTTGTTTGTTTGTTTGTTTGTTTCTCCTCTTACCTCACAACCTTTCAACATTTAAACTGGGGCTATATTCTGGTGAAAAAGATTTTCCTATTCCCAAATTTCTCACACTCTTCCCTATATTTCCCATAAATTTCATTACATACAGACACACTCAAATGTGAAACACCATAATTAGATATTTCAGTGAGCAGATAGTTAAAATATTAAATGACTTTATTACCTATGAACTCTAAAATAGCACAGAACCAACACAGGTCCTGCAATAAATCCCAAGATCAAAAAATGGAGAAGCTAACATTTGTTCCTAGGTCTTATCTTTTTCTTTTATTTGAACTATGTTTATATGCCGTGTATCCAAGGGCTCCAACGCCACACCTTTGGCAAGTGTCTTGTTTCTGTTTTTCACTCTGCTATCTTGAGACATACTGCTTTTCTAGCTAGCCCAACACAGCAATAACCAAATGAAAGTTTTCCAAGTACATTTACAAAAATAAGCTAATTTGTTACTCAGTTGCTCATTCTAAGAGGCAAATTTTTTTGTGGCATCTCACAGCCAAAGTTAATAGTAAACCTTAAGGTCATTTAATACTTGACTGCTATCCCACTGTGTACTCAGTCTGCTTGTTTAGCCTTCCTTTAAGAGAACAATGCAATAGCTACCCTTATTCGCCTTGGGTTTCCTTTGTAATCATTTTAGAACCTAAGCTGATGCTTACTTGTAAGCCCTAAGTTGTGCACTCTTTTGTGTCCCAGACAAGTGCAAATGAATGTGTGTTTGTAGGTGTGTTATGTTAATCATTTGCTGAAAACAGCAAATACAGGTTGAAAGTAATCTTATTAAGTGAATATCCACCATACATGTTGAATGCAATATACAGATATTGCTTGATAAAAAAAAAGTTTGTTATCTTGGTTAGTTGAAATCAGTTCCTTAATCCCTTCTAAATGTCTTTACAAATTTCTATTAAGTATCCTTCGTTTATTCACTATGCAATGCTCTTTGTGTTATTCAATAAACACAGAGTAAAAACCCTTCAGTATGCACAGATAGAGATGGACATATGAAGGCACAGGGAGTCGGGGACATATTCACAGGAGAGCCTTCAGGCAGGCACAGATTCAGACTCATACAGCAGACATGGGCAGCCAAAGACATAGGGAGCACAAAGGAGAGAATTCAAGTCTGAGCTTCCTCTTGGTCAAATGACACCAAAGGGAAGTGCTTTATTGATTTCTGTCCTTAATTCGACAATGATGTATTATTGGTGACTATGAGTTTATTATTAATGTGTTCAAAATGGCACACTCAGTGACTTTAATAATTGAAAATTCCTAATTCATAAATTATATCTTGAGACATATTTCAAATCTAGGTAGTTTGCTTGCAGTCCAAGGATTTTTTAACATTGTTTGAGAAATCTACAACGTATAGCCTGCACATGCCAGGCAGAAAAATGCCATGCAATGTAAAGGAGTAAAGCCCATGGTACTGCAAAAGAGAGTGAATTAAGACAATAACCTCAAGATTTTTTTTTTTCTGTAAGCATAAGTGGAGAGCATGGTAGTATCAAGGGATATTCTATAATTCATTCTGTTGTATGTATCAAGAATGCTTTTAGTCGCAAATAACTGAAAACCTCTTTAGGGTTGGATTAAAGAAATGATTTGTTTGTCTCAGTGTGGTTCTCAAAGTCTGAGTCCCTACTAATCTTTTCACCATAATGACTATAATAATGATAAGATAGTCTTTGCCTCTTTTACTTTGCTGACATTTATACCACTGGGTATACAGTAATGGAATCTGAGAGTACTGGCAATCAGAGCACAAATGAAAGGAGTAGTCCCAAAATATGCTGGCAGCAGTCATAAAGACTTTCTCAAAAGGATCAATGGCAATATTAACAAATCACGTTTTTTAAAATAAATATTGTTTCATAAAATGCACAGATTAGAAGGCCTGAATAGCTCAGCGAACCAGTATTTGAAAACAATGACTGACTCAGTGCAGAATTATTAGTGGAGCCAAGATTCAATCAAAATACAAGAAATATAAATGGATTTTAATATACTAGAGTATGAAAAACAAGTCAATATGATATCTGTTTCCATATGGTAAGTGACCTTTTTAAAAGTTTCCACTCACTTCATTTCAGAATATGACTAAATAGGCTTATCTACAATTATCTGAAAAAGCATTAGCACACTGTATGTTCTTCATATGAGTGAGCCAGGGCAACATGTCCCAAGAGATTGACGGAAGTGATGAGAATGCAAGCAGTCATAACATACACAGAACAGTCTTGAACAAGAGTGAAACATTGATATTCTCACCAAAATATTGGTTTTTTTGAAAAATGTAAATCTAATGAAAATATATTACTGATGTTGTCAGGGAATAGGCATTATTAATAGTATTTTACTTGCATTGGGGCTGGGGCACATAGCCTTATGTATAAGCAGAATAGATATTATTATACTTTCATTAATAAATACAAACTTCCAAAATCTTTCCATTTTAATTTATAATATAAAAATATTGATAGATATATTTCATAGAAGTGAAGTTTTGGGAGGAGATCCTCAATAATGTTTTAAACATTTTAATTTGAAATAAATTTTCATTTACATAGTAAGTTACAAAAATAAAGAAATATATAAAAAGTTCTCCATATAACTTTTCTCCAGTTTCTATTAATGCAAACATTGTATGTGACCACAAGACACTTCTCAAGGCTAATAAATTACTATTTCATAGTAATGCATACATGTGTTAAGGTTCTAATACTGAGAAGTTTTGGGATGTGGCTCTAAGGGAAACAGTTTCTATTGTTGGTGTGGATGCTTTATATCAACATCAAATACATAGACATTGGCTTTCATTGTTGTCTCGTGCATTTTTTCCTTCACAACTGTCATATAATGGTTGTAAGATTGCTAAGAATTCTAGGCTTCTTAGTCTAAGGCAGGAAGAAGGGGGCGGGGCTATCAACAAATACTTAGTTCATGCCCTGATCCTTTTATTGGGAAGCAAAATTGTTCTTAGGAATAGTCCCCATACTTCCCCTTTAATTTTTTATTAGAACTTTGTTTATGGGCCAAAATCTAGCTAAGTCAACTCATTGAGGAAACCAGAATCAAAATGACTGTAGCATTTGTCTCCTAGGACTAAATTATGGATTTATTATTTACCTTTCTGTTTGCTTTGTTAAAATACCCTGGCAAAAGCAACTCAAGGGAGAAAGGGTTCCTTTTGGCTCAAGGTGTTTCACAGTGAGAGCATCTTGGCAGCAAGTGTGTAGGCATGCTGTACATCTATTCACATTGTATCTGTAGTCAGGAAGCAGAGGAAGATGAATGCTTGTGCTGAACTAGCTTTCTCCTTTTTATACTGTCCAGGACCTCAGCCCTGTATAATGGTGCTGTGCCTTTTAGAACGTTTTTTCCTACTTCAATTAATTTAGTCAAGATAATCTTTCACAGGCTTGCCCCAGAACTAACCTAATATATTCTCTGACAGGTGTGCCTGGAGGTTGCCTGTCCTAGGTAATTCTAGATTCCGTTAAATTGACAGCTCTAGCAATCACAGAATCTATCAACTCTGAAATAAAAATATTTCTGTCTGATTCCTGAAATCAAAATGAGGTTCCATTATTCAGCAAGAACAAAGATAATGGCTCATATGTAAGTAACTGGTGCTTTAAATCTCGACTTTGTAAAAGAAACAATGGGAATTAAAAAGAGACATGACTACTAAACATATCCTGTGTGTGTAGAGGGGGTGGTGTCATTATTTGAGGCTGTCTCTAATCACTTTAAACACTGGCATCCCATCACAGAGTTGTGAATTACTATTTACCAGCACCCACTCTGTACAGCTCATACTAATTTCTAAGATGATAGGGGCAGATAAAAGAACAACTCCCACGAGTAATTTGTTTCACTTGACAATTATGCCAGGCAATCCCAAAACATGAATCAAAATGACTTTCATTTGGAGACTTGCCAGGATTGGCTAGCACAGTTAAGTGGAAGAGAAAGTTAAGGGAGAGAACCCAGGTGTTTCTTTATTTGCATAAGATGTGTAGAGAGTACAAAAGGAGTAGCATGTAATAAACTGAGTTGCTAAAGGCTATTCTGAGAATAACATAGGCAGAATGCTGTAAAGTAAGTCATGAACAAGGAACTTTTGTAGGAGACATTTGCTGTTAAAGTCTACTATGATGGTTCCTGTAATCACAGTCTTAAGAATTTTCACAATGTTCCAGTACTTTCAGATTAGTATGTTTTTAATCTGCACACAGAGAATACACAGAACCCCAAACAGAAAGGACTGTTATTGGTAGGAAGCTGTTATTTCATCAGCTTACATATGTAAAAAAAATATCAAGTTATATGACTCTTGGGGTCAGTAAACTGTACATATGGAACAGGAAGCAAAAGCAAGGGATATGCAGTTTACTTTAAAACTGAACTTCACTGTATGTCATGTACTGTAGATGAGGGACACATGCAAGCCTGAATGTCTTTTGCTTGTATCACTTTCATCTAGTCTTTTATTGCCTGGAATCTTCTTGCAAAGTTAAAGTGGAATAAGGCTTCTCTTTAGTTCTCATATATGTAAAATCTACATCTGTAAATTTTGTGACTAGAGCATCTTGTAACAAAGGATAGCTCCATGGAATTCGTCATTTTATAACAGCAGCTACACAGAGCAGCACTTCCTTTTCTCCAGCAGCAGAAAGTACAGATTTATGAAGAAACCAGGAGAAACTGATTACTTAACAGACGGTCACAGGCTTATCTTGAATTGAAATCTGAATACATCTGTTTTTTCACAGGCTTATCTTGAATTGAAATCTGAATGCATCTGTTTTCTTAAATTGTACAGGGGGAATTACTTCCATAGATAGCTTACTCTATTTCCACTCATGAGCATTAACTGTGACTGCTTAAAAGTGGTCTATTACCACATATGGTGCCAATCTCCTGTTCTCCTTTATGCATCCCTGGCAAGCTCTCAAGTTAATTATGTCCCTGGCCACAGGAGCAACTGATTTTTGTTACAGAGTTCTGTGCTAACAAACTGATTTATTGATACTGGTGAGAGACACTTAAGCACAAAGGCTTGGTTTGTCATATTATACTATAATTGAAATACTGCTTTCTTTTAAAATATTCGTCATTACTCAATATTCTCCCTAGCATACCCTACAGTGCTATTCATCCAAGACAACAGTGCACCTGTATTTCAGGGTGTTAAAGCGTGCTCCCTAGCCTTGGAAGCAGATCATTTCAAAGGCAACAGGCAAGAACTAGGGACATGTCTCTTAATAGTAGAATTTTATAAGATTTAACATTTTTTCCAATTAAAGATTTTGGTAAAATTATCAGGTTAAAGAGAAGAAGTATGGAGTATTTACACTTTCTTCTAAAAAAAAAAGGCATAAAGGACTTTAAAAAAGCACTTATTCAAAAGTGGGCTGACCAATACTTAATGTGCTTCTTTTAGCCATACTCTCAGATACTCTGCAACCAAAGTATATGTAGTCACACTGAATCAGATAAATTTCTTAGGATGCATAAATGAGTGATGGTGAGAATGGAGCATTGCCACAGTCTTGTGGCTTCCTAAAATGTGAAAAGTGAAGAATTAAAAGGAAGAAGTATAAAATTTCTCAGGGCAAAGCAGCTTGGAGGCTTCTTGTTGTCCTCACAGTTTGCCAAGGGGTAGAAGAGGTTTGAGACAGCCATGAAATATCTTGTTCAAAATGTGACAAAAAAACATCATACATTGAACCTATGCTTCAAAAGAGACATGGGGCAATAAAAACTTATACGAGCTTATGCCGGTAGTGAATAGATCTGTTGGAGCCTATGAGTCAGCAGACAGCCAGCCCTTGTGAGCTGATAAGTAGGAACCAGTCAGTCCCAATTTTTCTTCCCTTCTGCCTTGGGATGTAGAAGACTTGGTTGAGAGGCTGAGGAGATGGCTTAGTAGTTAAGAGTGTATACTGATCTTGCAGAGGAACTGAGTTCAACATCACATTGGAAGACTTAAACTTACCCATAACTCCAGCTCTAGAGGGGATCTTGTAGTTCTGGTTTCCACAGGCACCTGCACTTATATGCACATACCTACACACACACACACACACACACACACACACACACACACACACACACAATTTTTAGAAAAAGACTTATTTGAAGGAGTATCAATTTTCCCATCTTTCTAAGACAAACATTCATTTTATTTGACAAAGAAACAATAAAAATGGTATTCTAATCCTAGTACTTGAGTGATGGAGGCAAGAGAATTGGGTCAACATCATCTTTATCCTTGGCTGTATAGCATGTTGAAGGAAAGCCTTTGCTACATGATCCTATCTCCAAACACACACACACACACACACACACACACACACACACACACACACACA
>JANHMN010000005.1:48447790-48478496 GCA_030674055.1 Rhabdomys pumilio
GTGTGTGTGTGTGTGTGTGTGTGTGTGTGTGTGTGTGTGTGTGTGTGGTTTGTGGATAAAGTGCTGTTTGGACCAAACAATTGCCAATAAACTTTATGAGCAAAAAAAAAAAAATGAACAAAACCCAAATTTAATCAGATTTCTTGAAAAATGGTTTCTGTATTTTTTTTTTACCCTTACAAAATCAAACAGTCCCAGCAGAGAGTGCGTAGTTCACTCATCCTTCAACCAACTGTACTTGAACTTTCTCACAGATCTTCACCCTTTGCATTCCACGCTGTCCTCAAAAAACTACAAAGAAGAGGGAACTTAGACAGTTCTCTTTTATCCAATCATTTTCTGAACTTTCTTTCTCTCTCTGTAATTTACTGTAGAAAACCTTCTCCTTAGGGTTTAAAGGAAGATTGGAGAGTAGAGCCTACTCCTATAAGAGTTAGTGAAGAAGAGTTCAGAATAAGAAAAATTAGGCCTTATCCCAAAGAGATAAATAGAGGAATATCTTTGGATGCATGCGAAAGAAGTGAAAGGGCAATGAAAAGGAGCAGAAGCTCAGAGGAGAGGCTTCAGAAACTTCTTATAAAGGTAAGCTAGATGGAACCCAGGATGCCCTGTGCTCAGGACACACCCACAACCCTCAAAGCCTCAAATCCAGTTGTGGTTGTTGGTGAGACAGTGATTCATTTAGCACAAAAATTAACTCTGAAAGAAATACCATTTTGTCACATTAGGGGACTTGGAATGAAGCAGCCGGGTGTGATCTTGAGGGAGAATCTATTGTCAAGCTACTCTGGTCGCCTGAGATCCGGGAGCCTTGATATGGTTTCTCGTAGGCCCTGGGAGGGATGACCCAGGGAATCATCTGTTGCAAAGAAAAACAGTTGAGCAGTTGCAAAGAAAAACAAAATTATGACATTTGTAGAAAAAATGTGTTCAATTGGAGATTTTATTTATTTTAATTTTATTTATATGAGTGTATCACTTCATATATGTCTAAGTACCATGTGTAGTGCCTGAGAATTCCAGAACACTATGTTGGATCTCCTGGACTAAAGTTACAGATGGTTGTTAGCCACAATGTGGGTCCTGGGAATTGAATCCATGTCCTCTCGAAAATCAGGTAGTGCTCTTATCCATTGAGTCAGCTTCCCAGCCCCTGACTGCAATTTGAAATCATGTCAAGCAAAAGCAGAGTCAGAAAGACAAATTCTCTATTTTTTCGTATGTAGAACCTTAACTTAAAATCTGTCTGTGCAACTTCCCCCCCCACTTTCTCTCTCACACACATCTATGAATAAACCTTCTCAGAAACATCCATTTCTCTACTATTAGTTCTAGCTTTATAACCTAATAACTTCCTCATAACAGACAAACCAATGAGAAATTAATTCCATTCTACTTCAAATACTTAAATTTTTTTATTCTTAATTTTATTTATGTTGAACATGTGTTTACTTCTCTATTAATAGAATTCAACGAGTACATACAATGTCCACTGTAGTGTGCACCAATCAAATCTGGTTTCTTTTCTTTGATCTTCCACCTTTTGTAACCTATACCAATCTTTAGTGTACTAGCTTCAGGTCCATTTTTACTTTGTAATTTTCACATATGAGAGAAAACATGTGGCATGACATTCAGTACCTGACTTACCTCACTTAATGTAACATTCTTCACTTCTGTTTTCATACACACATCAGGGATTACTTTGTTTCATAACTGAATAAAGTTTCATTATATACATGTCATCTTTATATTATATATTCTTTATCCATTTCTGAATTTTTGTATTTTTCTTAAATCTCTTAAAAAAGAGATTTAAAATATTATGTTCATGTGCCTATGCAAGTGAATGTTCCATTGCCTTCAGAGACTAGGAGAGGGTACTGTATTTCTTGGGGATGGAGTTACAAGTGGTTGTGAGGCACCAATGTGGGTGCTGGAAACTGAACTCTAGTTCTCTGGAAGAACAACAGCAAGTACTGTTAAATCCTGAGTCAACTCGGCACCCATTGTCTCAACCTTCACTTTGGATTTTTTCATACAAATTCTTGCTATATTCTGCTGAGTAGCTTAAGACTCATTATGTATTCTAGGCTGCCCTGAAACTTGCCTCAGTCCTTTAATTCAGCATATGGAGTATCTGTTCTTCCACTGATATGTACCTAGGTTATCTTCAGTTTAGGTACTAGGAATAATGCTGCAAGAAACATGGGCATGCAGGTGTCCTCTTGTCGCTGATTTAATGTCTTTTAACCTATGTGTATAAGTGAAATAACTTAAATATGGCAGATCTATTTTTGGTTTTTGATATACCATTTTTTCACAAATGGTTATAATCATTTCCATTTCCACCAATGGTATATGAGCGTTCCTTTTCTCCACATCTTTATTTTATGTTTAGTGTTGTTTACTGCCTTTCAATAGTAGATATTGTAGCTGAGATGAAATGGTTTCTCATAATAATTTTGTTTTTTCTAACTCTGGTGACCTTTGCTCTGACGAGATTTGAATGCATGTGAAAGCTCTTTGTATTTCCCCTTTTGAGAATTGTCTGCTTAGATCACTCAGTCAATCATATTTGCACCATCATCAAGGCCTTTACTTTATCCATAATATTCTGTTTTTATCTTTCCAGTCTCATTAATTCTCTAGATTCAGTTCTCCTAAGCTTATCATAATCTGAAACCACCCCTTGAACTTGAATTTTCCCAGAGTTCTGTCCTTACTCCAGCTGCCACATATAGTTTCTCAGCAATGTCAGGGGACATAGTTAGTACTTTAACCAATTATAATCTCATCCTTCTGGCTGACATTTACTTCCTGTCCAGAGCCTGAAGAGATAATTTTAACTTGGAGAGCAGACTGGGTTATATAGCAAGAACATGCATGAGATGAAACAAAACAAATACTTTGAAAAACTAGCTGTTCTATAGTACTGGAATTTATTTTATTTTAGTTTTTAGTGTAATATTTCATTTTTATATGTTACTGAGAATGAAATCAGAGTCTTATGCATGATAGACAAATGCTCTACCACCAGGCCATAGCCTACCTTTAGTGTGTGACTTCTTTTAAATAAGTATCTAAAAAGCCTACTGGTAATTAAGCAAATTTTCTTTTATCTTTATAACTGTTGATCTTGTACCTTTTAATAGCTACTCAAAATTTTATTCAGAGAGTCACTTATAAATATATGTTGAGTTGTTTAAATGGCATTCATGTAGATGAAATGATAAAATTATTTTCAGATAATCTATTATTTTGCTCATAAATTTTAAAATACAAAATAATACAGTGACTGAGTATGTAGCTTAGTGGCCTAATACTTGCCAGCATGCTCAGGTTACTAGACCTGATCTCCAGTGCTCACCAAAAATATTAGCAATGAAAATACTATTGAAGAATTATTGGCTACAGTTAGATTAAAAATGATGTTTTATTTACTGTACTGTCTTAAGTTGGATAGTGTTTTAGCAAACTGTAAATGACATTTGTTTTTTATTAAGTTAGGGCAAACTTTTCATTATATTAGATAAGATGAAATCTTACTGAAATTGAAAGGTGTCAATCATGGACTCAAGTAAAATAGACATAAAACAGTAATGATGTGGCTTAGCAATAAAATGCTAGCTTATCATGCATGCATAAGGCCATGGATTCCACCATATTATGATTAAAACTGACACATTGTACACACACAAACATATACGTAAATTCCTCTATTGTATGTATTTATCCCTCAAAGAAGTTTAGGAGCATGTCCTTTACAGCTCAATCAAGGGGATCTTTGAGGTTGGCATTGGAAAGGCTTCATTGTTCTTTGCAATTTTGTGTAATGCATATTTTTTATTTTGGAATGATGAATGTATTTGTAATTTACTATGGGTGTAATTTTTTTTTTTTTTTGGTACTTGCCTGATTTAGTTTCTTTTATCAAGGAACAAAAACAAGTGAAAAAAGCTCACATTGAAAATGTGACTTAGCTGGGCAGTGGTGGTGCATGCCTTTAAGCCCAGCACTTGGGAGGCAGGGGCAGGTGAATTTCTGAGTTCGAGGCCAGCCTGGTCTTCAGAGTGCGTTCTAGGATAGCCACAGATACACACAGAAACCCTGTCTCGAAAAACCAATACAAACAAACAAACAAACAAATCAAAAATAAAATAAAATAAAATGTGACTTTAAATTTGGTTTTTAAAACCCATCAAGTTCACTTTGTGTTTCTCGGTGTGTAGCTTTCCACTGACTGACTGACTGACTGACTGACTGACTGACTGACTGACTGACTGACTAAAATGGAACACAAAGGAGAACAAAAAGGGGACAGATCTAAAATGTGTTAGAGAAAGTGAATACGTATAAAATACATTGTACGGAATTCTCAGAGACCTAATAAAAATGATGAAAATTGTGAATTTAGAATAGAATTGTTTTGGCTTTCTTAAGTTTAACTGCTTTACTATTAACAGTTGGAAATGTCTATTTCCATATGCTTTTATGTAGGAATGAATTTTAGAAGTACTATTTCATTTTGACATTTTTATTTGCTGCTTTACATTTTCTTCTGGATTGTGAGTTTACTTTATGTATACTGTAGGGCTTATTGCAAGTAAATAGAATACATAGCTGCACCATATGAATATGCCTATGTTAGCTTTTAGCAAATTCCAGCAGTGAGGGTGAGAAAGCAGTGGTAGTGGATACTTTCCTTAACACATAACCCTGGATTTGCTTGAAATAGTGATTTAGATACAACTATATAAATTGTCTTTTGTTGGGCATAAATGGGAGGAGAGACCCTTGGTCCTGTGAAGGCTCAATGCCCCAGTGTAGGGGAATGCCAGGGCGGGGAAGTGAGAGTGGTTGGGTGAGTGGGGGAGCACCCTCATAGAAGCAGGGAGAGTGGGGATGAGATAGGGGTTTTTCGGAGGGGAAACTGGGAAAGGGGATAACATTTGAAATGTAAATAAACAAAAAATCTAATAAAAGAAAAAATATTTCACATGATATTTTTCTATTTAATTTATAAGGATATATGACAGGATCTTCCTATTTAGTCCAGGCTGGTTTTGACCCTTTGATCTACTTGCCTCTACCTACTCCTGAGTGCTAGGATAACATGTCTTGAACAACATAGCTGGTGATGAAAAAATATTAACTTAGTGCTAAGTCATATTCAAGTACTTCTCTAGGTTCTTAGGATAGGTCAGAATACAAAACAAACAGACACAAAGACCTGTCATTCTAGTCAGGAGAGATAGACCTAAAATATCACAGCTATAAATTGTATTGTGTTCTCCAGAGCTGGGACTTCATAAAAATTAGGTAAATTGGAGAGGGTATGATTTTTAAACCATGTAGCCATGATTTACCTCACTGACATGATATACAAAGACTTCAGAGGAGATGAGAGTTGACCCATTTGGGAACTGAAACAAAAACTGCAGGCAGAAAGCTTATGTGGAGAACATTGCAATTAAATTAGAACTACAGGACAGAGGTAAGTGTGACAGAGTGCAGCAAACATGGCGGGGCAGACATTCCAAGATACGACCAAAGAGATAAGGTATTAGGATGGATCAGAAACCTGTTAGAGACCCATGGGGCATTGTAAAGCCCTTTACTCTGAGTCAGGAGCCATTGAGCTGAACAGAAGAGCAGCACAAACTGACTTAGATTATAAAGGAGGTACTGCAGGATCTCAAAACCAACCAACCAACCAACCAATCAACAATAGCAAAAAAAAGACAAAACCAGAAGTAAGAAGATTGTTCTTGCAGGAGTCTTCAAAGTCACTAGTAGTGAGTTGTGAGAAAATGATGGTAATTATGGTAGCAAGAAGTACTCGAGTTCTGTAAATATTTTGAAGATAATATCAGCAGGATTAATTCATCATACAGAAGATAAAGGTGAGGTAAACTTAGGCAGTAGAACAAAGATGTGGTAAGTGTGAACTGTCCATTTTGTATCAAATCTAGTTCATCTTTCCATCATCAGTACTAATTGGGAGAAAATAGTAACTGCTGGGAGAAAATAGACTTAAGAAAAAAACTGTAGAAGACTTTGTTGCAGCCACTAAAATCACAATCCAAGAGAGTCAGGGCATGTATATGTACTTGCCATTTCTAAAATTCAGCGTTTGTTCATTCATTTGGAAAGTATTATTTAAGTAGTACTAGATGCTTTGTATTAGTGCTACTATAGATAGATTGGAACTTGATGACTTAATTGGAATTTTGCATTCACTATTTTTAGTTACAAGATCCTACTGTGCCTCAGATTAGCACTTAGAAAGTAAGGATCAGGATAGCAAGCACTTCACAGGAACCCTGGGACAATTAGAAAAGATCACCAGGTGCAAAGCATGCAAGAGTTGCACAAGGTAAACACCATGTTCCACTCATCATTGTCATCAAGGCCTCTTTTTTTTTTCTTTTCTAGTATATCCTTCCCACTAGCCAACACAAACAGAAACAAAAAGTGACATTGGGAAAAGGCAAGAATATGATGCAATGAGTATGTTCATTTGATTAGCTGTAACAATCACTTGTACATATTCATGTCAAGATAACTATACAACAATACTGTATACCTTGATTACATACCGTTAAAATAAAATGTATTAGCAAGATGAAATAAAGAGCAACCACAGGTCTATTCCTAGGTCTGTGCATTATCCAAGCATTAACGAGATACTTCCAAGCTAAGTTTTCAGACTAGCATATGCATGTTAAAATAGGTAAAAGAACTTTTAGAACTGTAACCGCCTGGGGATGAAGGAATATTGTCATCACCAGTGCTGGAAGAACAGCACCACACCCTTTATCTCTACTACATATTTCTGTCACTCCCTAAGCATCACATTGCAAGATGTAGAAGCCAATACCAAGAGCTATCTGTTAAGGCAAGCACACTTGAGTCTGACTCTTGCTCCACTTCTGTGTGAGCCTCCTTTTCTTCATCTCCAGACTTATATTCTGCTCTTTCCTTTTTGCACTCTGCTTAAACCTCAAAGGACAAACTTGACAGAAGACAGCCCGATCAGATTTGCTGTGGTTTATGTTCCACCACCTGGCTCCACTAGGGGAGAATCCAAAGTTTGGTTGTATCTTTTAATTTAGCCTGACAGTGTAAACTCAGACTTTGGCTTCTCTTTTTGGGTAAATGAAAACCACATGTGTTCTTTAACGTTTTTAACCACTTTCTTGTCATGATCGCTAGCCAAGCTTTGCATGTCTGTGATCATTTTGAAAGACTTATGGCTGACATAGGGGAGGTGCAGTTGTGGTTTGGAGAAATGTAAGAGGAACGATAATACCTCTAATGTCTAGGTTTGTAATATGAATAATGTCCTGTGGTGCAGCCCTTGGGAAACTGGGACAGGAAGATCACAAGTTCTGGCATAGCCTTAGCTAAAGAATATTTTGTCATTTAAAAAAAGCAATGTTGCTATTTATCTGCATTTATTAAGTATGTGCCATATATTCATATTGCACTAAATTTGCATTAACCCCTTTACAATCATCATTACCTCATTAATGTGGATAGTAATCTGTAGCTGTTGTTGATTAATTTGCACCTATAATAATTTTACCATTTTTTCTATTTTATTGATGTGGTAATATTACAGTTTAAATACTGTTTATTTCTGAAAGAAATATGCTAATGGTGTTAAGAGGATAGAAATTCACTTGGGTTGGGTTGCTGTTGGAAAACTATTAGATTAGATTGGGGTATTTGTTAGAGATGTCATAATTGAATCTTGGAAGCTTTTTAAATGAGAGGGGCCACAAGCAGATACTCGTACATTCGTCCATGATGTAAACCAACTTCCACCGTATAGTTTGGACTTTCAGCTTCTAAAATTGTGAGCTAAATAAAACTCCTTCCTCTATAAAATTTCCTTCAACATTTTAGTACATCAATCAAACACAGACTAACACAGGAAATTAAGGATTGAGGAGTTGTATTAGTAAAAGAATAAGAAGCAGAACTTAGATCTAGTGTTTCTGGGTCAAAGTACTTATTGTTCTTATTGTTATCCTATGCTCTGTGCTGTTTCCTGAGGAGATATGAACAAATCTCTATTTCACTAGATTGGGAATTAATAACAGACTAGAGAAACAGTTACACTCAAATCTAATTCAGAGAATCAGTGAGTTTAATTGTGGTTATGTACAGGAACTTGGGTGATAGGTTCCCTTCAGGAACATGAATGAATTATTGGCAGCTACATCATCAAAGGAGAGTCCCTTACTGTTAACTGCTTATACATATTAGTAGTGAGGAGGTGTACTTTATAAACTCTTCTTGTATTGCTTCTTATGCATCATGCCTTTATTTTTCCTTGAAGAGAGAATGCCAATAGAGCTAATCTTGGGTAGGTTTTGTGTGACTGACTACTACTGCTCTGGTTTTAAGATGGCAATAGCCATGTCATTCCTAGGTGCCTGTGTCCCATAACCCAAAAATATTGGCTTTCATTGTGTTGTTTTTACAGATATATATTTTTATATTCTGGTCTTATTCCTTAATCTTCTATACCCCTCAATATCTCTTGATGATTTACTTTCTCCTCCTCAAACAGTGGTTTCATCTGTTTCCACTTCTCATATATTCTAATCTTCTCATTTGTTCCACTTAAGACATCTGTTTCCCTTCTCATTGCTCCTTTTCTACTTTGATCTTTCTCCCTCCCTCCCTCCCTTACTCCCTCCTTCCCTCCCTCCCTTACTCCCTCCCTCCCTCCCTCCCTCCCTCCCTCCCTCTCTCCCCCTTCTTCTCTCTTTCTCTCCCTCCCTCCCCCTTCTCTCTCACACACACAAATACACACACAGAGACAGAGACAGAGAGACTGAGAGAGACAGACAGAGACAGAGACAGATGCAAATGTAAATCTAGATTCCACATTATGAGAGAAAATGTACAACATTTATATTTCTAAAAGGGCTTCATCTACTCTTCCTTGTAGTTTCCATTGTGTGAATTTCAGCATACATGATTAGCTTTAATAAATTGATGACTATGTGGAGATAAGAGACTCTTTTATAAATGTTTAGCAATCCCAACCCTTAGCTAAATTACAGCCTTTATATTTCAACAAAGATTGGTATGTTCAAAGTGTTGCTACAATCTCTTGCATGGCTTTCACACGCAATGATCAAGACAGGGCTTGTTCTTTTCTTTTTTCTTTTTTTTTAAGTGGCAGAGTAATCAGAGATGTGAAGAGATTTGGTGACTACATAATGTTTTGTGACTCCCAACCTGATTGGTCACAATCAAGTGTCCTATGTATTAATCAATTGTTTCGTATCAAAATGGTGGTCCCAGGCTTTAGCTATGTGATAGCTCTGCCTCAGCTTTAGCCTCTTCATTGCTACCTAACAAGAGCCATCAATCCTTGTCCACTATCAATTTCTAAAGATTTCTAGCTATAGTCAGGACAGTGTGCTCCTTAGTACAAATTGAGGATGACCTTGTCTCTATTTTGTAAGAAGGCATCAAATGACGGAGCCAGCATATGAACAATATATAAAAAAGCATCCTCTTTGGTTTGTTCTTCACAGGAGGGTTGGTGACATTAATAAGAATTCTTAGTTTCCTGGGGCTGCCCTAAAAACATACTAAAAAGTGAGTGTCTTAAAACCACAAAACCATATTCCTTCATAATTTGGAGGGCTGGAAGTCCTCAAGTTCGAAGTGATGGCTGCATTTGTTTCCCCTGAGGACTTGGGCTGTTTTCTTTAATTCACATGACATGATGTCTCTTCCCTCATCTTCTAATAAGCACACATATTGAGCTGTGGCCCAGCTATATGACCTCACTTAAATTTAATTGCTTTTTTTTGAAGTATTCTTTTTATTTTGAGACAGGATCTCACTAAACTGACCTTAAAATTGTGATCTTCCTGCCTTGGCCTCCCTGGGTTTACAGGTGTGCATTACTGCACCCAGCTCAATTACTTTTTTAAAGACCCCTTTTCTGAAGTTAGAAACATTTGAAAATACTGAGGATGTCAGTGTATGGGGTTTGGGGTGCATAATTTAATTAATAAGAGTTAATTTTCTATTAAGTAAATGCTTCTTCTTCTGATGGATTTGAGAGGTACAATCAAAATAATTTCCCAGCATTATTGTGAAATCCTATGTAAAAGCAGAGCCCTCACACAAGCAAGATTTTAAATAAAGAATTTTAATAAACAGACAAATTGAACCTTGAACCTATATCTGGTTTTATTAATAGAAGGAGGGAAAAGACAGACAGAAATTAAAAAGCATGTGGAACATTTGAAGGGTGGAGAAGAGTTCCCAAACCACCAAAATGCCTAGTATAGGCAAGAGTAGAGAGTATCACAAGTAGTACAGTTAATTGCTGAAGCAAATTAATATGAATACACCCTCACGTGTATTCTGTAATTTTTTGTAAGGTGCTTATATTTAGCTCATTGCTTATTTGGGTTTTGGGGACTGTCACAGTTACTATTGTGTTGTTGTGAAGAGACAACTTGACCAAGGCAGCTTAAAAAGAATGTATTTAATTAGGGGCTTTTTCTTTTTTTAATTTTTTTTATTGGATATTTTATTTACATTTCAGATGTTAGGGGCTTTTTCTTATGTGAATTAGTCCATGTAGGGAGTAGTACAGCAGTTCTGACACTGCAGTCATGACTTTACAATAGCTGAGAGCTCCCACCTGATCCACAAGATGAAGGCAGAGATAATGAGACTAGATTTGGCATGGGCTTTTAAACCCTCAACCCCAGTGACATACCTTCTCCATCAAGGCCACATCTCAGTAGTTCTTCCTTAAGGTTCTAGTTGGGAGCCATTCAAATATATGAGACTATGGGGGCCATTTTTATTCAAACCACCAGAGGAGTTATCCGTTTAAAAACATTTTCACTCTAAAGCTTGGTCCAGTGGCTCACACAGTATTGCAATCACAGTACTCCAGAGACTGAGGCACAAGAGGATGAAAAGCTTAAAGCCTAGTTAGAAAGTAATACTGAATTGCTGTCTCAAAAGATTTAAATAATTATGCACAAGATCTATGCAAGCTCAACTTGTGAAAATCCCAACATGGAAAGGAAGAAGTAAGCATGAAGTTCCACAGATAACTGAGGAGCTATTGGTATTTGATAGGTGGTGGGAGAGGGAAAGCCAATTTTTGAGGTGGTGTGACCCTTCATAGGTTGACCAATACTCAAGACAAGCCCGATATCTAAGAGTATTTGTGGTCAGCACAGATTGGAGTTGATTGTCATAATTTTTTTATATAATATATGAAGTTGGGTGGGTAAGAAGGTGGGTGTATGTGGGTCCAAGTTCTACCATGCTGCTGGAATGTGAGGCACTAGCACTAGGCTACTTTTTTTTAAATTTATTTTTTATTGGATATTTTATTTACATTTCAAATGCCATCCCCTTTCCCCATTTCCTCTCCCTAGAAAATCCCTATCCAATGCCCCCTTTTCCTTTTTGCTTTTATATAATATTTTAATGTTAATTAGAGGCTTTATAAGTTTGGTAATAATCAATCAAAAGTGTAACCCAATACCCAACCTAGATATATCAACTACCTTTAACTGGAGGAGACATGTGAACATCCGCCTCCATGTCCCCCACCCTTTCTCTTTCTTTTTCTCTCTCATCACCTAGCTCCTCTTCTCCATCTCCTCTTCTTCTCCTTACTCCTCCTCTTCCTCTCTGTACTCCTCCCACCTTAGCTCCTCCTACATATCACCCTTCCTGTTAAAATAAAACTTTTCTCTCAAAATACAATTAGAGCATAACTATACCAATTTGTACCAGTAAGGTACAAGATAGACCTATCACCCAGTCCATCATTTTGTTGACTAGACTACTTTCCAATGCTAGCCACCATCAGGGTGCTGGGCTTGTGGGACATGCTGATACATCTCTCAGGAGTGGCAGAACGCAGCCTAAGATGGGGTCCCCAGCCTAGGTGAGTAATGACACAGGCTGTGTGTGGTTCTGAAACTCCCAGACACTCAGCACTGCTGGGAACCACAAGAAGTTTGGGCTGCACGTGGCATGGGGACACTGCTTGGCAATGAAGGTTTCCACCCCATCCCCAGTAGTTCTTGAAGAGAAAGACAGCCCTTGCTTGCTTGTCCAAACTGTTTATTCATAGTGGAAAATGGATACATACAACCTACTCAGGGTGGATGAGAGATTAAATACCTTTTGCAGGAAGAATGTCCAGGAAGGAAAACTTATTGACCAAACACTCAGGGCCACTATAGATACCTCATTAGTATGCAGAACTCTGAGCTCTATGCTCCCTGAATAGTTGCCATGGTCCTCTTAGTGGGGACCAGGACAGGAACCTGTAGGAAGAAGATTCAAATGTCTACTGTTTTTAGTTATAAGGATTGGGGTTTCTTAATCTGCTTATCCTTTCCAGTTTCTCTTTCTGGTGACACAGTTCGACTTGTCCCACTGGAGTAAAACTGGGAGGAGTTGGGAGAAGGGAGTGAATATGAACATGATATGTTACATATATTTCTCAAATAATTAATAAATGTATTATTTTAAAGATAAATAATTTAAAAAGTAAACTATGGGCTTCTGATATGGGTTGCTTAGTATATGGAAGGTCTTGAATTCAAACTCATATACCACAACATTTTATAAAATCAGTATAGTAGTTTATGACTGGTAAGATGAGACTTACTGGGTTCTATATCTGACTGGTTACTAGAAGGGCTAGACAGTGTGGGATAAGTGGCTCTAAATGAGGAAAAAGAGGTTGCCCTCTAAGTCTGAAAAGATTATGGTGATATCAGCAGCCACCAATGCCATCAGAAGAAATCTTCAGTGAGTATGTGGAATCCCAGGATGTAAGAATTATGGTAAACCTGATGTTTTGTTCAAACTCAGTGGTGCATAATAAGCCCAAACTGAAAGGAATGATATAGAAAGTAGGTAAAGACATGCACTGTGGCAGAAGAACAGGTGTGACTATTATTAGGCTTTTCATTAAAATCTGTTTAAACAAAAATCTCTACAACTAAGTATAGGGACACCTGATAGGCATTTTGAGTTTGGCCAGGTCATGTACTGGCTAGCCTAGGCCTTCCTAACTTCTACCTGCCCAAGAGCACAACTGACCTTAGAATTTGGAGCCACACTGCCCTGACATCTGAGCATTAAAAGGCCCAGAAAAATCTTAGTTTCAGGGGAATCACTACACTGTTTATCCTTATGTGATAACAAATGCCCCTGCCATCTGTTCATTTTGTTTTGTGTTTAAGTTAGTCAGATCTAGCAGCAGAATATTCCAAAAATTCTTCCAGAAAACATTGCTCGTGTGGTGTCAAATTGACTCATCATTTATTTTTTTATTTAATTTTTTTACAAAATGGCACTTGTGGCCTATAATAAAACTTGTTCTAGCAGTGATCTATTCTTAAGACACCCCTGTACAGTCTTGCCAGTGTGACTGATTTTCATTTCACACTAAGGCTAGTTATTTTATATAATATCAGTGTACATGTACAAATTATAGTTCCACCGAACCATAGAAACTATGTGCTCACTTTTCTTATGACCCATTTAAAAGGAAAAAGGAATGCAACTAAGAAGTACCTAGATCATCTGTGGGAAGGTATTTGTAGAAGTTGGTTTTTGTGATATATGTTACCCATATGTTATCCTGTGGCTAGATTGAAGGAATGCAGCTTCCCTGGGGGATTCTCTTGCATTCCACCTGGAAATGTCAGTTGGCACAGATTGTAGCAGGCTGTATGCTTAAAGGCAATGACCACATGGAGCCTGTGACATCTGTGGTTTTAGACTTAATGACTGTGTACTTGACTCTAGTCCTAGGATATGTGTTTATACAGCATAGGAATTAGAAGATACTTTGAAAAATAAAAACAAGATAGTAAAGAAAATCAATCCTCTGTGTTTCTCTATATTGTTTCTCATTTATGCAGTATCTTTCAAATAGTATGGTAAACTTAATGGTTTGCTGTGTAATTGAGATGGCATTTTCATCATTTGAGTGGAAGAGGTAAGGGAATATAGAGTGCAAAGTATCATCCAGAAATTATTTTCCCCAGTGTTACTAGTCAAATGATGTTTTCCTAAAAGATAAGTTTAAGTCCTAGTCTCTGGTACTTGTGAATGTGACCATAGTATTGGCAAACAGAACCTTTGTATCTTTATGCAGGTTCAGAGGAGCTCTTATGAAATGAAGGTATATCCTAACCCATTGCAACTGCTTTCGTAGCTAGAAGTGGAGGGTAGCAAACAGATGAAGTGTAGATGATGACGAGAAGACAAGTACAGAGTCAGGTAATACAGCCAGAGAGAAGAGAAAGCTCCAGCCACCTGAAGCTGGAAGGAAACAGGAAGAGTCTTTTGACTAGAAACTTTGAAGTGACTCTGGGACTTCTAGACTCTAGAATTATAAGCAGATATATTTCCGTGGTTTTAAATCTCCCATTGTGTGGTCCTTCTAAAAATATTAAACCCAAGAAACTACTGCTTTCACTCTAGTTCTCATTGTCAAATAGGGTGAAGTAGATTTTAGAGACTGTATGGCAATTTTAAAGCTCAATGTATATTGATCAGTCTTAAAGTTTGATTTCTGGGAAGCAAGACACCACAGAGATGTAATATTGTTTATAATGTTAATTTCTATCCAGAAAAACAGTATGAGGATAACTCAGGACAGCTAATAATGTTTCTTGATTGAATGGGTTATCCGATGGTGTGTGTGTGTGTGTTTGTGTATGTTTGTAAGAGGGAAGTCAGACTGAAATAATCACCATTGTATTTATTACTGACTTCAAAAAATGTTTTCCTCTTGCAAATTTATTTGTTGAAATTCTACCTTCAATGGGATGGTATTTTTGAAGAGAGGTATTTAGAGGTAACTGGGTCATGAGACTGGAGCCTTCATGAATAGGATTAGTGCCATTATTAAATTAGAAAGAGAGCATGTCCTCTCTCAGCTCTCTCAGCTGTTTGCAAACTAAGATCTCTGTACTCACCAGAGTTGGCTAGGCTAGCAACCTAATCTTGGATGTTCCACCTGCCAGAGCTGTGAAAAATAAATGTTTCTTGAGCTCCATCGTCAATGGTATTCTGTTCAAGCAGCCTGAACTGACTAAGACATTAACAGCTTCAAAATGTGTGAATAATGTTGTGTGTGGAATTAGTTACATGCTTTGCTTTTCAGCCAGGTTTCAAATTCATTTGTGGCAATCTGGGTCATATCTTCCCCCCTAGCAAGATTTTAACTATAAGCTATTATACATTCTGGCACAGACTCTGCCTGGATCTTAGAAGTAATAAACAAATGTCATTATTTTCATCTGTGATGGATTTACTAGCATGTTTGATATCAACTTTCAATTCCTCACCATTCTTTTAGAAAGGTCAGTTATAGGAATATTTATAATAGCATTAGAGATAAGTAGTTGGGGAATTTATATTATAAATGTTAAGGCCAGTTGGTGCCTGGTGACACCCAACTGTAATTCCAGCACTCAGGAGGTTGAAACATCAAGATAGTGAGGCCCAAACGCATAACTCATATATATATATATGCCTTGTGAATATATATATATACTCAAATAGGCTGAAATACCTCTCTGTGATTCCTTCCTTCTGATAAACTCTTGGCTACTTAGGACAGTAATAGATAAGAAGTGATGTAACCATGTGTTGTAATTTTGGTAAACACAAAGAGACAGTGTAAACATAAAGAGAGAGGTAAAATCCTATCATAGAAATAGTCTTCCCCTGTCCTGAGTTTTAGCGTTCTGAAGCAGCAGCAGTGTTTTGGTGGAGAACATACACAAGACTTAAAAAAATATGTTGATATTTTTACTGCTTTGCATTTGTAGCAGCCTGTACCAAGTCATCAATCAGATCCCCAAAGTGAGTGGTTCACTCACCATGCCAAAACCATAAAGGACCATAATGTCCTGAAAACCAGAATTTGTTGGATTTTTTTTTTCAGAAATGTAGTTATGGAATCAGCTACGGATACTGCACATTCATTTGTGTAGGGCTTCAATTTATTCAATAAATACAACTATGAAATAAAGTATTCATTTATGAAGAGTGTTCAGTAATAAGTGGAAACTTGTGTGTTGTAGATGTCTGCAACTCTGACATCTGATGCTGCCAAATTCAGACTTTCTTCTTCAGCATTAGTGTTAATTGGATAACAAGCCTTATATTTGCAAACTGCAATGGCAGAATCTTATCTACAGATGTTATGAACAATATGAATATTTCTGCATATTTTGTTTTTTAGGATGTTACTAAAATAATCAAGTCTTGTTAGAGAAGATATGAGTATATGTGATTTCTATTTAGAGAAAAGTGAAAAACCTGGTGACTAGGGGAAGTCAGAAGCACAAGAGTGGGGTTGAGGCTATTTCAAATCTCTGAAGGCTAGAGACAAAGTGGTGGAAAAGGAGCATGAAATCCAGTGCACAACTCTGACAGTCTCTCAAACTAATGTCATATATGCTCCCATTTTTTGTTATCATTTAAAGCCTGGTAGTAGAAGGGCACTGTAAAATCAGCTGTGTTTTTTTTATGTCTAAAAACTTATTGAACATTTTGAGTGCCAAGATCTTGGATCACGGTGAATCTATATAAGTATGGATTATAAAGAAACTCACATGTGCACATTCCCAATCCCCATGCATGTAGACAATTTTATTTTCAGTATTTTCAAACTAATTCATTAAAAATGATGTGCCTTTAGTTGTCATATTTGTTTTAACATCCGAGGAATGGAAAACTAGGCCAAAGATATTAAGTAGCAAGCAAGATTTGGTGCTAAGTTCCACTTTGCCTGTGTTCAAATCAGTCAGTGTAGGCTTGGCCTATGACTGTAGACTTTAACTTAAAATGGAAATTTAAACTTATTTAAAGGTAAATAATCAATCGCACCCCTTTCATTTTTTATTTGCATTATGTCAACATTTTGGAAAAACCTGCTGTATGTTCGACTCAATAATTGATGTTAAAGGACCTAATAGTGTTTTAATTTGCATCTCAAATGACCTCTATATGGTCATATTTTGAAAACTCAGTTCCTAGTTTGTGGAAATATTTGAAAGCTGTGGAGCGAGTAGGAGGTAGGGCTTGCCTGGTGGAAATAGGTCACAGGGGCAGAACCTTAAAGAATATATCTATTTCTGGTGCTAGACTCCTTTTTTTTTTTTTTTTTTTTTTTTTTTTGCTTTCTGTCTGCCAAAATATAAACAACTAGTTGCCTCCTGCTACAAAGGCAATTGAACAAACCACTCTGATTTACCTTCTTGACCACTATGGAATATGACCCTCTGAAACCATAAGCCAAAATAAACGTTTGGTCTCATAAATTGCTTTTGCTGGGTACATTGTTACAGCAATGAAGACAGTATAAATATAAATGCTCATAATGATGGTTTATCATTAAAAAAAACTCATAGTCTTGTGTAGTGTTTCAAAACTTTTATGTTTATACAAGTAAATGCCTATTATTTCTTTAGAGGAAGTAATGAGATAAGAGCTTTACCCAAGCCACATAGCTTGGGCTAAACTCAGAGCATTTGTTCCTTTGTTCTATCTCTAGGCCCAGGATCAGAAGCTTCTAGCCTCCAAACAATCTAATCTTCCAAGCTGACTAATTCAATCTGGCTTCTTTTGCCTTTTGACTGAATTTTTCTGCCTGGTCTCATATTAACTTTGGCAATATGTTCTAATCTTCGGACTTCTTCTCATTCTCCAGCTCATACTGTCTTCAGCTGTGTCTAGTTTAGTCTATCTGTAACCTGTCTCTGTAAAACTCTTCTGGTAAAAAACTGCCATACACATATACCACGCACCAAATACCAACCCCCCTTTTTTTTCTCTCTCTAACCTTATGTAGCTTTTCTTCCTCTGTTGTTCTCAGGCGAGTCGGGCATATTCTATCTCTAACTCATTCTGTCAAATCTATCTTTGATTTGCCACTCTATCTGCCCATCAATTATATGTCACTTTCACAGACAGCTGCATCTTTCTATAAACTAACCTTACCTTCATTATTAAGGATTAAAAATGTATACTAAGGGCATGTCTGTATTCCAAACAGATCATACTGCAATCTAGGTAGACCATGTCCACATTCAGGCCAGATCATGTCTTTGGATGTGATTCCTGCTAGAGAATCCATTTTCTAGATTAAAATTCCTCTACTACACAGATACATGTATCTTGTAAAAAAAAAAAAAAGAAAAGAAAAAAAGCTTTAACTTAGTGAGTCTAGGATAGGGCTTATTATTCTGCCTTTCCCACAAACTTCTGGGTGATATAAATCTTGCTAGTTCCTGGACCATACTTTAAGCAGTAAGTATGTGATAGTAAATATATAAGAAAAAATCTAAAACAGCCAAGTCATGACTTTCAGTCCAGTAGCCCCTGTACTCATATGACTCTGAAAATTAGAGTCTGTGATTTGGCTGAGATGGTCTCTAGAATTTCTAATAATTATTGAACTTAAATAGTACTAATTTAATGTTAAGAATTTTGAGGCATAATTTTTTCTCAAGCTACTTTATTAAGCCTTCAACCCCTCTCTAGCCCACTGCCTACCAGAGGTAGCAGAAAAGAAAAATATTAGTACACGGGAGAAGTAGACCTGTTTAGAAATAGTTCTTTGGGGGGCAAATCCAATTTTTGTTGTCAGGATATCAACAGTTGAGTCCAGTAACAAACACCAAATATGAATAGACTGATGCACTTGGTAGGCACCACACACGAACCAGCAAGGGCAGTTCAATCCATAAGAAAGCCCTAAAGGCTCAACAACCAGCCTGAGGCCATGGAAGTGGCAAGAAGCCACAGAAACCTCACAAGAAAGTCTTTGGAGAGTTTTTCTCAATGGATTCACCACAAGTGGAGCTCAGCAATGCAGTGTACGGCAAACCAATACATGCATATTGTTATTAAAGAATAATGAGACAGAACAAGCAAACCAGTGCTGGAGCTACCATTGTCTGTAGGGTCATATTTATATTCCTTCTGAACATCATGCATCCTTTCATGTGTTTGCTATAGCAACATCCTTTCACTTGTGTCTGCTTCAGGAAAACATTCTTTCACGTGTCTGCTTTAGCAATATATCCGTTTACCTGTGCTCTCCAGCAAAACATCACTTGACATAACTGACTATCCAAAGAAACCAGAAGTTTCCACTTCAAGAGTTCCTTCTGTTTTTTTTTTTTTTTTTACTAGAAAATCTATTAGAAAACCCATCATTTTGTATGCATTTGTTTTAAGAATTAACAATTATACAGAAAGGAAAGGACATATTACAAAGAAGATATTTATATCAAAGTGCTTCTACAGAAATTCTAGAACCCTTGAGAAATATAGTAAAACTCAAGAAAGTTGTTCAATGTGCCGAAACAAAATCCACTTGTTTATTTGTATATGTATTTATTCACAGTGTACTGCCTTGTATGCATACACAGAATTTTCCTTCTATAAAGATCCCCTGTATCCCCTCTAAGACATCTCCATCTCAAGTTCATGTGGTGTTCCTCCTCTGCCTCTTTTTCTTCCTAACTAAATCCAATTAGGGCTGCTTATATGTATGCAGGTGTGGGGTGTTGAAAACCTACTAGTAGGAACACACTTAAAAAGATTTTTTCTCCCTATTCAGGAAGCCATCAACTGCCAATAGCTCCATAGTAAGGGTTAGGGTCATTTAACACTTTCATCTATGCCAGAATTTTGGTTGGTTTGATCCTGTGCAGGTTTTGTGCTGTTAATTACCACTGCTGTGAGTACATGGACATAGGAGTAATACCTTAAAGAATTGTTGCCTATAAATACTCAACAGAAGTGTATAAGTCTTTATCTTGTTCTCCCTTCCTTTGGCTGAATACTCTACTGATAACATGCAACCACCAATCCATTAACATGATAAATCAACATACTCAGTAGCAGTGTGTTTTATTTATTTACTGAATAAGATATAGAAAATACTGTGGACTATATGATACCTAAAAGCAAAATGTTTTGTTGACTTTGGGGAGTGCATTGATTAGAAAGTTCCCTATGTCCATTTGTGTAGCTTTTTGGAGAATAATATAATCTAGAATATGTGCATCAGTAACTAACATTGTCTCGCAATACGTTAGAAGATGGGCAGGTCAGTGACAGCTCTCCAGTATATATAATCTTAGATTTGTAAACCTTCATAGAATAAGTCCACTGAGCATTCTATACATTGTTTCTACAGGATGTCTAAAGTTACTACTAAACATTAATGATGGAAAAATAATCAACATAGATTTACATTTCAATGGAAAAATTTCCTACATATATTTTGAGTAGGGACCAGAAAAATGGGGGAAAAGTGGTGGTGGTTTCCACAAAGATTGCCAGGGTTCTGACTCCAGAGACCAGCATTGGGGTGCAAATATAACTTTATTGTTCAGTACAGTAAACTTGTATACAACTTTCCAGCCAGTCAGCATGAGGTTTCATAATCAAGGGTCATTATACTTGCCGACCTGCTGAATCTAATTCACTTGCCATATAAGGAAAATCAGGATTCCTCGAGCAGTAGCAGACGTCTATGGCACTTTAATCTCCACCCACTTCTTTCTCCACCAGATTCATTCTCACATCTCCTGGACATCCTGGGAAATGTCTATTTCTCATTCATTTGCCCTATGAATGACTTGGCAAATTACAGGAAAGACAAATGAGAGAAAATAAATCACTTGGCAATATAAACAGAAGCAACAACAGCTCATTGATAGTAATCTATGTGGTCTTCAACTCCTAAACACATCCTTTGAATTCATTGTGAACTTGACTCAAGTATATGTCGATCTTTAATGGTATTAATTACTTGGAATTTTCCATAGATTTTCCTTGATTTTGTATTCATCCTGTTTTCTCTTCAAAATTACCCATAACTCTTTCTGAGCAAGCTCCTAGCTTATTGGTATGTACTGATTTCATTTCATTTTTTCTTTTTTTTTTTTGCTTAGATGCTGCACTTTGAGAATCACTGTGATGAGTACTTTACACAGTATGAAATACAATATCTTGTTCTTGTATCTAGCCTGTGCTGGTCATATGATCCATGCCAGCCCATTTCTTCATAATCTTTCACATAGAGGTTAGTGGCTGTCTACATCTCAATACTTCCTCACTCTGAGACTATGAGACAGAAATACCTTGCATCCTTCCACGTTTTGTTTGATCCATTTAACCTTTGGCAGCTCTGTTTTGTTTTTTAGCAGCTGTTGGGGAAATCTTTTTTTTTTTTCTTAATTCTCTGACAGGCTTTGAGATAATTCCGAGAAACTTCAGTAGGCTTTCCCTCTACCTCCCTAGTACTTTCTTTCCTATGCAGATGTTTTGCTCTGCATATTTTGCTGTGATTTTCATAACCCTAAATGTATTTCAGATGAACCATGGTGGTTTACCATTGCAGCAGCTTTTCTCATGCTAAGGTTCCAAACAAGTTTTAACAGCTGCTAAGGAGGCTGGCAAAAAGCCTTGATTGCTAATTCTGTGCTAACTGCCTCTCACAATGGGGTATTCTGTAATATTTGATACGATCTTTAAAGCGAACGATTTCTACCTTATATTGTTACTGCCTATATCACACCCTTTCCTAGCCTTAAAAAGATTCCAAGTCTGTTCTTTACTAAATGAGCTTGATTTTATTTAAAACTCTGTAGAGAAGTTAGAGGTTCTCCACGTATTAGGGGAGATGACGATGTAGAAATAGGCAAGAGTGATCTAAGGAGGGTCGGGTGAATTGATGTATAAATATAGTTACTTGTACCTTCTGGAACTGTTAGCTTTATAAAGATGAGAGTTTGGTCTCATAGGTATAATTTGTAAATAGAAAAAGGGAAAGTCACCAGACAAGATTGGAGCCAACAGACTCAGATGCGTTTGGTATGATTCCAACTTTCTTGAGGTTAGGGAGGCACTAAATATTTTGGCTTAAAATAAAGATGTGCTCAGAATCTCACTGATCAATCCTCACTGAAGTCAATTGAGTACCAGACCATAGAAAGTTCCTCATATGGAGAACGTGAAGAGAGGTGCTACATAGGTGAAGAAAACACTGGAAATGGAATATGAACTTGAATGTCCAAAGCCACATTTGATACTCTATTGTCCTCAATTAGGGCACAATTAATATGAACACAGTTATTTCTAACAAGGCAGTTGAAGTGCATTTTACTGCTTTATGACTCATAATTTTTAAGCTATGTTATTGGTAGATTTCTTATTCTAAATATATTGGGAACATAAATACAATATTATTACGTAAATAACTTGTAGAAAACGAAATTATCACATGTAATCTCATTATATATTTTTATCAATGTATACAGGGTTCAGCACAGTTGTCTTCCATACATAACTGGTTCTTTAAAATATTGTAAGTTAGGAAAACTAATTTCTAGTAAATAATTGCCAATATTATATGTAACAAAGAAACAATAGTGGACTATTTTCAATTCATATTAATAGACACAATTTAGTACACTAATGGGTTTATGAAAATAATTTTATAGTCAAATATGTTTGTGAAGTAGTGACATATACAAGTTTTTCTTTCAATTCAGGGCTTTTCAGTAACATCAATATTTTAATGTTCACTGTAGATCTCAACAGGTATATGTAAGTTATGGCTTTCACAAAGATATGGCCTATAAAATATTTTTCTAGAATATCCTCAATAGGTAGGGCTCTGTGCTATTTGTCTCTACTAATACTGACATAAGATCATTTAGCCAGACATGAGCCAGTTCATATTTAACTTAGATTATCAGGTATTATTTGGTTGCTTGTCACATACTGAAATCAGTCTAGTGAGATGATTAGACTTTGTTGTATAGGAGATTTTGGGGTGGAGATTCATCACATGCACATTTATGTACTCTGCTAGCCTTCAGTAGATAGGACTTGGGGTGATACTTTTCATAAGGATCATGTCAGCTTTCTTTTTGTAGGCATCTAGTTTATATTTTGAGACATCATGTAAGAAAGTAAGAGTCATTAGGTGTCAAAATATGAATGTGATTAACACACTTTGGAACCTTAAGTTTAATGCTACCTTATACATTAGAAGCTGTGTTATTATGGAAAGTTATCCATAAGACGGCATTTAGATTTGGCTAAATCTATGACTAATTTAAGTCATATCTCAGTCATTTTCATTTTTTGCCTTGTTTTTCCCCCAGTGATGAGCAATGGAACACAGGGCCTTATACATGCTCTCCAGATGATGTATGTCCCTAGTTTGTATATTAATTGCCTCTAATTTACATGTGTGAACCTTACACTTGTTAACTCACTGTAACCATAAAATATTTATGTAACTTGCACTTTTGATGCAATGGTACATAACGGAAAGCAAAGAAAAAATTTCCTTCCCCTGACAAGCCTTCTTTTGCTCTTCTTCTGGCAGTGATTGTAATTCTCTGCACATAGCATGCTTTTTTTTTTTTTTTTTTTTTGCCTCATGGTATAGCCCTTGCCTAAAATGTTCTTTTCTTCGAGTCTTTCCCTGGCTCATTGTTCTCAATCAGAAGATTGTTAACATATATAGGTAGATTAGGGTGGGCATACCATTTAAATAGCTAAACAGTGATGATTGAAGGTAGTAAGACATTCAGAGTTCTTTGGGGGCTGAAATTTATTAGCTAGTCTGAAACAGTTACTAAAGATAGCACAAGCTTCCAAGTCAGGCTCATACTCAGGTGTTTCAGAAAGCAGCAAAAATACAGCAACTTAGGAAAGGATTATTATGAAGGAGGGAAGACGTTAAAATTGGATACAGTTTCTAAGAGACACTTTCTTTTAGCTTCACTGAAATGTGGCTGGTTGGTAATAGCTTCCTTACTTTTGAGTTTCTTACTTACATGGGTAGGTCTTGCCTCTATCAGCCTTCAGTAATAATGAGATTGCTGTTTACTGATTAAATGGTATTATCCTTTCTACAAGGCAGGCATATATCTTCTAATATTAAGCCAAATATATATAGTCATTTTGAAAGTAAAAACAAATGCTGGAGCAATTCTATTGACTTTACTGGGTGGGTTATTTTTGTTTGGTTGGTTGGTTTTTGTTTGTTTGTTTTGTTTGTTTTCTGTGTGCTTTGTTTTTGTTTTTGCATAATGACCAAATATCTGCCCTGGATGGCCAATATTGGTAAAAAGATCATGACCACGGTGCTTGATAACAGAGATGGATTCTATGGAAGTTTTGGAGGATGTTCACCATCTTTCCATTTCATTGTGAGACTGTCTCCAGAGGGGGCAGAAAGTGAGAATATTGCAAAATTATGATTCATGAATGTCAGTATCTAAGTGTTGTAAGGCTTTGTGTGTGCAGAAGAAATAGTGAAAACAGGAAGCCAGGCTGCCATAAACACATATATAACAAGCAATTAATTGGCTACAGACATGAGGGAACCTACAGAGAACATTAGAAAATACTATTGTTCATGAAATGTATTAGCGTTAATATTGTGAACAGCTGGATGGCTGGATGTTTGATAACTAAGCAAGCCATTTTAATTTGATCTAAGCTTCGGCTTTTAATTGAATTTATAAGAACATGGGGGAAATTAACAAGCAGCTTCTGGCAATTCAAAAGCAATATTTTGGCTCAGAGTCTGGGCTTCTTTCTAAGTTTATAAAATCTGACTGTGGATAAAGATGGTACAAAGATAAAAATCGCACTATGAGACTGAGGACAGCAGATGTATGTGCCTAATTTCAAATAAATACAGATGGCTCTTATTTGTCAGGTAACTATTTGTTTGGATATATCCACATCTTATAGTGACAAGCAGGTCAACTCTAATCAGTAGATGATTGGCTGAATTACTTATGTGACCTTTTCTCCATTAAAGGTTCTAGAATATCACATAGATTCATTTTTAAAAGATCGTCAAAGTATAGCAGTGTACTGTATGCTGTCCCAAGATAAATCCTCTTGGTAAAAGACCCCAGAAGCACTTCCTACAAGAAACCTAAAGGGCCATCACCTTTCTTTTACTATAAAGGGTATCTTGAACAATCAAATTTTTTCCCTAATAACCTTGATATATAATCTATATGGTCACTATTTTGCATTCTGAGATGAACCATCTTACTGCATCATTTGGTAGCACAGAGCAAGGCAGAATAGACAATTTGGTGGTAGATGATGACATGAGTCATACTCTGAAGAAGAGAGAGGTGCCTCAAGATGAACTATAGTTTTTCTTTCCCTTACAAAGGTGACGGATCTCTTCAGCTCATCATTCTTCTTAGAAAAAGAAATAGACACCATTGTTTTTTATTCAGTTCCCAAATCAAATCATATCCAGATGAAAGTTAATTTTTTTTCAAGAACTGTTTTGTGAGTTTTTTCTCAAAGTAGCAAAAGGCAAACTTAATAACCATCCATTTCAAGTGTTTCTTAATTTCCTTTATTTGAGTTGTTTTTCACATTATTTGTATTCCATGGCACATTATAAACCATTTAAAATGTATTATTAGAGCTTTTCTATTCTTTTTCTTTATATTCATCTCTTTTTTTAAAAATTTTTATTGGGTATTATATTTACATTTCAGATTTTATCCCATTACCCCACTTCCTCCCACCACCCAGAAACATCCTATCCCATCCCCCCTCCTCATGCTTCTATGAGGCTGTGCCCCCAGCCTACCTCCCGTGCCCACTACCCCCTCCCCACCCTCACATTCCCCCCCACACACTCTGTGTTCATTTTTCATGGGACCAAAAATCTCCTCTCCCACCTATGCCAGACAAGGCCATCCTCCCCTACATATACAGCTGGAGGCATGGGTCGCTCCATATCTGCTCCCAGGCTGGTGGTTTAGACCCTGGGGAGCTCTGGTTGGTTGATATTGTTGCTTTCCTCCTGGGATCATGAACCCTTTCTGCTCCTTCAGTCTTCTCTCTAACTTCTCCATTGGGAAACCCTTGATCATATCATGGTTAGCTGTGAGCATCGTCCTCTGAATGTGTCAGTCTCTGGCAGACCTCTAAGGAGACAGCTATATCATGTTCTTGACAGCATGAACTTCCAGTCATCCACATCAATGTCTAGCTTAGGTGACTGTACATGGGATAAATATCCAGGTGGAATGGTCTCCAGATGTCCCCTCCTTCAGTTTCTGTCCCATGTTTTGTTTCCATATTTGCTCCCTTGAGTATTATTGTTACCCATTCTAAGTAGAACTGAGGCATCCACACTTGGTCTTCCTTCTTCACGAGCTTCATGTGATCTGTGAGTTGAGTCTTCGCTATTCCAAGCTTTTGGGCTAACATCTGCTTATCAGTGAGTAAATACCATGTGTGTCCTTTTGTGATTGGGTTAACTCACTCAGGACGATAATTTCTAATAATTATTATTTTTAATAATTTAATAATTCATTATTTTTAATAGCTGAGTAATACTCCATTGTGTAAATGTACCACATTTTTGGTATCCATTCTTCTGTTGCAGGACATCTTGGTTCTTTCCAGCTTCTGGCTATTATAAATAAGGCTGCTATGAACATAGTGGAGAATATGTCCTGAGTTTTTGATCTTAGCCATTTTGACTGGTGTGAGGTGGTATCTTAGGGTTGTTTTGATTTGTATTTCCAAATCTGTTGTTTGCCATTTTGTCTTATTGACAGTGTCCTTTGCCTTACAGAATCTTTGCAATTTTATGAGGAGTGGACAGGGCGCGGGTCTGCACTAGGCCTCAGATCTGGGAGAGGGGCCTATATTCATCTCTTTTAAATCTTTTTCTGAATAATCACGTTGTGAAGAATTAGGTTTCTCATACTTTGTGCCCATTGTGTAGCAATTTCCTGCTAACAAATATATTATATCTGGAAGGGAAACTTGGCAAGTCTCCAGAAGTTCAAAAAAGGAGCCCCGTTAAGAAATGAATGGGGAGTGGGTTGAGGGTGGGGATAGGGAGGTATCAGTGGAGAGTGGGAGGAATGGAGGTAGGGGAAACTGCAGTTGGGTTGTATTGAAAAAAATTTGAAAAAAAGATTCTAAAAGGAGATAATTAAGTGTCAGAAAATTCCCATTATTAATTCAATTCACCAAACTTTTCCTATCCTAAAATTAGATACATATTATGTACTGCCAATGAGAAGAGACTCTCCAATCTGCTGAGCTGCCAGCAAGTCATACAAACTCTAGGTTTCTAAATTTCATTAGACATCATCAATGGGGTGAGCTCTCAGTGACATAGCTGCCTTAGAGTCTTCCATGTTCCTATAAATAACTTGTCCTCAAAGTCCCATCAGTAATCACAATAAACATATTCACTGTAAGTTGGACTTTGGTGCTATCATTACATTGATAAGTTGCTGATTCTCTATTTGCGATAAATGTATCTCTCGAGCACACATAGAGTTACACAAAAGGACCCTTCTATCACAAATGGAAAACTGCCATGTATGTTGTTGCTCCATAAGAGAAATGATTAGAAGACTATACTCATCAATGTTCCTGGGTTTCTCATAGACTCTTAAGGAACATTTATACAATTATTTATTTGGAATCTAGTAAAAAGAATGGAAATTTTATTGCTGTACTTGGTGGAGGCTAAGGCAGGAGCCCTGTCTATAATTTGTAGACCTTGACTTTTTAAATTATGCATATCATAGATAGGAACAGGTGGATCAACATGTTGAGATTCTTCATTGTACTTTCTTATCAATTTATTTTTAAATATTTTAATTAAAATGTAGTCACATCATTTCCCAACTAATCTTTCTTCCTTTGAACTCATCCTATGCACTTGATCTTGATCACTTTAAAGTGCACAATCTCCATTGCTTTAATTGCTGTTATATGCACATCTATATTCATAAATACAAAAATGCGAACTGCTCTAAATTATTTTGCTGGTAAATATGACTTCATTTAAAAACAGCCTAATAAATAAATTAAAAATAAATAAATAGCCACACTTCTATCTCAAGCAACATGTCTCTGGCCACACCCACCCCACAGCTCTGCCTGCCTCCCAGGCTACCTGCTCTAACCTGGGTCACAGGAGAGACCCCCCCCACCCCAATTCTTTACCTACTGGGACCCCAGCAAGTCCAGTAGCCATGTTCTCTGCTCTGCCATGTCAGAGCTCCATCTTTATTCCAATCCACACTTCCACCTCCACCTGCAGTCAGAGATGGATCAGCTCCTTACTCATCACCCTACAGCTCTGTCTGTCCCCATCCCCTGGAGTACTGCTCTAACACAGAGCACACACATCCACATGCCTCTCCTGATGCCTGCTCCAACCCAGGACACCCAGGCCAACCAAAACTAGAGACAACCAGATGGCAAAAGGCAACCAGAAGAGCATAATTAGCAGAAGCAAATAAATATGACACAAAGAGAACACAGCTCTCTTGCGACAGCAAGCCCTGGATATGCTCACACACCTGAAGAGCAAACTTTACTTTTAAATTCCATCACATGAAGATGATAGAGGTCTTTAAAGAGGATATAAGTAATTCCCTTAAAGAAATATAAGAAAACACAATTAAGTAGGTAGAAGTCCTAAAAGAAAAAACAAATTCCTTAAAGAAATGCTGGAAAAGACAATCAAACACATGCAAGAAATGAATAAAATGGTCCAAGACATGAAATGGAAATAGATGCAATAATGAAAACACAAATACAGGCAAATCTGGAGATGGAAACTTATAAAAGAGAACAGTAAAAAAAAAATAAAAGAGGGAGAGAGAGAGAGAGAGAGAGAGAGAGAGAGAGAGAGAGAGAGAGAACAGTAACTACAAACACAAGCATCACCAACAGAATGTAAGAGATGGAAGAGAAAATCTCATCTATAAAAGATACCATACAAGAAATTGACATATCAGTCAAGGAAAATACCAAGTGTAAAAAATTTCTAAAGCAAAATGTCCAGGAAAATTGGGGCACTGTGAAAATCAACCTAAGAATAGAAGAGGTGAAGATTCACAGTTCAAAGTACCAGAAAATATTTTAATAAAATCATAGAAAACTTTTCTTAACCTAAAGAAAGCATTTCTATAAATGTACAGAAAGCTTACAGAACACCAAATAGATTGGACCAGAAAAAAATCCTCCTGCCACAAAATAATCAAATCACCGAATATACAGAATAAATAAAGAATAGTAAAACCTAAAAGGGAAAAAGGACAAGTAACAAATAAAGGCTGACCTATCAGAATTATACCTGACTTCTCAAGAGAGATTCTAAAAGCTAGAAGATTCTGCAAAGATGTAATGCAGACCCTAAGAGAACACAAATGCCAGCCCAGGCTAATATACCCAGAAAAACTCTTAATCAACATAGATGGAGAAACCAAAATATTCCAGGACAAAACCAAATTCAAACATTATTTATTTACCAAATCCAGCCCTACAGAGGATTCTAGAAGAAAAATTTCAACACAAGGAGGGTACCTACACCAAAAACAAAACAAAACAAAACCAAACCCAAGATATTAATCATCTCACAACAAAACCAAAAGGAGAGAATCATGTACACATAATACAACCTACAACAAACAGTACAGGAACTAATAATCATCTGTCTTTAATATCTCTCAACATCAACAGAATTAATTACCCTATAAAAAGACATAAGCTAACAGACTGGATAGGCAAACAAACAGGATCCAGCATTTTGCTGCATACAAGAAAAAGACTTTAATTATACAGACAGATACTATCTCAGAGTAAAGGGCTAGAAAAAAGGTTTCCAAGTAAATGGTCCCAAGAAACAAGTGCAGTTGCCAATCTAATATCCAATAAAATAGACTTTCAACCAAAAGTTATCAAGAAATATGAGGAAGGACACTTCATATTCATCAAAGGAAAAGTTGACCAAGAGAAAGTCTCAATTCTGAACACCTATGCCGCAAATACAAGGGCACCCACATTCATAAAAGAAACTTTACAAAAGCTCAAAACACACATTGAACCCCACACAACAAAAGTGGGAGACTTCAACACTCCACTCTCACCAATGTTCAGCTCACTGGAACAGAACTAAACAGACACAGTGAAATTAATAGAGGTTATTAACCAAATGGATTTAACAAACATCTACAGAATATTTCAGTCTAAAGCAAAAGAATACACTTTCTCAGCACTTCATGGTACCTTCTCCAAAACTAGTCTGTCACAAAACAAGCCTCAACCAATTCAAGAAGAGCAAAATAATCCCATGCCTATCAGATCACCATGGACTAACAAAAACAACAACAAAACCAACAGAAAACCCACATACCTATGGTAACTGATCAACTTTTTACTCAATGATAACTTAGTCAGGGAAGAAATAAAGAAAGAAATTAAAGACTTCCTGGAATTCAATAAAAATGAAGACACAGCATACCCAAATGTATGGGACACAATGAAAGCAGTGTTAATAGGAAAACTCATAGCACTAAATGCCCTGGTAAAGAAATTGGAGAGATCCTACACTAGCAATGTAACAGCACACCTGAGAGCTCCAGAACAAAAAGAAGCAAATACACACAAGAGGAATAGAGGGCATGAAATAGTCAAACTCAGGGTTGAAATCAACCAAATAGAAACAAAGAGAACAGTACAAAGAATCAACAAACCAAAAGCTGTTTTGTGTGTGTGTGTGTGTGTGTGTGTGTGTGTGTGTGTGTGTGTGTGT
>JANHMN010000005.1:48478506-48501051 GCA_030674055.1 Rhabdomys pumilio
TGTGTGTGTGTGTGTGTGTGTGTGTGTGTGTGTGTGTGTGTGTGTGTATTTGTTTTTTGTTTTGTTTTTGAGAAATCAACAAGATAGATAAACCCCTAGGTAAACTAATACAGGGCCTAAAGGCAGTATCCAAATCAACAAAATCAGGAACAAAAAGGGAGATAAAACAAAAGAAAATGAGGCAATTCAAAAAATAATCAGATCTTACTACAAAAGCTTATACTCAACAAAACTGGAAAATCTAGATAAAACGGATGATTTTCTAGACAGATATTACATATCAAAGTTAAGTCAAGAGCAGGTAAACTATCTAAACAGGCCCACATCCCTTAACAAAATAGATAAAGTCTTTGAAAACCACCTAACCAAAAATAAACCCAGGGCTAGATGGCTTTAGTGCAGAATTTGATCAGACTTTCAAAGAAGAGCTTCTACTAATATTCCTCAAACTATTCCATAAAATAGAAACAGAAGGCACACTATGTAATTCACTCTATGAACCTACAATTACTCTGATAACTAAACCACACAAGGACACAACAAAAAAAGAGATCAGATCAATTTCTCTTGAGAATATCGATGAAAAATACTCAATAAAATTCTCACAAACTGAATCCAAGAACACATCAAAACCATCATCCACCATGATCAAACAGGCTTCATCCCAAGGATGGAATGTTTCTTCAGTATACAAAAATCTATATTGTAATCCACTATATAAACAAAGTCAAAGAAAAAAAATCATATGACTATATCCTTAGATGCTGAGGAAGCGCTTGTAAATATACAACACCCCTTTATGTTAAAAGTATTGGAGAATCACCATCCCTGACCTCAAACTGTACTACAGGGCAATAGTAATAAAAACTGCATGGTATTGGTACAGAGACAGGCAGGAAGGAAGATCAATGGAATAGAATTGATGGTCCAGAAATGAACCCACACACCTATGGTCATTTGATCTTTGACAAAGGAGCCAAAACCATCCAGTAGAAAAGGACAGCATTTTCAGCAAATGGTGCTTGTTCAACTGGAGGTCAACATGTAGAAGGATGCAAATCAATCCATTCATATCTTCTTGTACAAAGCTCAAATCCAAGTGGATAAAAGAACTTCACTTAAAAACAGATACACTGAAACTAATCGAAGAGAAGGTGGGGAAGACCCTCAAATACCTAGGCACAGGGGAAAAGTTCCTGAACAGAACACCAATGGCTTATGCTCTAAGATCAAGAATTGACAAATGGAACCTCATAAAATTGTGAAGCTTCTGTAAGGCAAAGGACATTGTCTTTTATATATATATATATATATATATATATATATATATATATATTAAAAGTCAGTTTTAATGAGGATTTGCTGTTACCACACAAAAAACTCTGTGTTTGAGGCATCACCTAAGACATGCCAATATGGCACATTTGTAAATCAACCCAGGATCTGCCCTAACACTCTCGACCAGCACAGTATCTGCCTGACAGACTTTCTAGTAAACTAAATGATTGTTTTAAAAAAGGGGATGCTTTAGTTGTTATAAAAAACATGGAAGGCAAGTGCCAGAAACATGCATTTCATAAAACAACAACACTGTTATAAATACTTTCATTATTATCTTCCTGTAGATTCCATTCATTTAAAAACTTACTACTTAAGATTCGTAAAGTGGTTTTATCCTCAATGATGTTATTTAAAAAACCCAGAGATTTCAAAATAACAGTGAAGACCTTCGCCATCTTTATACGTTACAGAGTACATAAAGGTATTCAGTATCAAGAACAAATCATGACTGCCTAAGCAGCTTTGCCACTGGTAGGAGAACACGACTCAGGAGCTGCTATGTACATTATTCCTTTGGTTGCAGGAAAGCCAAGTGCTAATTAACTTACCAAGAGAGAGCACTGGCCTAAGACACCAAAACACAAGTACCCAAAATGATGTGCTTTCTATGTACACAGCTGTCAAGTAAGGAGATGGGTTTAATACAGATGGGCAAAGAGGTAAGGGCCCCAATAGGTGAAAAATGTCCTTATAGAAGAGGCTGGGGTTTTCTGCGAAGTGTAATTACATAGCAATTCTAAGGAAGATTCAATAGTTAAAATGACTGAATTCTTCAATTGCCTGAGTTAGGCCCAAGACTCTGTTACTTTTTGGTGAATTCAGAATGGTTAGGGGAATATTGCTTTTCCTTTTTTCTCTTCTGTTTTTCCTTTTTATGATGTTTTTCTTTTTTTGATTTGTTTTTTTCTTTTTCTTTTCTTTTTTCTGATACTTCTGTTTCTTGTTTTGTGGAGACTTCTTCAGTGGTGCTGGAGTAAGACCCCTTTTTTTTCAATTTAATTTTTTCCCTGCTTTTTTTCCTTTTTCTTCTCTTCTTCATTTATTCTTTTCTCCTGCAGAGCCTGCAGCTTGTTCAACTCCTCATTTTCTTCGTCACTGTCCTGGCTACTTGTGCTGCTGACGTCCAACACAATGTCCCTTTTGGGGTCTACCTGGAGAAAACTGCGGCACACAAAAGTTAGATGACCAGAGTAGCCACATTTTCTGCAGCCTGCTCAGACATTGTCCTTGTTGCAACCTGGGACTGTCATGATGCAGGTGAGTGGGGAAGCTGGAGTCCTGGGATTTAGAGATCGAGTTAGGTTCAGGTCCATTTCGAGGACAATGCACACTTAGCAGGATCTATCCCACCTGGCCACTACAACTTCATAGGGCAGGGGAAGGCCGGATGCACATCCAGCGGACATTGTCAATAAGACAAAATGGCAACCAACAGATTGGGAAAAGGTCTTAACTAATCCTACATCCTATAGAGGGCTAATATCCAAGATATACAAAGAATTCAAGAAATTATACTCCAGACAGCCAAACAATCCTATTAAAAAATGGGGTACCGAGCTAAACAAAGAATTCTCAACAGAGGCAACTCGAATGGCTGAGAAGCACCTTAAGAAATGGTCAACATCCTTAGTCATCAGGGAAATACAAATCAAAACAACCCTGAGATACCACCTCACATCAGTCAAAATGGCTAAGATCAAAAACTCAGGTGATAGTAGATGCTGACAAGGATGCGGAGAAAGATCAACACTCCTTCATTGTTGGTGGGATTGCAAGCTGGTACAACCACTCTGGAAATCAGTCTGGTGGTTCCTCAGAAAACTGGATATAGCATTACCTGAGGATCCAGCTATACAACTCCTGGGCATATACCCAGAATATGCTCCAACATATAACAAGGACATATGCTCCACTATATTCATAGCAGCCTTATTTATAATAACCAGAAGCTGGAAAGAACCAAGATATCCCGCAACAAAGGAATGGATACCAAAAATGTGGTACATTTACACAATGGAGTATTACTCAGCTATTAAAAATAATAAATTCGAGAAATTCTTAGGTAAATGGATGGAACTAGATATTACCATCCTGAGTGAGTTAACCCAATCACAAAAGGACACACATGGTATTTGCTCACTGATAAGTGGATGTTAGCCCAAAAGCTTGGAATAGCGAAGACTCAACTCACAGATCACATGAAGCTCATGAAAAAGGAAGACCAAGTGTGGATGCCTCAGTTCTACTTAGAACGGGTAACAAAAATACTCAAGGGAGCAAATATGGAAACAAAACATGGGACAGAAACTGAAGGAGGGGACATCTGGAGACCATTCCACCTGGGTATTTATCCCATGTACAATCACCTAAGCTAGACACTGATGTGGATGACTGAAAGTGCATGCTGTCAAGAACATGATATAGCTGTCTCCTTAGAGGTCTGCCAGAGACTGACACATTCAGAGGACGATGCTCACAGCTAACCATGATATGATCAAGGGTTTCCCAATGGAGAAGTTAGAGAGAAGACTGAAGGAGCAGAAAGGGTTCATGACCCCAGGAGTAAAGCAACAATACCAACCAACCAGAGCTCCCCAGGGTCTAAACCACCAGCCTGGGAGCAGATATGGAGTGACCCATGACTCCAGCTGTATATATAGGGGAGGATGGCCTTGTCAGGCATAGGTGGGAGAGGAGATTTTTGGTCCCATGAAAAATGAACACAGAGTGGGGAGGGGGTAGTAGGAGCGGGAGGTAGGCTGGGGGCACAGCCTCATAGAAGCATGAGGAGGAGGGATGGGATAGAAGGTTTCTGGGTGGTGGGAGGAAGTGGGGTAAGGGGATAAAATCTGAAATGTAAATATAATACCCAATTTAAAAAGTTTAAAAAATTAAAATAAAAAAAAGAAAGCAAAGATTAGAACAAAAATAAAAATAAATTAGCTTGATACTAAAATTTGTTTTGAGAATTGTATATTGCAGAATACACAACCTTGGTGTATCTACTCATCAAGCAAGTTAAGCAGACATTCTCAAACCTCTGAAGTCCTGGAATTCCTTCTGGATGCAGTAAAGACCCAGCATCTGAAGCTTATCAAATTACTCTTTTCCCCACCCCTCTTCTACTATCTCAACGCCTGTAATCAGCTTGAAGAAGTTAATGAAGAATCAGAGCCCCAATTCCTTGGCCTTGGGGACTATGATGGGTAATATTGGCTGTCTTTCTAGGGAAAAGTAGTGGTTTTGTTGGAACAGGGAGGATTAGCTAAGATTTATCGCATAAGCATAACCTACTGGTAGAAATATGTATAATAATTCTCAAGATGAAGTTATAATTTCTTAAATTGTACAAAATTTACTTCGATTTCAAATTTAAGGTTTTCATTGGTACAAGCTCCTTATGGATATAAAAGTGAGGTGAACATTTTTACTGTCATAGGCATTGTGCCTGTATAACACATTTAGGAATACACGGCTTAGACCCAGTCCTTCTTTAACTTTTTAAACTGATTTGAGATGGTTAGCCTGTGTGTTAAGGGTCTATAGCAAATTCATGGCTTTGAGTTTATTGTTAGGGTGTTTTCTATATTTTATTTAGAAATAGCTGAGAGGAGATAACAGACAACAGTCCAGATTGCCTTACATAGATAGTTGGTTTTCAAAACATCAGAGGTCCACAGAATTGACTTTACCAACATTTCTGTATTAATGTTCCTTTTGATTAGAGACCTGTCTGCTCCTGACACCTTCCTGTCTTGGATTCTAAGAAGAAATTGAACATCTTTGGAGTTACTCCAGTTGTGGTGAGACAGCCACTGGGCAAGAATTACCTCTTCCCATCTAAAGACAAATTACTATTCAGAAAAGGACACACTCGCAGAATAGTCGACTGATTATATCTGCCTAGACTGAGTAATCAGCCCTTAATAATTCTGTATCACTAAGGTCTGTCAGATGATTCTGGGCCAGAAGGCTGAAGATCAGATGCTCCAAAATTTTGTAGTATAAGGACTGTCCAGGTGTTCAGTGGTCTCTATAAATTGGCTAAGTTTTAGAAGCTATGCTTTGTGCGTCCCATAATTTTAGTTAACGCAGTCATTCTGGATTTCTGACGAGGTTGAAAATCTATAGTCTCATAGCCAATCCTGGCTATTTACTTTGAGAGAAAAGATCTGAGTGGATGGTTTTTAGCTGACATTCATTCTAAAGCCAAGAAAAAAGCCAGGTTCAGAACTAAGTGTTTTAGTTAGGAGAGACGATAGAGATTCTGGTTAGTCAACAAAATGATAGACTGGGTATTAGGACTATCTTGTACCTTACTGGTACAAATTGGCATAATTATGTTCTAATTGTATTTTGAAAGAAAAGTTTTATTTTAACAGGAAAGGTGATATGTAGGAGGAGCTAAGGTGGGAGGACTATGGAGAGGAAGAGAAGTAAGGAGAGGAGGAGAAGGAAAGGAGAAGCTAGGTGATGAGAGAGAGAAAGAGAGAGAAAGAGGTGGCGGGACATAGAGGCAGATGTTCACGTTTCCACCAGTCAAAGATATTTGATATATCTAGGTAGGGTATTGGGTTACACTTCTGATTGAGCATTACCAAACTTATAAAGCCTTTGATTAACATTTTTAAAAAAATGTATAAAAGCAAAAAGGAAAATGTGGCATGGGATAGGGGTTTTCTAGGAAGGGAAAATTGGGAAAGGGGATGACATATGAAATGTAAATAAAATATCCAATAAAAAAGTGACTGAGGCAGGGAAATAGTGTTGAGCTGAAAATATCAAAGATGGAGGCATTAAAGAGACCACCGTTTTTTATTTGCCTAGGCAGAGGCCCTTCCATCTTCCCGCACAGCTCCCTGTGTACATGAGAGGAAACATCTAGCCTTGTAATAACTGCAGAGGTTAGGAGCTATGATCAAAACTACGTAAAATTTATTGATGTACTTTGAAAGATTTATGCACCTTGAAATAAAAGTACTTTCAAGTACTTTAACAACAATAACAACAACAAAAAAATCTATTTGAGAGTTCAGGAATTCAAGGACTATGCCTAAGTATAATAAAAGAAACCAATAGCCAATATCAAATTAAATAGAGAGATACTTGAAGCAATCCACTAAAATCAGAGAAAAGACAAGGATGCTCATTCTCCCCATATCTATTCAATATAGTACTTCAAGTTCTAGCTAGAGCAATAAGACAACAAAAGGAGATCAAGGGGACACAAATTGGCAAAGAGTCAAAGTTTCACTGTTTACACATGGTATGAGAGTATACATAAGCACCCCCCAAAATTCTACCAGAGAACTTCTACAGGTGGTAAACAACTTTAGCAAAGTAGCTGGATATAAAATTAACTGAAATAAATTAGTACCCTACCTTTATACAAATGATTAATGGGCTGAGAAAGAAATTAGAGAAACAACTTCCTTCACAACAGTCATAAATAATATAAAATATCTTGAGATAATTCTAACTAAACAAGAGAAATATCTGTACAACAAGAACTTCAAGTCTCTCAAGAAATAAATTTAAGAAGACCTCAAAAGATGGAGAGATATCCTATGCTCATGGATTGGTAGAATTAACATAGTAAAAATGGGCGTCATACCAAAAGCAATCTATAGATTCAGTGCAATCCCCATCAAAATCCCAACACAATTCTTCAAAGATATGGAAAGAACAATTCTCAAATTCATCTGGCAAAACAAACAAACAAACAAAAAACAAAAAACAAAAACAACAACAAAAAAACAGAATAGTGAAAACAATTCTCAACAATAAAAGTACTTCTGGGGCAATCACTATCCCTGACCTCAAGCTATACTAAAGAATAATAGTGATAAAAACAAATGGTATTGGTACAGAGACAGACAGGTTGATCAGTGAAATAGAATTGAAGACTCAGAAATAAAACCACATACTCAATGGACACTTGATCTTTGATAAAGGAGCCAAAGATATACAATGGATAAAAGAAAGCATCTTTAATAAATGATACTGGTCTAGGTGGCAGTCTGTATGAACAAAAAAACTAAAATAGATAAATATTTGTTACCTTGCACAAAGCTCAAGTTCAAGTAGATCAAGCACCTCAACATAAAACTAGATACATTGAATCTTATAGAAGAGAAAGTGGGAAAGAGCCTCCTACTCATTGGCACAGGAGGAAATTTCCTAAAAGAACTCATATGGCTCAGACTCTAAGATCAAAAATGGTAAGTGAGACCTCATGAAACTGGAAAAATTCTGTAAGGCAAAGAACATAGTCAACAGGACAAACCAGCAATTTACAGGTTGGGAAAAATATTAACTAACCACACATCCAATAGAGGGCTAATATCTAAAATATATAAAAAACTCAAGAAGCTAACCACCAAAAAAACAAACATCCCAATTAAAATTTGGGGTATAGAACTAAACAGAGAATTAACAAGTACTGAGAAGCACTTAAAGAAATGTTCAAAGTCCTTAGTGATCAGTGAAATGCAAATTAAAAAGACCTTCATGGAAGAGTGGGGAAAAATTGAAGGCCTTGAAGGGGATAAGAACCCCACAGGAAGTGTCAACTAACCTGGATCCCTGTGAGGTCTCAGCGGCTGAGAGCATACATGGGTTAGACAGAGACTCTTGGCAAATATGTATCAGAGTTTTGCCTTTTCTTGCCTCAGTGGGAGCAGATGAACCTAATTCTGCAATGATTTGTTGTTCCAGGGTAGGTCCATACCCAAGAATGGCCCTACTTTCTTACAGTCAAAGGGCGAGGGTAATAGAGGGTGAGACAGTGTGAGGCTGGACCAGGCAGAGGCGCAGTCTTGGAGATGTAAATAAATGAATTCATTAATTTTAAAAAATGAAAAGAAACTTAACAGCTATGAAAATAGAAATAAATAAATAGAAACAACCTTTAAAATGCACTAACAAAGGCTTTAAACATTAGACATATTTTCTTAAAAGAACAATGCCCAGATGTAGTGAATAAACAACTTCCAACCAAAGAGGTCATGATAAAGGTAGAAGTACACTTTTCAGGGGATTTGTGATGGTGTTTACTCTTGCACATGAAAAACTACAACTATTTGATTCACTATGAAGAGTAGTAGAGTAGAGAGAATAAAGCTTCCAGAGATCTCTGTTTGGATGATTCACACTCCATAGTATATTTTGAATCTCATCACAGACCAGCTTTCTCATGAATATTTTGTTGTTTCTTCTCTGCCTATCCTGTGTTCTTTGGAAACTTTCATCGAATTAAACACATAGATTAAATAAAATACTCCCAGAAAGGAATTTTTGGACAAAATAACTAGATAAGGTGAGAAACAAAACCCCTAGCTATAGTAAACAGCAGGCTCTGAATAAACACGATCATGTACTCAAGTAGAGCTATTTGCATATTATGAAAATGGCTCTCTCCACAACGTTTGTTTAACAACTGTATTTGCATCTGTCTGCAATCCTCAATTGAATTGACTAATTGGAAATTCTTTGTAAATATTGACTGCTCTTCACTGTGACTATAGATACTGGACAGATGGAATTTGGACTCTATGAGACAGTATATAGTTTCAATCTTTGTAATCAGTTGATGAAAGTTATAGAAAAAAGTTATTGAGAATCAATGCAATGAAACTAATAGATTAAACATTTCTGAAAGTGTTCATTAGTGATTTAGCTCTTCTGAATATACAATTCACTGGAAATAGAAACTATTCTTATGGGAATATAACATGATATGGCTAAGGAGAATGATATTGACTGTAGCTTCCTCCTCAATACAGGTATTGATCTTTTCTGAAATATATTATTAATGGAATGTCCTTCAAACATAGAGGTTATCTGACTAAAAGTTTATCTGTGGCTAAGCAGTGTAGACTGTGACATTTGAGGACTTGGCTTTTCCCTTACATTTGTCAATTCTTTCTAAGGCTTTGATTGATTCCTAAAACTCAACTGTAGACATAAAAAAAACTAAGTCCATCATTCACTCATCTTTAGAATTCCCCCTAAAGTCTATCTACTGTGATCTGTCCATATTAACTACTGGGTAAATATTGTTTAAGTAAATCATTGGGTGATTTACTTTCTTTATGTGTCTTTTATTCCTTCCTTCCCACTTTCCACCTCCTTCCCTCTATCCCTCCTTTCTGGCCCTTAAATAAAGGTACAATGGTTTTCAATCTTTGTTGTTTTCACTTTATCTTTTTCTCAGATTCTATACTCTGCTGATATATTTAAATATAAAATAATATATAAATATATGTATATTTGTATATATAATTTTAAACAATTTTCTTTATTGTTAGTTTTTAATTGTGTGAGGGAGTGGGGGGGTGAGGTATGAATATGCACAGGGGTGCAGGTGATTGCTGAGGGCAGAAGAGGTATCAGATTCCCTGGAGTTGAACTTAGAGTTGGTTGTGAGAGCACCTCATGTGAGAACTGAACACAGGTCCTCTGTAAAAGTACTAAGTACCCTTAACTGCTGAGTCATTTCTCTTACTCTGATTATATATAGATATGTGTATGTGTATATACATATGTATAAAATTAGATATATATACACATACACACATATATATGTACATGTATGTACATGTATGTACATATATATGTGTGTATAGATATATACATATATATGTATATATACATATATATACATATTATATATACATATATATAATTTTAACATTTTTTCTGAGAGTTTGTTTCATAAAACATAAAACTTAAGAGGGTTGAGAGACAACCTTCAATGCATTGTATCCTTTTCCAATATGCTTAATTTATACAGCATTAAATATTTACGTATATTTCTTTCTTGTAATTGATTTTAAATACTATAATAGTCTGTAACTGTGTTATAGATAGAAATTGATGGATGAGCAGAAATTGAATATGACACAGGATAGAACTTTTTTTTTTTTTACTATTTCTTTAAGCACCATGAAGACAGAGATTATTACAGGTATCTCCACTCTGTAGAACAGTTCTTGAAGCATGATGTATGATCAATAATTATTTTAGAAGAAACAGATATAAATTAAATAAATATGTTCAATCTGCCTCACTGGCTGGGTTTGTCAGACTTCATTACAGTGACAGAATGAATGCACCACCACCACCACCAACACCTTCCCCACACAAAAAAAGAAACTTAGGGGAAAGATGATATCTTTTAGCTCACCGTTTCAGAGATTTGTGCATACAGTCCTCATTTAACTCTATTAGTTCTGTTCTCATAGTGAGGCAAGCTCACATCTTAATAGGAAGCACAAGAGAAAAGACCAGAGTCCATATATAACCTTCAAAGGCACACACCCAGTGAACTAAATCTATACCTAGCCTTAACCTAAAATTTCCACCTTCTTCCCCAGAGGTGCTTCTATCTGGGAACCAGGTGTTCAGCACATGAGCCTAGGGGGCTGAAGTTCGTTCATATTAAAACAGCAGCAATGACTTGCTAGCTGGTCCTCCAAACTATTAAGTAAATTTCCATCTCAATGTATTTGCTATTTGTACTTATTGCCCTCTGCTCCCAGAGCTTTAGAAATCCATGTAGTTGATTTCTTCATTTTATTCAGACCTGTGTTGACACATTACCTTTTTAAGTACAGTTTACATCTATGGTCTGTTAAAGCCATCTGCTGTCAACTATTTCACTTCAACTGCTCTTATCTTGCTTTATATTTTCTCCATGACACACATTACTCTGCATCATTCTACAATATGCTTCTGACAGTGCCTTTTTTCCCTTCCTTTATGATACTGCCACAATAGAATATGAGGTCTGTAAGTTCTGAAACTATATAAATTTAAGGTCTGATCAAGTAACAGGAGTTACAAATAGCCCAAATAAAAACACTTTAAAGGATTATTTACATAAGTTTGGGCAGGGTTAAGGAAGATGGAAGGTATATTGAAAGTAGACTTGAAAGTGCCAAGAGAAAGAAATGTACTACAGCCAATGAGCTAGAGAGAGGAAGAACTGGCCAGTAAAAAGATAAAATCTTAGAGAAACACAATTGCTGACATACAGACACAAGGCATTGGAAGTTAAACAGCAGAAAATAATTACTAGTTCTTTTTTTTATAATATATATATATATATTTGTTATGGGATGTTCTACCAATCAGAAGCTCTCTGGCAAGGCTCAAGTGAGCAATTTCTTAACGAACAATATTTTGGGAAGTTTAGGAAGTGCCGCCTTGTGGGAGTAAATATATCACCTGCAGGATGGGCTTTGGGAGCTTAAGGTCTTGCATTACTCCCCATTCTATGCTTTCTATTCTGTTCATGTTGTTCAAGATGTAAGCTCTCAGATTCCTGCTCTAGCCACCATGCTTGCTGACTGCTGCTATGCTTTGATGCTAACAATATCTCATCTGTCAGGAATCATAAAGCCAAATGACCTCATTATAAGTTGCCTTTGCCACAGTGTCTTATCACAGCAACAGAAAAGTAACTAATACACAGATCAATAAATATTTCCAAAGAATAATAATAATAATAAATGGTGCTGAGGGCTTGGAGCAAAGGAACTGTGATGTACTGCTCTGAAATTCTATCATACAGGAAAATGTCAGCTTTTATTTTATTTTGGGAGCATGATAGTTGTCCGACACTTATATTTAGTTAGCTGCTTGGAAAGAAGAAAAAGTTTTTAACTTTTGTTTATTGTTTCAATCCAGTAATCACTTATTTATAATTTACGGATTATATATCAATATGCAAAGAACTTGGGAGCTTTCTAATAATTAATTTTATAGATACATTTGTAGATACATGGTTGAATTTCTAAGGGTAAAGTGTATTAAATGTATTAAATGATACCTCCTGGATTGCTTTATTTTTAAACAAAGTAAGTGCAAAGGATTTAATGGCATTACAGATTAATTAGTTTTAATTCTGACCTTGATTATGAGGATTTATATGGATGAATATCATAGACAGGGGACATAAATATATGTATGATCTCAATTCTAAGTCTCCTATGTGTCTTTAATTCCTTAATTCTGTTTTATTATACAAACCATCCTGGTACCTTTGTGGAGGATAGACTAGAGACCAGTTTTATTTACTGATAAAAAGAAATCAGAAGTATAAATTACTAGAGAGAAAATGATTTTAGATAAGGCATATTGAGTCTGAGGTAAATATTGAATACCCAATGTGCAATGTATTTCTGGAAACTAGGATATTTAGATCAGAACATGAGGAAAAGATTGAAAAATCACATTGTAATTTAATTTATGATAACATATAATAAAAATAACATGTATCTTGAAAAGAAACAAATCCTTTTTGGACCTACACTTCATACCACCTCTGGGCAAACCAGAAACCAACATGCTGCATACTTGAATATCTTCAGTGAATGTATGTGACTATGATGATGTGTTCCACAGGTCCTGAAGTACAGAGCTTAAAGTGAACTGAGAAACAATGTCAAAGGGCGAAGCTGGCAAAGACAACCTGAACTTGAAAAGGTTATCTAAGGAGACTACGCAGAAAAAATATCTAGTTTTATGCAGTGATTTTGACTTAATGTGACCAACAGGCTAGAGTTTGATGGTACAGGTGATAAAATGTTTGGAAGTTTCTTGAATAGTGTAGCACTGCCGCCAGTGCCTTTCATAAGACCCTTGTAAGGAAATCTTCACAGGGTATGAGACTGGCCTACAATAATGAAGAGAGACAGTAGAGGAAGTCAGATGAGAAGTACTGGAAGATTTTGCCAGAGTAAAATTGGAAAGAGATGGCATAGAACAAAAGAGAAGAACAGCTCCATATTGGCCTTTTAAGAATTGTAGGTGTGAAAGGAACGAGAAAAGCATTAGCAAACAGAGGAGGATGGAGGTTTGCTAAACACTGTTGCCTTGTTTAATTTTTTAGAGGAGGGAATCTGAAGCCTGAATGTAGACCTTGAAAATGAGAAAAAGAGCCCCTTGCCCGGTTCCCGGTGGATGGAGCAGCCACACAGCTGATCTGCCCCCCTGAGGAAACTGCGTCCAGCAGCATCCTAGCCAGGTCACACACTGCAGAGCAACGGGTAGGAGCACCTGCACACTGACCTAGACCCCAGATGCACAACTGGCAGTAGGGAGCCCCCAGAGCACACCTGGCATCCAGAACGTGCCCCTGCGGAAAACTACTCCCCTTCCGCCCCTTGCCTGGTTCCCAGTGGATGGAGCAGCCATACAGCTGATCTGCTCCCCTGAGGAAACTGCGTCTAGAGGCATCCTAGCCAGGTCAAGAATCGCAGAACTACAGCCAGGTGATGGACCACAGAGCTGCAGAGCAGGCTACACCATATCATGAAGTATCCTAGAGGAGCAACTACACTCAGAGCAGCAAACACCTAGCTGGTATACTACTGTGGAGACACCATATCCTGAGATATCCTAGAGGAGCCACTGTACCCAGAACAGCTGGAGCTCATTATCATAGATACATCTGGACCCCGAGGAGTTCTGACACAACCAAGATAACTGGAAAGGCAGACTCCAGTCAGAACCAGTGAGTGTGAAAGTAGTACTACAGCTAACCAAATCGTAAAAGGCAAGCATAAGAATGTAAATAACAGAAACCAAAGTTACTTGGCATCACCAGAACCCAGATCCCCCACCATAGCAAGTCTGGAACACCACATCACACCAGAAAAGCAGGATTCAGAGTTAAAATCATTCCTCATGATGACAATAGAGGACTTTAAAAAGGACATAAACAACATTCTCAAAGAATTTGAGGAGAACGCAGGTAAACAGTTAGAAGACCTTAAATAAATGCAAGAAAACAAAACCAAACAGGTGAAGGAATTACACAAAACTGTCCAGGATCTAAAAATGGAAGTAGAAAAAATAAAGAAATCCCAAAGGGAGACTACGCTAGAGATAGAAAACCTAGGAAAAAGAACAGGAGTCACAGACGCAAGCATCACCAACAGAATACAAGAGATAGAAGAGAGAATCTCATGTGCAGAAGACACCATGGAAAACATAGACACAACGGTCAAAAAAATGTGAAATGCAAAAAGCTCCTGACACAAAACATCCAGGAAATCCAGGACACAATGAGAAGACCAAACCTGAGGATAATAGGTATAGATGAAGGGGAAGACTCACAACTTAAAAGGCCAGTAAATATCTTCAACAAAATTATAGAGGAAAACTTCCCTACCCTAAAGAAAGAGATGTCCTTAAATGTACATGAAGCCTACAGAACCCCAAATAGACTAGACTAAAAAAGAAATACCTTCTGTCACATAATAATCAAAACATCAAATATACAAAACAAAGAGAAGATACTAAAAGCAGTAAGGGAAATAGGCAAAATAACATATAAAGGCAGACCTATAAAAATTACACCTGATTTCTCACCACAGACTATAAAAGACAGAAGATCCTGGACTGATATCATACAGGCCCTAAGAGAACACAAATGCCAGCCCAGACTACTATACCCAGCAAAACTCTCAATCAGTATTGATGGAGAAACCAAAATATTCCATGACAAATCCAAATTTACACAATATCTTACCACAAATCCAGCACTTCAAAAGATAATAGGTGGAAAACTCTAGCACAAGGAGGGAAACTACAACATAGAAAAAGCAAGAAAGTAATCCTCCAACAACCCTAAAAGAAGTTGGCTATACAAACATAACTCCACTGCCAATAACAAAAACAACAGGAACAACATTAATTTTTTTCTTAATATCTCTTAATATCAGTGGACTCAATTCTCCAGTAAAAAGACATAGACTATCAGACTAGATACATAAACAGGAACTAACATTTTGCTGCCTACAGGAAACGCACCTTTGTGAAAAAGACAGACACTACCTCAGAGTAAAAGGTTGGAAAACAATCTTCCAAGAAAATGGCCCCAAGAAACAAGCTGGAGTAGCGATTCTAATATCAAATAAAATTGTTTTTTAAACCAAAAGTAATCAAAAAAGATAAAGAAGGACACTTCATATCCATCAAAGGAAAAATGTACCAAAAGGAACTAGCAATTCTGAACAACTATGCCCCAAATGCAAGGGCACCAACATACATAAAAGAAACTTTACTAAAGCTTAAAGCATACATTGCACCTCACACAATAATAGTGGGAGATTTCAACACCCCACTCTCAGCTATGGACAGATCGTGGAAACAGAAACTAAACAGAGACAATGAAACTAACAGAAGTTATGAACCAATTGGACTTAACTGACATCTATAGAACATTTCATCTTAAAACAAAAGAATATATCTTTTTCTCAGCACCTCATGGTACCTTCTCCAAAACAGACCATATAATTGGTCACAAAATAGGCCTCAACAGAAACAAAAAGATGGAAATAATCCCTTGTACCCTACCAGACCACCATGGACTAAGACTGGTCTTTGATATAAAGAGAAACAATGGAAACATACACGTGGAAACTAGGGAAAAATTTTTTTTTTATTGATACTAAAACTTGTTCTGAGATTTGTATATTGCAGAATACACAGCCTTGGTGTATCTACTCATCAAGCAAACTGAGCAGACCTGCTCAAACCACCGATGTCCTGGAATTCCATCTGGATTCAGTGAAGACACAGCTTCAGAGGCTTATCAATTTACTCTTCCCCCCACCCCTCTTCTAATATCTCAACGCCCATAATCAGCTTGAAGAAGTTAATGAAGAGTCAGAGCCCCAATTCCCTGGCCTTGGGGACTATGATGGGTAATATTGGGCTGTCTTTCTAGGGAAAAGTAGTGGTTTTGTTGGAACAGGGAAGATTAGCTAGGATTTATTGCATAGCCATAACCTACTGGTAGAAATATGTATAATTGTTATTAAGATGAAGTTGTAATTTCTTAAATGGTACAAAATTTACTTTGATTTCAAATTTAAGATTTTCATTGGTATGAGATTCTTATTGATATAAAAGTGACATGAATATTGATACTCTCGTGGGCATTGTGCCTGTATAACACATTTAGAAATACAAGGCTTAGACCCAGTCCTTCTTTAACTTTTTTAACTGATTTGGGATGATTAGCTTGTGAGTTAAGGGACTATAGCAAATTCATGACTTTGAGTTTATTGTTAGGGTGTTTTTTATATTTTATTTAGAAATAGCTGAGAGGAGTTAACAGACAACAGTCCAAGTTACCTTACATGGATAGTTGGTTTTCAAAACGGCAGAAGTCCATAGAAGTGACTCACAAATATTTCTATATTAATGTTCATTTTGATTAGAGACCTGTCTGCTCCTGACACCTTCCTGTCTTGGATTCTAAGAAGAAATTGAGCATCCTTGGTGTTACTCCTGTTGTGGTGAGACAGCCACTGGGTAAGAATTGCCTCTTTCCATCTACAGACAAATTACTGTCCAGAAAAGGACACACTTGCAGAATAGTCGACTGATTATATCTGCATAGACAGAGTAACCAGCCCTGAATAATTCTGCAGCACTAAAGTCTGTCAGATGACTCAAGGAATTAACACACATCAGTTTGGTCAGAGCCCGTATACTCTAATTATATCACAGTTATTAGATTCACCAACTGGAGATCAAGCCTTAAGCAATGAGCCTTCTGGACCATACTTTATATCCAAACCATAATCATGGATTGTTGAGAAACTTCAAGTTGCTTTAACATTTTTGACAACATTCTAGGCACTGGGTTATTTTACATTATTTTAAATTTTATTTTTTAAATTGTTTTTATTGATTAAGTTTGTTCTTTGAAAACTTCATGCATATATATAATATAATTTTGATTAAACTTTCATCTTATCTTTTTGTCATTTCTTTTACATTTCTCCACCTAATACCTAACAGGCCATGTCTCAGATTTATGATTCAATTTAATTTTCATATATATATATTTATACTGTATGTTGAACATACAGTATAAATACGTATTCTCCCCCATGTCCCTATATCTTTCTTTTATTGCTCTTCTCATTTTCCAGTGTTTAGCAGAGTCACATCTATTTTCATATATATGTATATATATGAAAAAAATATATATGTGTGTGTCTATATATATAGGAATATATAAATATATATCCTAATATTACATCTACTTTTATGTCAAATTGATACAAACTAGAATCTTTTCAGAAGAAGGTACCTTATAAGGTGACATACATATAAGTATATAGTTTATTTATATGTACATATATGTGAAATGATTTGCACATATATAATTTTACATAATTGTATTAAACCTAGGAAACACAAATGAAAGAAAATATATTTGAGTTTTGTGAATAATTCAATTATATTGTTTTGCATCCACTTTCCAGAAAATGCTCTACTCTCATACTTGATTCTTACGTATATATGCTAAATTTGACTAGGGCTGGTCATACTGGGCATTATGATAAGGCAGGCTGAATAAGCCTTGGGGCACAAAGCAGTAAGCAGTATTCTACACAGTCTCTGTACTAGCTCCTACTTTCTTTCTTTCTTTCTTTTTTTTTGGGGGTTTTTTTTTTTTTTTGGTTTTTTTGAGACAGGGTTTCTCTGTGTAGCCCTGGCTGTCCTGGAACTCACTCTGTAGACCAGGCTGGCCTCGAACTCAGAAATCTGCCTGCCTCTGCCTCCCAAGTGCTAGGATTAAAGGCGTGCGCCACCACTGCCCGGCTAGCTCCTACTTTCATGTTCCTGCCCTAAATTCTGCTCTGACTTCCTGCTTTGTATGAAGGGCTGTGACCAGAACTTGTAAACTAAAACAAAATACTTTCTTCCCCAAAGTTGTTTTGGTAATGGTGTTTTATCACAGCAACATAAACCTTATCTAAGACAGATAGAATCTTGCTGTTATATCTGACAGAATATGAATGTCTACAATGGACAAAGAAGTCTAAAACTAAGTAATGTGTACACTGGTCTTTAAAGTATGCTCCTGAAGAAATAAGCATCAGCATCATTGTGAAGCTGGTTAGAAAATTTTTGGGAATCACTTAAATCTAATTCAGAAACTTTAGAGATGGACCTAGCAGTCCGTGCTATAGAGTTCTCCTTGCTCATTCTGAGGCTGCTTGTGCTGAAGTTTGTGAACCACATTTAGCATTATGTCAGATGACTTGCCTTAGCTTATTTCTCTTGTTCTGTGTCTGATGGTCAATTTTTATCTTAGATTACATAGTTTCAAGAAGCATATGGGATATGACTAACCAATAGGGAAAAAAGAGAGACATTAGTGCTGTTCTACACCTATTTCTTTTGGACACTGCTAGACAGAGGGGCAAAGTATTGGAAAGAAGAGTGGAAGAATTAAGTAATCTGTGAAGAAGCTGAAGACAAGGTAAGAAGAGAACTTTTTGTGGTATATTATGATAAAAGTCTAGTTGAAAAACCAGAATGCATCTTTTTCCCTCTCCCTCCCCACCCCTTCTGTGTGTGTGTGTGTGTGTGTGTGTGTGTGTGTGTGTGTGTGTGTCTGCATGCGTGCTTGCTATATGCAAATGATACCTTGCTTGGAAAGGTTAACATGCCCTGTTGGTGAAAGTAATTACTCCTTCTCTTTACTTACCCTTGCTTCAGAATAATTTAGCCTCAGTAGGAAGTAACATACTCTCACCATGGGCATTACTGCTGTTATTCAAATAAATCTTACTGCCTCTGCCAGGCATTCTAAAATGGACTAAATTCTGTATCTCTGCTGCTTTGACTCCCTCTTTTTACTTTGGAACTGCAGTTGCCTTTGGAAGCTATATCTTTTTCCTGCTGCTAGCATCATATAACATCATATTGAAAGTGAGAACACAAAGGTGGAGAGCACATTCTTTATTTATTTTGAGAGAAATCAGTTATTAACCGAGCCTTTACTCTTAAATGGCTTGCTAGTGTTCTGACTGAGAAAGGTAGTTCCCTTTGAAAGGCACCACATGGTGCAGTAGTTAAAGATGTCATTGTTGCACACAGAGAACTTTAACCTTCCAATTGCCTGGGGGACATTCCAGAAAGAACCTCTTGAAAGACATTAATTGTGCAACACACAATACCTAAGGAAACATCCTTAGCCAATAACAGCAGCAGCAGCAACAACAACAACAACAACAACAACAACAACAACAATAATAAATACCTAATGAGTTTTAAATACCTTTGAGATTTGTCATTTACCACCTATTTGGGACTCTAGAGATACCAAATCAATTGTTATTCTGTTTGCTGGACATCTTTTAGAGGACACTAGATTCCATAAAAAAAAGTCTTTTGTATCACTCATATTGAAGGCCTTGCTATGCTAGTAATTTTCTAAACATTCTACCTTCTTCTGCATTTTCTGCTCTCAAAATTCCTCCTTTGTGTAACTGTCTTAGATATGTGTAATTTTGATGTGTCCTTGACCCATGTCTTAGTTACGGTTCTCCAGAGTGACAGAAAGTGTACCAAGTAATGGAAGTCCTGATGAATGTGTGTTTTGACATGAGCATACCCTGTCAGGGAGTCCAAGACCAACCAACTCAAGGGAAATTGGCAAAGCCATTACCCAGGTGTGTCAGACTCAAGGGACATGGTACAGCTTCTCTCCGGAGTCCAAGTATGAGGACTTATGAAGGATTGATCAGTGTGTGCAAAGACTAGCAACTGCAGCTGCTTCTTCCCTTATGTTTACAACTTGACACTGCTAGTCTATAGATATCTCCTACCAAGAGAAGCTCTCCCTTCTAGCTTTTTCCTATATGTCTGAGGATGTCATTTTTCTCCTGGTTCCCTTTGCAACAAGATATAGCTAATAAATGTGCTGAGATCCCTGTTTGTAGTGGTGATAGTAGCCTTAGAGAACAGCAGCTCATCCCAACTTCACTGTACACATGTCTGTCTGTTCTTTCTTTACTTTCTTGTCAGCTCCTAGCCAGAGTTGTAAAGAGAACCAATCAGCTATATACATCAACAAATAAGAGGGAACTTATTAAGGAACTTTCTCACAAATTATGTTGTCTGAGAAGTCCCATGAAAGACTGTAGGCTGGAGACCCTGAGATGATTGTGCATGTGTGATGTACTGTGGTGGGTTGAATATGGTTAGCCCATAGGAAGTGGAAACGTTAGGAGGTGCTGCATTTTTAGAGGAAGTATGTCTCTGTTGCAGTAGGCTTTGGTGGTCTCCTATGCTTAGGCTCCACACATTGCAAAAAAGAGTTTCCTAGTTGTCCAAGGATGCCAGTCTTCGGACTGATTTTGAGTCAAGATGTATACTCTCACCTTCTTTACCACCGTGCCTGCTTGGACACTGCCATACTTCCTTCCATGATGATAATGGACTGAAACTCTGAACTTGTAAGCTAGCTTTGATTAAAAGTTGCCTTGGTCATGGTGTCTTTTTTCAGCAGTGGAAACCCTAACTAAGACATGGACAGATTCAGGCAAACTATTTATGTAACTCTTGGTTCAAGGCCAAACACTTGAGAACCTAGGACTTCGGGTTGCTGGCATAAGTCCTAGAATTCAAGGGCTAAGTAGTCTGAACTTCTGATGTTTCTGAGCTATGAGCATAGTACATGAGTATTTATCAGCTGCTGGGTGGGATTAGATGGTCTCCATCAGCCCTGAAGACAGTTTCTTCTTCACCTCATCAACATAGACTCATGTGTTAATTTCCCCTGGAAAGACCCTAACAAAATCGCAAAGATATGCTTTATTTTGTTGTATTCCTTAATTGCTCTTGTAAGGACTTTCATCATGCATTACAACCACCGACCCAAAGTAATTGAAGCTAATTAATTATGAAATACAACCCTAAAACTAAGAGCTCAAATCTTTTCAAAATTCCTTTGTCTAAGGTTGTCAAAGCAATGAAACTATCTTGGTTTATTTTCTGTTGCTGTGGAAAAATATTGACAAAAGCAATGTAATGAACAAAGAATTCATTTTGGCTCACAGTTTAAGTGTTTAGTTCATGATGATGGAAAACTCAAGTAGCTGCATCCTGAAGCAGTGGGGTCAGAATGCAGTCGCAATCTGGAAGCAGCAAATTGCACTGCATTCTCCTGCTTGGTTCTCCCATTCAAGAGTTCAGGATCTTATTCATGGGATAGTACCACCCACAGTAGGCAAGTCTTCTCATCTCAATTAACACAATGAAGATCATCCACCATAAGTATGCCTATAGGTTAATCTACCCTAGATAATGCCTCAGGTTTGCCAAGAGACTTGTCTCCTAAGTGATTCTAGGTACTGTCAAGTTGAGAATGAACACTAATCATCATAAGAATGCTAATGAAACTGTTCATAAATTACATCTTTGGACAAATTAGAACCACAGAACTTACTGTGTGCCATACCATTAAAGACTATATACAGTATTTTTTTCACGCTTATATATGCTTTCCATTCCTGGTGTCTTTACCTAATTTTGAAATAGCTTTTGCTCTTGATCTTTATCTCTTACATGAACTTATTACATTGTTTGTATTTTTCTGTGTATCTCAAATTCCTTTTGAAATGTGGCAAGTTAAATCCAACAGTTACATAAATAAATACAGTCAGTCATTTTCCTTCTCAGAAGTATTCATGACTTCTCATTGTCAGTGAATAGAAACAATGAATTTCTTATTTAGTCCACATATTCCATGTTGTGGCCCAAATCTACTTTTTCAATTTTATTTTTCACTATCAAAGGACATACTTTCTATAGTCCATCAGACTGGCTCACTCATCTTACTTCAAATATCTTATACATTTTCATACCTCCATGCTTTTGTGAAGATTATTGCTTTTGTTGACTCATTTTCTCTTTTATCTTTTCCTTTTCAGATATTCTCTATTAAATTCTATGGTTTCACTTGCTGCTACTTCCAAAGCCTTTCCTTGTTTCAGGTTAACTTTATGATTTATCCTCTCAACACCATATGTTCTATATATGTTCTATTAACTTTATCATATTCTCTTTTGCATTATAATAATTTCTGTATTCAGCATATACCAGTACCTCCTCCATGCCCTGAAAAATTACAGATTGAGAGCAAGGGACGTATTTCACACCTAATTGCATCTTCTCTGCAGTATGTAGATATTTCTGCTGTATACAGCTTTGTAGGTAATAAGATGATTGTCTAGTAGATTCAACTGTATACAATAACAAATGAAGCCATGGTTTTACTAGGGTAGGAGACCTCATGCTAGCATACACACACACACACACACACACACACACACACACACACACAGAGAGAGAGAGAGAGAGAGAGAGAGAGAGAGAGAGAGA
>JANHMN010000005.1:48503232-48532299 GCA_030674055.1 Rhabdomys pumilio
CACACACACACACACACACACACACACACACACACACACACACAACTTTGACTCCACTTGGTTCTCTCTACCACTTTTGCTCTTCTCCATCTGGACCAGCTGCCTCTTTGTGTTCACCTACTTTTAGAAACAGAAATTCTACCCACAATTTAAGGCCCTGTTCAAATAACTTCTGTCCCACAGTGTTACTTTTGATACAACTTTTAACCTTTCAGCTCATGTTATTTTCCTTTGTAACTACTGAAGTCCGTGGCCCTACCTTCTAATCTGATAGCAGTATAGAAGTTGTTCTTATACCACCAGTTGTCACCAATCCCTTGTTGTACAATGAGAATGAACTTTCATGTCTACCCCTGGATCACAGAGGTTTTCTCTCTTAATCATTTGTAAGTGCCCTCACTGTTCTGGTTAAGGAAATGCACATCATAGCCACCTTTCCACACACATGGGGAACCTGGCTCCTCTTTATGTATGAAATAGCACTAAGTTCATTAATAGAAACCAATAGTTTGGGCAGATAGTTTGGTCTCTGAATTAGTATTTCAGGTTGGCATAGCACAGCAGGACAGTTGTCCCCTCATATATTTGAAGGAATGACCTCACCATCAATTTAGTCTGTGGAATGTGTGACTCTGCATGAGACAAAGCCTTAGATACATCAATACAACCATGCTGGCAGGCTCCAGATAAGAATTTGTTTAGCTTCCAGCAGCATTTGCATAACTCCCAGAACTCAAGCCCCAGGTGCCAACAATACTCAGAATAATCTTTACAGTTGTCTGAGGGTTTAGCTATCTCCTACTGATAAAAGGTATTATTTAGCATTTCTTGACTCACCCTTTAAAAGCAAATGTCCTGTGTGCACAAAGAAAGGCTTGAGAGTCCCCTTCCTTGTTTGTTTGGTGAGTTAAGTTGGCAGGCAACCACCAGAAAGGAAATTGATGTCTGTTAGTGTCACAAGTGTGATTTTTGCAAGTTCTCTTTCTGGAAAGTGTCCAAGATGTCACTGTTGTGAAGCCCGGTTTCCCTTTGGGGAGAAAAAAAATTACATGTATCCTTCACTATTGTCATACCAAATGTAAACCAGCAAGGTCTAAAAGCCACTTGAGAAATAAACACAAATGGTGAAAGATTAATTTTTTTGACATATAGAGAAACCATATTCTTCTTTAAAGAATTGAAGTTTGTCATTTGTGGGTTCATTAGAAGTCTCTTTTGGTGTGTGGAATGAATGAATAGCCAAATGATTTGATTGTGCGGGTGGTCTGACAGCCACATCTGTCACCCATTGGCCTCAGATGTGACACAGCTGATTTGGCTGCCTCGTGTAGTGTTGCTTGTTAGATGCCCATGTTACATGTCTGCGCAGCATAGAACAGATCATTCCAGACCACACGGTTCCGGGGTCGGGGGAGGGGGACTTTATTCAGGAGATAGGGCAAAGGTGGGGAGAAGAAGATAGAAGAAGATGGAAGAAGAGAGGAAGAAGAGAAGTAGAGGCTGGCCATGACCACGTGGAAAGAGAGGAAAAGAAGAGGGAGGGGGAGAAGACAGAGAAGCTAGAGGCAAGAGAATAAGAGGGTAAGAGAGAGTAAGAGAGTAAGAGAGTAAGAGAGAGAGGAGGGGGCAAGCAGCTCCTTTTATAGTGGGCCAGGCCTACTTGGCTGTTGTCAGGTAACTGTGGGGAGGAGCATACCTGGCTGTTGCCAGCTAACTGTGGAGGTGAAGTTTAGACAGAATACTAACATTGCTTAGTATAGTGTTGCCTTCCTTCTTCATTGCTCCATTTGTGTGCCTCTTAAACCTGTGCCAAGTTAACGGAGATTTTAAAAACAGCTCCTTATCTCCTATGTTTTGATTGAAGAGCTACAAACTAGGTATGTGGGAATTCAACCTCATTAAGTCAATAAGTACTTGTTTTGGGACGAGGAGCTAGAACTTCATTGTAGAAACATGAAACATACTTTATAACCACCCATTGTTTCTTCAATAAAGGTCCATATCTGCATATATTTTGAAAGATCTTGTGAAGTATTGAAAGTTCCACATGTGGTCTGTGAGTTGTATCTTGGGTACTTCAAGCTTTTGGGTTAATATCCACTTATCAGTGAGTGCATACCATGTGTGTTCTTTTGTGATTGGGTTACCTCACTCAGGATGATATTTTCTAGTTCCATCCATTTGCCTAAGAATTTTATGAATTCACTGTTTTTAATACCTGAGTAATACTTCATTGTGTAAGTGTACCACATTTTCTGTATCCATTCCTCTGTTGAAGGACATCTGGGTTCTTTCCAGCTTCTGACTATTATAAATAAAGATGCCCAATGGAGACTTTAGAGAGAAGACTGAAGGAGTTGAAAGGGTTTGCAGCTCCATGGGGAGAGCAACAATACTAACTAACCAGAACTCCCAGGGTCTAAACCACCAGCCTGGGAGCACATAGGGAGGGACCCATGGCTCCAGCTGTGTATGTATGGGAGGATGGCATTGTCAGGCAAAGGAGAAGGAGGAAAACCTTGGTCCCTGAAGGCTGGATGTCCCTGTGTAGGGGAATTCAAGGGTGGGGAGTTGGGAGTTTGTGGATGGGTGGGGCCACATCCTAATAGAAGCAGGAGGAGGGGGGATGGGATAGGAGGTTCCTGGGTGGGGGGAAATAAGGAAAGGGTATAACATCTGAAATGTAGATAAAATATCTAACAAAAAAGAACTTTCTAAAAAGAAAGAAAGGAAGAAAGAAAGAAAGAAAGAAAGAAAGAAAGAAATAAAGAAAGAAAGTTTCACATATGTATTTGTGCTTTATAAACAAAAGAAATAAGCCAGCATGCTTTTCTCACAGTACGTTTCCATGGATGGATCAAAGTTTTTAAAACAGAAGTTAAACAAATGCAAAGGCTTTTTGGTGGAGGAACTCTGCCAATCTTTATTTTGTTACCATGTACATTGTGTATCTTTGAGGTAGGTGAGCATGCAGTGAGTTTGTTTGTTGAGTGTTTGCCAGGGATACCCATTCCTCAGATAAAGGGGCTAATTTTTCTCATCCACAGATGTGCTGGAATCTTAATAGCTGTTAACAAAATCTGTCTGCAGCATTGCTGTTGATGAACATTCCACAGAGTGAATGTTTTGTTATTTTTTTTTCTAGTGGCTAGAACTTCCTCTATTCATTGTAACATCCTGTTCTCAGCTTAACAAGCAGTCATACAACCAGAAAATCCTGCATAATTTTTGTTTTGGGTCACTCTGAGAAATCAGTTTACTTCTGTTTAGATAAGTAGTACAAAATAGCACTGCCCTTGTGTAACATTCATTTCTTGAGTCTCTGGAGATTCTTCACATAGCTAAAATTAAGAAAGACTAAAATATTATATATAGAGGAAAACTTGGGTCCCTACTAGATGGGTAGACATGTTGACTTAGCATTTTATTCTACGTGGAATAGTCATACTACATTAGCTCTCACTTTCCAGATTATTCATTCATTCAATACATATTTATAGAGTCCTTCCTATATTCCTTGTACTCTTAGGTATTTGGGATACAGTTAAAAAAATTTCCCAGGTTTGTAATGTGTGCTGGAGATATAATTTGATGCTAGGGTTATATGGTAAGAGGGAACTTAACTGATAAAATGTATCATTGTAGAATGGATACAGAAAATATGGCACATCTACACAATGGAATCATATTCATCTATTAAAAACAAAGACATCATGGATTTTGCAGGATGGATCTTGAGAATATCATCTTGAGTATCCCATTTCCAAAAGAATATGCATGATATTTACTCACTTACAGGTGGGTATTAGCCTTAAAATACAGGATAGCCCTGTTACATTCCTCAGACCCAAAGAAACTAAACAAGAAGAAAAGCACAAGCAAGGATGCTTGAATCTCACTTAGAAGTGGTAATAAAATAAGAGCAACCTGGTTGGGAAAGGGGATGGGGAAAGGAATTGGGGGTTCAGGATCAGATGTGGGGATGGACTGGTGGCCATGAGAGTGAGTGGAAATCTGCATCTGACTTGGTTGAGGAGGAGAGGGACATGTCTACAAAGAGACAGAGACCTGGGATAAACAAGGCACCCAAGAATCACAGCACTGGGGATATGGAATCTGAAGAGGCCACCTCCTGTAGCCAGGCAGGAACCCCAGGGGCACCAACTCACCCACAAAACTTTCGATCCAAAATTCATCTTGTCTACAAGAAAGACAGGGACAGGAGAATGGAGCAGAGCCTGATAGATGGCCAACCAACAACCAGCCCAACTTGAGACCCATTCCATGGGCAAACACCAGTCCCTGACACTATTAATGATACTCTCTTATGCTTGCAGATAGGAGTATAGCATGGTTGTACTCTGAGAAGCTGCACCCAGCAGCTAAATAAGACAGAAGCAGACACCCACAGCTAAACTGTGGATGGAGCTCTTATGGAAGAACATGAGGATGTATTGGGCATAGGATCTCCATGAGAAGACCAACAGAATCAACTAACCTGAACTCTTGGGGCTCTCAGAGACTGAACCATCAACCAAAGAGCATACACAGGCTGGACCTAGGCCTCCTTGCACATAGTGTAGCAGATGTCCAGCTTGATCTTCAGATGAGTCCCAAACAGCTGAAGCCAGGGCTATCCCAAAAGATGTTGCCTGTCTGTAGAATATGTTCTTTTAGCTGCGTTGCCTTTTCCGGACTCAGTGGGAGAGGATGTGCCCAACCTCACAGAGAATAGATGTACCAGAGTATGAAGATATCAGTGGGGTGTGAGGGGGAAGGTACTACCAGCTCAGAGGAGAAGTAGTGTTTGGGGAGAGGGTTGTAGGAGGAGGTGACCAGGAGTGGGGGCAGTGAGCATGCAGGATATAACATAAATAAGTAGAACAAAGATTTAAATATTATGGAATTATTTTTCTTAATAAAAGGAGCTCTGATTTGGAAAATAAAACCTCACATCTGGATCTTAGGAAGGTATCTTCTCAGTTGTGGTTCCCTCCATTCAGATCAGCTCTAGTTTTTGTGTTAGTTTGACATAAGACTAACTAGCACATAACATAGGTGTCTTAACTCAAATATCCTTGATCTATAATGAAATTGTACAATGATAAGATAGAACATCACTTCTTGATTTTACACACACACACACACACACACACACACACACACACACACTTTTTAATTACACAGTTATAAAAAGGAGGTGAGAATTTAAAGGAGAGATAAGTTTCCTTATATGATAATCTGGAAGAACAAATTCACAAGTAGAAACCATTGGACTCACAAGGATATTCAGTTTGGCTCTTAAACTTGTTTTAAGTACATGGGGTGGTGGTGGGGATTATGGCTGGGATACTGCAAGTAAGTGGACAAACAGCATCATTAACTAAATAATTGGTTCCCAAAGTATGGTCAGGTTTCTTTGTAGTCATAGACATGATAGCTAGCAAGCTATTCTGTTGAGCTTAGGGGATAAGACACTGTGCTCTCAGACATCCAGTTTAAGTAGGTCCTGATAGTTCTCTGATCATGAACAATGAGAGAGGTTATTCAATATAATGCTTCTCAAAGAATGATTCTTAGGCTCATGATACCAATTTCAATCTGGAAACTTGTTGGGAGTGCAGATTTTCAACCTTACTCCTGACCCACTGAACTAGAAACTCTAGAGCTGGGAAAAGTGAGCTGTGTTAGAAGAAGTAAGACAAGCCATTCTGTTTCAAGAGTAGGAAATCCCTAGGCATAGAAATCCCTAGGAATAGAGCTGGAGAAGTGGATCCTTTCAGCTTAATGACTTACTTCCTGTTTCCTTTCACTTAAGAGGTTCACTGCTCCACTTGTGCCCTTACACTAGTCTCCTACTAAAGGAGACACAACTGAGTTATTTAACTCTTGCTACTCATATTAGAGACAAATGACAGTGTTTCTGGAAGCACGTCTCTGAAAACAGCATCATAGTACTTTTCTGGTTGTACATAAACTAGTTCAGTTCATTCTAAAAATAGCCCCATGGATTATCAACTCTCCTCATTCCCATTAGATAGATAAGGAAAGGAGTCCCATATAACATACTTGTCTGAGGAAGGGAATGAATCCAGCCAGTATGATTCTATAGCTGCATCAATTGTTATTCTTCTATGCTGTCTTCTCAGTATACCTAAGAACCCTGAGAGTGATTTGATCTTAGGTAATATTGTGCAAGAAATTTCCCTCAGTTTTAGTTTGCTTTCTATTGTTATTTTCCCTTACAGCTCTCCATTATGAAGGGAAGCCAGGGGAGGAGCTCAAGGCAGGAATTGAAGTAGATGCTATAGAGGAGTGCTGCTTAATGGCTTGCTCCCCCGATGCCTTACTCAGCTTGATTTTAAGGTAGTTCTGGATCAGCTGCCCAGATGGGGCACAATCCACAGTGGGCCCTCTCACATCAATCAATAATAAAAAACCAAGCAGGAACAGCAACAGCAAAAGCAATGGCAGCTCCACAGATATGCCTGCAGGCCAATCTGAGGGAGGCATTTTTTTTTTCAGTTGAAATCTCAGATGACCCTAGCTGTGTCGAATTGTCAAGAAACTAACCAGTTACTTTTGCTTTTAACTCTGATTTCAGTTGATGGAATAGTGATCACAGAGGTCATGGAATGACTCTTTTAGTAGAAAGCTCTGAAAACTGAAACCACTTACCTAAGATTACATAGCCAATCAAGTGTCAGAACCAATATCTAAATCTCAGGTCTGTAAGTTTCAACTCAGCATTAACACATTCTCATTCGAAAACAAAAGCAAAATGAATATACCAAACCCACCCAAATCAGAGGAGATATCCAGCAGCTTGTGTGTTTACCGATGTCCCCTTTTCTTGTTATTATTAGCACAGTTATTTTCCTGCTTTTTCCACGAAGGACAGCAGGACAGCCCCTCCACTCCTGAGAGAACGATGTCATAGCAATAACTGCAAACACCAGTCTCTTTAAATAAAGAATTTGTGCAGGAGCTAAACTTTAGGTTCTAGTAGTAGTGTCTTCAATTATGAACTACATAGAATCAAGAACATAGCAAAAGCTAAGTAACTTTACACTCTCAAGTCTCCTAACTTTTCACTTTGTTTGCTTAGCTTTGTTTCTAACTGTGCCTCTTGTGTAATAAAAATTCACCCAGGATATGTATTGAAGTTGACATTCTGTTCAGTCTTAAGATGCCTGTCCATTTAAGATTAAGGCTTTATCGCAACATCTCTGCAATATGAAAGATAAAATTGTACATTTAGACATAGAAATATGAATATGACCAGCTTTTCTGCCTGAAACTTCTAGTCTACATTTTTAAAAGTGTGATGTTTGATTAAGTTCTTAATATCAAATATGTTTGTTCTATAGTAAAATTCTCTATTAATAAAATGCACTATCTCAGCTTGATTTTTGTTATCAATGTATTAATTATTTGTGTCATTTCCCTTCATCGCAATGTATGAATAAAACAAATTATTAATTCTGTTTTAAACTCTAGCTCTGACTAGAATTTTTTAAATTAAAGCCATCAAAGATACCTTTTGGAGGGTTCTTAGAGTAAGAGTGTAATGGAAAATTATATACTATAGAACAGATAAAATATACTTTTTATTTATTTGGCCTTAGACAATTTCTACTTAACAAAACTGCAACTAGTCCTCAAAAATATACTTGGAAACTTTTAACATAATGGTTGTTTCATTCTTGGCTAGTCCTAAAGTACAGTGTTTATAGAATGGCAGAGAATTCTCCTAATGTCCCTTGAACAGGGACTTTTACTTATAGATCATTTCTCAAATATAAATTGAGATTGGAGACTACAACATGTGGTGAGAAATAGTGCCCACCTTAGGATCTGTGAAAAAAATTATATAAGTATCAGCTTTCTCCTTTGTTCTCTTTTGGCTTTCCAATACAAGTATGACACAGCAACGTCCAGTACTATAAAAATTAGCCATCAGGAAACTAACTTGTCAGTACTGACATAACTTGCCCAAGTCCTATGGTCAATGTTCATGGTGTCACCAGCAATAGAGTCTAGTCATCATACTCCTGTGGTCAGCCAAGAGCAATGGTAATAGCTAACATTATTTTGACGATTTCCATGACATCTCTTGGACACTTGAAGTGTAGTAACTCATGCAAAGTGTTCCACACCTAGCAACCGTATACCCCTGGGTAGGGTAATATCAATTAAACTATTTTATTATATATATATATATATATATATATATATATATATATATATATATATATACCTTCCTCCCTAGTATTCCCCTCCAATTATCTTTCTTTCTGGGATTTTTTCTCTCTTTAGTGTCTGTTTGGCACAAAAAAATTTTATTTATTTTTTTTCTGGGATGAAATCTTAACTCTTTGAATGCAGTGTAATTGGTTATATGTTATAGGGGTGTCTTTGTTTGTTTGCTTGGTTTGGTTTGGTTTGCATGAATTTCACTTTTTTTTGTTTTGTTTTAGACAGAGTCTCTCTACATAGTCCTAGCTGTCCTGGAACTCACTATTTAGACTAGGGTGGCCTTGAGCTCACAATATCGGCCTGCTTCTGCTTTGTGGGTGCTGGGATTAATGGCATGTGCTGCCATGCCCTGTGAATTTTAACCACTCATAAAAGATTGGTTTTATTTTTTACATTTATTTACATTTATTTATTCTCTCTCTCTCTTCTCTCTCTCTATCCCTTCCTCTTTCTCTCTTTCTCTCTTTCTCTTTCCCTCTCTCCCCTCTCCCTGTGTGTGTGTGTGTGTGTGTGTGTGTGTGTGTGTGTGTGTGTGTGTAAGTGTAAAAAGACACCTTGCAGGAATCAGTTCCCTTCTTCTACCATGTATGTTCTATGGCTAAAACAGGTTTGGTGGCAATTATCTTTACCCATTGAGCCATATCACCAGTATTTTAAAAGTAATTTTCATTCTACTCCCCTTTACTTACAGAACTTCAAATTGTTAAATTCCATTATAATTTTTACCGTGTTCTAATGTTATCTCCTCAGTTGATCTGAAAACATTCTGACCCTGGGTCAATGCCTTTAGCATTGTATTGTGTATCACAGCATCTGAAATATTTCTGAAGTGAACAGATGATTGATATGTATCAGTGGGAAAAAATGCCTAAATTTTGTCTTTAGATAATGCTAACCATTTTGAGAAATAAATCCATTATTTCAAGGATAAGTCTCATGAAAACTTTGTTGATATTACACCATTTTCCAGCAGCCATGTGTTTGTGGTAGAATATCATTTGTAAGTCAATTTTGTTTTCACACTTAGATTTAGAAAAGAATACATGGTGTTTTGCATGATTTTTGTATTTATGATAGAACTACATTGACTAGAGTCAGTCCCTATGAAATTTAGATGAAGATGAATTATGCTAATGTTTTAATTAAGAATATGTAGCTTGAATGCATGTATTCCTCTAAAATTCTTCTTAAACCTCATTTACCAGTGTGATAGTGTTAAGAGATGGAGCATTTAGCTGGTGATTGAGTCAGAGGCACGTTGTCTTCACGAATGGGATACATGCCCATGTATAATTAGGCTTCCTCTTTATTGACCAACTATCTTCTTCCATGTAAGGGATCCCTTGAAAACAGAGGGACAGCTTGCACCAGACACAGAATCTGCTGGTGGCTTGACTGTGGACTTTCTAGTTTCTAAAATTGTGAGGAATACATTTGTATTGATTATAAATTGCACAACATGTGCTATTTTGATATATAGCAATAATTATGAACTACATTGAGAAGCAGTGAGGAGTATAATTGAGTCTGTATAACCTAAATCCTATTCCCACAACTGTCAATGAATTTCCAATTTTGATTCATCATCTCTGTTTTATGACCTGAATATTTATAAACATACTCAGTGTCTTTATCCTATAAACAGTTCAGTGTACATCACTGACAGTTAAAAATGATATAAAATATTTTTAGTATAAAAGCTAGTTTTCAATACAGTATTAAAATTTAAGTTGAGTCTTTTCCTATAGTTTTATAACTTTAGAAATACTGTTTTTCTATATTTTACTCAAAACATATAGGTAAGCTAAAAGAGCAGATGTTCTGAGTAGATGACAGAAAATATATATGATACATGAAAGTTCTTTCATTGTTGCTGAAATGGACTTTAAATTATATCAGGAATCATGCTTTGTTTAAAATTAAAAGACAATTAACTATAGAATTATGATTTTAATATGATAGATTACTATAATAATCCAATGGAATTTATAAGTTTTTTTGGTATATTTTCTTCAGCTCTATTGTTTTTGTTTTGGGGTTTCTTAAATTACAAGTAGAATAGGCATATTCTGGCTCATGATATAACATCACCCATGAATCCACTTAAATAAGGCATTATTCTAAGAATTTTCTAATGTAATGGCATTAATTATGTGATAACATTGTTTCTCAAATGATTGCAATAGGATTTTCTTCTAAACAGATTCTAAAATATTCCAGTGTTATTAAAGCATATATTTAAATAACTATTTACCCTTTCAATTTAAGAAATACTCTCCGTGTAAATGGTAATCATTAGTTTACAAATGACAATAAGTTATATTTTGATTTAATGTTTTTCAGGTTACTGTTTAATAAGACATTAGATTGATTTATATATATTTGTAAACGCGAAGTCAGCAATGTTATATATAAGGCGGCATATTATGATAAGTTTTGGCATTAAGCACATATCCAATAAAGTGTTCAATGGACGTGTTAAATAAACCTGAACCATACCTGTATATGTAATGAACCTTAGAATTCAAGTTGGTTTGTAATTCGTACATTCTACCTGTGTAGTTGAAGGCTGTATTATTTCATAATTATTTCTATAGTGTTGGTGAAACATGAATAGGTAGATAAATAGTAATATTCTTGGTGGTGCCATAAATCCATGAAAGTAACATCAGTTTGAACTAACTGGAATAAAATGTACTTGGCTGCCTCTCAGCAAGTTAGAGATCATTGAATTCCTATTTCAGAATCTTCTAGGATGAACCAAATTCAAATAAAAACTTCCCTGTAGGCATTTAAAGCCAAACTATAAGTCTGTCTCTCCTTGGTATTTGTTCTTATAGTTTTCTTCACATTCATAACATCTATCTCTGTATATTTTGACTTTTCTTGTATTGTGCTCAATAAGCTGTGTGAACTTTTAACTTCATTTTCCGTCATTTATTTATCCCTAAACCTACATATACTTTTACATAATTACCTTTAGGTTTTTATTTTCTTTTTATTATATGAAGCTGACGAAAGCTAATTTATGAATTTATGTACAAAGATTTTATTTCAAAAAATCCTTTGAAACAACATTTTTATTATAATATTCTAGAATTTCCAGACTATAGGCATTTCTAGCATATTGTTCCCAAGAAATTTCTCCCACTAAAATCAATTACTAATTGCTAGTATACTTTTTTTCTTACATGGGAAATGCAAAAGAAAAAGAGTAATTTAGAAAGAAAATGATTTAGTCATGTGGCCTGATATCTAATCTTTAATCATGGGTACTTTGAGTTTTCAAGAAACAAACAACAAGAAAATCCCTATGGCGGTTGGATTTTTACCCCACATCTTCCAGGCTTTTGACTATAGTTTCTTTTTAAATGTTATAAAGAATCTATTTTTTTGAGTAATGTTTCCAATGAAAATTTAAATCACTAACAGCATATCCAAGATTAAAGCAAGGAAATCTACTCAATATCAGTCTGCCAGAGAGTTGGATTTTATGGTTTCCTGAGAATAATTATAAAAGTCAACCATGAAGCTATGTAAACTACACAGCAGACAGTGCTGAGAAAATGATTTCTGGTGTATTGTTCGATCAATAGCTTAAGTCACGTTTCTTTTGTGTTCATAGATATTTGGTATATATAATAAACAAACCAGAATGAAGAGAGTCATTTTAATCAATCAATCAATCAATCAATCAATCAATCAATCATTATTCTGCATATGAGTGTTTTGCCTGCATGTATATATATTCATGTGTGTCTTGGTGGGTTTGCAGACCAGAGAAGATGTCTATCTTCTGTACTAGGAATCCAACCTGGATTCTGAACAAGAGCATCAAGTTCTCCTAATAACTAAGCTATGCCTTCATCCTTGAGAGTAACTTATTTTGGGTATGACAAACACTTTTGAAAAGAATTTTTATTTTAAATAAACCCATGAATATCCACCTATATATAATAAAATGGGAACATGAACAATAATGAGAAAATGGGACATGAATTTCTGGGAGCATTGAAAGCCTCTTTCTAGAATCCCATGATACTGTTCACATAGCATTGCATTGAGCATATCCTGGAAGCAAAGATAGAGGGAAGTTTTGGACAAACAACCATGACATAGAAAGAAAAAGAAATCCTAGGGGTATATTAGGTGGTAAACTTATTCCATGAATAATTCTACAGGTAATCACCTGGTTCCAATCAACTTTTATTTTCTTATTAAAGAAAGATGAACAATATCTGTTGAAATAATCTAAGCTCAATGTAATACTTGATGAAGAGTCAGGAAACATAGTTCACAATCACTGATGACATGAACAATGAAGGGTAAATGGAATAGTTAGTGAACTCATCATCCAAGAAATTATCATGAATACATAGCTATGATTTATCCTGTATAATCATAGAATAAACAAAATTAAGGAGAGTCTTTAAAGTGACTGTTTCAAAAGAAACTAGTATCGTCTCAGTCAATATAGTAACCATAATAATAAGAAAACTAGAGGATACAACATGCTAGCCTAATGAAGAAAATGGTAGAGACAATATTATAATAAAAAATGAAGTACTATCAGTATCATTTTTGCTAATCGAGATACATTCTGCAGAAAGCAACCTAGGAGCTTTGATTTTTCTTGACAGTAGCATTGACCACTCCCTTCATCTGTTGTTTAGGTGACCAAATGTAATTTTTTTTTTGCTGGAGACTATACCAGTTATAACAATAAAATTTCTGTACCTTGGGAAACCACTCACAGTTAGACAAATTAACTGACCCTTTGCACGCCATGACTTTGGCTATGAGTTTGTTCAGAAATGTGGCAAGGAATAGAAGTATCTCAATTATTTTATTGGTTTATTCTATGATTATACAGAATAAATTATAGCTATGTATTCATGATAATTTCCAGCCTTTGTATTGAAATTTATAATTTTTTCCTTTGAAACACGCAGTCTCTGTTAAACACACACTATTTTATACTAAAAAGCTATTGTTGGACAGGTAGACATAATGTACATTGAGCTCTGCCCTGGTCCTTTCTATGATTCATAAGAGGGTTGCATTAGAATTTTCTAAAGGATATATGCAGATGAAAAAACAAGAGAATTTGTCTTTTGCCATTTTAAAGGGGAAAATCCCACTGTGATGGTTTGAATATGCTTGGACCAGGGAGTTGCACTATTAGGAGATGTGGCCCTGTTGGAGTAGGTGTGGCTTTGTTGGAGGAAGTGTGTCATAGTGAGTGTGCTCTTTAAGACCCTCATCTTAGCTCTCTGGAAGCCAGTCTCCGGTTTCCCTTCAGAATAAGTTGTACGACTCTCAGCTACCCCTGCACCATGTCTGCCTGGATGATGCTGAAGAGAAAAATTACACCAGACCCCTCCCCTCATGGAAAAGAAAGGTCATAGAAGACTTAGGCACCCCTCCCTTCCAGAAGGCAGAAGCTAATTAACATTCCTCAGACAACAGGGGGTGGGGACTGACCTGTGAGTGGGGAGTAGTTTTCTCCATTCTTGTCAGAGACAAGTTGGTGCTGCTGTTGTGGACAGCACAAATGTCATCTGGGCTGAACCTCTACCCCCGACCCCTGGGCACATTGGTGCAGAAATCAGTCTTGGAACTTGGAGCTGGCAAGAAAGTTAACATATTCATGGACAGCAGGTATGCCTTTGCTACAGCCCACGTCCACAGGGCTGTATACCAAGAGAAAGGACTAGTCGCATCAGAAAAATTCTTGGATCTCTTAGATGACCTGATGAAGCCAGCAGACAACTGTGAGTACTATTCATTACCCAGAAGGGAAGAAACTCAATGGGTCTAGACAATAACCAGGCAGCTCAAGTGGCTCGAGAAGTGGCTATACAGGAGCCTATCTCAGTTATGGGCCTGCAAGAGACACTCGCTGGGGAATGGGACTAGATTAAGAAATGGCCTCACTTAAAACACAAAGAAGAAGAAAGGTCTCAGATTGCTAGCCACTCTACCAACTATTAAAAAGGAAAATGGGACACACAAGAAGGGAGAACTATACTACCCAGAAAACAAGCAAAAGACTAGGCCAAGTGCAGATAGATTAATTTGGGAGATAAGCTCATCTAAGCAGTCAAGAAAATTATAAATATATATATGTGTGTGTGTATGCGTATGCGTATGCATATGCTTATGTGTATATGTGTATGTGTATGAACCTCAGGTTTTGGGCCAGAGAAATAGTAAGTGTAAGATATGCCAGCAAGTGAATGTTTAGGCGGCCATGAGTAAACAGGACAAAAGACCTAGGGGAGAACAGTCTAGAGTATATTGAGAGGCCTATTTTGTAGAAGTTAAGCCAAGAAAATATAGATATCCTCTAGTATTTGTAGATACTATCTCTGGATGGGTTGGGGTTTTCCCCACCAAGCAGGAAATAGCTACTCTGATAGCCAAGAAGATATTAAAAGAAATCTTCCCGAGGTTTCAAGTGCCCCAGGTAACTGGATCAGATAATGGTCTTGCTTTTGTTTCTAAGGTTAGTCAGGATTGACAGAGATATTGGGGACTAATTGGAAGTTCCGTTGTTTGTACTGTCCCCAGAGCTCAGGGCAGGTAGAAAAAATGAACAGAACCCTAAAAAGTGACCTTAATTAAATTGCACTTGGAAACTGGCGCTGGATGGATGGTTCCCCTTGTCCTGCCTGGCCCTGTTCCGACCCCGGAACACTCCTCCTGTGTGGGACCCTCAATCCCTTGACCCACCTCCTAGAAGTGACTTTTCAGGCTAATAAGAACATTATGGTTTGATTGTAAACTTTCCAGATCAGCCACTGGGAATTGTGGCCTACACTTAGTGCTCTGTATAACACAGATTTTCCACACGAGTAAACAAAATAGAAGAGGCCGATCCTGGTGCTGTTGACCATCCCAGCCTCAGTTAAAGTAGTTATAGTAAATACCTGAGCTCAATTAGACTAGTTAGTTAGACTAGCACTTGCACCTGATACGGACTAGAGAGCAGCCAGACATCTGAACAACCCCCTCAAGCTCAAGCTCACCTGTCATTCTACAAGGCCAAAGAAACCATTAGATGGCTATGACTACCTTGATATCTACCTTGTTAAAACCACTGATAATGTTGTTCCTGCCTCTACCTTTTGGCCCTCGATTTTTAAATTCGATTATTTACTTTTATCCAATGGCTTCAAGATTAAAGCTTGTACAAAGAAAAAGGGGGGAATGAAGAGGAAAATTACACCAGACCCCTCCCCTCCTGAAAAAGAAAGGTCATAGAAGACTTAGGCACCCCTTCCCTCCAGAAGGCAGAAGCTAATTAACATTCCTCAGACCACAGGGTTGGGGACTAACCTGCGGGTGGGAAGGGGGCCCAGAGCACATGGACAATGGACCATTGGCCACACACAGACAAGGGAGATCCTTGCTACCTCATTCCCTAAAGACCAGTTTAAAGAGTCACTGTTCTGCCAATCACATTGTGCTTAATGGCTGCTATCCCTAGAGACTGTATAAACGTCTGCTGAACAAGCTGCTTGGTGTTGTCTCTCCTTTTGGGATGCAGGATGACCTCAGCATGCTGTAACATTAAAAATTCCTCTTGCATTTTGCAGCAACCTCTCCTCTCTGCGTGGTTCTCTCAGGGAGTCTCTGGTAAACTAAGGCTCTGCTTGCTAGAGTCTTACACTGCCATCCTCCCACCCTGATAATAATGGACTGATCCTCTGAACCTATAAGCCATCCTCAATTAAATGTTGTCCTTATAAGAGTTGCTTTTGCCATAGTGTCTGTTCACAGTAGTAAAAAAATAATTAAGACACCTATAGTCTGCCATTCCCAAAGTGGAGATACAATTAAAATGATGGTATAATACAGGTTTAGGCCTAACAACTGAGAACCAGAGAAATCTGTGATGTAAATCCATACTCAGGTATAGGCAAAGACTGAATAGATAGGCAAATGACTGAATCCAAGCAGGTAAAAAGAAATTAAACATGGTGAATACTTAATTTGTCTGATTTTTAGTTGTATTACATCCTCATGAAGAATTGGGTGATACCCATATGGAAAGGAAAGATAATGATTTTTATTGCGATCATGATCCGAATGCTAATCTCTTCTGCAAAATCCTCACAGATATATCCAGAACAATGTTATATTTGAAAAACACTTCGTTTATTCAGATTTCCCCTATAAAATTAACCATCCAAAAATCAATTATGGCATATAAATGTGACACACAATCTTGATGAAGCAAAAGTTGTGTAAATAAGATGTTTCTTTGAGAAAGAATATGGCAGTATATTCTGTAACTATTAGCAAGTAAATACAAGAGATTTAGATGCTATTCATTTTTGAGTATTCAAGAGCTTATTGGGAGGAACAGAGTTTCTGCTTATGTAGAGGACTGGCTCTTAGCTGAGAACATTATATAATAGCTTGTCTCTGAGGTGTAAGTATTTGTTGAGATACAAATGATTTTTTTCACAAATGAGCTAAAATTGTGCTAAACTGGTCAAAGAACTGTATCTTGACTGAATCCAGAGATTGAAATTGGAATATAAACAGTCTCACTACTCTTCTCACTTTAACCTTTCCTCATGTAATAACAATAAACATAGGTGTCTTAGTTATTCTTCTGTTACCATGATAAGACACAATGACCTATGAAACTTATGGAAGAAAGAGTCTGTGGGGGCTCACAGTTTCACAGAGTGATTCTATGTCTGTAGTGTCAGGGAGCAGGGCAGCAGGTACGTAGGTATGGTACTGAGAGCTATTATCTGATCTGGAAGCACTAGGCAAACAACTAACTGGAATGACAGGGATTTTGAAACCTCAAAGCCCATCCCCAAAGACTCACCTTCTTGAACAAGTCCACAGGGCCTAATCTTTATCAAGTAGTGCCACCCCCTAATGACTAAACAATCATTCAAATAATCTGGCTATGAAATCCATTCTCATTCTAACAGTCAGAATAATTATTCTAGTTTGCTTTTCTGTGGTTATGATAAAACACTATGACCCAAAGCAACAACGGAGGTTTAGCTTACAGATATAGGTCATCAGCTGGTGAACTGAAAAGTAGGAATATAAGACAAGAATGGTAGAAAGACCATGGAGGAATATGCTTACTAGCTTACTTTCCAGGGCTTGCTCAGTCCGCATATACCACACAAGAGTCTATGCCAAGAGGTGGCACTGCCTATAATAGGACTCATACGTCAATCATTAATCAAGACAATGCCTCACATACCTGCCTACAAGTCAATCTGATGAATGCATTTTCTCAAGTGAGGTTCCGTTCATCCAGCTATAACTGTAGTGTATGCCATGGTTAAAACAAAAAAGAAAAAAAACTAACAACAAACAAACAAACAAAACAAAACAAAAAAACCTAAGGCAGGAATGGTGGAATTCTTGAAACGGAGATGCAGTTGGATCTCTATGAATTTGATGCCAGGCTGGTCTGCAGAGCAATTTCCAGACAGCCAGGGTGGTAACACAGAGAAATTCTTTCTGGAAAAACCAAATCTAACTAAACCAAACCAATCAGCAAAGTAGGTATTGTTAGAATTATATGTAGGGATCAGGAAAATGGCCATATCATCTAGATTATTTCTGTAAAACACAAAAGTTTTGCAGAAGGCTAAACAACCATGTATAATTGCGCAAGCAAGTCTAACTCTAGTACAAGGTGTCCTATGCCTTAGTGTGGTCAGAGCTTGGTTTCACATTCTCACTGAGTGGCTATAACAGAGCAGTGCAGTTTACAGGCAGAATGAAACTTGAGTACATAATGATTTCCAAAAACAAAAGTGTTGACTTGGAAGGGATTTGTGTTAAATGGCAGCTTTATAAATTTTCTTTAAAAATGAAGTTTCTTTTGTCTTATTTCACACTTTGATAGTAAAAGACAATGTATTTGTTAGGAACTAGATCTGCCCCCAGCCACTTTTATCAACTCAGCTCCTGAAGCCATTTCATCACCAGCTGTTAAGTTTAACACATTTCCACTGTCTCCTCTCGAGTTGCATACCCTTTTATTAAAGCCCACACCATCACACCTGTCACATGTCCCCTTGCAGAGGAGGTCTTTTGTCCTCCCAACTCTTGGGTGAGGTCTGCTAAGTGGTATTATTTTTGCAGTATAGTCCTTGGTATGGGTCGGCCAAGGTCTGTGAAACTCTGATAGTATTTTACATAGTATCTTTGAATTCAAAGTTTGGAAGCCCAGTGTGGTGTCTAAAACCTGTAATCTCAGCACTAAGGAAGTTGAGACCAGAGATTTGCTGTGAATTAGAGGCCAGGCTGGACTACGTAATGAGTTCTAGGTTAGATATAGTCAGACCTTGCCTAAAGAAAATAGAAGAGGAAGAGCAGGGAAAGGGGGAGAGAAAAGGAGAAAGAGGACAGCATGGGGAGAGATTTTGAAATGCTTTTCATATGCTCAAAATTAAAACTTTACACAGAATGGCCAAAGTCCTCTTTGCCTACATTCCAAATATATAAAGCCTATTTGAGTGACACATGTCATCTAGCATCTATCAGAGCCTTGTTACAGAGGTGGAAATAATGCAATTTAATAAAGATTGATGGTCTTGAAAATGGTTTTCCAGAGCAAAAGCCAATTAGAGGTTTTAAATCTGCTTTATCTAACAGAAAGTTCAATATAGCATATTGTGACATGTCTGCTTTTTTTGGCTTTGTTAATGTCCTATATTAAATTCTGACTTTTAGTTTTGTCTCTTATTTTCATATTAATTCTAAATACATTAATAATGTAATGTTTTTGCTTCCCCAGAATAGACTTTGACGATAACTAGCACTGAAAATGGATGTACCTTTCGCCTTCTAATGCCTTCTAATGCCTTCTAATGCCTTCTAGAAGATTTGCCAAGACTGACTCTTATAGGGAACATTTCTTATTCAAACCATAACAACAGACATAAGAATTATACATAAATAACAAGTTCACTAGATAGCTTTAGCTATTTTGATAAAACAAAACTTTGTGAAAATGTTTATTGTTCCTAAAAATACAAAGAAGAAAATCTAAGCCCAAGCTCAATAGTAATCTTGTGATTTATGTATAATTCTTATGTCTGTTGTGCTTTGAATGAGAAATGTCCCCTATAAGAAGAAGCTGAGGAGGAGGGCCACTCTGTAGGAGGACTAGTAGTCTCAATTAACCTGGACCCCCGAGATCTCTCAGACACTAGACTACTAACAAGGCAGCATACACCAGCTGATATGAGGCCCTCAACATATATATAGCAGAGGACTGCCAGGTCTGGGTTTAGTCAGAGAAGATGCACATAACTCTCAAGAGACAGGAGGCCCCAGGGAGTTTATCGGTCTGGTGGGGTGAAAGGTGGGGACATCCTCGTGGAGACAGGGTGGGGGATCCAGGAGGAGGTATGGAATGTGGAACAGTTGGAGGGTGGACTTGGAGAAGAATAAAATCTGGCGTATAAATAAATAAATAAATAAATAAATAAATAAATAAATGATAAAAATAGCTAAAACTTAATCAGTTTCAAAATTGCTTCAGTTTTGTTGGACTAAAATGAAATATTTTTATTGAGTAGTAACATTGATTTACCTTCAACTATATGTAGAAGATTATTTGTTTTTAATTTTTCTCATTAAAACAGTAAACAGAATTGCTTACATTTCATAGTGGATGGCAGATCCTTTCAGGTTTTTCAATTAAAATAGATAAAAATATTTAAATTTGACAATGGATTATAAAATAGTGCACACATACATGCATAATATATTTGTATAATATATAGCATGCACTACCTTTGGTCAGCCTTCCAGCAAGGTAGAAAATAAGTAAGAGCTCTGATTTGGGACACTTCAGCCATTTTTGTGACCTGATTAATCTCTTTCTTATGCAGTACTCATTTAAATAATTTTATCATGCTAATTTTAGATCTCTAAATTGCCTACACTGTGTGCAGAAACTGATTATGATTGTCATATCTATGAAGTAATACAGAATGAAGAACTTTAAATTCCAGTTCTAGAGTTAGTAAGCAAGCATTAATTTGAAGTCTGCTTAATTAACTGTAGACTCAGTGTTCCATAGAAGAAACACTTGAAACATAGACTCATTGGATATATGTCAAGTTACACTTCAATATGAACAGTGAAAGGAATGACTAGCAACCACTTCAAAGACTGAAATAATTCAAAAGACAAACACAAATTTATTTTATTTTTTTATATATACAAGTTGTGAGATTTCATTGGAAGCAGAGATTATTGAACAGATCACTGAAGAATGTAAAAATAGATTTCTTAAAAAAAATCATGCAAAGCAGTCCAGATAGAGGTGGTTCCTTTGTATGTTAAACCAAAACAACAAATATATAAATATATATTTAGATGGCTAGAATTTCAAATCATGTACTGAATTACAGTTGTAGTTAAGAAAAACAGCTATGCAATCATACTGTCTTAATATTATATCTTATTTCATGAAATTCCATCTTTTGGGGTGTTTTTTTTTAAATAATGAATTATAATTGCAGTCTTTTAGAGAGGTTCTGACAGTGAAACAAAATGGTGCACCAGTATGGTAGACAGGGACAAAAATTGTAATATAGATTGCTGTTCTGTAACATAGATAGTATAGTATATGACTGAACCTTTGGTTGATCTAAGGAAGCCACCTTCTCTCCATGAAGGAAATTATTATTCAGTCATAAGGGGCCTGAACACTGCAATTTTTCTGAAAGAGATTGAGCATTGATTTTTTTAAAATTGTATAAACATGTATTTTTCCTTTTCTTGTAGTGCAATGAAATACTTTATATTTTCTTTGAAATAATCAGTGACATGGTTGACTAATTATATCCAGTTCTTGAATTACCTCATAAATATATAAGGACATGTCATAAGTAGTTTGTAGAGATGCCAGAATTTTTTTTAATTTAACTTTTTTGTTGATTCTTTGTGAATCTTACATGATGTACTCTAATCTCACTCATATCCTATCCCTTTGTAGCCACCCTTCACCCCTTACAACCTTCCCCCCAAAAGGAAAAAAAATCTCCTTATAGAAACTGTAGTGTGACACAGTATTTTGTCTCCACTTCTTTATTTGCAAATGTACATTGCAATGGGTCATTGGTCTGGTTCAAGGACTCTGTCTTCTGCTACTCTATTAATATTGGATCCTCACCAGGACTCCTCTTGAATATCCTATTGTTGCCCCTGGGTCATAGAGATCCTACAGCTCTAGATCTGTACAACCTGTCCCTTCACATGTTCCAGCAGTTCATACATGGGGTAGATGTTGGGATGGGCCAACTCAAAATCCTGTGTCTGGGTCCAGGTGGTAGCTAAGCTAGTCAGCCTACCAGCTGCCCTGCACCCACAGCACACCACTAGCACACACACTCTCTAGCACTGTCCCAAGTAGCTTACCTAATGCCACAAGTGGCAAAAAACAGGTTCAACTCTCTTGTTCTGATAGCCTCAGGGCCAGCTCGCTTATGCCAGCAGGGCTAGCTCTGTTTTGCTGTCCAAGCAAGGTGTAAGATCCACTCTTTTGAGTGGTGCAGTGGTGAGGGACAGAGCCAGCTCTCTTAAACGCTCATGATCTCGAGGCCAGTTCTTCTATCTACCATAGGTAGCAAGGGATGAGGCAGCATACCTTTCCCTTGCCTATGCCACCACAGGACATACAAGTAGCAGGACCAGCTCTCCTGTGCTCACCCACCACCCCTTGTCTTAGTTAAGGTTTTAGTGCCCTGAAGAGACATCATGGTTAACTCTTATAAAGAAAAACATTTAATTGGGGCTAGCTTACAGTTTAGTCCATTACCATCATGGTGGCAAGCAGGCAGACACAGTGCAAAAGAAGGAGCTGAGAGTTCTATATCTTGATCTGCATGCAGCAAAAAATGATTGTGTGCCATGTTGCATGTAGCTTGAGCATAGGAGACCTCAAAGCCCTCCTTTACAGTGACATGGTGACATACTTCCTCCAATGAGGCCATACCTATTCCAACAAAGCCACACCCCATAATAGTGCCACTACCCCTGGCCCAGTATTCAGATACAAGAATTTATGTGGGCCATTCCTTTTTAATAGTACCCACCCAAATAGGATCAGCTCTACTGTGCACCCTAGGAGAGGTGAGGAGCCCAATCTGCCAGTGTTGCAGCTGGCAAGGTACAGGGCCAGCTCTTTTGCTCTCATGCCATTGGGGCCAGCTCACCCCAAGTGCCCAGGTGAGGAATTGGGCCAGCTCTGCACAGCCCTCAGACATCAATATGACCCCAGGCAGCAGCCCAGACAAGGGATGTTCGTGTAGCCTTTGGTGGTATTGTAGCCCCTGTGTTATAGGGCCAAGGAGCTGCCCTTGGTGGCAGCACAGGCTAGAACCTCACGTGTCAGAGGCAACCTTGCTTATGCAGTGAAGGCCTAAAATCAGCAATAGGCCTAAGTCAGCTTGCTAACACAAAGTCTTGGTCTCTGTGGAAAAACACTGAACAGATGGCTATAGGATCTTGTAACCAGGCAACCTTGGTGGAAATTTACCAGCCTTGATAGTCATAGTCCTTGTAGATAGGTAGCCTTAGTGGGAAGTACCAGCTTAGATAAGAAACAGTTGAATCATAGACAGAGTCATAGTGTCCTGTCCCCTGAACCTTCTGTTCTGTAAGATACCTGTACTCCCCCTGAAAATACCTACACTCCTGCGTCATCACCATCCCCACATCCTGCCTTTATGTGTTTATAACCCTTGTGTGAAAAAGTAAAAATTATGGTTTGATCAGCCTATAGACAAGCTGTGGTTCTCTGCATTCGCCTGATTCCCCCATTTTCTCTTTCGGGTGATCTCCCAGGACCCTGTTCACTGCTCTGCTGGACAGGGCACTCATGATGGCCTTAGGTGGCATCGAAGGCTACTCACACCAGGGTGTTCCTTACTAGCCTTGAGTCTCTAGTTCTGCCTGTCTTCATTGTGCTCACATCATTCTGCTTCTCGTTCTCTTCCATCTGTCCACTACTCACTTAGTTATCTTAGTGGTACCCTGAGTTTCTGGGTGTCTTTCCCATGGTACCAGTCAGGGGTTTTCTTGATTTCATCTTAATGATCAAGATTACTCTAGGTATACAATGAAATCTGCTTCTCCTTTTCTTCCATCTCTTCACCACTTACTTGCTTATCTTAGTGGTACCTGGGAACTCTGGTTGTTTAGGGTCACCTCAGGAGTCCTGTGCCTCATTCATGGTGTGTGGCCACATCTGGACCCTATGGCACCAGACTAGCGGTCAAATTTTTTGGTTTGTTTGTTTAGTTTTGTTTTGATTTTGAGACAGGGTCTCACTTTGTAACCCTGTCTGGTCTGGAGCTCATGATGCAGAAAAGATTGGCACTGAACTTTAAATAAACCCTTCTCCTTCTGTCTCCCACTTTCAAGAGTTGACATTATAGGTGTGTTTCAGCATGCTCAGTCTTTAAAACTAATTTGAAAAGTATTTTCTCAGTCAAATAGCATGTATTTTACTATGGAAATAATTGTAATATAAATGAATAAACAGAAAGTAAATGAATTAGGGTATTTAGATAGGCTTGGCAGACAAACACCAGGGCTACTAGCTGAGTGTGTTAAGTGCCACTCTCAGTGAAGTGACAATCAACAAAGACAGGAGACCCACAAACATTGCACAGCTAGCTCTATAAGCAAGGCTAGCTCAGCATTTGTCACTGTCCAGTGAGTCTTATTTATACCCTCCAAACATCACAGGTCCTCCATGGGTCTTGCCTCAGCACATGCACATATCTCAGCTGACATCACTCTGTCAATCAGCCAGAGTGGCAAGAAGTGGCAAAAAACCACAGCACACCACAAGTGTTTTGGTGACTTTTTCTCTGTGAAGTCCTGACAAATGCAGCTCAACTACTCAATATAAGGTAGACTAATACATGCATGTTTTTAGCAAAGAAATCTTCATCATGGGTCCTTTCATGTGCTTGCTTTTGCAGAACATTCTTTCTCCTGTGTCTGCTTCAGCTAAACGTTTGTTCAAGAGTCTTCCTTAGTCTTTCACCTGTGTCCACTTCAGGAAAACACTTCATGTGTTTGCCCCAGCAAAACACCATCCAACCAACTTCCCAAATAACCCTTAAGTTTCTATTTTATTGAGTGTTTATATTGTTCAACTTTAAATTTGCATTTCATTTAAGGAGTTACTATTTGTGCCCTTTATCTGTTTCCTTCAATAAAAATGACAAAATTTGTGATGGCGAGCAATGGAATTGCTATAGACTGAATGTTTTTGTGCCCATCTTTCCCAGTTCATACATTGACATCTAATTACAAAGATGATAGTATTAGGATGTGGGGCTCTTGGGCAGTGATTAGGCCATGACGGCTCTATCCTTGTAAAGGAAATTAATGATATTCATAAAAAAACCCTAAAGAACCACGTTGACTTTATGCTATGAGGCTTCATAGAATCTGCCAAGCCTTTGACAAATTTCAAAACTGTTAGAGTTGAAACTCAAGAAGTGCCATTCTATTATGGCAGTCCTAACAGACTAACACAGTTTTAAAAAACTGCATTTTTAGAATGATAGAAATAGCTATCTGAGTGTTATGGCTCAGACATATAGTTCCAGCACTTGGGAGACAAAACCAGGATCTTAGTGAGGTTAAGGCCAGCTTGGACTACATATACTAAAGATAGTATAATGTTTTTCATTGGTTTTGGCAAGGTCTCCTTTTGCAATAAACTGGCCCTCTGAGGCTTCAGAATATAACTTTCTTTAGGGCCTACACAATTAAAAAATGACTTATAATGAATATTATATCATAATAAATGACTTTATATTTGGGTGACTGTGCATGAGAAACATTTACATGGAATTGACAATCCTTCTTTTCATCACCATTTTCTTTCCAACATGTACTATCTGCTAAAGTCATTCATTAAAGATTGTACCTTGTGACAGCTATTTTAATTGTTAACATGACACAAACTAGAATCACTTGAAAAGGAAATCTGAAAGAGTTATTATCTAGATTATGTTGGCTGGTGAGGGAGTCTGTATGAATAATCTTGATTAAGTCAATTATGGTGGGAAGACAGACCTATTGTGGATGGTATCATTTCATAGACAGGGGATTTGTAACTGTATAAGAATGAAGAAGGTGAGATGAATACTACCACACATGCGTTAATTCGTTGTGCTCTGTGTTTGACTGTGGGTGTTATGTTATTAGCTGCTTTAAGGTTCTGCTAACTTGACTTCACTGCAGTGATGGACTAAGTGCTCTAGTTGTGAATCAAATAAATTCTTTCCCCCTTAGAGAGTTTTTTTTTTCAGGGTGGTTTATCATAGCAACAGGAACACACCTAAGGCTTGAAACTATAGATTAATAAAAAGTATCACAAAGGTAAAGCATCAAGTCCCTTAACTTTACATTTTCAAGGAAATGAGGATGAATGAAAGCATATCTAAAGCTTTACTACCAAATGACATTTTTAAGTGCGAAAGTAAATGGACAATTACCATATTAGAGGAAGAACATTGAACAATAAATCTATGGAAAACTCTTGATGCCCTTAATTTTGATTCAGTCTGTGAGTCACATATTTGGAATTTCAGAAACTGTACTTAGTTTCACTGTATTCATGAAGTCATGAACTCTTGAAGTCAATACAGGTACACATATTATATGGCAGTTTTAGTAACTAGCATATTTGCTTTGGAGAAAATATCCATTTAATATAAAAAGGAACTGTCCTTTGCAAAACTATATAGAGAACTATGTGACTAGGTTCCTGTTGCATGCATATCTTTTGGAATTGTTTTATTGTAAATTGTATGAAATAGCAACATCTTAATTTGTAGAAGATATAATTTTGTAGTAATTCTATTGCTTGCCAAACAGCTACTCATTAAAGGAATTTTGAGTTTGAGGCTTGTGAGATGGCTCAACAGCATCCATATAGGTCTACCATCTGGACTTCAGTTCTAGGGCATCCGACACCTTCTTCTGGCCTCCAAGGGCATTCACATGCACGTGGTATACATATATAAACTCAGGCACACCCTCTCACACATAAAATGAATAAATAAATAAATAAATACATAAATAAATAAATAAACCTTTAGTTGTTTTAAAAGGTATTTTTAAGACCCAGTTTTTAAAAAAATAAAAATTCAAATTGCAATGAAAATGTAATTGGACCTTTGGAATATGCTACCCTATATTTTCACTGTCAAAGAAATGACAGTCTTTGAGTCCTATTTAATTTTCCAGCTATAGAATGTGTTGATTAAGTATTAAAATTATTATTATTATCATCACTGCAATCATTGTCATCATTAATTGTGTTTAAAGGAAACCTTGGAAGGCATAGGTGACCTGCTGGCAAGGATTAGCCAGTATGGAATGTACAGTGGATGAGTTTTGCTCTCAGCAGTAGGCAGTGGTATAATTAACAGAAATTGCCCATGTGCAGTTCATAAGACACTGTGATAATTAAGTTCATCAGAAAGACATGGGATGTTTTGGAGCTTTCCATAAATCACTACTTTGTGGAACTTCTTCAGTTGACTACCATGTCTAATTCATGGGCATAGTAGGGATTTTCTTTTATTTATTTTATTTTATTACATGATCACCAAAAACTATTAAACTATTAAATGATTTTGTGTGAGCAGTGTAAAAATTATTAACTAAGAGATTCTCATATTCTAAACATAAATTTCACTTTCTCACGGTTGGTAACAGTCATCAAAATGTTTTTGAAATTCTCATGTTCATTGTCCACTAAATATAGTCTGCCTTGTAGAAAGTCTACATGTAATAAAATCTCAGACTGTAGTTGATAAACATAGATAACTAAAATCCCAAATGAGTATCACTGACTCATATACTTTATGTCTCAGAAAATCTTTTTGACTGACATGTCCATAACATCTGTGGCCTTGCCTTTATGTAAATACATGTGAGTAATAATATAAACTTGAATTTGCAGAGAACTCAAAGCCCATTTCCAGAGATTAAGCATATTTGCATTCCCATAAAAGTTTGTTTATGAATATTATTAAGACTAGAACAATGAACAAATTAAACACAGTAATAATTTTCCACACAGAGATGAACAAAAGATTTCTTAGAGATTCAAGTGAACACCACACCTCATGGAAAAAAATCACAATAAATACCCAAATCAGTGTTTTTCAAGTGTTAATGGTAAAAGAATACCTGTGGAATATTATTGATTTCATATTTGATATATATATATATATATATATATATATATATATATATATATATATGTATACACATATATATATGTATATATATATACACATACATATATAATTTAAATTACACTTACTTGTTTGTGCCTGTATCATACCACATATGGAAGCCAGAGGAAAATATACAGAGTGGGTTCTCTCTATCCACTCTGTAAGTACCAGGGATCTAAAATAGGTCCATATGGATCCATCTCATTGACTCATGAAACATTATTATAAAGAAAAATTCCAAATATACTTTGGAATGCATGGCTAATGAATTTTTGCTACTGATTCTGATGTGTATGCTTTGCTTACCAAGGCTTTAGCCATTCCATTTTGAACCCTAAGTTCTTAAATTCCATGTTCTTGATCTGAAAGCAAGTGCTTTTCCTGAATGGAATTTGGAAGTTTCAAGAGTTGAAGTCTTAGAAGTATAACCTTTAGATCCGTAAATGGACTATTACCCTTCATTGTAAGGAAACTGTGGAGTTTGGTGAATTTCAATCTGATTACTAATATAACTTATGTTATAATGTAGAACTCGAATTCATTCTTTCACATTTATGTCTGTAACAATGTTTGTCTGTGCCCTTTTCTCAACCCAAATAGTCTTTATATCAGTTTCTTCAAGTAGCTTGGATCATTCTTGAATCAGTATAATTCAATAAGCTTGACATTTTTTTCTTAGTAGTCACAATTTCTCTATATTTGCTTTAAAGATAGTTTTTGTGGTTACATATAAAAGGCAACTTAAGTTTTTACATCTATTTATTTGTGTGTGGAGGGAAAGGGGGTGTCATGTGCCATAGTATATCTGCGTGGGTGCCAGAATACATTTTTCAGGAGTCAGTTCCCTGCTAAGCTATCCTTTCAGCTCAAAGAGTAACTTTTATACCACACAGAAATTTCAATAAAACAGAATTTGTAATGCAACAATCAAGCTGTCTCAAATAGGAGGGTCTGAGATTGTGTGTTTAGTTACCAGATATAGATCACAGGAGTCTATTATGCTAAATTATTCTGTCTTGTAGTCAAAACTAAAAGTCAGAACTTTTTAAAAAAACACATCTCAATTCATTTACTGTTTGAAAAAAGAGAATTAGATCACAGCCTGCTTGTCTGAAGTCATCTCATTAGTAAAAATTTTATTAGGAAAAATAATTATTTAAACCAAAACGACAATTTCAAATATTGTTATTATTCACTGTTCCTCCTTTCATCACCTCACTAGGCTGTTTATTAAAGACCTGTTGCTGTTTTAAAAAATGCTTTCTATGACTGCCAACTGATCACATGATTAGATTAACTTGGCAAAAGACAATTCTGATTCTTAGTGCAATATTCCTTTCTTGAAATATCACTGCTGGGTGGTGGTGGCGCACGCCTTTAATCCCAGCACTTGGGAGGCAGAGGCAAGCGGATTTCTGAGTTAGAGGCCAGCCTGGTCTACCGAGTGAGTTCCAGGACAGCCAGGACTACACAGAGAAACCCTGTCTCGTAAAACCAAAAAAAAAAAAAAAAAAAAAAAAAA
>JANHMN010000005.1:48532399-48551733 GCA_030674055.1 Rhabdomys pumilio
AAAAAAAAAAAAAAAAAAAAAAAAAAAAGAAATATCACTGAACTAACAGCATGCTTTACAGTTCGTTGTGCATCATCCTTTTGCTTCCTCTACGAGTGCTCAGGCATCTTGGTGATTCTTTGATTTTTACAGTCTTCCTATTTACCTCACCTATCTTCAGTTTCATCAGCGTATGGTTGTACTATGTAATCTAATAAAGATGAGACTCTTCTCTAATTTCTGTGTTTCAGATTTTGTTGTTTCACAAATTTTCCCCTCTATGACTGAGAAGGTCTACAACAAATACAGAACCAATCCAGATTGCAGGCTTTCCTCAGGGGGCTCAATGTCTAATTTGTTCATTAAGAATTCATGCCTTTGGTATTTCTCTGCCCCTTCTTCAACCTCCTCTTCCTTGTTTATAGAAAAGCTCAGGCAGCTTTCTGTGTTAATAGGCTGGGTCAATGATGGCATTCTGCCTCTGGGAAGTGTTTACTCTAGAGAAAACATGAAGAACTCCTTTGGTCTAAGTCATTTAGAATATGACATAAACCATCTTGGGTTAAAAAAGATGTCTGAAGTCTTGATGTATGTCTAGACAAAATTTTATGTTTATAAAACAAATAAAGGGTCACTACAATTCCTTAATTACCCACTAAATATTTACTAGACTACTGATAATTTGATAGTCATCTTTCTTTCCAAGAATATGCTTAACATAAACACAATCATTTCTGCTTTTCCTTATAAATGCCTATTCTTGAAGCATTCATTTTCCAGCCCTTCTATAGCAACTTAAAATAATAAGCCTAGAGCAAAGTAAATATGTTATTTCTCCTTCCAATACTGTTCGTGTCTATGTTGGAAAATGATAGGTATAGAGGGATCAGGAGTCAAGTAGCTCCCTGATTCTATTTGGTCTGTTTGATCATCTCCATGTACTTACATCTTGCTGTAAATTTTGTGTCAGAAATCACTACCAGGCATGGTGATTCACATCTAACAATTTGGGAGTTTGAGTCAGGAGAATTTTCATAAGTTCTAGGCCAGCCAGTGCTGCATAGTGAGTTACAGGCAAGCCTGGGCCCTAGGCCATAATGTAAGATCCTAAACAATGTCTCAAGAAAAAAATAATGAAAGAAAGAAAGGAATAAGGGGAAAGGGAAGGGAGGAGGAACTAAGAAATAAAGAAAACATGCCTTGACACAAAGCTCTCTGATCTTTTCTTGATTATGGTCAGTTAGTGCAGAGATGCTACCACAGCTAGTAGGAATCCCAGCTAGTGGGAATCTCTGTTGAATGCAGTTGTTCAGTCATTTATTCTTCATTTACTGTTTACATAGAGTATACTTATAGAGCAACATGCTAAGTACAAAGTAGTAGTAATACTGGAAGTACTGATGACAATCTTAACCTTGATTTGGGTGAAAATTACATACCCAAGTCAAAGAACTGGCTGTGGTACCAATTCTCTGAACATCATCACTCAAAGAAAGCAGAAGAGTTTGGATATGTTTTAAACATAAAGCAGGCATAGTAGTTCAGGGTTTATTGTATTTAGTTACCTTGAAGAAATGAACTACCCTTGTCTTAACATCAACATCCTCACCTATGAAAAGGTGATATAATAGTATTGAATATCTATGCCCCCTCACTCCATGAACAACATGTGTTGGAAACTTCTTACCCAAGGCCTCATTAATGTTAAAGGAGTGGGTCAGTTATCATGTAAGGTATTGTCAGGGTGGACTCCTGATGAACTGGTGAATATAACTTCCTTGCTTTTATCTCATGTGTGTATGCTTTTGCCCCACCATGTGATGAAACATAAACACTCTTCTCAGATGCCAGAACTGCATCTTTGGACTTTTTAGTCTCCAGAGCCATAACGACTTTTCTTTCTTTTCAAATTATTCAATCTGTAGTACTTCAGTATGGAAGTATATCATAAGCTTTGACTACATAGTATTGTTCAATGATTAAATTGAAATTTCATACTGGGTAGAAAGCATAATATATACCTATATGATGATAAAATTGTTATTATTAATATGGTGGTGTTAAATTTGGTTTGGACTTGCAAGAAATTTTAGGAACAAACAGATTGTTGTGACTATCCTAGTCAGTTAACATTACAGCCTTACATAGAGAATTCTTAGTAGAGAATGATGGTGAATTCAAAATCTCATAGATGCCCATGGTGCTGAGAATAAGTGTTTGTTGAGGATTAGGCCAAGACAAGACATACATTCCATGCATCTAATGCTTAGAAAGGATGTAGAAGAGGAAGTAGAAAGAATGGAAGAACAAGAAGGTAAGAATAAGAGCTAGGAAATGCCATCTTCTGAGCATGAGACAACACTGCAACCATGAACTCACTGAAGTTATAGTTGCCAGCTCTGAACTTGCACAATAAATGGCCTGTTAGAAACAATTAGGTATCAATAGAAGAAGGGCACATCAACCCTCAAGAGACCACTGGCTGTGATTCATGCTGTTGAAATGGGAGTTATTACTTTAGGTTGTGTACTTTGATGAGCCCAGAAGACTCCAGTAAATAGTTTCATATTCATGGTCAGATGGGCTGGTTAAACTTGGTGGGTCACAAAAAAAAAAAAAAAACCCAAAAAGACATGAATGAATATATGAATGAATGGGAAAGCATTTTGTAGAAAGGTAGGGGTTAATGGAATGTCTAAGAGAAGATGAAAGTGTGAATCTGTGAATGTGAGAGTAATATGAATGCAGAATGCATTATATACATGTATGAAATTGTCAAGAAATCTTAATTAGTAAAAATATTAGAGGCTAAAATAGAACACTAAAGAGAAAAGTCTTATGTTAATAAAGTTAATGAATACCAAATATTTAAGCAGGCATGCTTAGATGACTTGTATTCAAATGACTAATAAAGTTTCACATTAGTAAGTATAGTGAGCCAAAAAACACTTTCATAATTATACTCCAAATAAAGTTGCTAGTGTTCTATTTTCATTCCTGTAATTTCTAGCTAATTACTTTTCTGCATTATCATTTCCTATCACATAAAGCCATGATTTACTTTAAGTACACTATTGAGACGTGGCCAAAATATATCCACCCATTCCTTAAATGAAATGATTACACATGAGGTGCACTCCCTCTCAACTCTGCACTATGACTAAAGTCTTCCCTTGCTATATTTGAACTTAAGGTTATTCTCTTGCATTCATGAATAAAACTAAAAGTAGACCTGTTATTTGTCGCTTCATGCATTGGGTGAACCTTGTTACCCTAGCTGTGAGAATGAACTGGGCACTAGATTAGTAATTTTCTTTCAACACAATGTGACTTTCCAAGTAAGGCATTATTTTTGGAGCTATCAAAGTGTAGTTTTCAGTTATTCGTTTCTATTTTCTGCTTTTGATCATTCTTGATAGACTTAGGAAGAGTGAGTTTTAAAAGACTGGTCTAATGTTTATGAAGCTTCATATATGGATACCTGGGTGACATAATGTTGGCCACAGGGTTAAGGCCTATGAATATTAAAAGTTGTACAAGTTCACTGGCACTTACAGATTTTTAAAATAATTTCTCCTTACAGATGAATCTTGAGAAAATCAAATTTAAAATGTGCAAATCATTAAAAAAAGACAGAAAGTTCTAGTTAGCTCAATGTTGTAGTGACTATATTTTTTGTCTCAGATTTTTGGAAATAGAATTAGAAAGTGGAACAAGAGCCTTTGTAAACTACTAATTTCGTAAAACTTCCAAAATACATTTGTTATCTGTGGTATTATGTGGGTATATGAGTCCTCATTCAATTACAATTATCAGAAAATAAAGCATTTTTCCAAAATTATGTAATTTACTGAAATATTGGACATAAGTGTGACTTTAAATGAATAGCAATATATGTCTCCTTAATGTGATTTGTCATCTAAATGTGCATATTCATAATTCCTGTTAATATTCACTAAACACCAGTGTATCTTCAAAAACTATATTGAAACTCACAGTACATGCATCTGAGTCACCATTAGCTGCTTAATTGAGCCTTTTGCTTTCCTGGCTATTTGTATTTCAACTTTATCTATCTTTTGAGGGAATTTGGCAAAAGAGGGCTTGCCACTCTTTTTCTATGCTCATCTTTCTTAGGAAAGACTCACAAAAGGACATGACTAATACACTTTGTGCAATCGAGGCCATTTTACATAGAAGGGAGAGATATTGAACACAAAAGCTGTGTGTGCTGGCTTAATTATGGAGAGTTTGCAAAATATGTTTCTTAAATACCATGGACAGAAATTCAAACTAGAAACTTTACAAAGTACCTTATTAATTCTGCCCAGTCATCCTATGTGTGAAGTGTTAAGTTCACTTTATAGATGAGGAAACAAAGTCAGAGTCATTAAGTTCTTTGTTTATAACACAAACTCATATGTGGTGATATGAGGGTCTGAGTCTGGGGCTCCCTAATTTGAAAGCCTATTGTTTTTTTCACTTTGACTATAGATCTTTAAGCAACTTCTTACAGCCACATTATACAAGCATCGTATTTCTCTTTCTCTACCTCAATATGTAAGGTTCACAAAGAGGGGGGGGGGAAGGGGGAGATCATCTGTATTTTTCAGTTCTATAACTCCAGGGCCAAAAAAGGTTTCTGGTATGTTATAGGAAGTAATCATTTTTGTTAATTTCAAATGAGATGGCTATAAAAACAAAATAGGAGGAAAATAGGCAATTTTTCTATGTGGTACCAAAATATCAATGAAGTGCTCTAGGGATGGCGGGCCATAGGGAGAGATGATTGTAGGCTAGTGACAATATAATAGTGTGAAACAAACCATAGATTATCAAAAGAGTACAGGCTTACACCTCAGGGTTGTGTATAAATCAATATAATTGGAGGGGAGGAATATAGCATTATAACTTATACTCTTCTTTATGTTTTACTCTTCCTTTTAAAATTTCATCATGCTTACTTACTTATTTATTGGTTTTTATTTGACATAGAATCTCACTGTGTAGCTCAGGCTGACTTTAAATGAGATTCTCCTGTTGCAGTTTCCAGAGTTCTGTGATTACAGAAATATTCCACCTATCTGATTACACTTTTCTTATTTTATTACAGCTATATTATTGTTGTAATACATATGATATAATAAGTAATAATATGTATAATATTATAATACACACAGTAAATATGATACATATATGTTGAGAGTGTGTCATAAATTTTTTGATACTGGTATGTGCACAAAGTCTTCCATGCCAGAAGAAGAAATAAACTAAAGCAGCCATCTATAATTTATTGTTCTGCCTGCTAATAGATACACACAAAATGAGGTGGTGTTGGTATTCCTGCTGTTGATGCTAGGAACTAGCATATATGTGGAGGGTGTCAGAACAGGTTAAGGAGACTACTAGATAAAGAATAGGTAAAAGGATTTTCAGGCAGAGAGAAAACTTACATAGAAAAATATATAGAGTTGTAAAAATAACTTATTCACCAGATGTAATTGTTATCTTGGAGGCTTACTGCTTAATAAACTCTTTCTAAACTCTGGCTGCCTGGTTCAATTCAGCTGTTCTGGCCCAAAATTCTCTCTAAGCTGACCAATTCGAACTGGCTTCTCTCAGCTTCTGACTGAATTGCTCTGCCTGGTTTGGGGGTGTGGAAATTGCCACACAAATCATTCAGATACCCATCTCAGTCAAACAGGGTTGATTTTGTGAATACACACCCTAAGATTGATTGATCCAGAATGGATTGTAGATTTCTAGAACTAAACTGCAACCTCCAGCTAGAATTCTATAGAGCTTTTTAAGTCTGAAATAGAATAACATCTGTGTCAAGTTCTTTCACCAATCAGGATTTAGGTATAGAGGATATCCTTATGAACATATCTTTGATGTACATTTATTTCTGTTCTCATTGGTTGGAGTATTTGTCTGTGGTGGGGGACTTGTTTTGCCTAACATTCATGTTTTAACTTGCCAACCAGGATTTAGTTACCCACATGCATGTCTCTTTCTGACAAGTAGGATGCCAATTCCCAAATATGTATTGAGAACTTAAAACTTTACTCAACCCCTACACAATGTGGAAGTCTTATTCCAAATGGCTCTTATATTGGTACATGTCTCTTTTTTATGTTGGAGTCCATCCCAGAGGCAGCTTACAAAGGCAAGAAACCATAAAAGCTCATACATAGGTACAGGGAATGCTGCTGGGCTATTGGTTCTGGTCTAGGCTTATTGTAGCTAACTATACAAAGCAGTTCTCACTGATTTCTATTGTGATTGATTTTTCAATAACTCCAAAACACAGAACATGACAGAATATGCAACCAATATGGGAAGTTTTCTAGTAACAGGACATGAGAAATTTTCCTTATAACATTAGTAACAACACACAGTGGTTGGCTAGACAGTCAATGGTTACCTAGGCTCTAATACTTGGCCTCAAACTAACTCTGGCAATCTAATCAAATATTCTGACTCTTTCTCATTCTCTGGGTCATTCTGTCTTTACTTAAAATCTGTCTCTGTAAAACTGTCCTGGTAAAACTCTCTCTCCTCCTTCTCTCTTTGTGCTGTTCTAAAGTAACCTGACGTTCCTGTGCTGTTCTCATGAGAGGTAGGAATATGCTATCTCTGACTCATTCTATCAAATCCTTTCTGATTTATCACTCTGTCTGCCCCTCAATTAGCTTCCACTTTCAAACATGGATTCATCCTTCTACAAAGTAACCTTACCTACATTGTTAGAGTTTAAAAGTTTGTACTAAGGGTATGTATTACACTGGTTTAGAAAGCTGGCAGTAGTAAGTACTCCTTTAGGTTCTATGACCTCACCAGCTATAGGTAGTTAACTGGGTTTACAGTACCAATCATGTATTTCCTCTAATTGATCAGGCCTTAAGTCCAATTATTGCCTGTTGACTACCTCCAAGATATAAATGCCATTAGTGTACATTTGAAAATATCCTGCCATGCTGATGATTATTGCAGTTCATAGTCAATACAGCTGGGCAGAACTAGTGATTGTTTTCCTTGTTGGCAGCCTGCACTGTTCCTGGATATGAAAGACTTTTAACTGGAGGCAATAAACTAATCTTTACCTTCCTTTGGAGGATATGATGGAGATAGTTACAGCTTTGAAAATGGTTTCTCTAAAGGAGTACAAGACAACATGCATAAATAAGGACTCATCACCAGATTATGATGAGAGGCCATCTAAGAGGAAAGACAATTATCTAAAGAAGTAGAAGTGGTGTCCTGAACTCCGTGTAAGGGAGAATTTCACAAAATATTATATGGCCAGTCTTGTCTCTTACATGCTTACAAAGAGTAAGATATGAGAAGACTACATATTTAGGAGTAGCAAACAATTTTGAATATGTAGCTTCCATAACAATCAATAAAAGGAACAATGAGGTGGATACATTCTACACTACTGAAAATATATGAGTCAACGGGAGTATCCAGAATCAGAATTTAGGGAATATATATATATATATATATATATATATATATATATATATATTCATTGAAGTCTGACTAATCCAACAATGACTGTGAACAGAACATCTAAAAATCTAGTAGTCCTACAAGGCTGGGCATCTCAGATTTTCTTCTGCATGTGCTGAAATCCTGAAGAAGTAGGCTCCAATGTCAGGGAAGGAATGGGTGTGCTAACAAGGTGAGGACAAGCAGCCAAAAACCCAAACCTTCCTTCTTCTATTGTCCCTATATAGGCTTTCAGCAGAAGGTATAACCCAGATTAAAAGTATATCTTCTCCCCCATCAAGATCTGCATCAAAACCCTATGTCTTCCAGCTTCAAGATCTGGGTCACAGGTTATGGATTGCAGTTCACTCAAGATATAGTCAAGTTGACAACCAACAATAGCCATCACAAGGGAAAAAATAGAAAGGTGCCTAGAAGAAACAACAAGTTGAAGCAAAGGTATTTTCAGACTAGGTGCAACCTGAGGGAGTTTAGATTTGTGTGCAGAACAAAGGAAGTTGAAACTGTTGTGAGAGAAGTGAAAGGAAACATCTTGAAAATAATCTTTGGAGAATGCTTGAAAGACCAGGAAAGAGAAATGGGGGTCTTTGAGTTGAAGGTTATTTAAGATGGTATGGAGGAGGTGCTTTTCCCTTGTGGGATGTCAGTGGAGTAGGAAGATAAGCTGTGTGCTTTCTCTGCCTCTCAGAGCCAGTAGGCTTTTATCCCAGTATCTGGCTCCTGAGTCTTGATTGGTAAATTGAACATTTGGGAGTTTGCTTTAAAAACAACAATGCTACATTGGACTCCCTTATCTGGACCTCATAAAGTGATGGACACTGGAGTACCTTGAGAGAGAACAGCCCCCAGAGACTCATATATTTCAGTGCTTGCTCCCTAGTTAGCAGAACTATTTTGATGAAGAATTGATGTGCAGCCTTGTCAGAAAACGTGTCCCTACAGGTGTAGTCATTGAGGCTTTAAAGGCCCATATCAGGCTCAGTCTTACCTTCTTTCTGCTCCCAACTTGTAAATGAGGCTGTAAACTCTCAGCTACTTCTCCAATGCCATGCTACCCTGTGTGCTGCTATTTTCCTTCCATAATGGTGTTGGAATAAGGAAGCCCTGATTAAATGCTCTCTCTTTTAAGTTGCCTTGATTGTGGTGTCTCCTTGGAGCAATTGAAAAGTAACTAAGACAGATGCTTAACACTGCAATGGCATGGACTCAAACCAACCTATCATCTAATATCTTCTGTGTACCTCTTGGATGGAGGACACCCCTGGAGTTTTAGCTTATCTGGATCCTTGCTTAAGATGTAGTCTACTGGACTGTGTGTTGTTCCTCCTCTTTTCTGTCTGTACCTGACTTGTTTCTTCCTGCTCCTGACTTGTTTCCTGCTCAGAACCTATTTAGCTCTCCATCTTGAAGCTGCAGTGTTACTCTCAAGTCACCAGTGGTTCCCTTAGGTACTGGTGTGGTTCATTATCTTATCAATGCAGACTCAGTCCACTTCTGAAACCTCTTGAAATCTGCTGTAACCTCTTACACTGGTCCTTATTCTGTATACATACATACATCTGCTGTGTGATGTGATGTGGGACTGTGAAAGGATAGCTTGGTTCCTGGTCGAGCATAAGCCTCAAGAGATCTTCATATTAGTGAGATACCTAAAGGCCAGAGGGCATAGCCAATTAAGCACTCCTCCCCAGACCCCCTCCCTCCCTATTTAACTCAGGCCTGCCCTGATAAATGGGGGTGGGGGTGGGGAGTATAGCCACATCTTCTTTCCACCATGACAATAAACCTTTTAAAACCATGGACTTCCTCGTGTCTTTGGGCTCCACAGTGGAAAACTATGGAGGAGGCATTTGACTACTGAGCTGCTGCTTAATCTCCAGCTAGAAGACTTCTTTACCTTCCTGCCATGGAGGCCACCAACTAAAGCAAGCTAGCTGACCCAGCCAAGCGAGGTCTGTAACCAAGAGTCTCCTACTTGAGGGGCACTGCCGAAGCTTCTCTCCTTCATCTCTCTCAGCTGCAGCTTGGTCCAGCCCATATGCCCTCGAATCTCGGTTCTTCCGCGGCTCCCAGCAGCATCTGGGAGCCCAAGGACAGAGACCACCCGTCTCCCGGTCAGCTGCTTCAGCTCGGAGACCACCACTCCAGAGCTCTGCCCCTGCGGGACTTCAGACTGAGATCTCTCCACACCTGGGAGGAGTCCAGTGGCTTCTCATAGCCCAATGTCTGCCCAGCACCTTATTAGAGGAAACTTAGTCAAATTCCCATGCTTCTGCCTCCCTGAGCTATGACAGACATGCAGAAATCACCACACAGCCCAACAGGCCTCACACCCATGTGCGAGCTGCAGCCCCACAATGTGAGAGTAATATTAACTAAGAAAGGAATTTTAAAGGTTGCATTTGCCCCTGCCAGGGTGCAAAAATAGAGAGATTATATGACCAATTCCTGTCATTCCTATTTGTTTCTGGAAAAGCCACTTACCACAGAACAGAAGGCCTTAGCCATGCCTTATGACAGAGCTAATTCCTAGTCTACTAGTATAAAATTTTAATGGAAGACCTTCCTTCCTCTAAGGCTACAGAAAAGGTTAAAAGAGAGGATATGAATATGGTAACAAAACTGTGTTTTCATACAAAGTGGCAGCAGATGACTGCTAAGGAATCCATGGAAGTTGAAATCAACGTTCAATAAATCTAAATTAGCATCAATAATCTGCTACAGAGGCTCAGTAAGAGAAGAGGCTATAAGGGATTTTATTTATTTTTGATATTCCCCTTAGTATCTAATACATTGTAACATGGTAGGGTCTCAGTAACCATAGACTGTTTATTTGATATAATCATTATCCTCAAATAACTTATAACAGAGAATATTTAAATAATATTTTCTGTGTCTGGTGACTTCCAAAGAGATGATATTATTAGTAAGTGTTATGAATTTTTTAATTTTTAAAAAAACATTTTATTGGATATTTTATTTATTTACATTTAAGATGTCATCCCCTTTCCCCATTTCCCCTCCCTAGAAAAGCCCTATTCCATCTCCCTCCTCCTTTTTTCTTTTACATTATTTTAATTACATGCAAATATTAAGGTCAGTTCTCAGTTGAGAGACTAGCAATACAATAGGTACAAATACTCAAGGAACAAGCAGGGCAATAAACAAAATTCTGTAAACACTCCTGTGATCATTGTTTCTAAGGGCTTATCAGGATGACTAAAATATCTGAGCCAACTTCCCTGTCCTAGTCCAAAGTCATTTTCATGTCTGAAGCCTATTTTCTTGTCCTATCCTAAAATTTAAATTTCTGTCTCAAATTACTTCATTGTTCTAGCCTAATGTCAGATCCCTGCCTGAAGCCTACTTTCTTGTCCTTGGCCAATGTCATCTTTCTGCCAAGCATCCCATTTCCTTGTCCTTGGCTTGTCAGATTCTTGCCAAGCAGCCTCAAAAACTAACCACCTCTCCCAGTTTTTTATTTCATAAACAAGACTGAACCTGTATTAGGTCATTCTGGCAAGAATGCTTCCTTACCCATCATGAAATGTGCAGTATCAAAAGCAATACACTTCTGTCTTAGGTTGGTAAGGCTCTGTGTAGAATCTTACCTGTCTTTACCAGCCTGTTAATTTAATAACTCTGTCGGGGGTCCATTTTCAGATTCAAGCCATGTACTTTGGTTTCAACATGTTGATGTTGTTAGACACAAGATTTAACATGATGGGCAGGAATAAAAGTATTCTCAGGACAAAAAGTGTTAGCATGATCAAGGTATATATGCCATTCTTGAAGCTTGACCAAAATAAAAAACCTCAGTCCATGGATAATTTTATCAGCAGTATCTACTGCATTAATGCTTAACAGAGCAGAATTCTTGAAATTCATAAGCTCACTGTGTAAAGTTAAAACATCCAGAGAGGTGTTAGAATTATGCCAAATACACTGCAAGTGTCTTTAAATTTTTTCCTAATTAAAATGACTACTACTGTACATTTTAGAACTAACATCAATTCAATGTTATTTGGTATAACACTCAATATGGTTCCTTTACTCGTAATCTCTGAACTTCTGCCAATAATTTGAGTAGGATGAAGAGCATCAATCAGTTCATCCAAATGCCTATCTAAATCTTCTTGTATATTCAATACATTAGTAGCATTTTTTTGGCTGGATTTAAGCATACCAACACAATTAGAAAGTGTACAATCAATGAAACTTACATTAAATACTGTAGAATAAACAAAAGTAATTTTAACTTGACTCCAGCTGTACATGTAGTGGAGGATTGACTTGTCATGCATCTGTGAGAGAGGAGGACCTTGAAGGCTGGATGCCCCAGTGAGGGGGAATTCTAGGATAGGGAGATGGGAGTGTATGGGTGGGTAGGGGCACAGCCTCATAGAAATAGGAGGAGGTAGGATTGGATAAGGGGTTTCTGGGGGGATGGGGAAAGGGTATAACATCTGAAATGTAGATGAGTAAAGTGTATCCAATAATAAAAACCAACCAACCAAACAAACAAACCAAAACCAAAACCAACCAACCAACCAACCAACCAACCAAACAAACAAACAAAAAAACCAGATAATGGACCTGGCTATCACAGTCGAACACTTGAAACTTTTTGGCAACAATTTAACATTACCCATATTACTGGGATTCCTTATCAAGGAGTAGGGACTGTGGAAGGGGCCAATGGAACTTTAAAACAATATCTTCATGAAATAAAAAAGGGGAGATATATCCTTGTATACCACAAATTTATTTAAATCATGTTCTTTTTATTTTAATTTTTTAAAAATTTGGATGCCAAGGAACTCTCTGCTGAGTGTCTATGGTACTCTACAACTAGGCATACTTATGCACAGGTGAAAAGGAAGGATCCACTTACTGACAAGTCATGATCCAGATCAGGTATTTAATATGGGGAAGAGGGCATGTTTGTGTTTTTTCCTGCAGGATGCTGAAGGAGCATGGTGGCTTCCAGAGAGGTTGATGAGACATGCTGATGCTAGGACAAAGAAGTATGCTCACCTGTGAGATTGCTGAGTACTCTGACAATAGTGACTGAAAAGCTGTATTGGACATATGTTCCTGACCCACCACTGCTTACCTATACCCCTGATGGGACAAGCTGCCTTGCCTCAAGTTTTTAGAACTTGTGGGACAGAGAATCATAAAGAGAAGTTATAATGACTCTTGTATTGTTCTTAAATGTAACCAGTTATTCAGACTCAATCAGTGTTGTGGATTTAAAAGTAGGTATACTAAATTGACAGAATGTAAGATGAAGTATGGTCTCTATCTGGGTCTTGATGTACTCATAGGATTTAAAGCAAACATTGCATTAAACTAAAACTGGGTTTATGATGAATTAAAAATACCTGATCACTGTAGACATTCTGTTAGAAAATTAACAGAATTGTTGGCTTGTACCATAAATCCTTACTTAGGAGGCAGAAACAGGAGAATGTCAAATTTTGGCTAGTCTAGATTATATAGTGAGCTCCAGATCAGTTTATGCTGTCTAATATGACCCTTTGTTACAACAGAAGGAACAAATAAAGGAAGGAAGGAAGGGAGGGAGGAATGGAGGGATGGAGGGAGAGAAGGAGGAAGAAAAGGAGGGAAGAAGAGAGGGAGGGAGGGAGTGAAGGAGGGAGGACAGATAGATGAATTGATAGATGGCTGGATGAAAATGAGACAGGGTACCTAACATAAGCCTAGATGAGATTTTTAGTAATAATTAATTTAACAGCATTTTTTCAAATTGAACATGAAACTAATTATTTGGCAAAATTTGAAAGGGAAGATGAGGTATTTGATTATGGCAGCATTTCTAGATTGTAGTTCTATTGTGACTACATCATTAAAATGTAGATTGTGTAGTTTAGCATTGAAGACAATTCACATTATGGCTAACTCCAAAGACCTTCATGTTTGTTTTCAACTCAGGTTAGAAGCCATTTAGCATACTACATACATTTTAATCTCTGTTTTGTGACTTATAATATTTCCTCCACCTTCACTGTAAACTGTATCAATGTCTTTGTCTACTTTTAAAAAATATTTTATTCTTTTGAGAATTTCATCATACATGAGTATTTTATTTATATAATTTTCACTTTCCCTCTTCCCTATCTAACTACTTCCTTCCTCCCCTCACTTTTTCTCAAATTTATGATCCAGTCTTCTTAAATCATTATCATTATCAAGACCTATCATAAATACCACTACCTTTTCTACAAAGACTTTCATAATTTATTTTTTTAATTATTGATATTAATTTTTATTTTATGTTGATGGGTGTTTTGTCTGCATATATGTCTGTTCAGTATGTGCATACTTTGTATTTGTGGAGGCCAGAAAAGGGTTTTGGATCATCTGGAACTAGAATTATAGATGGTGGTGCACTGCCATTCGGATGCTGTGTATTGAATTCAGGTCCTCTGGAAGAGTAGCCATTGATTTATCTGTTGAACTGTATTGCCACTCCCTAAATGTGAGTTGTTCTTGTTATTCCATTCCAAACCTTTATTTTCTCTCTTCTATTACTTTTCATGATACTTAAGACAACTTATGCAAGGTTACAATATGGTTATTTGGAAGGTAATAATTTTCACCCTTATTTTTTTAACCAGAACTGAGTTTCCAATTACTTGGTTATAAAATCTGAACACAGTTATTTCATCTTATTCCTTTCAGCATTTAACATCAGCAATCTGTGAGATAGACAGACACAGAATTAAAAAGAGGAGAGGCATTAGTGCAGCGTAGGCAGTAACAATGTAAGTGTTATCAGAGGCTACCAGGATTTGGGGTGTGCCTGATGCCATATCTGGATTTACGTGTCTTGGGAGATGGAATTGACAGAGAAATATGACTGAAGTAAGTACAGAAATATCATTTACTAAGGAAGAATACATTTACAAAAGAGGAAGTGGGCTGGAACAAGGAGAACATTTAGTAACTCAATGGCACCTGTACAAAATGGATTGGTACTTTAATAGGTCATTAGCCTAGCAAAGGGATTTTGAGTCCTTGAATAATGTGGATTTCTGGTTCCTGCTCTATCTGTTACTAGGTGGAAGCTTGAAGGTATATGTTGGGGGAATAAGGGGTATAGAGGTGAGGGTTATGGTGGTGGTGCATTGTCCAGTCTTCCCTGATGTTAAAGGATTTGCTTTTTGGTATGCTAATTTTGAAGTCTTTAGATAAGATTTTGTAAACTTCTCTTCCCTTCCTTCCCAGCCTTAAAAAATTCAGCTAATAGGAGACTAGGCCAAGATTTATCTTGAAGGTTTTACACTAACCCTTCTTATCTTATACACATGCCATTTATTTTTCTTATCACTACTTGTATACAATTTCAAGATTTTTAATATCCTAATTAGATTTTGGGATTATGTTTGATTTATCAATATATAGAACAAGCATATATTTGCAAAATCAGAGAAAAAGGTAGCCTTACATAGTAGAAAGACTTTGAAATCAATCAGCTATGCATTTGAATCTTTGTCCTCACACATAGAGGCTATGTGTAATATTTTTCTACATACTCCATAAATATCAAGTCTTTTTTGTTGATTTCAGGCTGATTTTTTCCCTTTTGAGACTGATTTATTTTCTGTTATTAATTTTTGAGGCTGAAGGTAGGATAACAACAGCTGTCTTTTGCTCCAAGGGAAGGCCCAATGACCTAGGACAGAGCAGTTAACATTTCTGTAGATTGAATCCCTAACATTTCTATTATAGAAACGAGTAGTCAAATTTTATGTTAATATTATGGTAACTAGACATAGAGCCTTTGAGAGGTAATTAAGGTTAAGAGAGAGTGATGTCCCAAGATGGGATTAGTAGTTTTATAAAAACAGAGAGACCTAAGCACACATACTCTTTTCCACTCCTTCACCTCAAGACACAGCAGGAAGGTCCTCATCAGACTCTGTCTCCTTGGTACTGCATTTCCCAGTATCTAGATCTACAAAATCTACAAATTTCTATTGTTCATAAATTACCCAGCATGCAATATTATGTTACAGAAGAAAACAGATTAGGACAACATGTTCCATCAGTCTTTCTATAGCCAGAATCAAGCTTATCTGAGAACACAGGAAATGCAGAGGGAAAGACTGACATGGACATTGATGTTGACATCCTTCAGTCTGTTTTGTTTCCGTTGCCACCCAACCATGCTTTTAGTTTTGTGAGATAATGCACAAATTATTTCTTAAGTTAATTTTGGTTGGGCTCATTTTTCTTATAATCAAATAAGATTAAATAAATATACTGAATGGCGTTGGACAAGTTATGATTTTCAAATAACACAGCTGACCCTGCTGAGGGGATCAGCCACACCTTATATCCTATCTGCTACCTTCCCTACACTGCTGAGCTCCTATCATGTAGCAGTCCAAAAGAAAAGAGGGATAATAAGATAACTTTCCTCAATTACACCTTTATTCTCATCCAGTTCTTAAGCTAATCTGCTAAACTCAGCATCCCTCTCTCCTCTTTAAATTTAGATATTCTCTCTCCCCTGAGCTCAGAAACTCATATCCTGTAAAGTCTGTTTATGTAAGGAATTTCTGTTGTTTGTGTTGTTGTTGCATCTCTAACATGATACAACTTCCCCTACTTTGGGTAGCCAGTGTTATTAAAGGTCCAGCTTACCTGAAATATATCTGTGGTGACCCAGCTTTCTATCTACTGGCAGGTACACTCTCTGTAACTAAGCTCTATAATGGTCTGTGGCTCCTCTTCTCCCTATCATTAGGGGTCATTGGAAGGTTCTCACATGTATAAAATAACCATGAGAACATTTGGATAACTATCAGTGTTTGGAATAGAGAAATAAAGGGTCACTGGAAAGATAGCTCAGTATTTATGTGCACTTGTAGAAGACCAGAGTTTGGACTCTAGTACCCACATCAGGTAGCTCACAACTGCCTGGAATTCCAGGTCCAGGAGATCTGATATTGTCTTTTGTACAGCAAGTACCTGCACATACGGCACACACAGCATACACTGCACACATGGCACTCAATGACACACACACACAGACAAATAAAAATAAAGAGATTTTTGTTTAAAAGACATAATATTAGTGTCTTTCAGTAAAAAGGATGCTGTTTACTGTGATTGCGTTGTCTTTAGAAAACAAAGAAACACTATTCAAGCAACATTTATAAGCTCTGGGGAAAGTGTAAGTCCATGCCCAAACCATTATACTTAAATATCTCACTATCAGACTTCTCTCTAATGGCTAAAAACCACAGACATTTTTTCTTTCTTTTCTTTTTCAAAGAATATGAAAACCTACTTATTATTCCACCTGGAGTATGCAAGCGTTAGCATTTACTTTTAAGGTTGGTTCTTAAAAGCCTCTGTGTGTGTATGTGCGCACACACACACACACACACACACACACACACACACACAAAATGGAGTAAAGGTTTTTTGCTGTCTTATACATTCCTCATATTCACCTTTTCATATTGAGCACACATTGTAAATATGTTTTTAGAGCAAAGCATTTAAGAATCGGCAAATTTCAACTCCAGAACACTGCATTAGTCATTCAGAGGAGATGTATTTTTAAAGTCAGTTCAAATACTTGTCTCTGCCACATTCCCCCCCCCACTTCTTTCCTTATATATCATATTATATTTGATGAACCAGACACTTAAATGATAATTTGTGTTACCTGAGAAAGTTACTGCAATTGCCAAAGTAGCCTAATTTCTATGCCTGCCATCGTAAGAACCTAGAATCATTTGCATTATGTACAGATGACTCAATTATAGAGAGACTGTACATGAATGTGACTGTTTAGATGTTGGATGGGTGGAGAACCTGTTAATATATTTAAATGTATGCCAACCTGAGGAGATGCACTATAGTTTTACTCTTGCCCTTAGAAATCTACCTTAAAGTTTTCAAATGTATGGTTACATGCTTAATTCTCACCTGTTTTCTAGTAAGGGTCTGACATTAGGATGCACATTGTATTTGCAAGATTTTATTTTAAGGCCAAGAGATGAGCAAGCATAGTAGAGTAATATTTAGAAAGCAAGCATAGGGAGTTTAAACAATTGTTTCTTTTTGCCAGAAAGATGACCCTGCTCTTAATTTTCTCCATTTGTTTTTCACTGCCTAGAAATGCTAAGAAGTGCAGTACCTGTGAGGGTAAAATTGTTCTGTATGCTGCAGTCTTCTATGCAAGTGTATCTTGTATGAAAAACCTATCATTCATGGGTCTGTAAATATAGTTTCATATATTCAGTGGAGATCCTGACGTATTTGCCTTAATTTTTTTTATGACATCTGTGCAATATAATCCAGCCTCCTAAAAAATCCTTAAGATGCTTTTCCTCCTTACTGTATCTGTGTGAAAAGCAATTAGATTAACTCTGTATTCATACAAATATATGCTTTTAATATGTATAATTTGATGAAATCTAGCAAAGCCACATTCTTTCCAAATGAATCTCATAATGAGCAGAAGGTCTCTGACCACATTCTTTATTACTAGAAGAATAACAAATGCCTGAAAATGAGAGTTGCTGTTGGTGGCATCTGTTCTTTTTAACCTAGGCAAAGGGCTGAAATATCTTTCCATATGGAGATGCGGTTTATAGCTTTTTAGTTAATTTTAATAAATAAAGTTTCGAGTACAGCATATGACCTTTTTTCTTGCTATTTCTTATCTAACAACCCTATAACTATAGTTTGCTAAAGAGTTACACTGATTTTAATGATGATGATGAAAGTGAGTGTCTTAGTGTTTCTATTGCTGTGAAGAGACACCATGGCCAAGGCAACTCTTATAAAGGAAAACATTTAACTGGGATTGGCTTACAGTTTGGAAATTTAGTCCATTATTGTCGTGTAGAATGTATGGCAGCATGCAGGCAGACTTGGTGCTGAAGAGATAGCAGAGATATGTGGATTAGGAGGCAGAAAAGAAGAAAAATAAACACTGGGCCTAATTTGAGCATTTGAAACCTCAAGCTCACCCCCACTGACACACTTTCTCCATACCTTCCACAAACATTAGGGTCACCATTATATTATAAAAGAGTTGATCATTTTGAATATTTAAAAACTAACAATGAAAGAAGGAAGGAATGACGTATTCAGTGTCACATAGCCAATTAGAACAGTACAAACCTCAGCATAAAAGTCTGCTTGTTCAATTTTAATCCTATCTCACAGCAGTGGAAACAAGTCAGAGCACTTCCTATGTGAAGCCACACACAGACACAGTGTTGCTGACTAAAAGAAGGGTTAGGTGTACTGGGAGCACTGCAAGAACTCCGTTAATCTCAATGATGTCATAGATTAAGTGATTAAGTTCTCCAGAAGAGAATCCTGAAGGTTTCTCCTCAATTCACTATTTTAAGTAATAGCAATCTAGAAACAACATCAAAGAGCTAAAGTGCTGGCTTCTCATTCTCTGGCTACTTCTTTCACCATATAAAATCTATTCTTTCACACACATACTTCTGCCATGATGAGATGGCAGTCAGAGAGGTCCTTGGTAGAGCTACAGAACTAGTGACATGCTGCTTGGACTTTCAAACATCAACAGAGTGAGATAAATATAGATTGTAAAAAATATATCAAATATAATATAAAATATAGTATAGAAAGAAGACTACAACTCTTATGTTAGGGGAATGAAAACAAATGATTAGAATTATTGAAAACTGGAAGCTAGCAGAAAACTTAAAGAGCTAGAACTGAGATTCTTGAGATAAGTCCTGCCTCTCTCTCTTCCTGTCCCTCTTCTCTCTCTCTCTCTCTCTCTCTCTCTCTCTCTCTCTCTCTCTCTC
>JANHMN010000005.1:48551743-48612551 GCA_030674055.1 Rhabdomys pumilio
CACAGTTCATTATCTTCTCCCAGTGAAACCTGTTTTTCATCTTTCAGTCTCTTTTCTTTATTATTAACACCATTGCCTATTAAATCACCCAAAATGAAGACTTAGAGTCATTTTTTTGCCTAATTTCTCTGTCTTCCTTGGCATCTGAATTCAATCAGTCATTAACTCCTGTGAATTATGGTGTTGTTTAAATAGCACTGGAATTATCTTCAGATTTCTAGTCCTATAGGCACTGTTTGGATCTGGCTTTCCCATGTGTCTGGCTTTGACACTCCCTTTTCTGGGGTTGGAGTCTCACTACCGAGTTCAGGGTTGCCTGCAGCTGGAGATCCTCATGTCTTCTCCTGCTCCTCCTCCTGATCATTGGAATTAAAGACAAGTGCCACCCCTCTGTGGTTATTATCATTTTTATTAGTTTGAACTATTACAACAATAAAAACCCTCACTGAAATTCCAACATCCAGTCTCTCTGATCAAATCAGGAGTGAGTGACTCATGACTGTATTTCCAGTATGGTTGAGACTAGGGGAGACAGATCCTCATTGGATTGAAGTCCACTTGGCTACATAGAGAATTCCAAATCAGTTTAAACTAATGAAGTTCCATCTAAAATAAATAAATCAATTAAACAATCAAAAAGCAAAATAAAACTAATAAAACAACCAGGACCTCCCAAATGCTAAGAAAATTTTCTATTAATGAATTTCACTCCTATTCCCCAAAATTGGCTTCGAAATGCAAATCTGGCCAAGCTTCCTTTTTTTTGTAAAAACAAAAAAACAAAAAACAAAAAACAAAAAAAAAACCCAAAGAAGACTGCAATAACTCCCTACTTCTTAAAGAACATACCCAGCCTTTCTTTCTTTCTTTCTCTCTCCCTCTCTCTCCCTTTCTCTCTCTCTGTCTCTCTGTTTCTCTCTCCCTTTCTTTCTCTTTATCTCTCTGAACAAGTGCTCTATAGTCCATAATTCAAACCTAATTTTATGGGGTCTCCCTTGAGTCATCCAGGAAAAAAGATTTCCTCATTCCACTGCATTTATTTGCATAAAAAGTTTGCTCTTTGGATTTCACTTTACATTTTTACATGTTTCCCTTTCACCCTAGACTTATAGATAGGTTCTACAAAGGGCAGGGACCTTGATTTAATCATCTTTGCATTTAAAACACCTGGAATAGTGCCTAAAACAATTTAAAAGCTTCAAAACCATTTGTTAATTCACCAAATAAATCAATTCATCCATGTGAAAGGGTTTGTGTCTAGCAACAGGTTGTACTTTCCTTTACAACTTTGGAAGGCACATTGGCCTGGAAATGAGTGATCATATCTGTGAACTGGAGCAGAATTATTAATGAAAAAAATAAATAAACAAGTTGTCAACTTGCATTTCACAATACTGTCAGGGAGTTTGCTGTGAGGTTGTGTCTTCTAATAATATCAGAAATGACATCTATAAAGTCTCACCAACATGAGTGTCCAAATGTTAGCTGAACAAGGATGATACCAATGAATAGACCAAGCTGGACAGAAAAGCTCACAGGCCTTCAACTATAAACAATAGACTACAGACAACTGAGGAAAACTGGGAATGGGAGAGGTGGCTATCCCCAGGGAATAGCAAATAGCACAACAATTAGATGTTGAGTGCCACATGGCCACATGCTCATTCATACACACACACACACACACACACACACACACACGTGTGTGTGTGTGTGTGTGTGTGTGTCTATATATGACTAACATTATATGGATTGTCATAGATATGCTTTCTATTGCTGTGAAGAAACACCATGACCATGGCAACTTTTATAAAAAAAAAAAAAAAAAAACTATTGAATTTGGACTGGATTACAGTTTCAGAAGTTCAGTCCATTATCATTATGATAAAAAGCATTTGCAGCGTGCACACAGAATGGTGCTAGAGGAGCTGAGAGTTCTGCATCTTGATCTACAGGCAGAAGAATGGATATAGTTTGAGCATATGAGACTTCAAAGCCTACCCCCACAGTGACACAATTCCTCCAACAAGGCCACACCTATTCTAACTCTAACAAGACATTTCTTAATAGTGTCCATTCTCTACAGGCCAAGCATTTACATACATATGTCAATTGTGACAATTCCTATTCAAAGCACCACATTTCACTCTTTGACCCCTTGTAGCCATATCATAATGCAGAAATGCATTCAATCCAACTTCAAAAGTTCCCATAATCTATAACAGTCTCAACATGGTTTTCAAGTCCAAAGTCTCTTCTGAGATTCATGCAATCTCTTGACTGTCATCCCTCAAAAAATAAAAATAAAAAAGCAGATCACATACTTCCAGCATATAATGGCACAAGATATACATTAGCATTATAAAAGGTAGGGGAAGAAGCATAATGAGGAAGTAGTAAAGCAAGACTGAAAACCAGCTGAACAAGCTACAAACTCAGCATCTCCATGTCTGACGTCAAAGTGCTCTTCAGCTGTTTGACCCATTTCAGCTTTATTGACTATAATACACTTCTTTTTATTTTGGGAGTGGAGGTTCTACTCTCTGTGAGCAGCTTTCCTTGACAGGAACCCCATGATTCTGTTATGTCCAACATCTTGGAGTTTCCAAGGTAATCCAGGCTATGGTTTCACAAAATAACCTCAGGAACTTTCCTTAGCCATTGAGGGAGATTTCATAACCTCTTTCTTCTATTCTTAACTCTAAGTCCAGACCATGTTGCTGAAGCTGCTAAATTCTGCCTCTTGCTGGGGCTAGAACATTGTCCCCTCATTCAATTACATTTTCACCAACTTTCTGTTTTGGATGGTTTCCTACCTGGGTTTGACTGTCTTGAAACTCATTCTATAAAACAGGCTGGTCTTAATCTCAGAAATCCTTATTACTCTTTTTCTGTAGTACTTGGATTAAAGGCATATTCCACAATATCAAGGTCTGGGCTTTAATTCTCTTTCACAAGTTATAAGCTTGGCTGAATGGGATCTTGCTCTGATGTCACCACTTCCTTTATTCCATTTAACATCAGGCATTTATCTAAGCAGTTTATCTCTTTGAATACAGGATTTAGCTCCATTCCACTTTCTGATTCTTTTTCGTCTTCAAATTGTACATTTTCTATTTTTTCTTGCTTAGTTTACACCTTTGAATTATATATCTGCATAAGAGTAAACACTAATAACCACCAGACATAGTCTATACTGGGCTGTTTTGAGAATCCTTCTATCAACAAAATTAATTCAAAACTCTTGATTTTAGCCTCAGGCAGACTTTTCAGTCAAGAGCAAAGAGCAACCACATTCTTCCCAAAAATATTATAATAATCTTCAGCCATATACTAAGATTCTTTTCCTCTGAAACCTCTTGATCCATGCCTCTAGAATCCAAATCACCGTCAGCACTACTGTTGTCCATGTTCTTACTAGTATGACTCTTTAAGCTTGACTTAAAAGTATTCCACTGTTTTTCTAGTTCCATGTCCCAAAGTCCACATTCCTCCAAACCAAAGCATGGTTAGGCCTATCACAGCAATACTCCCATCCCTGGTTCAACTTCTGTCTTAGTTTGTGTTTTATAGCTGTCAAGAGACACCATGACCACAGCAAGTCTTATAAAGCAAAGCATTTAATTGGGACTGGCTTACAGTTCCAGAGCTTTAGCTCATCATTATCATGACAGGAAGCATTGTAGCAGCAGGCAGACATGGTATTGGAGAAGGAGCTGAGAGTTCTATACCTGAGATATACTGGCCAGACTTGGGCTTATAAGACCTTAGAGCCTACTTCCTTAGTGACACATTTCCTCCAACCAGGCCACATCATATAATACTGCCATTTCCTATGGGCCAAGCATTCACCCACAAGAGTCTCTGTATTGCTATTCAAACCACCTTAAGGACAAAATAGGTTATATTTAGGAATATATATGTATATACAAATACACAATATTCAAAGAATAACAATTAGTGGATAAAGTGGTCATGAATTTGAAGAAGATAGGAGAGTGGTAACTGATCAACTTTCGAGGGCAGAAAAGGAAGGGAGAAATGTAATTAAATTATACCTCCAAAAACATTCTATGTGTACACAAGTGCCAAACTTATCTGACACATAATATAAGCCATTCCCTCATCACTGAGAACTGCTCTTAGGAACCAAAGGAATGTTATATCCTTTCAGGTTTAAAATTCAGTGTTACATATTCCTTTTACCTTTTCCTTTTCCACATGCTTTAGTGTTTTGAATTTACATACATATGGAAGTTTTTAACAATGGACATTTTTTCCAAATCTAGTACATACATCATGCTATATTTTATAAATTCAACCCCCCAGGTCACATTGATGTACATTGCAAAGATGTTAGTATTGTTTTTATTTCCTGAGAGATATTTATTCTACGTATAAAGAGAAGGTTTTTTTTTTTTAATTCTAGGGAGTTGCTTTGCAAGTCAATTGACATATCATGCAGTCTTACAAAGCATAAAGAGTGTGTGTGTGTGTGTGTGTGTGTGTGTGTGTGTGTTGGTGGGTGTGAGTGTGGGTGTGGGCATGCGCATATGCTGAGGATCAAGTCCGTGGCTGACTGCACACTAAAAAAGCACACTTGGCATTGTGTCCCATGGCAGTTTCATCCCTACAAATTACTTTAAAGAAAATGTAAGCTTGGGTTTATACAGTGTTATTTGTACCTCAAGATTCCAGTTGCTTTTGCAACTCTAAATTCTCTGATCAAAATCTAACTTTTTTACTAAAGGGAAATAATCATTTTCTCTTCTCAAAGGAGAAACTGAGTCAACTAGAAACAGCATAGAGAGTACAATGTCTTTGATTACTTTCAATTGCTTCTTCAGAAGGTGAGACTATGAAAGTATAACTTCCCATAATTGCCTCTTGACAGGATTCATAAAATAATATGAATTTTAAAATTTTGTACTCTCACTAAAGTATATTCCATGCAGCAGATTTTGAGCCTTGATTACTTTTTGTCTGTGGAAAGTTGTTTTTTTTTTTCCTTGAAGGCAACTTTATTTTTTTTTGCACACTGGTTTATATGTATGGGAGTAGATTTGTGGATTTTCTTTCAACTATTATTCAAAAGACTCTGAGAAAACTTTCTAATTTTTAAAGGAAAAACAAAAAACTCATTGAAATGAAAAAAAAAAACCTGTAAAGAAAACACACAGGCTGCTTTTCTCTAGTGAAAGAGCATTGTCCAAGTTCCATTCTCCCTACCTCCAGCCAAAAGAAAACACCCAATATATCACTGACTTCAAGTGTCTCTGTGATCCAGACTCATTGTAGATCACACAGACACTTGAAGTCAATGACATCTTTGGACTTACATTAGGTGCAATTTGCCTCCCATCCTACCAATGAAGAAGTGAGTAAGATTATGAAGGGCTGAGAACTCTGGAAAACATTCTTCATGAGAAATGTAAATAGTTAACAATACACCACCTACCTACCTCCTACCTGAGCTCCCATCCTTATTCAGCACATATGGAGAAGCAAGAACAATGGAAAAAATCATTGTTCTCCCTTACCATGCCACCACTCTCAGGGCTCCATGAGAGGAAGCTGAGAAGAATTTCCTTTGTAATCTGCTAGATTAGGGTGTGGTGATTGTGTTATGTGATTTTATTTGGGAGTATTTAGTTCAAATAGACTCATACTGAGAAAATTAGGGCAACTAGCTTGTACTTCATTATTCTAAAAAACATACCATTTCTTCCAGCTTTTGGCAAAACAGTATAGCTTCTGTGTAGATGCCAATTAGGAAGTTTGCTACAGTAAAGAAATTGTACATGATTGAGTCAGCACCTGGGCATCAGTGAGGTACACCGGTGTACATCAGTGTGGATATTCACCTTTGACAGTTTTCAGAAGCCAAAGTGATCTTCTTACTGTTAAACATCTTGTAAATGCCCTGTTGTTGACAGAGCAGTTCTTAGCCCCCTTTCTGTTTGTCTAGAGATTTGTGGTAACAATCTCATTTTGAGCACAATGGGAAAGAATTCTTACCAACTAGGGCCTCTTTTGATCTTTCTAAACTTACAGACAAAATTACTGTTTTTCTCATTTAGAACTACTGATAAAGTTGGAATGGCTTTTTTCTCTGGCAGTGTCCTGTAAAAGTGTATTGCTTTTTAACACATTAGCATTAAGTGTTGCCTATGGGAAGAAAAGCAGAGGGAAAACTAGGAGCCTTCCAGCTCTGCAGTGCCTTAGTAGGTTAGTGTGAAGAAGCTGTAAGATGAAAGAGCTGTCTTTGTATGTTATGGTTCGTGGGTTACCTGCTAGGGAATCAGACTTTCCTTCTTTAGAAGTATTTTTTGGTGTTTTGTGGCTCAGAGGATAGAAAGAAGTACGAGTTAGTTTACTATACATATGCATGTATATATACATATGTATTATCATTATATATATTATTTCTATTTTCTTATTTTCCCTTTTTCTTCTTTATGACTCTCTTCTACCATTCTCAGTGTTTGGTTTCCATCATACCACCTCCAGAAGTGTTCACATAGGAATGGCTAGTTCATAAATTTAAATTAATAGTGCTATGTAGATAAGCAAGCAGATTCTCTGTCATGAATTCTCCACTCCAAGTAATAATATATTCAATGCTTATTCATAGATTCTTGCAACGTATCTGAACTTCTCTCGCTCTCCCATATCTATCAGAATAGAAATCCCTGATGACTATGAGATTTACAATTCTTGTAGATTTTAGTTAAGTGTAGACTACATGTAGCTTCTGGAAGATAAGTATTTTTAATTCTATTGTTGACTGTAACAAGGTGACACATTTTTAACCAACAATATAGTATATGAGAAAGGGCATCGACCTGTGAGCCAAAGAGACTTGGTTTACATTTTTAACTCCCCTACCAACTACTAATTTGACATTAGTAACCTTGGATCAGCTATTTACTGTTTGAGGTATAAGTTTCCACATGTGAACAGAAATATCTATATTTACATGTGTCATTTTTAGATTTATATTCAACAAATAATTTACATTGTTGATAAATTTTTTCTGCTATATGGAGTAAATGTGAACTGTTAAAATAGGTTCTTATTATAAAGAATAGTGTATTACTAGTCAAGAAGTATATTTTAAGCAGAAAATATGTACATATGTTTGTATGTATGTACATTATAAGAAAAATACATCCTTTATTTAGGTATTATTCCTTATAATTTTTAAAACACAGTGTGACATTTCTTATTTTTCATCTTGACTTGGTCTCTACTCTACTAAATAGTTCAACATTTATAATTTGTTTTCTACTTTCCTCTTCAATAATGCTGGCTGAGGCTTCAGTCACAGAGGAACTTGAATAGGCTAGAGAATCCAAGATGGGTTCATTCCTACACCTTGGTAGACATTGTTAGACATGGGTCCAACTAGGATATTAGAAAAGATAAGGATAATATAGTATACAGCTCTTATCAAGGAAACTTGTTTTTGCAATAGACAAAGACCATTACAAAAAGACATATCTAGTCAAAACACAGAATTTTGGAATCTAGTCCTAATGGAATCATGTACAAAGATTCAGGGGTAATTTTGGAAGAAGAGACAGGACAGAAAAGTTGTAAGAGCTAGAGGAACAGGGGTTTGCTCTGAGATTCTGTCTCTTAGAAATATCAAAGAAGTCACACTGATGTTGTCTTACCAACATGACTTCATAAACATGAGCTGAACCGACAACACCAGTAGACATGCTAAGGTGGACAGGGGAAAGCCAGTGAGACATTAACCCTATACAAAGAGCTACCTGCAGCTAAGGAATGGTGCTGCAAGCAGACAGCAGAAATAGTCTTCCCCAGGGAAGAAAGAACACACCAACTGCTTATCCAATACTCAGTGGAAAATGCTGGAAACATATGTCCAAGTAACAATAAAAAGACTGAGCAGGTGGTATTTACATATTTAGGTGTGTGTGTGTAACAATTAATAAAACAAAAGGCCATGAACTTAGATAAAAAGGAGAAAGGAAAGAGGGAAGTGATTATATTATAATTTCAAAAATAAATAAACAAATAAATGACAATTTTGGCTTTCTTTTTGCTATCCTAGGGCTTCTCTTTCCAAATGACTTCTTTACTTAGTTTCTCCATGAAACTAGGTAGACTTCCTCACCAAGTGGTTGGGGGCTTCTAAAAGCAAAAAAGTAGGAGACTATACACCATCTTTACATCTTAAACTTTGAATCACACAGTGTCACTTCTGGTTGTTTCTTCAGTTCAAGTGAGTCACTGGACAAGTTAGTATTCCCATAGATTGAGTACTGGTGATTGTTTTTTTTTTTTTTTTGACATAAACTACTTTGTTCTCAATTAAAATAGAGAGAGAAAAGACAGGATATTTTAAATAAAAATAAGACAAAGTCCATTAAGATTTTATGGTTTATTATGAAAAAAGCTAAAAATAATATTGACATGTGTTTTATAGTACCATTTTGTTTCAAAAGATATGTATGTGTCTGTGCGTGTCTTTGAGTACACATGCCAAAAACCTGCAAAGATAAATAGTAAAATTTTTAAAATAGTTGTATTTGTGTAATCACCAAAGACTGCTTACATTTTATTTACCTGTTTATCTAACACTTCAATAATGTATATATATATACTTTGTTAAAAATACTGAGTCAACTTAAATTCTGCAGTCCAATGATAACCATTATTAATATTTGGTACTTATACCTAGGCAAAAATGTTTTTAAAACATAATTTTACTCCATATATCTAATTCTATATTATAGTTATGTTATCATTTATTTACTATTTTTACTACTACAAATTTAGGCTGTCTTTTTATTTTAATTTGAATAGTATGATGAACATTTTAGTATATATTGATACGTCAGTTATGATTTTTATTAAGATAAAGTCAAAGTGATGTTTCTAAATGAAAAAGTATGTTTAAATTTTTAAATAAATATATGCAGAGTATCTTTCAGAATGTTTTTATATTAGGCTTTATTTGAATCAAGGCCAATAGTTGTATATTAATAAAAAATACTTAATGGAGGATTAAATACTCATATAGCCCTATTTTTATTTAAAACTCATAAATACATGCATTCTGATCAAATATTTCTTTTAGTATGATCTCCCATGTTTAGTTCTGCTTTTGTATAGTTCTTTGCTGATATGTGCTTACAAAGCAACTATCTGAAAAATGCACTTGATCATTTATTTTGTTTCATGATTCCACTGGTGGTTGGCATGCCATTGGTGTTATAATGTTAAGCATAGCCTCCTTCCATGATAACAAAAAAATAGTAAAAATAGTAAAAATACTTTCACCAAAATGGTTCCTGTTAGATAACCTTGATTGTAACCTCAGTTGGATCTGGATTTACTCCAGAGACAGGCCTCTGGGCAGATCTGTGAGGGCATTTCCAAGGAAGATCAACTGAGAAGGGAAGTACCTTTTAACAGAACTGATTCAGATATATACAAAGATCTGAAGGAAATATCTTGCTGGTTTTCACTTCCTGCTGTTGCATGTGTCACCCATAACTGATAGTAGAACCTAGCTTCTTGGCCTTCTAACATGGACTAAAGACCAATAGCTTTTCAGAACTCTTCCAGGTCTTCATTGTCAGATGTAACTGCTGACATATTCAGCATCTCCAATGTGCCATTGTTGAACTGCTCTGCTGGTATCACATAAGCCAATCTAAACCATGCACTTTTATGGTATTGAGTGTTTTTGCTGTTTTTTTTTCCTCTAGTGAACCTAGCCTCATGCTATAACTATTTAAAAGGTTTGTGATTTGAAGCCATGGTCCAGAATAATAGTATTGGATTGGATTGTGATTGTGAAATGGCTAACCTCATCAACAGTTCATACCAAGTGTGCCAATAAGATGAGCATTTAATTGGAGGAATTAGATCCCCAAGAGTGTACCTTGGAAAGGTGTGTCTTATCCATGTCCCCTTCATGTATCCCTTTCCATTTCCTGGAAGCCTTTAGGAAGAAAGACTCTTTTGCTCCTCCTTTATATTTAAGGTATCCTGCCTTAGCATGGCTACAAAGCAATGGACTCAGTTAAACTTGGACTGAAACTTTGAGTCCAAATAAAACTTTCCTCCTGTAAATAATATCTGAGATACTTTGCCTTGGTAATGAAAAATAGCACACTCTGTATTATACAATATTTCAATTGTACATGTAGAATTAATTATTTTCAGATAGGGCCTCACTATGTAGCTGGCCTCGACTCACTATGTTGACCACACTGATATTGAACTCACAAAACTTTGCCTCCCTCTTGATAATGACTGCTGAAATTATAGGTGAATACCTCTACTTCTGGACATTAAATATATTTAAATAATATAAAAATACTAATTATAAAATATGATAAAGTAAAAAAAATAATGAGTCTGGTATTTAATACATTTGATTTTAGATTAATTTACTTGATGTTATATCAGTTAAATAGGAACGATGCAGTATTTAAGAATGGTTTTGTGAATGATCAAAACTTGGATCAAAATTATCCAGATGTCCATGACCCTGGTTAATTAACCATGATTCTGGTTATGGATTTAGGTTCCTATCAACTACAGTTCACTTGGACCAGTACTGTTCTCTGTAGCCTATTTATTTCACCAGTAGGACAGTTAGGCCTCTTATAGGATGTCATACAGGATGGGTCCTACAGATTTCTGCAATTTTCCTTACAGTGAACATTTATTATGACAATTGTTCCACATAGTATTTCCATCATGACCAATAGGATGGGTCTGCAAGAGTGCTAGGTAGAGAAGGTACAAAGCATCCAGCATACTGACATTTTTGACAGTATGTTCATGGTTTTTCACACTTGTTTCTAGCCAACAGTGTTAAAGAGGTTATTGACATTATATATATATTTTTTGACATCTGTTTCTTCTCTTATGTTACATACTGTTGAAGTAGTTACTGAGCCAAATAGTGTGAGGCAGAAAAGTCCTCATTGAATAAATTGCTTAATACATTTTTTTTCCTCAAACTGTTCCAGTCCCTTGCTTGCCTCACTATACTGATGTGTGCTTCTCAGGGAATTTTTGTAATGTTAACAAAATTCCTGCTAGAGATGTCCCCTTTCCCCCTTTATGACCAGGAACCCTTCTCAAATCTGTGTTTGGACAGGTTAAATCCGAGGATATTAATAACTGAGTATCAGAGCGGAATCTTCTAGTATAGTTACTAGAAGCTGTAATCTTTTTAGAAAGGTAAACAAGACTGCAGAGGTGAAAATGTGAGGTGTTATTTGTGAAAGTTTAAACTTTCTCCTGAGACTCAAGTTGTCCAAATAACCCAAGGCAATTCATGAGGTTAGTGACTGTTCTTTTGTTTTTAGTTATTGTTTATGGAACTGCCATATCTTTCCTGCTTTCTAGCAAATTGGCTTTATCTTTATGTTCCGAAAAAGAAGTTTTCAATATTTCAGAAATTTTAGAATAATAATCTCCTATTTGGAAAGCCCCCACCCCTGAGCTCTACACAAACATTGTTTTCCTCATATCTAATGCTGACCTCTCAAACACTTTAGGGAAGGCAGTCCATATACAGGAATACTAATACAAAAACAACCACCCTTGTGTTAATTAATTTGGCTATGATGATTTGGGTCAGTATTCTGTCTCCTTCCATCTTTGGGATTAACACATACACATATATCTACATGTGCTATGAATATGCATGCATATGCACACACAGGCATGCCTCCCCCACCACAATTACAATGACTGATAGGAGAAAGCTTACCAGTTAGAAACCATGGCGTGAACAAAGGTACATCTGGTATTTACCATTGCATCTGGGAAAGTCAAACTTTTGGGCATATAAAGCTTATTCCAAGATACTAATATGATCTCAAGAATGAAGTGAATTTGAAAAATAATACTGATAGATACAGTGAAGACTCATTAAAAATCAACATTTCTACATATCAATGATATTCAAAGTTCTACGTCAAAAGATTCAAACTAGTGTTCTAATCTAATAAAATTAGGTGACATAAGAGTGAGAGAGAGTAAGGGAAAGAGGGGGAAACACATATGAGGTTTATGTATGTCATTGTACAGGCATGAATGCATGCATGCACATGCACAGGCATGTGTGCACACAGGCGTGCGTGCGTGCGTGTGTGTGTGTGTGTGTGTGTGTGTGTGTGTGTGCGTGCGTGTGTGTGTGTGTGTGTGTGTGTGTGCGCGTGCGCACGCGCACACACACACACACACACACACACACACGCACGCACACACACACATACACAGAGGCATAACAAATTACTCCTATATGACCTCCTAAACCAAAGAAGTCCTAATGGGGTAGTGATATCATAGGTGGTCATACAACCTTTTGAAATGAAGGTACATTTGCAATATGGTTATAAACAGCTTTTTGAAACAAAGACATGATCGTCATTCCTGAAACAAGTAGTTCTGAACCATTCATAGTTAAGGTTGCAGGTGAGACATAGCACATCTTGAGAAACAGAGGTTTATTCATAATCACATGTGAACCTAGTGTGCCTAAGATGGAGTCAGACTAGTTCCTCATATGCTCATCTATGTGAAGGCTGGAAGCCAACCTTAGAAGTTTTTCCCAGGAGCACAACTCACATCTTCTGAGATAGTAGTTTTCCTTGTCCTGGAACTCACAGATTCAGCTAGGCTTGCTGGCCAGTAAGCCTCAGGGATTCTCTTGTCTCTGCTTTTCCAGTACTAGGATTATGAATGCATGCCAGGATACCTGGTATTTTTATGAGCGTTCTAGAGAGTAGACCCAGATTCTCATGTTTATAAAGCAGAAACTTTTTAGTATGTGGTTGTCAACCATCTCTGGTCTTTTCACTTTTACAGTCAAGTTTCTTTTAGTGTGAAGCTAAAAGAAAGATGAAGCATATCTATGGCTTAACAGGTTAATCTCACTACTCTACCAAGATGAGACATCAGTGGCCAGTGAAAAGCTTTTTAAAGTAACTGTTTCTGGGTTGTGGCGAGGAAGGCTTGCAAAGGATTTTTTTTTTTTAAGAATTAGAAAAGAAAGAAAAATGACATTTTGAAATGGTCCAGTTATATATTTCTTGAAACAAATTGTATTATTTTGTTCAATTCTTGATGGCTCTGAGAATGTCAATGCCACACTGCTATTAAGTCATACATCTATCAACAATTTATATTAGGATTCAAATCTGATTTTTTTATGTGTCAAATTCATCCTTTCCCAGGGTACTGCTAATATGGCTTGAACAGATAGTAAATGCTATTTTGCCTGTTTTGATTTGTGGTTTGGTTCCATAATATTTGATTTCTAATTTTTATTTATAATGATTTAACTGTTCAACTCAAGAACTAAGCAAGCAAAATTCGTACCTTGGAATCATTGATCTGTTTATCTATCCTATCAATGAAGCTACATTCAGAAATCTTAAAAACATAATAACCCTTGCTAACCAGGAACTAGTGACCCGTGCATCTTGGTTAGGTTTTTTGTTGTTGTTGTTGTTTGTTGTTGTTGTTGTTGTTTGTTTGTTTTATTCTTGTTTCTTTGTTTTTGTCAACTTGATATACCTAGAAATATTTTGAAAGAGAAACTTTAATTGAGAAGATACTTACATTTTATTGTCTGTAGACAAGTTTGTAGGCCATGCTCTTGATTTAATGATTGGTGTGGGAAAGCTCCATCTGCTCAGGTAAGTGCCACCCTTGGGCAGGTGGTGCTGAGTTACACACAAACAGGCTAAGTAAGCCATGAGGAACAAGTGAGTAAGCATACTTCTCCATGGCCTCTGCTTTAGTTCCTGCCTCCAGACTACTACCTTGATGTCCTGTCCTGAATTCTCCTAGTGATGGATTGTGAGGTGAAAGGGTAGGTGAAATAACTCCTTTCTTTCTCAAGGCTTATGATCATAGTGTCTTATCACAGCAATAAACACTCTAACTAAGACATGGTATAAGACTTACAATTAGTTCTTACCTATGTTACTACATGCTGGACTATTATGTATAATTAGGGTTTGTTCTTCTGTTGGAAAACACCGAAGAACATCAACGATAGACAATGAGATACTCAGGCAGTATGGTGGTTTCAATATGTTTGGCCCATGGAAAATGACACTACTAGAAGATACTGCCTTGTTGGAGGAAGTTTGTGACTCTGAGGGTGGGCTTTGAGGGTCATGCACAAGGTATAACCAGTGTCGATGATAACCTCCTCTTAGCTATTTGCAGAACAGAGTATTTCTCCTCCAGCCATAAGTCTTGCCTGCCTGCATGCCCAGATTAAATGGCATATATATATATATATATATATATATATATATATATATATATATATATGTTGCCTTGGTCATGGTGTCCCTTCACAGCAATGGAAACTGTAACTAAGATTACTTTCCGGCCATGATCCTCTCTGCCAATTAAATTGAATTGCTTGTCAGTTATAACTTTAGCTCCTTATAGATATATTGTAATAAGACACTTAATCATAGAGTTGTCTCCACTTTCTCATAATGTTAAGTCTTACAGGAACCTCTGTTTCTTTAGATCCTTGCTCAGTCCTCTCTCACTCCCAAATCCATAAATAGGTTCTTCCACATATTCTTTCTCTAAGATACACGATTCTCTAGATGTATCTTGACTCTCACTGCAGCAAATTATAGGCCCAGCTTGCTTGACTAAAGGTACATACTTGTTAAATAGAACTGACACCAGATTTGTATGATAAGGTCTATTTTTGCAGACTTCTTGTTGCTCGCAAATCTGGTAAGCAGTCAGTCCAGAGAGCTCTCTTTCTCTTGTTGGGTCCTTGCTCTATGAGAAAGAGTCCTTAGCTTTATATATATATTTTTTTTTCAGTCCTAATTTAAATTTCTGGCCATCACTAGCTAGGTTTCCACGTTAGTCTCTCTCTACAGAAAGGATTCTCAGAGAAAGGGTGGGATTAATACAAATAACACATTGTCAGGAAATTTGGCTTTGAGTTTTATTCTTGTGGGCAAATGTGTTTGTAGCCATGGTCAAATTGTTTGACCTCCAAAGGTCTTAAAGTTTTGGTTGTAAAATGTGATAATTGTATAATAGGCATCTCTGGGGGCTCTTTCCAACTCAAATATGGTGGTGTTCTAATCTTTGAGAGCCACACAGGGGATATCACCTGTTCTTACTCATATGCAGGACCATATATTTCTGATGAGTTTTGTGATGTGAATCATATCAAATACTCAAAGTACATAAAGGTAAAGTTTGTAATTTTCTTCACAAATATTTGCAAACAGATGGCTAATGTAATTGTTTCTGGTATAAAAGCAGGCATTGTTAAAATATAATAAGAAGCAGATAAATCTGCAGAAACTCTCTTAGCTGCATCTCTAGAGGATCAGTGCTAATAAGTCAAATTAGTCATTTTTATTTAGAAGATATAAAAAGGCATATGGTTTCATGTTGTACCAGCTGTCATAAAATTTGGGAGAAAAGTGTTGCTTACAAAGCTTCTAGAGGGAATGTTTCACAGAATCATTTTAACCTTTATAGCTTACAAAACCAGTTGGCTTCCTGTCTTCATAAATAATTTTTTTGCCCAAATTCTCTTAACAATAAAGTTTCATCAGGAAGGGAAAACATACATCGAGGAGAAAAAGTAACTGGACTACTGTCACACAAAGGAGTACCTGTTACAGATAGCTACTATATGGAAGGGGATGTTTTTTATATATATCTAAAATGAGTAATGAAATGTATTAAAAATTTGTTTTCAAATGCAAGGATAAATTTGACAAAACTGTCCTTTATTGTTTAACCTTAATGCATAGTATGGATTACAGAAGTAATTATTTCATATTTATGTGCTAAATTTACTTATATGTAAGGTCCTTTCAGGTTTTGGCTACTGTGTCTTTTCATGTTAAACTGTGGTTGAAAGGTTAAAATATTTTTAATTTTCTGGAGTTTATTCTTCTGAGGGTTTTCTTATTCATTTGTATTCTCTTTTACTTCTTTAAATGAATACTTATTTATTCATGGTGATGTCTGGTTTTGATTGTCAACTTGATTAAATTAGAAAAAACCTAGATCATTTATGAAGCATATCTCTGGATGTGTGTGAAGGGTCTTCCAAAACACCTAATATGGGGGGGGGCATCATACCATAGGCTGTAACACTAGTCTGAAAGGGGGCTTTCTCAGGCAGATAATGGGAACAGATGTAGAGACCCACATGCAAACATTAAGTAGAGTTGAAGGAATCCTGCAGAAAAGGGGAAGGATTCTAGCAGCAAGAAGTGTTGAGGACACCAGGAGGACATGGCCCACTAATCATGGTTCATAGGGGTTCACAGAGACTGACTAAGCTTGTTCACTAAGCTTGTGTGTGGTTCTATGTTCTGACCTCTACATAAATGCTGTGGCTTTTTTAGTTTGAGGTGTTTGTGGATGTCATAATAGTAGGAGAGGAGTTGTCTCTGATTCTCATTTTGGCTCCTGGGACCATCTACCTTCTACTGAGGTGTCTCATCCAGCCTTGACATGAGGGTTTGTTCCTGGTATAATTGTACGTTGTTATGCCATTTTCAGTTGATAGCCTGGCTAGGGCTGCTCTCTTCTGAAGGAAAAAAAAGAGGATCTTGGGAAGAGAGGAGGTTAGAGGGAGTGGCTAGGAGAGGAAGAGAGTGGGGAAGCTTCAGGCTGTATTGTATGAAAGAAGAGTAAGTAAATTAAAGAAAGGAATAAAAGGAAGGAATAAAGAAAGAAAAAGAGAGTAAAGGAGAGAAAGAAAGAAAGAGAAAGAAAGAAAGAAGGAAGGAAGGAAGGAAGAAAGAAAGGAAGGAAGGAAGGAAGGAAGGAAGGAAGGAAGGAAGGAAGGAAGAAAAAAAGGGAAATCCAAATGGACATCAGCATTCTCTTTGTCTTTGCTTTCTGACATACTAAGGTATGATCAAGCAGCCTCCTGACACCACAGACAAAAACTGGAATCATTGCTATGCATTATCTGCCATAACATATTCTGTCCTATAAACTGGGAAGCAAAAACACCTCTCCTTCTTTAACTTACTGATGGTAGGTAGTCTAAGTAACAAGAAAGGCAGACAGACACTGTTACAAAGCCACAACTGGTCAAAATGATATAACAACTGACTGTGGCAGACCCAGCCACAATTGATATAGCTACAATACAACTCCTATACCGAAGGCTCAGGAAACATCAAGAAAAAAAAAGGTATTGGAAAGATTGTAAGAGCCAAAGTACCACATCTGCAGTCAGATTATGTCTTCTATATGTGACAGGGAAGCTACAACCATGAAATCTCAACAATTTGGTTGCTGAAACAACACCTGCCAAATGACAACCCCTATTAAAATGCTAAGGTGGATAGAGTGGATCATATGAGTCCCAACTCTAGATGATGAGCTATACGCAATTATTAATGACTGCTTAGAAAGGGAGAATTACTTTTTTGCAAGAGATAAGAAACCTGATTGTGTATCTAATATACATATAGAAACAAGTTCTTGAGGCTAACCACTTGATATTAAATAGTCAATCAACATGCTCTTCCCTAATGAAAATTGATTATATATATATATATATATATATATATATATATATATATATATCACTAAATTTTTTAAATATTTGGTTTAATTTTTTCTTTTTTAAAGATTTATTTATTTTTATTTTATATTTATTACTGTTTGCCTGTATGTATGTGCACTTTGTACATGCCTGGTGCTTACAAAAGACAAAAGTTGTGAGATACCTTGGCAATAAAGTTAGGGACAGTTACAAGCCATCATGTGGATGCTAGGAACCAAACCCACATCGTCTGCCAGAGCAGCAAGTACACTGAAAGCAATAGAAGAGAAAGTAGGGAAGAGCCTCGAACACATGGGCACAGTGGAAATTTTCCTGAACAAAACACCAATGGCTTATGCTCTAAGATCAACAAAAGACAAATGGACCTTAAAATTGCAAAGCTTATGTAAGGCAAAGGACACTGTCAATAGGACAAAATGGCAACAAACTAATTGGGAAAAGAACTTTACCAATCCTACATCTGATAGAGGGCTAATATATAATATAAAGAACTCAAGAATTTAGACTCCATAGAATGTGTTTACTTTTAGATTAAGTACATTCTTTTACATTTCATTTAATGAAAAAATAAAACAAAAAACAGTTTCAAACAGAATCTATCATCAGATATTTACATATTTTTACATGAGAATCTGTGACTTCATTCCAAGGGAGAAATGTATTAAAAAAATCATAAATTATACTCATAACCTATATAGTGGTAGGGGATGCCTTTTATCTCACCATTCAGGAGGCAGAGGCAGGTAGAACTCTGTAAGTATATATATATTTTTTTCTGTAGTAATTGCTGTCTCCAAGGTTTACTGCCTGTTTGTTAACCTAGGCCTAGTCCTGGAATCTTTGAGCCTCTGTACAATCTAATCTAGGCCTAGAATATTTTCAGCCTCTGAATACACTCCCCCTTTCTGGTTCTTTCTATACTCTGTTGTACTCAAATATTTTGTCTCAAAATACTTTCTAAGCTATCTGATTCAAACTGGCTCCTCTCATCTTCTGGCTAAATTGCTCTGCTTTGACTAACTTCAGCAATGTGTTCTAGTCTTCTGGCTCCTTATCATTCTCTGGCTTGCTGTCTTCACCTGTGTCTAACTTGTTCTCTCTCTGTAACCTGTACCTGTACAACTGTCTTAGTAAAACTGCCTCCTTCCCACCTCCCTCTGCACTGCTAATCTCTTATATTTTGACCTTTCTTCTGTTCTCCTGGGAGTTGGGCAGATCCTATTCTGTCAAATCTTTCTCTGATTTGTCACTTTGTCTGCCACTCAATTAGACATCACTTTCAAACATAGTGCTTCCTTCTACAAACTAATTTTACCTTCATGGTTTTGGATTAAAGGTGCATGCTAATGATATGTCTGCAATCCAGTCAGATCACATAGACCTAAATCATCTTTGAATATGATCAAAGCAGGCATGGTGCTGAATTAAAAGTCCTCTACAAATCTATGAGTTTGGGGATAGCCTGGTCCATAGAGTGATTTCCAGGACAGCCAGGGCTACACAGAAAACCTGTCTTGAAAAAAATAAAAAGTAATAATCATAAAGATACTAGATTAATGAATATGTTTTAAAAAATAAGAAGAGAATAGAGTTCTCAAAAAACTAACAGAAATTGAATAACTATATTGAATGATGTTTATAGGGGTATACAATGTTTGGAAGGTATTAATTAGAAAATTTATTGATTTTTGATTGCCTAATTTGTCATTTTAGCATATGTGTTGTCATAGTAACTTGAATATATTTGTTCCTTAAAGTTATTTTTGATTATGCAACTGTAGAATCTTGCAGGAAGTTTTGCTATATATCACATAGAGACCTTATGTCCTCTAGTTCCTTAAATAAAAGATTATATTTCACTTTTTAACTTTTTAAACATATGAAGGCTAACATACTTATTTAAAAAAGGAGCAAAAACAGCCAAGGAAAACAAACTGCAGTCGTCTTGTATATGTTGTGTCTGTTACAAATGTCCTAGAAGAAATTATGCAGCTAACTGGAGAGTCAGCCCAGCCAGCAGTGCCAGGTGAAGACAGCACCTCGTACTGGAATTAATCCACGAGGAATTCGGCCACTACAGATTTGGCAAATGGATGTTACTCACATCCCATCCTTTGGCAAATTGCAATATTTACATGTTTCTATTGATACTTGTTCTGGAATTATATTTGCTTCTCCCTTGACAGGAGAAAAGGCTACTCATGTCATTCAGCATTGCCTCGAGGCATGGAGTGCCTGGGGAAAGCCTAAAATTCTTAAAACTGACAATGGGCCAGCGTACACTTCGCAGAAATTTAGACAATTCTGCCGCCAAATGGAGGTGACCCATTTAACAGGTCTACCGTACAATCCTCAAGGACAAGGTATTATAGAGCGGGCTCATCGCACTCTTAAATCCTATCTAATAAAACAAAAAGGGGGAGTCGAGGAAGCTCTACCCTCAGTGCCACGAGTCACCGTTTCTATAATACTTTTCACCCTTAATTTTTTAAATCTGGACAGCCAAGGCCACACGGCAGCTGACCGTCATTGTTTAGAACCTAACAGACCAAAAGAGATGGTCAAGTGGAAGGATGCTCTAACTGGACAATGGAAAGGCCCGGACCCTATCTTAATACGGTCCCGGGGAGCTGTTTGTGTGTTTCCACAGGAAGAAGACAACCCATTTTGGCTGCCGGAACGCCTGACACGAAGAATCTTGGAGTCTCAGCCTGATCCTGCTGCCCAGAGAGATGAAGACCCTCCTGCTGTCACTCCTGATGGCGGGACAGGCGGAGCTGAGACGGAGATCCCCTTTTTCTAGGTTTTACTGCACAACTGGACCCCAGAGTTCGAGGAAAACCTGAGAGATCTTCAGCCCTCTCCTATTAAAATTGGGTGGGAATAGGCCTGTTGTTAATAAAGATAAAAGGGATTTTTTTATCAGGGGAAGTGTGGAGAAGAACAGACCTGTTTAGTATAACCCTGGGCTGTAAATACATTCTTGGTTGGTCTGCAAACTCAAAAAAAACCCAACAGAAGTGTAATTAGGCGATAATTGCCCAAGTACCTGTTGCCTTAAAACAAAGTTTCTCCCCCCAAGGTCTGGCTGTTTGTGCTACAAAGTAACTAGCGCTTGAGGTCTCAGCTGTTGCACTCCACGGGTTCTACCCATTGCACTGGATCAGTGAGACAAAAGCCTGCGCTCTGTACATCTCTGGGTAGAGGTACACTGTGATGTACAAAGGATGTTCCTCAGAGATAGATTCCTTGAAGGCATGTCTAGTTGCACAGAGGTCGAATTGCCAAAATCCTCTCCCTGTCAAAGGCAATGGGGATGGGTAGATAAAAGTACACTCATGGAATCAACGACCAGGGTGGAAATTCTTTACAATATCCCAATATTCTGCACAAGGGACTAGACCTCTACCTTCCTCTACAAGAGAGATAATTCAGAGTCGCACCAGACGCCATCCAGTCATTCAATAAACAAAAAAAGGGGCGGATGTAGAGGGCCATAATCGCTGTGGGCACAGGGTCTTAGGGCACGCCTACTTCCCGGCGTCACGCCATTGAACTGCGCATGTGTATCGCAAAGGAACCTGGGAATTTGAGTGAACAGCTAACCATGAATGACCACGCCCACGGGCCATAAAACCGGGACGCGCCATGCGGCGCTCTCTCTCTTGGCGGGTAACCCTCTCTGTATTTCGGTTCTTCCTCTATCTTACTCTTTCTGTCTCACTCACTCAGGTTAAAAGAATAAAATCACCACGAAAGGATTCCCCACGTGTTCGTGTGAGTTCCTGCGGGCAGGGATACCACGCGCGGTACAATACTACTTCTGCAATAGTATAATATCTACAGATATGCCAAATAATGTATTTGTTAAATAGTCAAATAGTTGACCTTTTCCGTTGTGTCAATGAATTAAAGTAATTGATCTTAATTTTCAAGAATGGAGATTTCTTGTGACTATCAAAATACTTGGAATTGTTCTCATTTTATCTTTGGCATCAAGAAAAGAGCTATTTTTTGTAGTGTTTGTTTAGTTAACTGCTATGTAGTTCAATATTTCCTTATTGTGGATATACATGTCTTTAGTAAGCATGAAAGAAAGGCTCAGTGGCAGGAAAGTCACTTTAAGATACATGATAAACATGAATTAAAGAGTGTATGTAATGTGATCGTTTATTTATAGAATCTATGTGTACTAATCATTAAAAAGAAGTTTTACAAAGGTATTTTCAAACCAGTAAAATTTACACTGATATAAATAACAAAAACAAACATGATGAAAATAAGTAGCATAAATTATTCAATTAGCCAGCTATAGGCAGATGTGCAAGCCCTTTTGAAAAACAAATTCCTTGGGCATTTATTGTATTCTAGTAACCCCTATCATAGATTTTGATACCACTAGATGATGACATGAGTACATTTGCTGATTCATTTCCCAAAGTTACTCTCAGTCTTACCCTATCCAAATCTGACACTATGGTTTTAGGTGTTCTATTACCAAAATGGGCCATGCTCATTTTTGTTCTCCTTTGAAGTTATGGGAGATAGAGATGAGGGGGCTGGTCTAGATGCCACAGTTGAAGGGAGTCATGGCAAGGGTTACATACTGCTGAAGGGAAAAGTGTTTCAAAAAAGCATGATTGGGTATCTCATAAAATTGCACAGAGTATAAATTGAGTTAAAATATTGAGAAAAGCATACACAAATACAGGCTGAGCATATGTAAATAGAAATCTAACATGTTCCAATGTCTGTAAGTTTTTGAGCACCAAGATGATTCAAGAGAATATGGAACATCATGAAATTTCACTTTATGTACAAAACTGCTAAGAATATTGTATAAAATTACCTCATGGGTATGTCTATTATATATACACATGAAGAATAAATGAAATTGTGTGTGGACTTGAGTACTGCCCTCAAGACAGCCCGTATGTACATATTTAAATATGACAAAAGAAACAAACAAAAAAATGAAGCAAAAATATGACCTCTGAACCAACCAAGCATTTTGGATAAGGGAGATACAACCTATATAAAATTCAAAGGTAGAGTCAAGGTCTGGATTTTTTTGTGCCAAATGTTCAGGAGTTGGCTTTGGAAAATTATTCAGTAACAATAGCAGAAGTATGATACTGCTCTCTTTCATACCCTTTTGGGGTTGATCCAGACTTGGCTGTTTGTTTATACTAAATGATAGAGGACTGATTGACTTGCCATGCAAAGTTTTCCATTTGGTCTTCCAAAATATACTTCTCAGCTTTGTTTAGAAACTGGGAAGTCAATTTTTCACCACTGCTTCATTTTTATGACTGAAAGCCACAGCCTTGATGTGGTTGCATCGTATGAAGAAGAATAATTGGTGTTTGAACAACCAAAATCCATTCTCTGATTGTCCCTAATTATCAAAGCTAAATTTTGATGTAATTTTTCTAACAAATTAAACAGTTTACCTTTTCTTATAGTCTTTCCTATGGGTTTTTCTTCCCACAGAGAAGCAATCTGTTCTTTGTCTACAGGCTATTCAAGCAACTGTTATGTTGGATAAGTGAAGCTGGCGATAGGCAGATTTTATCTAAAGGAGTCATGATCCTTCTCCTATGATCTTCCCATGATCATTCTCTCTTAGTATACAAGCTGAGGAAAGCTCAGGTGAACTCCTTAGGGCTGCAGGAAGAATTAAGAACATTTCTCTACTGCAATGCTTACATACTATGTCAAGAGCCGAACACTAAACCCACTCAGATTCTAAAAAGTATATCTGGAGAAGTGAAATGATACTTCATAGTCAGGCCTGTATTAAGTGAAACTAAATAGATCTCTTTACTTCTTAAGTTATTATAGTATTTCTTCTAATTTGAAAAATGACTTTTCCTAAATGGGATAGAGTAAATTTTCTTTCCAAAACTTAGTCATTGTATTAGTCCAGTTTTTGTTGTTGTTGTTCATTATTATAATAAACTGAAGCTTGTAATTTTAGTATTAATCTGTTTTTCTGTTTATTACTATACAAAAATGAAGCTTGTAATTTTATAAATCAAAAAACGTTTACATAGCACTGGGTTTTAGATGTTCAAGAACTGGCAACCAGTGGGGTTTTTTTGTTTGTTTATTTATTAAATGTCAGAGTCTTTAGGTAGAATAGCATAACAAGGTAAGATAAAGGGAACATACATGTGCATCCCCTTTGATCATTCTCTATCTCACATTGGGAAACCGTCATCAATATTAAGGAAGTTACATGGGCTCTGTATTAGTCAGGCTTCTCTAGAGTAACAGAACTGATAGAATGTTTCTATACATTAAGGGACTTTATTTTAATGAATTACAGCTCAACTAACCCCAAAAATGGGCATCTCTGAATGGTAAGGCCAAGAATCTAGTAGTTGCTCAGTAACAGGAGGCTAGTTGTTCCAGCTGGTCTTTTGTATAAATGAGAATTCTGAAAAAGTATGTTCCAACAGATGTACTGGCAAGTTAAGTGCAAGCAGGCAAAGACAAGCAGTCTTACTTCTTCCAGTGTCCTTATGTAGGCCTCCAGGAGAAGGTATGGCCCAGATTAAAAGTGTGTATCACCACACCTGGATTTGGAAATTTTTCTATCACAGGCTGGTCTTGACTTCAGAGATCTGCTTGCCTCAGTCTTGGAGGATTAAAGGCATGTACTACATTGCCTGGGGTTAAGTTTTTCATGGCCACTATGCCTCAAGATCTGGATCAAAAGCATGTATCATCCCATGCCAAGATCTTGATCAGAAGCCTGTGTCTTCCAGCCTCAAAATCTGGATCATATGTGTGCCCTCCATTTTTGGATTATATTTCATTCCAGATGTAATCAAACTGACAACCAGGAATAGCTATCACTGGCTCCATTAACATTAATTACTTCTAATTGCCATTTGAATGTTCTGAGTCTATATATCATAAATTAAGTATTCACTCTCATATTATCTCACAGTGTTGGATAATGTGATTAAATCATATCCAAACTATAGTTCCTTGACCTCTTGAAATGTTTTAGGTAGTGTAGCAAGGTGGCTTTTTAGTAAAAATATCTTCACACACGATTTGAAGCATTTTTAAAGACTCAAAACTTCAAAGATGTAAAATTTAAAATGCAAGTTCAGTTAGCTGTGCATTCATGTTATTTTTGACAATGAAAAAATAAATGTGCTTTAGAATTAGTAGAGCATAAACAGGTCTGAGAAGTGGGAAACTAGATTCTTAAATTTCTCCCATTTTGGTAAAACTTGACTATTGGTTGCTGGGATAGTGGTCAAAGTGTAGAAGATATCCTGTGGTCACCTTGGTCACCATGGTACACTATCATGGTGAACACGAACACAAATCTAATATCAAATGACGTATAAGTAAGAACAATGAATTTCTAATCAATTCATTTTAAATTAAAATAAATTCATTTCCTTATAGTAGCACAGCACATTATTTTTTTATTCTAGAACATACTTTTTGCACCTCATTCTTGCTCAGTGATAACATTTTCCAACACAAAGAAAATCCCATGTTTACATTTTGACACACTATCTAAAGTCCTATTCAGATCACTCACACGAAGACCTGGAAGGCCCTTTTCTTGTGAGAATTTACAAACGCCACAGTCTTCTTTACATTACTCTATTCACCTTTCAAGGACAAAATTTCTCTTAATTAAGAGTTTAACTTGTGAGGTAGTATATTTTAGTTGTCTGAATTAATGTCAATGTGCCATAGTATGCCAAGACATCTGTTTGGAACATGATTCCTCCTCTCATCCAGTTAATTCATATTGTTAGACATAGCTTCTACTTTCCTACGGAGGTCATACTTGCCTGCAGGCAAACATACCAGTTGAGAATATACTTTCATTATGCATGTCTCCCCATTTCTTCCTTAGTATTTTGCCAGATAGGAGAAGAGTGAGCAAGTAGAACTAGCCCAAGGTTAATGAGCTTCCTTGAAAAGTTCTGTATCCTGTGGTCCATAGCCTGCTTTCTAAGATTTCCTAGCAACTCAGTTTGGTTGGAAGTGAGCTGGCTCCATTGCATAGCATTGTACTAGCACTTCTTTTGGATAATTTATTGTAATAAATTGAATTTATTATTATATATTTGATAATCAATTGTTATCTGATAATTTAGCTGATTTGAGTTTGACATCTTCCAAGTAGGAATGTGTCTTCATATTGTGAGCCCTGAAACACATGGTATATGAAGAACTTTTGGGGAAGAGAATATTTACCACTGAAAAGGTAAAGAGTTGTGAGGAACCAGATAAATTTAACGTCTTTAAACTTTACTAGTCTCATAATCAGTCCACCTCTGGTCTGCAATAGCGATTATGCACCTTTAGAGAGAATACATCAGAAATGTGATTAGTTTGTTAAATATAGATTCTCCAAAACTATCCTATAAGATTCCATTTCAGCAGACCTGAGTTGGAGCCCTTGGATCCCAGGGCCCAGGATATTCTGGGTATACTCAAGCAGAAACCTGGAGTCAGAAACTGAAGTAGTGCACTCAGAGGCATGGTGCTTATGACCTTGCTCTGGATGGCATGCTTAGCTGGTTTTGTTGACCTACAGGCCAACCTTATGAAGGCATTTTCTTAATTGAGGTTCCCTATTCCAAAGTAACTCTAGCTTGTGCCAGGGTGACATAAAAACTAGCCAGCAGAATGAATTAGGCTTATACAAATACTATGTGTTCTCTCTCAGATGTGGACCCTAGCTTCAACCCTTTTGTTTAGTGTGTTTAACTTGGAGCACAAATGGAAGAAAGACTAATAGAAAAGGACCTGAGGGGACATGATGAGGAGGTAGCTGGATAGGTAAAAGGAATATAGTGAGGTTGAATACTGGGGTTGGAAAAGCTAAAATAGGGAGGGTTTGGTGGTATGGGGGAAGGGGAGGGACAATTTGAAGGAAGGGGATATAAAATGACATATGGCATCCTATTATCTCACATTCCAACCTTTAAAAATGACAAGATATTATAACACATGTGAAATTTAAAAAGTGAGTGGGGATGAATACTGAATGTTGAAGGATTAAGCAAGAGTAGAGGTTGGGGGAAAGGAAAGAGGTAGTGAGTTATCCAAAACTAAGGCTCTATGAAAAAGCCTTAGGAAACCCAGTAGTTAGTAAGCTAATTTCAAAATACAAATAAAAAAAAACATTCAAATGGAATTGCTTTGCATGTGCTGACAATATTCTTCCTAAAAGACATGGATTGTTAAATAAAAATCACAGTGTCAGGCACATAATACCTCCATATTAATTATTTGTTGGAGTGGTCCTGGGGTCCTCTGCAATAATGTACCTACTTCTATTGTTCTTGGCTACCTACCATGACTATACAGCAAGACTCTATTGATGGTGATACCATACACGTTGGATGCAACACAGAAAAATCAATTTCAATCTGACCAGGAAACTTTCTTTCTGATTGCTTGCTCCCACCCAGCACTGCATGCTGCAATGCCTATCTATCTGCTAGGCAAGATGTGCCTACTAACACACTAGTGACATGACTACTATAGGGTAAGTGTCTGCTTTCCAGAAGATAACTTTAAAATACAGCAATGGAAACCCTTGGATGATTTGGTGTGAGAAGATGTCTGCTGCCAAACTGATGACCTGTGTTCAGTTCCTGGGACCCACATGGTAAAAGGAAAGATAAGATGTTTTGGAAGTTTCATATGTATGCCATGACATACATGAGCACACACACACACACCTAATACATAAATAAAATTTAATAAAAATACAAAAATATATACTATAAATAAGTCAATGGTCCTCATGGTTTTGTGACATCAGAGTCACCCTCACAATCTTTATGGCTATTTATGGTTTCTTATATCCCCCTAGGGACTGTGCTTAATGTTTAAAATACAATTGTACTTCATTAAAGAAATATTTTTGTTTATCTGATGTGGTGGTATGAATATGCTTGGCCCAGGCAGTGGTACTATTTTGAACTGTGGCCTTGTTGGAGTAGGTGTGGCCTTGATGGAGGAACTGTGTTACTATGGGCTTGGGCTTTAAGATCCTAGTCCTAGCTACCTGGAAGCCAGTCTCCTCTTTTTTGCCTTTGGAACAAGATACTGAATTCTCAGCTCCTCCTGTGCCATTCCTACCTGGGCACTGTCATGCTCCTGACTTAATGATATTGGCCTGAAACTATGAACCTTTAAGCCAGCCCCAAATAAATGTTCTTATAAGAGCTGCCTTGTGTTGGTCATGGTGTCTGTTGCCAGCAATAAAATCCTAACTAAAACAGTTAATATCCCAGTAATAATATGTATGATAAAAGGTACAGAATGGTTTATGGACTGTATTATCATAAGTACTTCTACACACAAATTTAAACTGTGTGCTTCATGCCCAAAGTTAGAGTAGTAGCCATGGCTCCTCAGAGCACTGGAAACAATAGACTGCCAGTGTACTCAGGAAGAAATTTATTCAGAACGGTTGGGTAATATGATTGTGTAAAACAGTGAGTTCAAAAGTTGAACTGTAGCTGCCATCAGACCTAGGAAACCCAAATTTCCAGTTTTATCTGAAAGGCCAGAAGCAGGTTGCAACATCAAATACCTCATTGATCACCAGGGCTAATTTAGCTGATTGGGCTGGCTAGTCAGCTGTCCCAGTTGATCCACTTTGCTCCTTGTGTTCCTCTTGAAGCCATGTCATCTCTGGAGCAGAATGACCTTTTCCAATAGAAGTGTAACTTTCTTGGTCAAGTGTATGCAAGTAACTGTTTCCTCCACACAAACTCTGATAAATACCTTCCACGTGATTCTTAGAATTAAACAGATCATGGCTTTGTTCTTTTGCACTGTGAAAGATCATCTTTTTGTGAAGGAGTGGGCTTGTCACATGTACTGGCTCTAGGTATTTGGCATATGGAACTTCTCTACCATTCGCAAGCATCAACTTCTGTTATGGGCAATTGAAACTACCCAGCCAAAGCAAATCCTATACTCCAATGATTACTCTCTGAGATCTCTCCAGTAAGCCTGCTATGCTTACTGTCAGTCAAAGTGCTCATGCTCCGGGAAGACTGTTTCCTAATTCTCACTTCTCCCATTGAAATATGATTTATCCTTCCAATCAATATATCACCTTATGTTCGCATTTGCTGTTGTGTACATTTTTATAATTCACGCTCTCATGTAAGTACTACAGAAGGTGTTTTATTCACCTGTCACCACAACTCTTTACCACTAATTTATGAGCCACTGAGCAGGGGTCATGTCACTTATCTTTGTGTCTTTCACTGCATCTGACAATAAGTCTTGTTCATAGTAGGTGCTCTAATGGTATTGGTTGAAATGAACCTAAATGTGTTTGTGGAGCTCTGAAGCGATGCTGCACAGGCCTCCCTGAAGCAAATAAGAAGGTAAACTGCTCACACGCCTTAGCCTGGAAAAGTCTAGTTCTGGCAGTGTAAATCTTGATCCGTGTGTGCCTGCAGCGCCTCCTAGTGGAAAGAGAACAAAATGTCTTGGCTACAGGATTGTCTGCACTCCATGGTTTCTAGAAGCAATAGGAATCCTGCCAAACTGTATACCAGCTCATCTTAATTTACTTACTTTACAAGCAGAGTTTGTCATGAAGCTCAGACTGCCCTGGAACTCGTAATCCTCCTGCTTCGACTTCTTGAACGCGGAGATTAGATGTCGTGCCACCGTGCCAGCATTTTCTTTCTTTCTTTCTTTCTTTCTTTCTTTCTTTCTTTCTTTCTTTCTTTCTCTCTTTCTTCTTTCTTTCTCTTATTGTTTTAATATGATCTTTGCAGCTGATTTCATATTTCTAAAATCTCTCTTCAGACTGAAGGTTGGGTTATTTTTAGAGATTTAATCTGAAAGCATTCCTTGTCAGCATGGAAACAGATTGGACCCAGCAGAGAAACATTTGACTGCTTCTCAGGACTCACCTGTGTGAGCAATGGATTCCTTTCTCTATCTGAGTTTCATTCTGCAATTACAGTCCAGCAGTGCGACAACACAATTGCCGTGGTGTGCTGCTGACCCTGGATGTCTCCTCACCCTATGTCCCCCACAGACCTCAGCAGTACCTCCTGCTTTGATCCTGACAGATAGGTCAGCAGGCTTCGGTCACATTGCCTAGTAATGATGTCTTAGAATCACTTAAGCATATGCTTCAGGTAGCCTGTACTTCTGATTTTAAAAAAGTATTTTGACTTTTACATTTCTCTGTAGAAAAATGACCGCTTCTTCTCTGTAATACCAAAATTTTGAAAGCATGTTTAGTGATTTGTATTCCTAGTGTTTTGAATGTATTCTTAACTGTATTTGTTCACTTACAGAATTTTGGTATTATTACAGGCAATATAATAAAACTGTGCCTTGTTTTTAAATATATATATATGTATATATATATGCATATGTATATGTATATTAAATTAATTGATGGACTGTACCATACATTGTCCAAGTCTGCTGTATATAGGATAAAGAAAAATCTTCAAATGAAAAAATATATTCCTTCTTTACTGTGGAAAAAATTATTAACTGTTTAGCCTCTGATCCATACCAGTGAATGTGATGCCCCTTAGCCTTTCTGAGGTTATGCATAACTCTTGTGTATCCAGCTTCATAAACTGTGCAATAGGCTTTCTGGAGACAAAAATCTGAGAGTGAACGCTCAAACATGAATCAACCCTAGCTACAAATTTGATGTAGTGTTTGCTGGAATTGACAGCAAAAGGCAACATTAATCCATATACTCGTGCTGCAGTGCTTTCATTTCATCTCTTTGCAGCTACGTGACTTGGAATATATTTGGGTTTTCATTTTATTTCAGTGCCTTTGAGCAGACAGTATTGCAACTTTTTGAGAAACAACATACATTTGAAGCAATGCAGTTTACACCTGTGTACTGCTACTCATTAGAGAAGCACTTACAGGTTAGGACTGATCATCTTCCTATCTGGGGAAAAATTCTATAATAAAGGATAAAAAGACTCATGTTCAGGTGCCATAGGGCCTGGCAACCTCTACTTTCCCTTTCAGAGAGATGCATTGCTTTCTTAAAATCTGTTCTGTGATCTTGGACAAGATACATGACTTTATTTTTTATGTTCAGATTAATTATGTGGGATTTGATTTTACATTGCTAAATTTACCTTGGAGTTAAGTACATATTCTCTTCTTCATTTAATCTAGTGATTTACATTTGATTACCAAGAGAAAATTAGAGATGAAAGTTCTATGGTTGGTGGGGAACACAATCAACAGTTTAAATTTTTTCTATTGATAATTATAAGCTGCGCACGCGCGCATACACACACACACACACACACACACACACACACACACACACACACACACGATACAAACTAGAGACTCCTTTCAGGTCAAACAACAAACCCATTTTATCTAAATTTCTTTTTAAAATTTTCTTTTTAGTAAATAATGGAGGAGGAAAGTATATTTACAAAGCATGTGTATGGTCCAGAAACAAGTCTTTTGCCTCAATAATTAAAAGTGGTTGACACTGAACATTTTTCTTGTGTATGTATTTTCACTTTACTAATAATTATTTTTACTAAAGACAGTATGCATACACAAGCATGGTAACATTAAAAACAAGTAGGTGACATGGCTCAGCAGGTAAAAGTATTGGCCGTCCTCCCATGATCTAAGTTTAAACCCTGAAACATATGGTAGAAGGAGAGACCTGACTCCCAACAGTTGCTGTCTAACATGCACACGTGGATGGTGACAGACATGCACCTACATTCACACATTCATCACATGTGCATGTATGCAAATAAGGATGATGATGATAGAACATACTCTTCTAATAGAACTTTAATTTATATTTGTCAATCAAAGTTATTATTATGTTTTGAGATTAAAATAAGTCTTGTACCATGTACATCCTATACAAGTAATTAAAAATTTTCTTTGATTGTCTTTTACAATCAAAATGATACAGGTATATGTAATAACCCTTCTGTATCCTCTCACCATGGCTAAGTTACTCCTTCTCCACACCCTTGCTACTGTATTCGTTAACAATGTGTAATAAAATAATTTAAAAACACCTTTCCACCAAGCTGTTTGGCATCCCTGCTGATTTAGTATAACCTTTCTCCTTGCTAAGTGATTGACGTTCCCTCCCTCTACTAGCAGGCAATTCTATTTAATTGCAGTCTTCTCAGTAATTAAAGGAGGTAAAGTGTTCCCTAAATCACTTCCATTTTAATGAAAAAGAACTGAAATATTTTGGCCCAAATTTGGAAAGAGAAAGGGGATTTTAGAATCTAGAATCACCACCTTTCTTTGGGTTGCTTCCTTTATTTTGTATCTCCTTTTCTTATACATTGCTTCCTTCCTCTCTTCATCTTTTTTATTAAATATGCCAGCTCATATTTAAGAAACAAGATGAACATAAAGGACAAAAAATATCATTGATCTTATGGAATTTACATTCTAGTAGGGAATATAGACAGTTAAAGGCTAACACAGGCATATAGACACATATATGCATAGTACCTTTTCCATAGTGATGCAGAGAAAATAAAGCAGCAAAAGAGAATATTATAAAATGAGGGGATTCAAATTTTCAATGAGTTTTACACACTGATTTAGGGTGAAGATGACACCCGAGCAAACATCACAGAAATCTGAGGACAAAGTCAAAGATTGTTTGAGAAAGGTTTCCCCAAAGAGAAAGACCAGCTAATGACACTCTTTTAAATTTTTTTACTCCATCCTTACCAGAATAATTCCTTTATTGCACTAAAGATGGAGAACCATGGTTAAAATAAACAGAAGTTAGCAACTAAGAAATAGTGCAATATATTGCCAAACTGAAAGTGGCACAGGCCTGTCCAAACTCTTCCTAGAGTTACAATAACCTAATATCTGCGTCAAGAGGAGTCAGCCACCCTTGCCACACACCCTGACTTCTACTACTGATAAACACACATCCAGACAAAGAAGAAGACCACTTATCTGCCTTTTCACTGGTTTCCTATTAATTTTCAGCCTACAGGTTCATCTTTTACCTATAGCAGTTGACAATTGTTAGTCAAGTAAAGACTCTAACTTCCTCAAAGATAGAGTAAGTGTCTGGACCAAAATCTTTGCATTGCCTTACAATTTCTAATTAAGCTGGGCTGGGAAATGTCTGCATGGTGAGAGAACGTAGCTCTCTCTCAAATGTTACTTGATGGAATATTCAATTGTGAGGTTAGAGTTTATCTTTTCTTGTTAAAGGTTTATTTGCACGTATGTGTGAGTGTATATAACTGTGTGATTATAGGTACATGTGTGTGTAGGAACCCATAAAGGGTACTAGAGGACAATGTCTGATCTCTTATAACTAGAATTAAAGTTGTTTGTGAGGTACCTCATAAGAATTCTAGGAACTCAAAGCCCTGGATCTGGGCATGGGTGGTAGCTGAGTTCATCAGCACCCCTAGCTCTCCCACACCCACAACAACAGCGTACACTCTCCTGACCTGCCACAGCTAGCTCATGCAATGCCCAGTGCTTCAGCCTGCAAGGAGCAGGGTTAGCTCTCTTGCTTTCATACCTTGGGAATTGGGTCACCAGTACTCACACAATCAGGGCCAGCTTTACTGTGATGCCCAGGTAAGATTCAGGCCCCAATCTCCAGAGTGCTGCAGGCTGTGAGGGGATGAGCCAGCCCTCATACTCTCAAGCTCTCAGCAGTATCTACCCCATCCAGGAATTGCTGGAGCATGTAAAGGGGCCAATCCTGCAGATCCAAAGCTGCAGTGTCTCCACAACACAGGGTAACAATGGGATATCTGAGAGGAGTCCTGGTGAGGATCCAGTCTTGATAGTGTAGCAGAATCCAGAGTCCTCAAACCAGACCAAAGACTCATTGCAAGGAACATTTGCAAGTAAAGATGTGTGGACAAAAGAGTATAATATGTGAAACACTGTAATACAATGAGCTTCCACAATGAGATGTTTTGGTTGTTGTTGTTTGTTTGGGTATGTTTTTTTTAATTTTTGTTTATTTTATTTTTCAGGAGAAGGTTGCAAGGGTGGATGGCAGGTGCACAGTGACAGGGAGGTGAGTGGGACTGGGGTACATGATGTGAAATTCATAAAGAATCAATAAAGAGTTAAAAAAAATACTACTGACTGAAACTATAGTTCTCTCTGTAAGAATGGCAAAAGTGCTCAACAGATAAGCCACCTCTCAAGCACTCAGGTTTTCTTCAATAAAGTAGAATGACCATCCTTAGCAATCGTTTTTTGGGACATTTCAAAATAGCCTGAAGGAGGGGTTTTGAACCTTTCCTACACAAAGTAATGATAAATATTTGTGGTGATGGATATGCTAATTACCCTTATTTCGTCATTATACATGATGTACATATACTGAAAAATCACAGGATATTTTATAAATGTGTATAACTAATGTTCAACTAAAAATAAAATGATAGCAATATCAAAAAAAAAACACAGTAAAAGAACACTTGGATGTATGATGGATTTTATTTCCTAAATGATGCCTTAAATGTCGATTACTTAAGTTAAATCTAATTTACCTAATCAAATGATAAGGCCTTCCTAATGATAGGTAGCTAAACAGACAGTAGCACGCTTAGAGCCATTGAAGGATGGAACTCTTCCTCAAAATCATCTTGGTTCCTCTTCCATTACGGCAGTGGTTCTCAACCTTTCTAATTCTGCAACACTTCTCCATGTTATGATGACTCCCTAACCATAAAATCATTTTCTTTGTTTCTTCACAACTGTAACTTTGCTGCTTTTATGAATCATAATATAAATATCTGTGTTTTCCAATGGTCTTAGGCAACCCGTTGTGAAAGGGATGGTCGACTCCCAAAGGGATAATGGCCCATGGGTTGAGAACTACTGCCTTAAGATTTAAAGCTTTATATGAAAAGGTGAAAGGATCAGGGATTTGTTGAGTCCTGTTGAGGGTAAACTATTTCTTCCTGGTCAAAATAAAGAATTTGAGTTCTACCCCTGCTCTTGGGTAGAAACATAACATTCTAAATTGCTTAAAATGTTATATACTATTGTACCTTGCCTTAAGAGTTAATCCAGCCGGGCAGTGGTGGCACACACCTTTAATCCCAGCACTTGGGAAGCAGAGGCAGGTGGATTTCTGAGTTCGAGGCCAGCTTGGTCTACAGAGTGAGTTCCAGGACAGCCAGGGCTACTCAGAGAAACCCTGTCTAGAAAAACCAAAAAAAACAAAACAAACAAAACAAACAAAACAAAAAAAAACAAAAAAACAGAGTTAATCCAATAGGGTCTGTCATTCAGACTTGTCAGACCCCTTTGGAAGGCTGATTCACATGATAAAGTGATGATGCAAATAATTTTCTCCTTAATTAGATAATGTGCTTGTGTACTCAGAAATCCTACTCCTGATGTAGTTGCTTACAGGTCTTTACTGCAAAGCCTACCCACTTTTTTTAGTTCAAATTTAAATGGAAAAACTTCTATATTTTATATTATTCCTACTTCAGATATTATTCAAAATCATAAACATGGTTTCTTGGGCACATTGGATGCTCTCACTCTTTCTCTGGAGACACATCTCTCCCCAAGGAGCTATTTTGCTGACCTCCATTGGTAAACCTGATTGCTTTCTTGGACCCTAACTCAAAAGACATAACTATCTTCCTTCTTCTTATCTGTCTCCATCCTGCCAGCAGCTGACAAGATTGATAGTTTTTATGCTCTGTTGTTATTTTTCTCTCAAAAATCTAATAAAATGGCCCTCAAGCTTCCTTCAGAGTCAACTCTTAAATTCTTTTATCTGTGAGACTAAGAACCCACAAAAGGGAACTCCAATTCCTTGGTAACATAGTTGGTGCCAAACATTGGTTGCCATTTTTTGAAAAATCACCCAGACATTCTACTACCTAAACTAAAATGATAAGCCAGGACTCTATAAACTTTTAAAAATTGTGTGAAATTTTTAAAATGCTATATGTAAGTTGATTATTCAGAATGATGAAGTAAATTATGATTAGTGTTATAGCTTCAGTTGTCAAGTTGGCAAACTTGGGAAGAGGGAACCACAGTTGAAGAATTACTTTCATTAGATTCACCTACAGGCATATCAATGCCCTTTTTATTGATTGATCTCTAGTTGCTGCAGGAGGTTACAGTCCACTGTGGTTGGTGCTATACTTAGGCAGGCAGACTTGAGTTGTATGAAAAAAGTAGCTGAGTAAGTCAGGGGAAGGAAGTCAGTGAGCAATGTTACTCCATGGACTTGGCCTCACTTTCTGCATCCAGATTCCTGAGTTCCTGCCTTGGCTTCCTCAGATCTTGAACTATATAGTGTAAGCCAAATAAACCTGCTTCTCTCCAGATTACTTTTGATGAGAATGTTCTTTTGTTGTTGTTGTTTTGTTTTGTTTTTCAAGAGAGGGTTTCTCTGTATAGCCCTGGCTGTCCCGGAACTCACTCTGTAGAACAGGCTGGCCTCGAACTCAGAAATCTGCCTGCCTCTGCCTCCCAGGTGCTGGGATTAAAGGCGTGTGCCACCACTGCCTGGTGATGAGAATGTTCTACAGCAACAAAAATCAAATTTAAACAGTTAGTAATACAATTACCGTTCTTACTCTCCATATTTTCAAGTTATCTTTTACGATAAAACAGGTTAGAATTAAAAGCAATACTTTCATTAGAACAGGGTAGTCAGGATCAGCTGTTAGAAGAGACAGGAGAGAGGCCCATAGGGCCAGGAGAATGATTGAAAATATGTAGCTGCCAAGTGTGGGAAGTGGTGGTGGGGCATCTCTAGGAAATTCTAGAGACCTGGGATGGGGAAGGCTCCCAGGAGTCAATGGAGGGGATCTTAGTCCAGATGCCTAACAGCAGGCACATGGAAACTGAAGAGGCCACCTCTTGTAGCCTGGCAGGACCTCCAGTGGAGGGCTAAGGACACCAAATCAGCCACAAAATTTTTGATTAAAAAAATTATCCTGTCTAAAAGAAATGCAGGGATAAAGATGTCGCAGAGACTGAGGGAATGGCCAACCAGTAAGAGGCCCAACTTGAGACACATCCTAGAGTCAAGCATCAATCCCTGACACTATTAATGATACTCTGTTACGCTTGCAGATAGGAGCCTAGCCTAACTGTCCCCTGAGAAGCTCTACTCAGGAGCTGACTGAGACAGATGCAAATACCCACAGTTAAACTTTGGGCAGAGGTCAGGGATTTTTATGGCAATGTTGGAAGAAGGATTGAAGGTTCTGAAGGGGAGGGAAAATATAGACAGTAAGTATTGTAATTGTATTAATAAATGTAACAATTTGATTTTTGTTGCTATAGAACATTCTCATCAAATGCAATCTCGAGAGATGAGGGTTTATTTAGCTTACATAATACAGTCCGTGATCTGATGAAGCCAAGTCAGGAACTCAGTTGTTGGGCCATGGAAGGGTATCCAGGTTCTTCGGTTGTGGGTGTTTGGCCACGCCCCCAGAACCCAGGCTCCTGACAAGAGGTCTAATCTCCATTCAACCTGCACCCTTCAGTCAAGTAGGGCATAGGTAGAGGGCGTGATTAACAGGCCTCAGGCCCTAGAGAGATTTACATACTAATGAGATACCTGAAGGCCAGAGGGTGGAGTCAATTAAGCATTCCTCCCCACCCCTCCCCCTTCTTTCCCTCCCTATTTAACTCAGGTCTGCCCTGGGTTTTGGAGGTTACATCCAGATCCATCCACCATCCGTCATGCCAATAAACCCGTTTTGGAAACCCAAGGACTTTCTTGTGTTTGGGGCCTTGCTGTGAGGAGCCATGGAGAGGCCTTTAGTGAGCCACAGCAGCCATGCCTAACTTCCAGTGTGGAGGGACTCCCTGTGTTTCCAGCCACATTACTGACACTCAGTCAGGAATCTGGAAGCAGAAAGACCAAAAATGTCAACTAATCTGGAGCACTAGGAGCTCTCAGAGACTGAGTCACCAACCAAAGAGCACACATCGGACAGACTGAGGTGCAGGGTCTATGTGTAGCAGGCATGTAGCTTAGTCTCCATGTGAATCCCCCAAAAACTGGGGCAGGAGCTGTCACTAATGCCTGTAGCATGACTGTGGTATTTGTTCCCTAACAGAGCTGCCTTGCCTGGCCTCATTTGAGAAATGCTGCACCTAATCCTGCAGAGACCTGATGTAACAGGGAGGAGGATACCCAGAGGCAGGGGTGCCCTCTCAGAAGAGACGTGGGGGAGGAACTCTGTGATGAAGAGATCAGGAATGAAAAATGGATTTATTGAGATTTTTGTACCTAGAAGAGAGGGTTTTTGTTTGTTTGTTTGTTTGTTTGTTTGTTTTGTTTTTTGAGACAAGGTTTCTCTGTGTAGCCCTGGCTGTCCTGGAACTCACTCTGTAGATCAGGCTGGCCTCGAACTCAGAAATCTGACTACCTCTGCCTCCCAGGTGCTGGGATTAAAGGCGTGCACCACCACCGCCCGGCTAGAAGAGAGTTTTAAAAAAGTTTTAAAGGAATGTTTTGGGGACTTAGGATTTTATGTGAAATGGCTGTAGAGGGGTCTGATCTTGTTTTGCTTGTTTGTTTGCTTGTTTGGTTTATTGTTTGTTTTGTTTTTCAATAGAAGTTGCTATGTAGCCAATAATTTATTGCCTATGAAATGCTTTCAAATAGACATGGTAAGTTGACCTGCCATCTCATCATCAACAGCCAGTTCACTCATATGCCGAAGAGAACTTATGGACAGACCTTTGTATGAACTGAACTTTTCATTCTTTGATTTTCTTTCTTATTGATTAAAAAAACCCGATGAAGTCAGTCCCATCACTTTGTAATGGTAAAAAGATAAGTTTGTTTGTCTTTTATCCCTTTTGTGTGGCATATCTTTTATCTTCTTCATTCTTTTAACAGTTAATAAACGTCAACCTCACATTAGATTATAGTGATACCCTGATGGTATATTGCCTAAAAAGGGAATAGGAGATTGGAGGTCTTCTGGAAACAGATTGAGACAAATACTACTAGATTTCAACAAAAAATTATGTACTATTTACAGTCTGCCATCCTCACCTCATAGCCATTATTTGATTAACTCTCTAGTTAGTGGGTTGTTAACTTAAAATGGCCTAAACTAATGTGGGAATAGTGGATTAATCATTGCTGCAATTTGAAAACTACCAAGGAGAGGTAACTTTGTTGCAAGAATCTTCTTTACTCACAGAAATAAAGTAGGATCTCCTTGTCTTTAACTTTTGGTACTTGATTCAGCTCTTCAACACATATTATTTCTGGCCCAGACAGCATGTGCTTCCCTCATGCTCTATTCTTTATAACAAAACCCAGGTTTTATCCCTGTATCCATCCACTCTGGTAAGAATGAACCTATTCAAGTTCACAGGAAGTAGCCGTAATTGATCTTAGATATTACTGGCACTACCACTTTTCTCACAAAGATTGATTGCTTTAACACCAGTGCATGATCTGATTCTGGAATGGCTTCTGGGTAATTTGTTTTGGTTAGTCTCTGGTATCTATTGTCACAACCCATCCACAGACCTGATATGGATGGCCATTCACCAAGAAAGACAGGCACTGTGGAACTACAGAGAAGCAGACAGTAAGTATTTTGTTATACATACCAATAACAGTCCTATTTGCAGATATCTTGCATGCGAGATATAGAGAATCTTATTTTTAGGATCTTAAAGTTCAGGAGTTTCTGTTACTTATGGCTATGCACTACATAGTTGATATAGTTCCTGGGTCTCTTGACTTGAATTATAGTGCTCCTGCATCTTTTCTGAAGGATACCACTTGCAACTGTGATACAGATACGTGACTAGATGGACAGGGTCCCAAGTGGTTTTTGGTAGCTTCATATTGCAAGAAACAGCACCAATGTTTCTTGGTCACTTTCCTCAGTCACTGTGGCTGTTGTAAAGATATCTCAGAAATCAAGAAGCACAGGAAATCATTTCAGTCCTTGGCCAACAAAATCATTTTTGGGATCCTATTGGGTTTGAGTTCTCAAAACTCAGTGATAGAAGTAAATAATTCTCTTGATTCAAGTTGAGCTTTCTGATTCTCCTTATCTTTTACTGCAATTATGTTTATTTCTATTGCTACTGAATGTTCTTAGTGCTCAATTTCAGTGTTCCATTGCCCCGTAGATTCTGCACATAGTCTTTTCTTCATGGGTTTGTCAATTTTTGTTCCTGATCTATTATCTTTCTACCTGCCCCATGGTGCTTACTGGTTCAAGTTCCAAATGATACTCTCCTGATATGTCAGACTCTCTTCCCTGGATATTCTAAGGCTGCTTGTAAATTTTTGCATGTGTCTATCTGCTTTTCCATTAGGTCCATGACTTTATTAGCCTTTAAGGTTATGGTGTAGTGTCACATACCATAAAAAACATAGTTCTGGTCACAGGAAACCCCTTCGAGGTGTTTTGTTTACAAATTGACTATATGAGTATTATGCATTACTTAGAAATCAAAAATGTATTCTTTCTTCAGACCTTGTGACCTCTCAAAGACACACTCACCCTCAACATGGTGTCATAATACTATTTTCCATGACAACTTCTTTTTCTTATTTTTCATTTTTGGTTGGCCAGTTCACTCCTTTGATGTCTAGATAACATGAATAACTACCACACCATATGCTCTTCCATTTCTCTGTCTTCATCATACCCAATTCTACTTCCTTCAAAAAGTGGCAAAGGGACAATTATGGCTAATCATGGACAGAACTTATAGGTGCATTAGTATATGAAAGGTCTGGCATTCAGTAACTTCTGAGGTCTAGCTACTCTACCAGGTACTTTATGTGGTGGGAGAATGGCACCATTAAAGGCAGCTATCATTTCTGATTAGTTTTCTGTAAAAAAAAAATAGCAATATGTTCATTTAGGTGTTATTCTTGGTGACTATGATAACGAAAGGTTTTTTTTCTTAAAATTTGTGTATCTAGTGATAAATCACAAATGCAATTCATTTTTCTTTAGGAGCAGTCAAAATATATTCAAAGTATTGGTAATACTATACTGCTTTTACTATACTGCTTTTAACCCCTTTTTTAGAACACTGAATTTTCTATTTCTGTTAAAAAAAAAAAAGAAAGGGAACAAAAGAAATCAAGGGAAGTAGCTTGTCTTAGTTTTTTTTTTCCTTGCTAGTCTCTGATTGTTTAGTTTCTGTTAGTATTCTGAACATACCAGGTGCTGAAATGAACACATACTTTCTAGAGGAGTATATATTTTGAGTTAATTAAAGCACCCAATCTTATGATTTAAAAAAATGTTTACAATGTTAAAGGGCTGATTCCCAGATATACAAATTGGTTGGAGAAAATTTATGTTTAAAGAAAAAAAAACCCTTTAAACTTATGAAGCATGCATGTATGTATACTCAATGACTTGTAAGATGAAAAGGATGCTGCTAAGACCGCTTATAAGTAAAACAACATGGGTCTCAAGGCTGTTCTCAAATAAATACACAGTTCATTTACAAGCTCATTCCTCTCTATTTCTTCTTTTAACTGTATTCTGATGTCTATCACTGAGACAGATGTAAGTCTCAAATTGCATTATTGAAGTTGCTTTTTCAATTACCTCTCTAAGATAATTACCTTTGTATGAGTGAGTTTTAAAAAATCAATAGTTTGCTCTTGGCAATATTTGGTAAAAACTAATTAATAACACAACTCATGTTAACTGTTACTGTCCTTGGCAAAAGTAACCATGCTTTTAATGTCTGGTAAGAAAACCATCTTGAATAAATCATATTTTTGACTGATTTTTATCATATAAAACACCTGCTCATTTTTGGGTGAGTTGAGAGCCAATTCCACAAGCACTTTCAGTGACTTCAACTGACAGTATCAACAAAGTTGTTATTGATTAACTTAATATTGGAGGGCAGTTAAGTGCTCTCACATGTTTTTAGCTTGTCTAAAGGCTTAACTGCTTTTATCTTCTCTGTCACCAGATTCTTGCACCAGCAAGAATGCTATTAAGTAGATTCCAAGTAGAGACTGTGTTGGGCATCATGACCTGATTTTCAGTGGTTTGACTTGTATGGTGTGAGTAATGATTTTTCAGATTCAAAGCTATGTGAAAGTGATAAAAATTCAGTAGAAACTATACTTTGAGTTTTCAATTTTAATCTTTTTCCAGGTTAGTGATATGTAACCATGATATTCTTGCTGCTGGGCAGCAGCAGTGACCTATAGTTCCCAGTTAGCTGCATGATCCCAAAGTAAACAATCCACAACTCTGCAGTGTGCATTAGGGAGCTATTTTTTTTTTTTTTGTATAAAACAACCACCAATGAATATATATGAGATTCTCACCACTTAGTTACAAGGAAGGATTTGAATTAGATTTTCCTAAACATGGGCTAATGTAGATATTTTGAACATGTTCAGGATAAACTGGAGTAAGCCATAGTGTTTGAGGATTATTTAATACATTTTTTAACTTCCAGATATTTTCAGTCTCAGGAGAACTTATCAAGACAGCCTTGCTCTAAGTTATTGTCCTCTGATCCGAGAAAATACCATCTTGGATTCAGTTGCACCCCTTGTAAAAATATTGTCCCATCTGGACTTGATGTCTATGTAACATACCTTCATGGAGCAGGGGTAGGGTCAGGGGACACTCACATGAATATTCAACTGTTCCATACCACTTTTTATATACATCTCTGCCCTAATTGACCTCAAAGTCAGAGAGGGGCTAAAGTCTATAGGCTCAGGGAAACAAGGAAAGGGTGGCTCCATCAATACAGCTGTAGGGAAGCCCTTATACTTGTTGGGTACAGGTTTCCACAGACAGCCTGCTTATGGGGCATGGACACCCATATCCCTATAACTCCTTACCTATGCTCTGTAAGGAAGCTTCGTTGGTTCTCCCAGAGTGAACTTTGGAAGAATGGTGCCTCAAATTATTTCTGGAATCTTGGGAGAGGAGATAGATGCTGGTTTTGTTTCCCATTGGGAAGGAATTGTACCAATAAGCACTGTAGTGTGTTGAGGAACAGCTGTAATATAATTTAATAATTGTAATGATATCATTACTTTGATCTCTTATTTTCATCTACATTTGATAATGATTATCGCTAATCAATGGGAAAATTCTGGTTATCTATAACTTAGTCTTTAGTATATTTGTTTTGTTTGTTTCTTTGTTTTTGAGGCAGGCTATTACTAGGTGGGTCTGCCTGGCCTGAAACTCACTATGTAGAGCGAACTGACTGAACTCATAGATATGCACTTGCCTCCTCTGTTCCCTGAGTGCTGGGATTAAAGGCATGTTTGGTGATCTCATTTTTTTCATCCATAGAATAAAGAGAACTACTAAAGTTTTAATTGGATTGATTTGTGGGGTAACTAATGCAAATTAATTGCTACAAGATTTGCAAATATGAACATTCTATAACTGATATTAATAATCAGATTAGTCAGACACTTGTAGTTGTAACTTTGGGTATTTCCTGGATTGATTCCTCCTTTACATTATAGTTTGTTCAGATCTTTTCAAAACAGTTTCATGTTCATTGACATCTTTAATACTATTTGACAGAAAGAGTCAAAACCTCTCCTTCAACAGAATATTCAGTAACCTTCACTAAATAACCATTAATTAAGCAATTAAAGTAAATTTATGTGAAAAGGGGATTTTGAAAGGAGAATAGAATTAACTCAAAAGATAGTTTAAAAATAGTTTTATAGCACTTCAGTCATTATTGACCAAAAACTTCCTAGGGGATATTAACAATACATTTGATAGTTGCCAAGGAAACCTTAACCTTTCTTGGAAATGTGTCTGCCCTTCTGCATTCTACCTGATTGTCAGAACAACTTCAGCAACTGATTATAACTGAGCCATTCTCAATATCAGTCTTTTTTTTTTTAATCAACTCCTTTTCACAGTCAAAGCTGTGATAGTTGGGTATCTTGTTCTGCATCTGTATTTATATATTTCCAAGGATATACGCTTCAAATGTGGACATTCTTTATAAGAATTTGCTTCCCAATCAGTCTTTACCACCATTAGAGATAAATCAACACTCATTTATAGACAAGAAAACTGAAGGACCAAAATGCATTTATTGTGAGAAAATGATTCAGACATAAAGCTTGCTGGCTTTCTTTTTGTTCTGAGTATAACTGAACAAATAGCTAACACTAATTTCAAAGTCCATGGTTGTGTGCATATCCACGAGCAGAAACAGTGCGTCTCTTTCTGTATAAAGCACCATAAAAGTGTTCAAGTTACCTGTCTAAGTACATAATCTCAAGTGATCTATGTTTTAAAACCTACTTAAGGATGATACTACCATTTTATAATGGATACTAGGAATTAGGGTCCTTCAATGAAATTCCATGCTGAGAATGTTAATAGCTCATCCAAAGATGCCTGGTGCAGGACAAACACTTAACCTCCAAGGAGTAAGACTATTATTGAGACCTAATCTACATATGTCTATATTCTGGCTTTTGTTTCATTTTGTTTCCAATAACTTGTAACAATGCTGCACTATAGTCAGGGTAGAGACAGTTTCTCCTCAGTTTTAACCCAGACTATTTGTGTGTGTATGTGTGTGTGTGGGGGGGATGGGTGGGCCTTTACTCAGTTTAGCTTTATGATTGAGAGATACCAGAGCAATCGTCATTGTTCTTAGTTTCATTAATAATAAAATTTAAGAATGCACTCAGAAGAAAACACAAGGACAATTTTATAAGTGTTCAAAAGAACAATCATAAGGCAGGTAGGCTGTAAAACGGCAGCTGCTACCCAGGGGAGGAGAAAAGGAAAAACCTGTGCCATTTAAGCTGGTGTGGAGGTCAGAGACATAATCTGCAAGTAGCCACAGGCAGGAAGGGAAGCTTTACAGATAGATTAAGAATTCCCAAAATACTTAGGGAAATGCCCAAAATGTTAAGGAAAGAATGCTTAGAAAAGTGACAGAAATTAAGACGTGTGTGTGTGTGTGTGTGTGTGTGTGTGTGTGTATATGTGTGTGTGTGCTTTTAATTTAGAAAAAAATGAGCAGATTTACAACAGTTTAAAATCTTCTGCATTAGGTGTGGGGATTCTGGGAAGGGAAAGTATAGACTCTCATTAAAGAACTAATTATTCTACCTATTTCTTTGCTATATTCTACCTATTTCTTTGCTATTACTTAAAGTGAGCCTACCTTCCTATCATAGTACATCAAACAAAATAATTGAATCAGGTCAACCAGAATGTTATATCTCTACTCAAAGCAGATAATTTATTCTCTTAACCAGTAGGATTTAGTAATAGGCTTTGTAAAAAGAACTTTTTTTTTTTTTTTAACTTAGGCAAAACCACCCATTCTGAGAATTTCTTAAGTTACTTATATTTTCATGTTTTATTTTTCCTTGTCTTTATGGGTGGTTATGAATGTTATGACAGAGGAACCTTTACATGTTTATAGGCATTTGTGCATATGGAATGATGGATGCTATGTGAGTATGTATTATAAAGGAAGGGCAAAACATCACACTTGAAACTTTTGTTCATGTCATATCTTGCAGGAACTTAGAGGTGTCCCATCCCACCCTCAAACTACAAATGGTCTCAGAAAATATTATACATATATATATATATATATGTATAATATTTTATATTAAATTATATTAATTTGCCTTTTTGTGCTTAGTATATTTTATTATTCCATTTATCATAATATTTTCAGGTTTCATCTAGGTATACTATATATTAGAATATATTTTATCTTGAGCAATGGATGGATAATACTTGATTGTATACACAGCAGTTTAAGTTTCTTATCTGACATATGTTGTATTTTTTTTAAAAATTAGAATATTTGACTTGCATAATGAGATATCCTGGAAATAGGATCCAAGTCTAAATATGAAATCCATTTGTGTTTCTTAGACACATTGCCTGAAAGTAATTTTATATAATATTTTTAATAGTATATAACATGCAATAAAGTTTCTGTACACTAACAATCAGAATATAAGTGTTCTATTATCTTAGCCAACAACAGGGACAGTATGTGATTGTTTGGCACCAACATTCATTCTGACTCTATATTTATATACCACTGATAAGTATTGATTTTCTTAATGTGTTGAAGGTAACTAAGCAGTGCATTGGATTCAAAAGAATACCTTCATCATCTGCAAGCAGCAGCAAACAACAGCATCTTTTTGTCTCCATCTATGATGCTGTATTTAAATGAAAAGGCTACTATATACTTCATTTTATTTTTCTCTTAGAAATAAACACCAGAAGCAATTCAAGAACTGAAAGGTGGGTTTTCTAGGAGTGAGGAAGCATCTTGTTCTATGAATTATTAAGATGTTTTCTGCAGGGTTATCTGCTTCATTAACAAATGTAGCTATACATGTCTGTGTATGTTGGATGTCTTTCTTTGATTTTACAAACTGATGGAGTTTACAAATGCACACTATTGTCCTTCAATAAACACATGACACTTATTTGCTATGCTATTTTTAAACATTTTTATAGTGTTAACAATATCATCTCTGTCATCACTAATATCATGAACAGCTCGCCTTAGTACTGTTTCAATACTTTATTGATCCAAGAACAACTGCATCCTGGTTTTGGCATCCTTATCCTGTAAGAACTGTTTCATCAGCTCAGTGGTGTCTTTCTATGGGCAATGATGATGGAATAGTGATGTTTCATCAACATTATAGATTTGCTTTGGAGTTCAGTTTTCATTACTGATGACCTTGGCAAACCCATCAATGAATGTCTTTGTTTCTTTGTGATCAGCCAATGTTTTATTACCACAAATCTTTAAAAATTTGATGTCGTGTCTTCAGTTCAATTTCTGCAACCAGCTTGTTACTTTCAATTTTCATTTCAACTTCATAAATCTTTGCTTGTTTCATAATTACCATACCATTAAGTGTTCACTGTGACCCTGAAAATAGACTCTTTTAATGCATGATCAGTTCTCTACTTTTAATTTTATTCACTGTTCTTATTTTCATTACCCATTTTAAACATATAACTCAGTAGTCCATCATTTTTGTTTCTTTAGGTTATTCCATATTCTTCCTACTATATCCACATATAATTTCTTTTAGTATTATAATATGTAACATATTATTATAATATATGTTATTATATGTATCATTACAGATGTATCCTAAGTTCTTTACACATATTCATTGCCATATTAAAATCTCATCAATCTAAGGAAGTATTATTATTTTCTCTTTATAGATAATAAATCCAAGCTCAAAATTGATGAATAAATTGCCAGTGGTTACAGACCTAGGAGAGGTGAAATTGATCCTTAGGCTCTGCTTATGCAAGTTTACAACCTGTGTTTTTATTTTCTTTGCTATATTTCAATGTCAATAAAATTTTCCTACCTGGTTTCTTTCAGTAGAGTCTTCACAGATGGTGATGGGAGTGGATTCTTCAGAATCTTTTACCAGCATTTCAATCACAGCCAAAGATCTGACTGTTGTATAACTTCTTTGCATTTGAGTGGCATCAGTAGAAAATGTAGATTATAATGTTGTCAACCTTATGAGACCACATGAAAAATGTAGACACTATATGTAAGATACTTGCAAGAGTACATTGCAGATATTCAGCATTTAATGAATGCTAGCTCATCTGCTTCATTTTCTGGCCTTCATCCTGTTACAATTATCATGTCTTCCACATCTCCATCTTTTTTTTTTCTTTTACGATTTTAATCTTTAATTTCCTTCATTTTTATATTTTGTACAATAGTCATTGGGTTGTATTGTAACTTAAGTCTTGCTAGAAAAGACTTTTATATCTGTCATTTCTTTCTCTAAACCTAATGTTCAATATTTTGCCTACTACCATTCATATCTCTAAAACATGTATTCCTTTTTTTTATTGGATATTATATTTAGATTTCAAATTTTATCCCCTTACCCCATTTCCCCCACCACCCAGGAACCCCTTATCACATCCCCCCTCCTCCTGCTTCTATGAAGGTGTGCCCCCACCTACCCCCCACTCCTACCTCCCCACTCTCGAATTTCCCTTCACTCAGTGGTCCCACATCTCCATCTTAAAACTGTTGCCTTTATACTTTAAAATGCTGTTCATCATTTTCACTAAAGATTCTCCACTTTAGCTAGAGATTCTCTAGTCCTACCTATTAGTGATTAAAGTGCTAACAAAATAATATTTATGAGACACTATCTTACTTTTTTATGATTTCTCTGTAAATATTGTTCTACAAAAACAATTCTGAGCAATCATATATTGCCAATTAGAATTTATACGAGAAGGTGGAAGAGAAGCTGTGAAATTTTCAAACAAAGTTGCTATATTTTAATTTCAAAATCTAACCAGTAGAAGACCTATAGAGTTAGGAGGTGCTTCTTTCTGAGAAAAACCTATGTTGATCTCCTGGGCTCTCTCCTGGAATATATGAGATCATATTTCTTTTCAGGAAAGGGAAATAGAATATATCCTTATGTATGATTGGGGTAGGGCTGGAACAGGAGGATCAAGTGAGGAGGTAATGGGGGAGAGGTATATGTGGCAAGGTATCCTGGAACACACATACACACACACACACACACACACACACACACACGCACACGCACACGCACACGCACACACACACACACATACACAGAGAGAGAGAGACAGAGACAGAGAGAGAGAGACAGAGAGAGAGAGACAGAGAGAGACAGAGACAGAGACAGAAAGAGACAGAGGGAGACAGAGAGACAGAGAATGAGAGACAGAGACAGACAGAGACAGAGATGTACACATACACACACATGCAGAGAGACACACACAGAGAGAGGGAGAGAGACAGAGACAGAGACAGAGACAGAGACAGAGACAGAGACAGAGACAGAGACAGAGCGAGCATCTAAATGAAATTGCCAAATAATAAGAGAACTCCATGTAGATCTCTTGCCACCAAATTAATTGCAGTACTAGGTCTGAGTTACATGAGCTGTTGGCTAAATGCTTCCCATTGAAATCCCTAAACAACCCAGGCAATTTAAAGTCTATAGATTGTTCTCCACAAGCTGACAGCAAGGGCCCATTGCAGAAGACAACACCTATACAATTCATTGAACATGGAGAAATCAAGATGGTGCCTACATAGAACTTTAACCCCTTGTGCTAGCATCTTTGATAGAGGAAATTATGCTTTATGCTATGGAAAGAGAAGCATAAACACCAAACTGGCCACAAATCCTTTAATTTACAACAGTGTACTACCTGAAAGATACACTAATGCAATTTTAGCACAAATTGTGTGGTAGCAATGAACCAAAATTGGTTTGTCTTAGAGATCATCTAATGAAATGGAATCTATATCTGACACTGCTTGAATGAAGAAAAAGCTGAGACCCCAGGACCTAGGGTAAAACCAAATAATGCTGCTCTAAAATTTAAAGAACAAAAATAAAATGACTCCTAATGACATTTTGCTTTATTAATATATCAGGGCCTTCTTCAGGCTTCATCAGAGAAGGGTTTTCCAATAGTAAATGGGAACAACTGCATAGAACCACAGCCAGACATTATGTAGAGAATGAGAAGTCTTGGAACACTCAACTCTATATGGGATGTCTCTGTCAAATCTCTTCCCTCAGCTCAGTAAACTGCTAGGAAGAGGATGTGGGAATAGTTTAAAAGTCAGGATGGATGGAGGATACCAGTAGAATAAGTTCTTCTAAATCATCATTAATAAAACTCATATGAGATCACGGATACTGAGACAGCATGTACAGGGCTTGTACAATTCTGCACCAGCTCCTTGTATTTATATTATGGCTTCTACTATAATGTCTTATGGGATCCCTGAGTGTGTGCATGAATGGGTCCCTGTTTCTTATGCCTTCTCTTGAGCTCCAATTCCAATGTGTTAGCTTTTGTTTTATTATATTATATTATATTATATTATATTATATTATATTATATTATAATTATCTCTTAGAAATCTGTTCGTTTACTAATGAGAAAGGCAGCAGATGAGTTGGAGGGTTGGGGAGAAAGTTGGAGGAATAGTGGGAGGGGAAACCATAATCAGAATGTATTATGTAATAAAGAAAACTATTTTCAATAAAAATAAAAAATGAATATATTACATTATATAAAATTATGTAATTATAAAATTTAAGATAGCTTAAGGAAGGTTCTTCAGTCTCTCTCTCTCTCTCTCTCTCTCTCTCACACACACACACACACACACACACACACACACACACACACAAACACACAAAAAGGCATGCCTCATATTGAAGATGAACATTTATGTACTACATATTTTATTAAACTACATATAGCAAATACTGTTCAATCTGCAAAGACACTTTACAAAACAAAAATAATACTTGGAGAAACTCAGTCTTTTTAATTTTAATTTTATTTGTGTATGGATGTATTCCTTGCTTGTATCTTTGGGTACCATGTCTGAGTACAAGGAAGTCAGAAGAGCCAGGAGGAGGCATCAGATTGCCTGAGACTGTAGGTAAAGATAGTGTATGAGACATCATGTGAGTGATAGGAGTTGAATATGAGTATTCTGGAAGAGCAACAAGTGCTCTTAATCAGATAGCCCTAGTGCCCTGAAACTCAGTCCTTGATAGGTCAATTAGACTAAAAATGACACTGGCGGCCTAAAAGAGATCTCAAATTAGTTTAGTTGTAATATAAACAATTAAATATTATTAATTATTATTATTAAATATTGATTATATGTTAGGGGATCATGAAACATTTAATAAATTCCAAAGAGCAGAATTCATACAATCCATATGTACTCATCTCCATAAAAGAATGCCTGGAATTTGGCTGAGCCCCAAATATTTCTATCTAAATATCCCTAGCCCTAGGCCTGAAAACTTCTAACCTCCCTATTCTTTGGTAATTTAGGCCTAGAATATTTCAGCCTCTGAGATGTACTGCTAAATAAACTCACTCTTTCTAGTTCTTTCTGAGCTCTGGCTGACTGATTCAACTCAGTTGTTCTGCCTAAAAAACTCTTCTCCAAGCTGACCCATTCAATTTGACTTCTCTTAGCTTCTGACTGGATTGTTCTTGGCATCATACTATGGCAATATATTCTAACTTTCTGGCTCCTTCTCATCACTCACTCTTTCTGTCTTCACTTGTATTTCTGTGCAACATCTCTGTAAAACTCTCCTGGTTAAAGTGCTTCCTCTCCCCACTAACTGAACTGCACTACCCTGACTACACTGAAAAAATATATATTTATAATATATATATTTATAAATTTCATATGTATATATAATATATTATATATATATATTTACATATATATATATATAAATTTCAAAGCTGTGGTAACAAGTTAGAATGATCAATATGTAGTATTCAGACAACTGGCTAACTCAAATAAAGAATTAAGTCTCTGAATAATATCTGTTGTAGTAATTATTTTAAAAAAAGTCTGCTGATCAAGTCAACTATCTAATCTGCAGCAGCTCTGCCTAGCTCAACCAGAGGCCACATGTGTGCCACAGCTAGAAATGGCCAGCTAGAAACACCATCCCTGCCATCCATGAGATGCTAGTGTGGGAGATGGCTCTGCCAATCTTTCATGCTGTCTCTGCAAGGCTTGGCAGTGCTTGGACCATCCTGCCAACCACACGGGCTCGGTACAGATGAGACTCTAATACTTAGATTATCCAAAGGCTTATATCCTTAGTAATGATCAATAACAAGATACTTTTACAATCAGAGGTGTAACCCAATACACAACATAGATATACCAACTACCTTTGACTGCTACAGACAAATGAACATCAGCCTCCATGTGCACTTCTCTCCTTCTCCTTCTCCCCTAGCTCCTCCTCTTCCTTTTCCTCTTCCTCTCCTTTTTCCTCCTCTTCCTCTCTTTACTCCTCCCACCTTAGCTCCTCCTACAAATGCCAACATAAATTCAAGATTAAATATATATTAAAATTAAAGAAGAAATGGTGAAGTGGATTAATGGTTAAAAATACATACTGCCGAGCCTGATGATGAGAGTTCATTCCCTGGACATACAAAGGTGGAAGGAGATATCTGATTTTCACAAGTGGTCTTTGTACTTCAATATACACTGCCCAGCATATGCACCATAAATGTAATTAAAATGTTTAAAATTGAGAAAAAGAACACAAGTGTGATGTGAAATAAATATTTATATAATCAGAAGGTGAATAAAATCCTTCTGAGCTTTCTGTTTGTTTTTTTTATTAATTAATTTATTTATTCATTTTACATCCTGATCACTGACCCCTCCCCCCACAATCCCTCCCCTGATCCACCCTCCCCCTCTCCTCTTAGATGATGTTCCCCCCTTCAGTATCCCCCACTCCATATCATGTGTTTGGAGGGTTAGGTGTATCTTCTCCCACTGAAGGCAAACAAGACATCCTAGGTGGGGGCATGGATTCCACAGATAGGCAACAGATTTTGGGACAACCTCTGTTGCAATTATTTGGAAACACACCTGGAGACTGAACTGAGTATCTGCTACATACGTACTAGGGTTCTAGGACTAGCTTTCTCCTTAGTGATTCAGTCTCTGAAAGCCCCTAAGGGTCCAGGTTAGTTGACTCTGTTGGTCTTCCTGTGGAGTTCCTATACCCTACAGGGCCTATAATTCTTCCTACAACTCTGCCATATGAGTCAACAAGCTCAGTTTAATGTTTTGGTGTGAGTATTTGCATCTGTTTCAGTCAGCTGCAGATGAGTGAAGCCTCTCAGGGGACAGTTATCCTAAGCTCCTGTCTATAAGTATTAAAGGAGAATCATTAACAGTGTAAGGAAGTGGCGCTTTTTCATGAGATGGATCTCAAGTTGGGCTAGTTATTCTCTCAGTTTCTACTCCATTTTTGTCTCTGCATTTCTTTTAGGCAGGACAAATTTTGTGTCACAAGTTTTGTGGGTGGTTTGGTATCCTGATTCTTCCACTGAGGACCCAACTTGGCTACAAAAAGGTGACCTCTTCAGGTTCCATGTCCCTCTTTTAGGCATCTCAGCTAAGGTCACCCACATGATTCCTGGGAGTCTCCCCTATTCTAGGTCTCTCAGACTTCCTGGAGATTCACCTCACCAACAGAACCCTTGCAGCTGCAAATTTTCATTCATTTTCCTGGCCCTCTGGCCCTCTGGCTCTCTGGTCCTCTGACCCTTTCACCTGTTTTTCCCCACACCTAATCCTGACACCCTAATTCTCCTCCCATATTCTTTCCCATGTAGTTCCTTCCTTCTCCCACTTCTCTCTGCCTCCCTCCCTCTGTCTGTCTCCTATGACTATTTTATTCCCCTTTCTAAGTGATATTCAAGCATTCTTGCTTGTACCTTCCTTCTTGCTTCACTTCTTTGGGTGTAGATTGTAACAAGGTAATCCTGTACTTCATGCCTAATATTTACTTATCAGTGAGTACATAGCATGTATTGTATGTCCTTGTGGGTCTGGGTTATGTAACTGAAGATATTTTCTAGTTCCATTCATTTACTTCCAAAATTCATCCTGTTCTTGTTTTTTTCTTCTTCTTTTTCTTTTTTTTATCTTATCCCCACCCCCTGCTTCTATGAGTGTGCTCCCCCACCTACCCACCCACTTCTGGAGCACCCCAGCATCTCCCTACACTGAGGCCTCAAGCCTCCATAGGAACAAGGGCCTCCCCGCCCATTGATGCTAGATAAGGCAATCCTCTGCTACATGTGCAACTAGAGCCAAGGGTCCCTCCATGTGTACTCTGTGGTTGGTGGTTTAGTCCCTGTTAGCTCTGAGGGGTCCGGTTGGTTGATATTGTTCTTCTTATGGGATTGCAAACACCTTCAGCTGTTTCATTTCTTTCTCTAACTCCTCCATTGGGGACCCCTTGTTTAGTCCAAAGGTTGGTTGTGTGCATTCACACCTGTATTGGTCAGGCTCTGGCAGAATTTCTCAGGGGATAGGTATACCAGGCTCATGTCAGCAAGTGCTTCTTGGTGTCAGCAATTGTGTCTGGGTTTGCTGTCTGTATATGGGATAGATCCCCAGGTGGAGCAGTCTCTGGATGGCCTTTCCTTCAGTTGCTGCTCCATTCTTTGTCCCTGAATTTTCTTTGACAGAAGCAATTCTGGGTTAATATTTTTGAGATGGTTAGGCGGAACCATCCCTGAACTGGGGACCTTGCCTTACCACTGGATATGGTTTCCACAGGTTCTATCTTGCCTTTATTGGTTATTTCATGAATGTCATCCCTGTTGGGTCCTGGGAACCTCTTGCTTCCCTGGCATCTGGGACTTTCTAGTGGCTACCCCCAATTCCCTATACTCCACTGCTACACACCTCTGTTCAATTTACTGACCTTCTGTAATTTTCTGCCATTTCCTCCCACACCTGATCCTGCTGCTATTTTTCCCCCCTCCTTCCTCTCTCCCTCCCAGGCCTTTCTTTGTCTCTACCGCCCATGATAATTTTCTTCCCCCTTGTAGGTAGGATTGAAGCATCCATACTTTGGTTTTCCTTCTTTCTGAGCTTCATATGGTCTGTGAGTTGTATTGTGGTTATTCTGAGCTTTTTGGCTAACATCCACTTATCAGTGAGCACATACCATGTGCGTTCTTTTGTGATCGGGTTACCTCACTCAGGATGATATTTTCTAGACCCATCCATTTGCCTAAAAAATTCATGAAGTCATTGTTTTTAATAACTGAGTAGTACTCCGTTGTGTAAGTGTACCACATTTTCTGTATTCATTCCTTTGTAGAGGGACATTTGTGTTGTTTCCAGCTTCGGTCTATTATAAATAAGACTGCTATGAACATAGTGAAGCATGTGTCCTTGTTATATGGTGGAGCATCTTTTTGGTGTATGCCCAGGAGTGGTATAGCTGGGTCCTCAGATAGTACTATGTCCGATTTTCTGAGGACCTACCAGACTGATTTCCAGAGTGGTTGTACCAGCTTGCAATCCCACCAACAATGGAGAAGTGTTCCTTTCTCCACATCCTGGCCAACATCTGCCTCAATTACATCTTGTTCTTTAAAAGAAATGGCCTTGGGCATGGTATCTCTTCACAAAAATGGAAACTCTTAAGATAAGCAGTACAGCTGGGTCTTCAGGTAGAACTGTTTTCAATTTTCCAAGAAACCACTGGATTGATTTCCAAAGTGATTGTACAAGTTTGCCATCCCACCAGCAATGAAAGAGTGTTCCCCTTTCTTTGCATCCTTATCATCATGTGCTGTCACTTGAGATTTTGATCTTAGCCATTCTGATCAGTATAAGATGGAATCTCAGGTTCGTTTTGATGTGAGTTCCTCTGATGACTAAGAATGTGGGGTATTTTTGAAGTACTTCTTTGCTGTTTGGGATTCCTCTGTGGAGAATTCTCTGTATATCTCTGTATCCAATTTTTAATTTGAATCTTAGAAGAGAATTTTTATTATTGTTGAGAAAGTATTAAAAATGGGACTTTTGAAGCTGGACTAATGTATTTTGTGTAATGCTATAGTTATGTATGGCTCCTATATACTCATATATTTGAACATGCCTATAGAGGCCAGGGAGTGGAATGTGATGGTTTGAGTATGCTAAGGCCAGGGAATGGCTCTGTGAGGAGGTATGGCCTTGTAGCCATTTGTTTTGTTGGAGTCTAATTTCTTGAGTTCTATATAGTTTGGATATTAGCCCTCTGTAGTATGTATGGTTAGTGAAGATTTTTTCCCAATCTCTTGGTTACTGTTTTGTCCTATTGACAGTGTCCTTTGCCTTATAGAAGCTTTTAAGTTTCATGAGATCCTGTTTATAAATTTTTAATCCTAGAGCATGTGCCATTGGTGTTCTGTTGAGGAAATTGTCTCCTGTACCAAAGTGTCATGCACAGTTCTAGCTAGAGCAATAAGATAACAAAGGGAGATTAAGGGGAAACATATTGGAAAGGAAGAATTCAAAGTATCACTATTCATGGATAATATGATATATGACATGATACATGAGGGACCCCCAAAATTCTACCAGAGGACTTCTACAGCCAACCAACACCTTTAGAAAAGTGGCTGGATACAAAATTATCTCAAAGATATCAGTAGCCCTCCTTTATACAAATAATAAACAGGCTAATTATAGAAACAGAACTTTTCACACATAGTCACAAGTATTATTAAGTATTCTGGTGTAATTCTAACCAAGCAAGTGACAGACCTGTATTAAAAGAAGTTCAAGTCCCTGAAGAAAGAAATTGAAAGTATCAGAGTAGGGAAAAATCTTCAATGGTTATGGATCTCTTGGTAGGATTAACATAGTGAAAATGACCATCTTACCAAAAGGAGTCTACAAATTCAATGAAGTTCCCATCAAAATTCCAACACAAGTTTTTACAGACTGGTCAATCAATAGAATAGAATCAAATATCTAGCAATAAACTCACACACCTAAGGACACTTCATTTGAAAAAGAAGCCAAAACTATGCAATGGAACAATGAAAGCATCTTCAATAAACAGTGCTAGTCTAACTGGTTGTCTACATGTAGAGTAATGCAAATACACCCATATTTATCACCCTGCACAAAACTCAAGTCCATGTGGACCAAGGATCTCAACATAAAACTAGATATAGTAACCTAATAAAAGATCCTTTTGATCTTTAACAAAAGCATATATAAATTTAAAGCAAATTAAAACTCACACAAAACTAACAGCTGCCAAAAGATTAAATACAAGTTATACAGCTTAGTAAATATTCAGCTTGTATGATACAAAATGTCTTTAAGATAATACAGGGAATTGATATATTATTCTTTATTCAGATAACCATGATGTCAACATTTTGTGGATATCTTTTATTCTCTTTCACTTTTCTCTACCTCTACTTCCTTATCATAGTTTCTTAATTCTTCATCCATTCTGAGAATCTTTCTGCCTTTTATATATAGTTATTTTTAAGAACATTTTAAGAGTGATTTGAAGATATGATCCTTCATCATCTTGAATATTTTGAGGGCATATTTCTCAAGAACAAGAATTCTCTTATAACTGATTTACCAATACAAACTATTTGACATTGTCTCATTATTATTATTATCCAGTCTATAGATCATATTGACTTTTGATAAAAGAAAAGTCATGGTTTTGTCCAGTTGAAATATTTTTCTGGAATAATTTTGTTTGAGAAAGTTCTTGAAACTTTACTTTTGATTTCACAGCATAGACATTTTTGAAGCACACATGCTTGTAATTAGGGTTTATCTGCTGTTACTTGTGATGAATTTCCCATTAGGGATATTTGGCAGTAACACTACAGAAGTAATCCTGAATTCTTACTGAACTGTTTCAAGAGGACACATAGTGCCATTATTGGTATAATTCAATTTCCACATTTTTTTTATCATAGTGTCTGCAAAGATTTTTTGAAATATTTAACAAGTAGGCTGAGAAAATAGACTTTGACACTGTGGGTATATCCTATTTAGAACCAAATACTTGGGAATACTCCAATATTGGAGGTGACTTGGATAAACTCTCCTGTAAGCAATGGGATATATATATATATATATATATATATATATATATATATATATATACTAAGTAATGTTGTAAGAGACAGTTTAGACTGTGGAAAGGTACTGTGTTGTGATGTTTGGTTAACATAAAGAATTGATTTTAATGCAGTTGTGTACTATTTCCTATTTTACAGATATGTACTGCACATTATGTGAAATCTCCAGACAAAATGCACCTTCAGGGGAATATAAGCATGAAGGATGTTTATTGAAGGATGTTTTTTTAATTTGGTCAATAATCATTGTACATATTTATGGGTCACAATGTAATAACTTTTTATGTGTATGAAAACAAATATTAGGTTCAACTCCTGTTAAACAAAGGAAAATACATACACGATTAGGCCAGTTGACACAAATAGTCATCTGCCTTCACAGGAATGACCCTTGTTAGTTCTTCAGAGTTGAGAATAGAGGGATCCATTGTCTTCCCCTCCTTTCCATTCCTTTATAGCTGTCTCCTTCTACCTCTCTCCACCCCCTCTGCCTTCTCTCTTAATTTGTTCCAATCTGGGCTTGAATTTATGATCCTTCTGACCATTTTCCAATTGTTGGGAATATAGAGGGGTAATGCAAAGGCCAGTGGCACAAGGAAGTCCTCACATGTTCACAGCAATTTATCACTAAAGATTGTTTCTAGGAAGAGGCTATGGTTTCATGTTAGCTGTACCTTTTCATCTAAAAGAAAATATCCATAGTGCTGGGGACTGAAATTGAGCAGCAATCTTGACATTATCTTAGAGGAGAACACCCTGATGAGGATTGCGCAGTACTGCACAGTATCCATGACACAAGCCATTAATACAACTGACATAAGTAATGATTATTTTTGTTTTCCCATTTTTGGCTGAATATTTCACATCTTCCAAAGCATGTATAATGTTTATAATTAGGAGCAAACAAAAATTACTACAAGTGCTTTGGAAAATACAGACTATGTATGCTTGTACTTCTTTACATCTTTAAAAGTAGCATGCCATAATGAGCTTTGGCACTGTGTGAAACTGTTTTCAAATAGAGTCTGCTTTATGGCCTTAGGCCTTGTTTCTTAATATCTTACTTAATATTGCAGTTTCAGATTCCTCATTTTTAGAGAGGATAGAATGGAGGAGGGGAAGATCTGCATGTGAAAATCTTAAAGGTGGGGTGATAGCTAATACCTAACTGGAAGAAATGTTGTGAACATGATAATAAGATGAATATTGATGAAATACCTATCACATAGTAAAAACTCAGTAAATGATAGCCATTTTTGCTTATTTATTTAGATGATACATTTTATTAGATATTGATTTTTGCCATTTGTTTAAAAATACTATCTACACCCTTGGCATATTCTCAGAAATTTTCTTTTCCTTAAGGCTAGAACAACTAAAAATAAAAACACCATTCAAGCATATTCAATTTTTCAGTTCTCAGGAGCAGAAGTCAGGCATTCTCCAGGTATTTGCTTAACCCTTTATTTTCAACTAAATGGTCATAGATCAAACAAATGAACTGAGAGCAAGGGAAAAGCAATAGCTTGTACTCTGTCATGTCTGGAACAGCTTTTTAGATTTAAAGGTATATAATCTTTCTTATTTTGTTCAATATTATACTTTGCTTAAAAATGTCCCTTTAATACCATGTTTTAGGCATTATAGAATAATCAGCCATCTGAACAAAATTTAAATCATCATGATTGCTTCTTGAAAAATTTGTTAGAAAGCACAGTATGTTCAATTAAAAGAAAATAATTTCACTGCAGTTTTGGTATGCTGGTCAATATTAATTGCAATTAAAACATAGAGAATTTCGTTGTGATTTTTATGTCATGCATTTCTCAACACTCTTAGAGCCTCTGAAAGTTCTAACCTACTTTACCTGGCATAAATTGCCTTTTTTTCTTCTGTGAATTTAATTCTTACTCTAAATCTTTGGCTAAAGCTGTTCAAAAATGAAAATATAACTTTATAGTGATTATCATTTTAAAGCTCTGTTTGTTTGATACATTCATTCTGCAATGGTCTTTGATCCAATTGTAGAATTAATGGTGGGGAAAGATGTTCTTAGGCCTTTAAACAGTAGTGGATCATGATGACCTTTTGAATTTGGGATCTTTGTCCCTTTTTCTAAAATTTGCAGAATATAAATACTTCATCTTATCTAACTGTTGCACAACCTAACTAGAAAGGATACAAAAATAAATTAGTCAAATAACTGAACACAAGTACCCCCACAAAATCCACACTCAAATTAGTTGTTCAACATTAAAAAAAACCTTAAAACATTTTAATGTATTTTGTGGTTTTAATAAACTGTGGTAGAATCACATATAGATAGCATGACATTTTGAAAATATTTATTTGTAATGGTTAACTTTACACATCAAATTTTCTGGACCATGATGTAGTCCAGATATATGGTGAAACATTATTCTGGGTATTTTTGTGAATGTGTTTCAAAGTGAAATTACCATTTTATTTAGTTCAGTGAGAAAAGAAGCTTGTTCTTTATTATACAGTTGGGGCTTTTATGATCTACTAAAGGTGGGAATGGAACTAGAGTTGAAAGATTCCTCCTGAGTAGGATAAACTTCTTCCTGCTTGACAATCATCAAATTGAGGCATTAGCTCAATTTTGCTCTACCTTTAGAGTTTGTGGGGGAGCTGACAGAAGGCTGCTGTCATCCTTGCAGCCATCTTGAGCCATATACCCTGAAAAGAGACTTGTTTACAATAGCCTACAACAGCTGAGCACACTCTGATAACATCTTGTTTTAGATATCCAGGATTTTCCCTTGGGTGTGTGAGACTTAAAGGTGTGTGACTTAAGGGCATGACTTAGAGATCAGATTTAGAGACAAGACCTAAGGGCATGACTTAAAGGCGTGACTTAAAGGTGTTGCTTAGAAGTGAGACATATAAAAGAGGCAGACAGAAGAAAGCAGTAGTATTAGGCACTTGGCACTTGGAGGAAGAACTTGGAATTAGACATTAAGCACTAGAACTTGGAACTGGAAACTTGGAATTTGGAGGCACTAGGGACTAGGAACTAGGTACTAGGAACTCAAGACTTGGGACTTGGAGAAAAGAAGAGAGACTGAAGAATAAACGGGATTGAATCACACTCTGTTTGGTCTCCATTCCTCATCCGTCCTCCCTCTCTTGCTGAACCACGACCCATGGACTGGAGCAGCTTGGGGCAGTTCAGGCTCTAACAATTTAGCCCCTAAGGCTTTGGCAGTGCAGTTCCCAACATTGACAGAGCGGTCCTCAGCATCTTTGGCCCCCAAACGTGGAGTAGCTCGGGCCGCAACATCTAGAGTTGAAATTAAAAATATATTGCTTTTTGTGCATCTTAACTATATTGGTGCTTATACTGAAAAATTGACTCTCTTTGTAGGCATTTGGATTAAGACTGGAACCAAACTCTTGTTTCTCCTGGGACTACTAAATTACTGACCCACTTTTCAGATATTGAGACTTGCATGTGTCTATGCCATGGAAATTTTTATTTGGAAATGTAAATTTTACCAAAAATCTTCTGACTAATAGATCATTTCAGTTGTTATAGCTAATTTTGATTGTCAACATGATGGAAATAAATCTCTGGGTATATATATATATATATATATATATATATATATATATATATATATAT
>JANHMN010000005.1:48612561-48632888 GCA_030674055.1 Rhabdomys pumilio
TATATATATATATATATATATATATATATATATATATATATATATATTAGATTAGGTTATTGGAAGTGGTAAGATATACCATGAAGGCAGATGGTACCATTCCATGATCTGGGGTCTGAATGTAAACAAAAGTGAGCTGAACACAAGTATTTGTTACTCTTCATTTCCTGATTACAAATACAGTGAGACCAATTGCCTCAAACTGCTGTCATGCCTTCCCTGTCATAATGGACTATATTCTCAAATTGTAATTCAAAATAAACACTTTCTTCTTTAAATTGCTTTTGTCTGATTGTTTTTGTCACAGCAATGAGACTATATTTAAGTGGTCACCTGTTAGTATATATAGTTTGCCATTCAGTGTTATATTTTAATACAATCAATAGATTAATGTTTATAACAACCATATAAATAAAACATATTTTGTGATCACTTTTAGAAGTTTGAAAAAGGTAGATATCATAAAAGTGTATAGTATCTTTAAGTATGGAGGCAGACATCCAAATCCAGTTTAGAGGTACTACAAAAGCAGTATGCTACATTACATCTGTTTCTCTAGTTAATTACAACATGTAAGCTTAAGAGCCAGTGACTTAAGTGACAGTCAGATATTTGTCACATGTCTTCTTGAGTTCCCTTTTAGTGTGTATTCTATACAGAACATGTATGTTTGTGTTTACTTCTAAGTTGAATTATGTTGTACTCTCAGGACAACCCTTTAAAACCATTTCCCAATTCAGACATCTTTACAACATCCCTGTGAGGACAACATGTACATCTGTTCTTCTCCTGTAAGAAAAGGAGCACAAATCAATCAAAGACTAAAACATCAATGTATCCAATTTCTTGGAGAATTATCTGTTTGAGTTCTTTGCCCATTTTGAATCAAGTTCTTTGTTTTTGCTATTATGTTTCCCCATTCTGGACATTTTTTCATCCACTCCTTGTTTCCTTTGCTGTGTAGAAGCAAAGTGTCAACCTATATGCCCGGTTTTGCTCATATTTAATGTAGTTTCAGTGTTCTTGTGAAGAAATTTATAACAGTAATGCCTTGAAACTTTACCCTAATGTTTTTGTCTAGAGATTTTTATAGTATTGGGTTTTATTTTTAAGCTGTTAATCCATTTGGAGTTGATTTTTCTGTAAGATACAAGTTTAGGGGGATTAATTCTACTCTTTTGTAAATGGATATCCACAACTTATCTTTCAGCCTGTGTTAAACAGACTATTGATTCTTATCATAGATATGACCATACAGATGCTTGGCATCATTAATGCAAACCAAGGAAATGCCATTCAAAACCACATTTGTGGGGGGTGGTTATTTGTTGGGAGCTGACTTTTAACAGAAAGCGGCTAGAAAACAGCTATCCATGCCTGTAAGGCACACGTGCTAAGCCATGCCTCCAAGGCTTATGTCATATCCACGCCCCTACAAGGGGCATGGCAAAAGTGTATAAATACCCCAGATTTCCCTTCAATAAAAGAGACTAGACTTGAGACTGGATCAGAACCTCTGTCTTGTCTCCATTCCTAGCATCTCTTCTCCTTATCTCTCTCCCTCTAGACCCTGACCCAAAGGCCGGAGCAAGCTGCAACATTTTTTGTTAAGTCTTTTGTCTCAAGCCAGGTAGAGCAGAGCCGGTTGCAACAGTTATTAGTAAACTAAAAATATAGTGTATTAATTACTTTTCTGTTGCAGTGGTAAAACCCCATGACTAAGACAACTTACAGAAAGAAAAGTTTATTTTGGTTTACATTTGAAAAATATGAGTCTATAATTCTGCGGACAGCATGACAGCCAGCTGCACACATGGCAGCTGGGGCATAAAATCCATGAGTTTATATTTTGAACTGCAAGCAAGAAGCACGGAGAGGAACTGGTAGTAAGACATGGCTTAAGGTCTTAAAGGCTCCCCAGTATAACATACTTCTTCCCTCAATGACTCAGTGCTGAAAGCCCCCAAACCAGTGCCACCAGCTTGAGACCTAGTGTTCAAATTCTTGGTACTATGGAGGACATTTCTTATTCAAACACAAGTTATTACTTGTTAAGAAAGCTGTGGAGCTCTTGTGGTAATATGAGAAGTTTTCTGTATCCAGGGAAACTAGTAGGGAGGTTCCTCCTAATATTAAAAATAAAACTATTAATGTATTATTCAGAGCCCCACATGAGTATTTTTGAGGTTATTGCATATGCATGCGCATTGTAGCATTATTAGCAACTTCCAAGGTGTGATAAAAGTGTACACATTTAAGAAAAAGTCAATATCTGAGGAAAATGTGGAATATAAATGAAATTTAATAGTCTTCATGTTTACAGACAAAAAAATATGCCATACCATACGTTATCACATCTGTAAAGCCGATGACTATGATGCTACATGAATTAAGTCAAAGAGGGGAAAGTATTGTAAGTATTACATTTTTCTCAGTTGCTCAAAGTAGTCTAACAAAAGTGCAGAGAATAGTGGTGTTTCAGTGGCCATTGTTAGTGGAAAATGGACAGTTGCTATTAAATGAACATTACATTTTAGTAATGTAAAATGCATACATTTGGGGTATCCCTGACACAACATAGTGCCTATAGTAAATATTGTAATGTTCACACATAAGTTTACATAGTAGAAATTATGTTAAATGTCCTTACAAGAATAAAAAAATCATAATTAGATCACATCGTTTTTTAACCATGTGCAACTGTAGGTCAAAAAATGAGAACACTACATAATTAAGGGCTAAATCTAGAAACTTGAGGCCAGATATATTAAATGTTGGATTTCTTATGCTTTTAATGGTTCCTCATTGATCTTTCAAGTAAATAAGCCACAATTATTTTTAATGCATTCCTAGAAGACTGATTTTATTTGTGTAAATGTAGTTAATCAGATTAGGATTTAATCTTCCTATTACCAACATCCCTAATTAATTTTTTGTGTTATTTGTTGCTATTGCTGTTACTGTGATTTGGCAAGAATATCAAGTTCTAGATGGTTTTCAGTGTGATGAGAGTAAAGCTACTTGCATTTCAGCTTTGATTAGTTATAACTTTATGAATAATTTAATATTCGATATGTTTTACACTCAGTTTCTTAAAATAATATTGATTTCTTTCTATGTAAAGATAACACTTGTATTTAATTCAAAATTACATCAGAATATTTAGATTTTACATACAAACATTTCCATATTTTCTACTGAATATCTTGCAATCCTGGATTATAGAGGAGCAAGCAAAACCTTTTCTTTTGCTTAAAACCATCTCTGGGTGGACTGGCACAAATGTGTTTTATGACAACCAATCAGTTTATTTTAGAAATGCATGCCAATTTCCTGTTTCTAAATTGCACAGTAAGTTCTTGATGGCAGCACTTGCCTGAATGGACTGAAAATACATGAGCAATTTAGAAAATACAAGCATCTTGGACACACTTTCTGTAAACCTTGTAGATTCTGATTTCTCTCAGGTTAAATAAGCATTGGATGCCTCATTTACCAAAGCAGTTAAAATTTCCCTTCCAGGCAACTGGTCAGCTAGCTATCTTAGACTGCACTAAATCTAGTAAAAATATAAAACACTTTAAATCTAGTCACTGTCTGTTAAAATCTCACCACAAAACCTTTCAGTGTTGAGACATGAATATACCTGAATAGATGATGATTTCACCAGCACGTTAGGTTATATAGTTGCAGAAATGAGCTTTTTTATGTTGTTCACTTCACAGATATTTATGTATATGTTTTAATTTGTTGTCTGACATATTCATATATGTATACCATACATTTTATCAAACATACCTCCCAATTCTCATATCTTCAGCTCCTCCCATTTTTTTCTCTGATAATCCTCCCTTCCAATTCGATGCAGCATTTTGTAACTCACTGATTTTATTTTGTGCTGCCAATATGTACATGGATGTGGAGACATAGGTAGCTTTTCAGGGGGTATATCTCTGAAAAGAATCAACTCTTCCTCTTCTTTTAACTAGCAATATCTTCGGAGCTATAGGAGGCATTTAAAAAAAAACCCATTCATGCTGGAATCATGGCTGGCTTGATCTTGTGCAGACCTTGAAGATGCAGCCAGTTACTGTTACTTTATATATGTATCTCCTTGGTCATATCCAGAAAACACTGGTTTGCAGTAGTCTACTGAAACCTTTTGTTCTTCAAATTTTCAAACCTCTTCAATTATGATCTTGGGATGAAGGGACGTGATATAGATGCCTCATTTGTGGCTGAGTACTTCACAGTCCTTTATGCTCTGCATTTGAACCACTTGTGAGTATCTTTATTAGTTTTCATTTATTACATAAAGAAGCTTTTTTGATAAGAGTTGAGAACTGCACAAATTAAGTTGCATTTATGAAATACAGCCAGAGAAAGGGGAAGGCAAATATTACTGTGTACCTAATACATTCCATGTGCTTCTCCAGGCATTTAAGTATATGAGCAATGCATTGCAGTTACATACCAACTACTCAGTAAAAACTGCATACATTAGAGAATCTGTGTATCTCCCAACATCCTACTTAGCACTTCTTAAGGAACAAAATGGCTCTACACTAGCCTTATAGCCTTTATTGAACTTTCCTTATAAGTAAGGAGTTAGAATGTTTTTCTATTTGAGACTAGTCAGGTTTAAAACACATGGGTTAAACTATAGCAAGATTAGATTTATACAAATCACATAACTTGGGGGTGTCTGAGGAAAACAAAGAGCAACTAAAGCAAGAAAGAAAAAACCTGATGAGACTGCACTTTTGAAGACTGGGATGATAAAATTATAAAGTTTAACCTTATGGACATACATAAAAGGAGCTTGGAAGAAGAGATAATAAAACAAAAGCAAGAATTAATGAGCAGAAAATGACAAAGCCAGTCAATAAAATTGAAAGCTAATTCCTTGAAATTTTCTATAAGAAACATCGTCAAGGAAGAAGGAAACACACAAATAATTTTGGAAATGGCAAGGTAACATAATACTTATGGAAGATACCATAAAGAAAGTACATGATTTCAAAGCTAATGAGAAATAGTATATTTGCTTCAACATGACAGTACAAAGCACTTTTTTTGACACTGGGCACTGATTTGTACATAACAGTTATGATCATTTAATTATATTTTTCATAGTTGAGAATCCTATAGGGCTATAGATAGATAGATAGATAGATAGATAGATAGATAGATAGATAGAGTAAAAAAATCTGGCTATCTTGAGTAACATTAAAGAAATTGTACTGAAAGGTAAACAAAAATAACATTTTCTTTAGTCTTACCCTGTTGTAAAGGTATCAAGCCCCCCAAAATGCAATTTCTCCCATTCATACATGGCTGGCTAGTTCTTATTAATTTGGCACAAGCTACTTTCATCTGGGAAGAGGGAACCTCAACTGAGGAATTGTGCCCATCAGATTGGCCAGTCGGCAAGTCTTCAGGACATTTTCTTGATTGGTATTTGATGTGAGAAGGCCAAGACCACTGTGCGCAGTGTGAGCACTGAACTTATGGTTCTGGACTCTACCAAAACAGGCAGAGCAATCCATGAGGCATAGCTAGCCACTAAGTAGCATTTCTTCATAGCCTCTGTTTCAGTTCCTGTCTCCAAGTTCCTGTCCTGCTTCAGTTGCTGTTCTGACTTCCCTGGACAGTGGAGTGTCAGCTGAGATTTGGAATATGAAGTAGATGCTTTCCTCCCCAAGTTGATTTTGTCAGGATATTTTATCAAAGGAATAGAAAACCTGACTATAACATATATATGCACAAAGTTGGTTTTTATGTCAAATTTCATAATAACCCCAAAAAGAAAAAGTGTCACAGTTAATTGATGAATAGATTTGATAAATTGGAATACTATGAAAGAGTTAAATGAGTAAACTTATGTAATGAGCATGAATAAAATGATATAAGTTAATAGACTGAATTTTTATACATCAATATGGATAGAGCTGAAAAGCCTAATGTGAAAATAACAAATGTTGAAGAATGATGGGTTACTTAAAAACCATTCTAAGCACTATCATACAATATTTCATGATTAAGTATTTGGTATACTTAAGAACATAATATGAAAAATATACATCAAATTCATGATCATTGATGGCTCTGGGTAGGAGAGGAGGGGGAATTATCTGAAATATTTAATTTTCAAGTAGATAAAAGTTTTTAAAAATTATGAGAATGTTGTTTACTTATTTTGAAACATCAATAATTATATCCATGCTTTACTGTTCTTTGTAATTTACTGTATATTAAATAATTTTCATAACATAATTGCAACTGTTATTGGCAAAAAATGTTCTTATTTGTTAATATTTTGTTTTTAGAGAGAATGTCTCTCACATTCTCTCTTATGTAGCTAGGATAGCTTCAAACTTATGGTATTCTTCTCTCATCCTCCAGAATGCTAGGATTAGAAGCAGGTGCCACCATGACTAGAACATTTACAAACTTTAAGAATCAAGCATTATTTGTAGTTCATTTTGAGGAACATGATTTAATCAATTAATAAAATTAGACAAGATTTAAGAGGAAACAAAAATATCAGACTACACAATTACTAGTCATATAAAAGAATAATTTACCAGGTACCAAGAAATGGAAATTAGTGTAATAAAATGATGAGAATGACTTATTTATTATGATCCATTCAACTGTTTTTATGTGTATGCATATACATATCTATGTATGAAATGTATGCACACACACACACACACACACACACACACACACACACACACACACACATATATATATTGCTGTTAGCATGACCATTCACCCATCAACCCATCATCACATTACAGTATTAGTGAGCAGGGTACATACACTGTTCCTGATAGTGCAAAACCATTCTTGAAAGATATTTAATGAGAGTTCCAAATGAATATGCCGTTTTCTTAACAACTCTTCTAGTAGATATCTTTATGAAAGATGAGGAACATGTTACAGAATATTTATATTTATCACAGTTATATAAATGAAAACTGAAAACAGCTTAAATGGTTTTAAGCATACTTTAAATAAGTATGCCATCGACTGAACATTTTCTGGTCTTTTTATACATTTCAATTCAGTATAAGTACTTAGTGTGACAACTGTATCTACTGGTAAGAGAATTTCCACAGTATTCTTACATATATGCTATATGTATTAGTTTCTTTTGCTGTTACTGCAACTGAAAGGAGAAAGGATTTATTTGGCTGACAGTTCAGTTGTAACACATGATGGTAGCGCAGTCATAGCAACAAAAGCTTGAGGTATCTGCTCACATTTTGTGTACAGTTAAGAAGTACGATGTTGTGAGTGTATGTGCTCTCTTAGCTTTCTCCTTTTTGTATAGCACCAAGTCCAAGAAATGTACTGCTCACTTTTAGTGTGGGTCTTTCCATCTCAGTTAATCTAATCAAGGGGGGTCACTTAGAGGGCTGTCCAATGTCTAAATAAGCCCTTGCAACTGTGCTTGGAGTTTGTCTCCAAGTTGAGTCCAGATCCTGTTAACAATTAACACCATAAACGTGTATAGGTTTATATATGCACATCCTATGGGCAATTCAAGTATGTACCATATAAAGTACAAAAAATGTGCTTGATACACTAGAAGGAATAACAAGATATTGGCATTTGTAATTTCTGAGTTTGGGAATAATGAATGCTTTTTATAAATGTTATTTTCTCCTTTCTGATATTGCACATTTTCTATAAAACTTGTGAGTATTTTATTTTCGTTTTTGTTAGTTTATATTTTTCCAAGCCAAGAGAGAAACTTATTCCTAGAATGCTATCAAAATCCATTTCTAGTAAATTTTCCGTGAAGTATAGTGCATATTCTGCAATGCACAATGCCATCTACTTTCACATTTTAGTCAGCTATCAAATATAATACAAAAGACCAGCTGGACTATTATATAATCTTATACCATCTAAAAGATACCTAAATCAAGCCCATTTTCTTATTGTGCATTTTCACTTAGACAATGCTTAAATACTACTGCCAGCTCATTAACACTCTAAGAAGTGGCAAATTTATCCCTTTTACAGATACTGTACCTTTTAATTATCCACAGGAAAGGAAATTAAGTATACTTGTTATTCAGCTAGTGTCCTAGTCATTTCCAAAGGAAAGAAGATAATAGTGAAGTAAATTGCTGAATCTAAAATGCTGGGAAAATTAACTTTAAAAGGCTGTGTGTGAATATTTCAACAATCATCTAATTTATTTATATTTGCCATATTTATAGATACTGAGGTGAAAAGTGGGGAAAGTTTTTATAAATCAGTAAAAGTTTACTATTATTATGTAGCATTAGGTGTCATATGTGGTTTACAAAAGCTACAGTTTTATGAGTTTTATGTGATTGGCAGTGATGTACAGATTCATGACACTAGCATCACTATAAAGATGTGAGCAATACATTGAGTTACAGTGTTATTATAGTTAGGCCATCACTGGGTGATGGATATGTGTGTGTGTGTGTGTGTGTGTGTGTGTGTGTGTGTGTTTGTGTGTATATGTGTGTGTGTATGTGTGCCAATAGTGTCTGTTGTCATTGAATAAAAGATTACATGGGACATCGCCATATTTTAAACCATCAGAATCATGATACCTTTCATATATTTGAATTCATATCTAATATCATTTGGGATATGCATCAAAGAAAATATGAGGAAAGACATTTAAATTTAGATTGTAAGTGTTTAAAAATGGTTATGGTAGAGTAATGCCTCATTTTTCTAGAATAGTGTGATCCACTTAATATAGTCCTAATCATTTTTAATTTTTAGGGATTTATTGGCTTAAAGGATTTTTTTTTATTTTGAAAATCATTTTTCAATATGAAATATACTGAGTTATGATCAGTGAATGGAGATATCAACAAGATACAATCTTAAAGCTTTGGATTATAATTAAGGGTCTTATTCCCTGAAGGAAATTATGTGCCATATTATTTTCAACACATTGCACACTTTTTAAAATATAATAGGCATTTAATAAATGTTTAATGAATAAAAATGCCTTTTATATTCTAACGCATTTCTTTGCTGTCAGCTGTCATATCTTATGGTGAACTGTATTTATCCTTCTAATCTGATTTATTTTCAATCATTTATACATCTGTGCCTATTATGTACAGGATTTCACTTGAAAGCTTTGAAAGGTGCAAAGATGGGCGACATGCAGAACTTTCCCCCAAGGAACTTATAAAGCTTCCCTTTTAGCTAATGCAGTTGAGAAGGAAAAAAAATCATACTTACAATGAAAGTATGTGGTAAATGTTAGACACTAGTAAAAGCCTGAGCAAACCAAATAGCTTTTTCCTCATTACCTTGACCTTTCTGCATCCTTCACAGGGCTTCAAAGAAGGGAGAAAAAGTTCTGTAAAGAACATAAATGAAGAAACTAGCATGTGGAGATTAAGATAAATTGGTCATGGATATGTCAGCAAAGATCTTTCAGGTTGGTTCGGAAGCCAACACATTTACATAAATGATTGGAGTAATAAGGAGTAATTGTAAATGCTACGAGAAAAGTATAGATAATAAGTAAGAGGACCTCGGGTGGAGGTGGGAGGGAGATTATGAGCTTATTTCAAGTTTTTTTTTTTTTAAATGAAACACGAATAGGCTTTTTCTGACAACTGGACTTTTAGAAGACTTATTTGCCTTTACAAAGGTTTCTGACAATTTTCTGGTGGTTGAAGTTACTAGAGATTTATTCTTTGAACAAAGGACATATTTTGCTGTGCATCTTTGAGAAAAGAATTCATTTATACGCAGATGCAGAGGGATATGTGGAGACAGGTTTTCTTCTTAAGTGTATACTCCAATGAGAAGATGAGTCATTGGAGGTATAAGTAATGGGTTTCTTTCCACTGCTTGAAAAAAGGCAGCTGATACAGAAAAAAATTGATTTCACATTTGTCAAAAAGAAAATCTATTTTATTGCCTTATATGACTATATTCTTTAAATGAAATGTTATGTCATTTAAATGAAATGATGGCAATTACATAATTAAAGGTAGACAACACATCTGTTAATGAAGAACACTCTTCGCTAACAAAGATAAAGTCATTATTACTTGGAGTATGTATGAACATCAAGTCTTTTTAGTAAAATAGCTATCCACAAATTGACTGAGAGCAAGTTGCTTTGCATGGTTGTCAGAAATTATCCCCCGAACATAGAAAGCACTTTTCTCAGGGAGGGTGATTCTTTGAGTGGAGGAATTGGTCAGCTGGGCTATTATCTGTGCAGAAGGATTGAGCTTTGCAAAAACAACATCTGGCACGATTAAACTTGACTGCCAAGGTAGAGCCAACGGTGAAGGATAAGAGTGTAATAAAATTTTACTCATGTAGGCAGAACCATTGTACCAGAAATAGCATAGTGAACTAGAAGAAAGGTATTATGAATGTAATTCAGTCCAAAAAGTCAGTGAGACTGACACACTACATTAGTTTGGGAAATTTCTAAAAGGAATGTGACATAGCTTTTTCCTCAAGAGTTACCCATTAAGATTCAAGGCATTGTTGGAAGCAACCATAATACTAGATAATAATGCAAAAGGAACTGTGTTTATGAAATAAAGCTCATCTGTATTGAAAGCCTTAAGGGTAGGCTAAAAATGGCCATGAGCTGGGAATTGTATATTTTTATGCACTGAAGTATCTCCATTGTCTGTTCCCTGCACTGAGCATAGAAACATTTCATTACTGGTAGTACAATGTCTATTCATTTACAGGTGCCAGCAGTGATGTCTAAAATAATGTGCTGTTGGCTAAGAAGAGGGCTCAGTAGAAAAAGCTTTTTCCATGCAAAGTGAGGAACAGAGTTTATATTCTTGGCTGCCCCCTGAACCCCCCTGCAAAGCCAGGTGGAAAACTGGAAGTGTACCTATAATCAGAGTGCTTGAGAAGTGGAGATAACCAGCCTTGGGGGACGTTGGCTATTGAGACTGCTAGACTGGAGAGTTCTGGGATCAACTGAAAGACCCTGCTTCAAGTAAGGTGGAGTAAAGTGAAGAGAAATTGAAGAAGACATTCAACATCAGTCTCTGGGTTCCAAACATGTTCACACTTGTACCTACAAATCATGTAAGTATGCATAGATACTTATATACTTGTGAAAAAATTAATAATTTTCATTTTACCTGATAAATAATAGTTGATCACACATTATTAAAACTATGTCATTTCATGGAAAAAATTATAAAATGAGAGAGTTAATACAGCTGTCCTCTTGCTGCTAAAATAGCAAATAGCAAACCACATATCAATAGAAAATAAGTTCATTGCACAGGGATTGATGTCAAAAGTATCCTCTTTCCAGAAAAAAGACACTGGGATGGGTATTACCCTCATGCCTCACTGGACAACAGGAGGACCGCAGCCATCACAAGGTCCCCTTTAATTACTGGAGGTCAGGCCTCTATCCCCGCCTTGGCAAGATTAGAATAGCCAGGGCTCTTCTATACTTGGAGAAGGGAGGAGATGTCAGCAGCAGCCCTGCCTATACACTGAAGGCCTAAAATCAGTCATAAGCCTAAAATCAGCAATAGGCCTGACATATATGCCTGCTAACACAAAGTCTTGGGTCTCTGTAGAAAAACACTGAAACAGATGGCTATAAGCTATTGTAAACAGGCAGCTTTTGTGGAAATTTACCACCCTGAGTAGTCAAAGACCTTGTAAATAGGCAGCCTTGGCAGATAGTACTAACTTAGATAAGGACAAGTGAATCATAGGCAGAGTCACAGTGACCTGTCCCCTGAACCCTTACTCAGCTGATACCCTGTTCTGAAAGACATCTGTACTCCCCCAGAACACCTATGCTCCTATGTCATCCCCTTCCACACATCCTGCATTTTTCTGCTTATAACCCCTGTGTTAAAAAGTAAAAATTATGATTTGATAATAATAAAAAATAGATTAAAAAAGAAAATAAATGCATATACTTAATTGCTTGAAATGATTTATATAAGTGTTTGTGATATATAATTATTTTTGCTTTGACTTGGTGTTTTGAAAACTAAGACTATTGAAAAAATCTACCATTTCATACTGAATCCAGTTATTGCATAGTTCCTTTTCTTCTTTAAAAAGACCCTCTGAGATGGCTTGGAAATGGTATTTATGGTATTAAGAAAACTTTAGTCTTTGCAATTTTCCAGTTTTATTATTTTAGGAAAACCTCAAAGCCACTGTAGATTTTAGTCTCATAATCTATCAAATGAGAAAATTACAATAATCCTCTCTAGCACTCTTTCTAGCTCTACACTTCTAGAATCCTATGTTCATACAATGAATATATTTTTTCCTCATAAGTTTCTCATCTGTGAGATTCAATAGATGTGTGTGGTTTGCTATTTGCTATTTTAGTAAAAAGAGAACAACTGTATTAACTCTCTCATTTTATAATTTTTTTATGAAATTGTCCAGTCCAGCTGGACAATCAAGTGGGACCCCCCAGACCCTGTGGAGAGGACTGAGATGCAAGAGAAAATAAAGAGGCAAAGCAAGTCAAGAAGTCAGATCAAGTTGGCAAAGATTTTATTGTTCATACCGGTTATATACTCTAAAAACAGGATATGGGAAGGGGCAAGAAGGGAAAGGGGGCTTTGCAGGTGGAGGAAACTAGCTGCAGCTTGGGGGGGGGGTCTAATTAGATTATACCTGTTGTTCTCACAAATCCTTGCTATTACCAGGAGTTCTAAAAACATCTATCTAGCAGAATATTGGCTAAATCTAAAGATCAGGAGGAAGAGTTACCACAGTGTTTTGCTATGAGGCCTTGTTTGAAGCTCTGAGAACTGAAAACAGCAAGTAAATCATGGAAAGTAAACAGAAAGAAGAATAGCAGATAGAAGAGCCAAGGGTGAGTGTTTGCCAAGAGTAAGGCCTTGTCATGGCTTCCCACATGAAATGACATAGTTTTAATATTGTGTGCTCAACTATTATTCATCAGGTAAAATGAAAATTATTAATTCTTTCACAAGTATATAAGTATCTATGCATCTATTCAAAGTTTAATTCAAAGTTATACAACAGTAAAAGAAAAGGAACAAATTCTCTGCCATTTCTTCCAAACTATGCAGATTACAACATTTATTACACCATGTTGTATATCTGTGGTTGCTACAATTTCTAAAGTAGTTTGAAAGGATATCAAACTTTTTTTTTTGTTTTAAGACAAGGATATCCCATTTAACCTATCAGTGTCTGGAACATCATAATCTTTCAGTGAATGCTAAGTGAATCAAAGATTCACTTAGCAGATGGATCAAAGAATGTGCCTTAGTTAGGTTTTTACTGCTGTGAGCAGACATCATGACCAAGGCAAGTCTTATGAAGGACATTTAATTGAAGCTTGCTTACAGGTTCAGAGAATTAGTCTGTTATCATGAAGTCCAGAACATGGGAACATCTATGCAGGCATGGTTCAGGAAGAGCTGAGAATTCTATATCTTCATCTGAAGGCTGTTAGCAGAATACTTGATTCTAGGCAGCTAGGACTAGGGTATTAAAGCCCATACTCACAGGGACAAACCTACTCCAAGGCCACACCTCCCAATAGTGCCACTCCCTAGTCCAAGCATATACAAACCACCACAGCATGGTTGTGCATTCTTGTAACTTTAGATATTTTAGTTTGTGTCTGTTAACATGGCAGACCAGCTTCATCCCTGTTCATTCTTTTCTCTGTATATTAAATTATATGAAAGTAGAATTTCTGATATGAAGGAGCTTTTGATAACTTAACCATGATCCATAAAAGTAAGCATTTTATAGTTTTTATATTTAAATAAGGAGCTTGAATTGCTCAAAAGTTTTGAATATTGTTTCTCCTTTGTTCACCTATTATTTATGATGTAATTATAAAATGTTAATATTGGGTTTGATTGTAACAACTTCTTTTCTCACACACTCTTCATTTAGAGGTTAAAATATAGCTAAGTAAAAATACCAGAGAGTTTTAGGATTGCTGAAATTTAAAACACTTTGAATAGAAGTGAAGTCTCATTTGGAAAATTAGAGAAAACACTTAGTTGTATGTTTGTTTTTTTTTTTCTAGTAGAATTTTTAGTAGAAAAGTCATCCAGTCTATTCTACTTGTCAATATGCTTCCTTAGTCTTTCCATAAAATAAAACTGATGAGGTTTTTAAGAACCTTCCCAATCCATGAATTGTCAATTATGAATGACTCGTGATATGACTATAGTAATCTTATGCATATATCCTATGCATAGATCATAGAAATGGAAGGATCAGTGACTATACAGAGTTTCAGAAGTCTTGAATTAATCTTCTGAGTAAAAAGAACAAGCATGCAAAAACATCTTTTTCAAATTTTAATATAATATTTTATGTAGAGTATGAAAATGATAGTAATGGAGAACCATATTAGTGAAATATGAATATATTTGGCAGTTAACAATTCAATTTCTAGAGGTAGTAATATTGGTAGGACAACAGTGAATCTCTAGGGGGGAAGACATTTCATATGTCTTGTAGTCATATTTTAGTCACTGAAAAGAATTATTGTCAAGATTGTATAGTTATTCCAAGAGAATCTGATAATTCAGTTTTTAAATATATCAAACTATCATCAACTCACACAAAATGTCTAGTTGAGCAATTGAGTACAACATTTTTCAGACACTTTTGATGCATGCAGATATAATCTTATCTTTCAGTACCAGATACAATATTTCAGTAATAAAGTTTTTCTTAATTACTAGAATTGCACATTTTATCTTAGAGGGTATTCCAAATTGATATTACTAGATGAAATCACATTTCATGAAGCAGGGTTTTTTTTATACAGTTTGCATTAAATCTTTTTTTAGAAAGTTTATATTAATCACCAGCTAATTTAGGATAGAGCCTCTGCTCTGTGTATCTTGGATAGCACTTTGTTTATAATACATGCCATATATGAGTTATGCATTCAATGTAACATGAGGAGTCCTCTAGTGAGGACTCTACTGCAAGTAAAAGAAATAATTCAATTAAACCTAATAATAAATGAGAACTTATATTTTTAAATTTAAATTTTATTTATTTATTTTCCTAGGGACATATATGTGCCATGGCATGTGTGTGGCATTCAGAGGGCAACTTGCAAAACTTGGTTTTCTATCCTACCATTGTGGTTTTGAGGGGCAAACTAAGGTCTTCAGGCTTGGCAACAAGCACCTTTACTTGGTGATTCATTGTGATAGTGGTGAAACTTACGGTTTTACATTAATGAAAACTCTAAAAGTGAATCCATGTTTACATAGTGCTGGTCAAAGACCCAATACTACAGAGTGTTTTCCCTTCTTGTCTCTCACATTTATAAATATACATAAAAATAAATAACATTTATACTCAGAAAAAATATACATTTTTTTGTGTGTGTTTGTGTTTAAGCCCAAGATGCCCAGGCAAATTTTGGTGTCACTTTATAGCCCAAGCAGGATATTAATTTAGGATCTTTCTGCTTCAGTTTTCAGAGCCACTGGAATATAGCTTTGGACTAAAAGTTAACATGATTAAAGGTGTTTTGAATCTTATGTGGATGAGCATGCATACACACACACACACACACAGAGACACAAAAAGAGACAGACAGACAGACAGACAGACAGACAGACAGACAGACAGACAAAGATGTAGACAGAGACAGACAGAGAGACAGAGACAGAGAAATAAAAAGACAGAGAGAGAGACAGACAGAGACAGACAGAAACAATAGCAAGAGACAGAGGCAGAGACAGAGAACTTAAGTAACTTGGCTTTGAGGATTTTTTTGGAGTAAGTCTTATATAACATATTCATATTTACAATGAAAATGGAGGTAAGTCTCTAATAAGTATTAGCAAGAGTTTTCTAGTAAGAGTTTAAATAACACTGTTCAGACAGGCCTTGTAGTATATAGACCTAATCACATTGTTAAAGTTTAGTTGGTGGAGCACCATAGTGTACAACCAGAAGAAAGGAAGACAAGTAAGCAGGGTCTCATTAAGAAATACAATTGTCTGTCCATTAAATATTTTAAAGATGATAGTACTTATTAATTTATAAAGTCTATGTGAACCAATATTCATTCTTAAAATGAAAGTATAGGTGCTTAAAATAATTGTTAGATATGTATAAATAATGTAACATGGAAATTCCAAATACAATCACTGTATGGTTTAGAAAACTTTCAATGCCTTACAAACGTAGTGTATTTACAAAAGTTAGTATGATATTCTGGCACTTCCAAACTTTCTTCCACTTATTCTTTAATATTCTCTCAGAAAAGATGCAGGAGCTGTGATATAGATATCTCCTTTGTGGTTGGACACCCTATGGTCTGATGTTCTCTGGATGTGTCCAGTTATTGTTTTCTGCAGTGGGTTCTATTTGCTGTAAATAGATACTCCTTTGATAAGGGATGGTAGCTACAGTATAAGAATAAAATTTAGAATGTATAGGCTGATCTAGCAAAGTGTCAGTAGTAGATGCTTTTCTGGGGTCAATGATTTTATGTCAACAAGAAGAATGGACTCAGAAGGCTGTATTTATATGTTTGTGTATATAATAATAAAAGAAAAGAAAGTGATCAGTTTGTGAGTGAGTAATCATAGGAGGGGCTGCATGGAGGAAAGGGAAGGATAAAAGTGATGTTATTCTATTTTAATTTAAAATGCATTATAAATAAAATGTTCCTATGAACACACTCATCAGGAAAGTAGTGCCATAACTTTGGGAAAAATAAAAGTTCATCATTTGTAATGTCTCTGTAAGAACTCTGAGAACTACAGATTAAAATCCAAATAAGAATCTTGACTTTTCTAATTATGAAGAAATGCCTGTGTCATCCTAGTATACACCCATGTAAACCACATTTTTAAAAGCTTCAAATATCATATTTTCTATGAGATTCAGCATGGCAACTTACCCAGCAAGGGCAAAAGCCCAGTGGCCATGGTTCTGGACCAAAAGCCTACTACTTTGCTCCGCAGCATTTTAGTGACTTACCTCATCCAGTTTCTTTGCCCTGGTGTTTTCACAGCTTCTGGCAGGCAATTGTGGAGGAAAAAGGATAGTTTTAAATTGTAGACTCTTCAATGGAGAAATATGCTCCCAACTTTGTATTTTAACACTAGTCTGAAATTTCTTATATTTAATGTACTAAGATTCCAGGATGTAGCTTTTAAAGTATTTTATATGCATGAGAAAATTAGGTCATAAATACTTTAAATTTTTTTCTGTCTGCTACGTAGTGAGTTTTAAGTGATAAATTTTAGTGTATATGCATGAAACCAGATATATGCTATATGCCTGTCATGCTGCATATCCTGAGTTTTGCAGGCAAATGGATGGAACTAGAAAAATCTTCCTGAGTAGGTAACTCAGACCCAAAAGGTCTCACTAATAAGTGGATATTAGTCCCAAAAGTACAGAATGTCCAAGATATCATCCACAGAACTCAAGAAGTTTAGCAAGCCGAAGAGCCCAAGTAAGGATGACTCAATCCCACTTGAGAAGGAGAAGAAAGCCACCAGGAGTGGGGGGAATAAGGAAGAAAGAACATGGGTGGGAGAGGGGACAAGGAGGGGAAAAGGGGAACATGATCAGGTATTGCAGGGGTGGGGAGGAAGGACTGAAGCCCTGATGGCCAGCAGAATGGATGGAAACAGGCAACTTCGGGAAGTAGGAGGTGGGGGGATAATCTAGAATGGACCAGAGAGCTGGGAGGTGAGAGCCTCGTAGGACTCAAAGGGGGGGACAGTAGAAGAAATACCCAGCAATGAGGAGAGAGAACTTGTAGAGTATACATCCAATAGAAAGACAGGGCATTAAGTGGAGAGATCAGTTTGCTATCCCACAGTCAAAAACTCTGATTTAGAATTGGTCCTGCCTAAAAGAACTACAGGGACAAAAATGGAGAAGAGCCTGATGGAAAGGAGGTCCAGGGACAGGCCCAAATTGGAACCGATCTCAAGCGGAGGTTCCAAGGATTGACACTGTTACTCCTGTTATGGTGTGCTTACAGAGAGGAGCCTAGCATGGCCGCCCTCTGGGAAACCCAACAAGTAGCAGAAAGAGTCAGATGCAAACACACCCAACCAATGGACCAAAGTCATGGACCCCTGTGGTTGAATTGGAGAAAAGCTGGAAGAAGCTGAGGAGGAGGATGACCCCATAGGAGACCAGCAGTCTCAACTAACCTGGACCCCCCCGAGAGCTCTAACACTGAGCCACCACCAAAGCAGCATACACTAGCTGATATGAGGCCCCTGGCACATATACAGCATTGGACTGTTGGTCTGGCCTTTGTGAGAGAAGATGCACTTAAACCTCCAGAGACTTGAAGCCCCAGGGAGTGGAGAGGTCTCATGGGGTGGGAGTGCAGGTGTGGGGAAATCCTCTTGTTGATGGGGAAGGAGGTATGGAATGAACAGAGAGCAGACCATGAGGGGGATAATGACTGGACTGTAAAAAAACATATTAAAGAATAATTATTAAAAATTAATAAATAATAATAAGTAAGTAAATAAAACTACATGCAGCACCCACTTGCAACATAATTTTCTTTCTACTCTCATGCCACATGTAATTTATGTCTCTGCCGTTTCAGCATCTTTTACTCACCACTTGTGGTCTCCAATCTAGTTTCATAGTCTATACCCATTCTCCCAAATCCTTATTTGCGTAGACACAAACACTGAGAGTTAGAATCCACATATGAGAGAATGAGTTATATGTGCTTCTGAGTCTAGGTCACCTCAGCGCATATGATACTTCATAGCTTCATTTATTTTCTGTAAATTACCTAATTTCAGTTTTCTTAGCAAGTGAGTAAAGCATTATTTTGTAAATATGTCACATTTTCATGATCTATACTTCTGTAGATTGACTTCTAGGCTGGTTCAATTTCTTTGCTATTATGAACAGTGCACTAATACACACAGGTAGGTAGTTATCCTTGTATAAAATAGAATTCTGTGGCTGTGTCCAGGAGTGGTGTGTTTGGCTTATATATGGCTGTTCTATTTTTAATTTGTTGAGGAACTTCTACACTAATTCCATTCTTTTTGTTTGGCTTTGCAAGGTTTTTTTATGGTTGGGGGGGAGCTCAAAATCTTCATATATAATAATGAATGATTCAGAATTCATTGTATAGGAAGTTCTTGCTTTGCTTTTACAGTAATCCTCCTGCCTCTTGTTCTTAATAGATGAATTGTATTCCATTATGTAAATGAAACATATTTTCTATATCGGGTGTAATATTTTTATTGGATATTTTATTTATTTACACTTCAGATGTCATCCCTTTTGCCCTCCATCCCCCCCAGAAACCCCCTATTCCATCCCCCCTCCTCCGTTTTGCTTTTATACCATTTTAATTACATGCAAGAATTAAGGTCAGTTCCAGGTTGAGGAACAAGCAATACAATTTTAAAACTCACATTTCCTCCTTTGCCAGGGAGCTCAACCTCTCTCTCTACTTGCCTTATGCTCAGACTGCTCCACCAGCCTACTCCACAGGCCCTAGAATTGTCTGATAAAGGGAAGACAGACAGCTTTCTTACTTCAGAACTTACCAGCTAGGCACAATTGCTGGGCACAGAATCTCTTGCCTGGAAAGGCATTTTTTGTTTCTCCTTCTGCCCCTAACTTAGTGGCTTGTATCAACTAGACAGCCCCATCCTCAGCCTTGTTGGTAATCCTCCAGTAGTCGAAGAAGGCTGCTGGTTCTAGCTGCCCCAAGGTCTGATGGGATTGCTGTATTCTGCTCCATCCAAAGCCTGGCCACAGCTCCGCCCCCCCCCCCCCCCATGTCTCTCTTTCCTCTTGGGATCCAGAAGTCCCACTTTCTTCTTCCACCCAGCAATTGGCTTCCAGCCTTCTTTATTAACAAGTCAAGAACCAATTAGGGAACCAGACCTTAGTATCAGCACCTCTCCCTACAGGTGGCAAAAAAAAAAAAAAAAAAAAAGGAAATGGTAGGGAAAGAACAAAAACAAATTTTGTTTAAAACAATGTTCCAATGAAAATTATAAAATGGATGCTATATATATCTGATGAATAGTATTATGTGTTTACCTTTTTGAGTGACATTTTTTATTCTATGTTCTTATACCTGTCTCTCTTTAATCTCTTCTCATGCACTCATATGTGTGTGTGTGTGAACCTGTGTGTGCACGTGATGTATTTCTACTGAAGTGCCTGTGTTTTTGCTTTATAATCCTCCTCTTTTTCTATTCCTTTCATGTTTCATGGTTTGAATATGTCCCTTTAAAAATGTGTGTGTGTGTGTGTGTGTGTGTGTGTGTGTGTGTGTGTGTGTGTGT
>JANHMN010000005.1:48632898-48674451 GCA_030674055.1 Rhabdomys pumilio
TGTGTGTGTGTGTGTGTGTGTGTGTGTGTGTGTGTGTGTGTGTGTGTATGATGTAATCTTTAATACAACACTATGGGGAGGTTGGTTCTAATGGAAGGTAATTAGGTCATGTGAGAGAGTGAATGGCTTAATGTCATTATTGAATAAGTGAATTTGATAAAAAGCTGGACTGGGGTCAGGAGTTGCCTTTTGCTCTCTCATCATTTCTATGTATTTTCATTAAGATGATAACCTAGCATGAAAGCTTTTGCCAGGTGCTACCCTTTATACCTTTGACTTTTCTTCTTCTATCGTCATAGCTTGATGGATTTGTGTTTGTTAGAAATTTACCAAACTGAACCTGTGCAGATAGACCATCAATTCCAGGATATTCTAGGGTACATAGTGAGATGCAATCTCAAAAAAAAAAAAAAAAAAAAAGAAACAAACCTCTATTATACAGTCTATAATAATTCTTTTCCTGAAGTGCAAGAAAGAATAACATAATGTCCTCTATTTTTATTCTTATTTTCTCTTTATTTTAAGGTTTCCTCTCCATATTATATAGCTCTTGTATTTCCTTGCTTCTTTCCCACAGAGGTAGATTCTCTCTTCTGTACTTGTTTATGTCTGTTCTATATTGTTGTAATGAAATAGTATGTACTGAGTAAGATAAAGGAAACAAATTTTTGATTGTGATACAAGCCCTCTCTCCAACCAAGGATTCTAGAATATGACATACAGAATCAACTAAGCAGGGTTTAGTGCAGCTAACAGAAACTGAACCTACAATCAGAGACCCTGTATGAGCAATGTCTTCTGCATGTATATTATCTTTGTGTGGCTTGGTTTTGTTGTGGGACTCCCAACAGAGAGTGGTGGGTGTCTCTGAATACTTTTCTTGCATATGCCACTCCTTTCCTCCCACTGGCTTGCCTCATCCAAACTTGATATGAGAGTATGTGGCTACTCTTATTGTAACTTGATATTCTATATTCAGTTGATATACCTAAAATCCTGCTCTTTTCTGAAAGGAAAGGGAGGAGTATCTCTGAGGAGGTGAGGGGGATGACTGGATGCTGTGTTCAGGGTTTATTGCATGAAAGAAGAATAAATAGAAAGAGGTGGCAAATTTGTCATCATTCTTGAGGCTAAAAAAATCCACTATTAAATTGCTGATATTTTTGAGGTCTTATTTCCTGTCATAATATGGTAGATACCATGATATAATAAGAATTAATGTGAGAGAACAAGAGAGTGGAAATAATAGAGGAGAAAGACACACACACACACACACACACACACACACACACACACACACACACAGAGGAGGCACACACAGAGGCACAACTAGAGACAAAGATGCAAAGAGACAGAAAGAGGCACAGAGAAACACATACATAGAGAAACAAAAGTAGCACTTCCCTTTATAACAAAACCAACTGAAGTTTAACTAATACATTATTTATCCAGTATAGACTCTAAACTTTTCCGTGCTCCCATAGGCTCAGTGCTTCTTAAAAAGTCCAACATTTCCAAATTATAACAGTGACAATTTCTGTCAACCTGATTTTGGGAGGAAATATACAACCCATAATTTTCCAAGCCCCTTTCATCTATCCTTCTTTGTCTGTACATCTCCTCTAGTACACGTACATATTATCTCCTTAAAAATCCCTTTTTCCATTGTCTTCCATTGCCTTCCACCTCATCCTGACAAATTTCCTTCCCTTGACACTTCAGTAAGTTTTATGTTAGTGTATCACTCTCGTTTGATGTGTGTATGAGTGAGTGTGTGTGTGTGTGTGTGTGTGTGTGTGTGTGTGTGTGGTGTGTGTTTCTGTCTTCTCCCGTGTTTGTCTGCTTCAATGCACTATTATATCCTATATTTCTCTGCTTATTGAGTATGTTTATTTTGGCAATGCTCTTCTCTTTTCATCTAATGTGTTTCCTTCTCTACTAAGCATGTCTCAGTACAGCCTACCATGATCTTCCCTTAGTGTTTTCAGCACTCATTTGTAGCTCTAACAAGCACATTTGTCACTTTTTATTTCTGAGTACTAGGCATAGTGATTGCTCCTGAGGCATGAGATAGTGAAGAGCCATAAAAGCAAATCTGCATCTGAATCCTCCCCAGGTCAGTTGAGTGCATTCCTGAGCCTCATCCAGCCTGTTTGTCTTACTGATAGTTTCCTGTGACTTGTGAAATTTATTCTAAATGGAGACATTTTTGTGAGATTAAAAGGCAGTTCCTCTCAATCTTGTTAACTCTCTCAAAAATTCCTAGTATCACTTGTTGTATAAGATCTCTGAAAATGCATCACAAGCAGAGAAGAGGGGTCATAACTTTCTGTCCAGAATGAGAGGAGTCTCTAGAAATGAAGAAAGGTGGCTGCTTCTGAAGTATAAGTATTTTTTTTCAACTATTTTATTTTTTCATCTTCTAGCCCCCACATGTCTATATTGATAGTGACTATTTGCTAAGTGAGCCTTTGAGAAATCCAAATACTGTCTGGAGAGAGCTGGTCTTCCAGGAGAACCAACAAACCTGTGAGCACAGATAAGATCACTACATCTGCTCAAATTCCTGGGCCAGGAGGGACCCACCCAGAGCTATCAGGACACAGAAAACAAGGAACAACTGGGGACAGGATCATTCTGGTTTCCATCTGCATCCCAGAGCTGGCCCTGTTCCACAACTCTCCATACCCAAATTCCTCTTGGGGTGAACTGGTCTCCCAGGAGTGCTGACAAACAGGCTTTCAGAAGGGACTAGCCATAGTTAGAGACAGCAAAATCAGCTAACACCAGAGATAACCAGATGGCAAGAGACAAGGGTAAGAACATAAGCAAGAGAAACCAAGTCTACTTGGGATCATCAGAACCTAATTCTCTCAACACAGTTTACCCTAGATACCACAACACACCAGAAAAGCAAGACTCTGATTTAAAATCACATCTCATGATGATGATAGAGGACTTTAATAGGTACATAAATAGCTTCATTAAAGAAGTACAGGGGAACACAGGTAAAGAGGTAGAAGCCCTTTAAAGAGGAAACACAAAAATCACTTAAAGAATTATAGGAAAACACAACCAAACAGGCAAAGAAATTGAACAAAACCATCCAGGATCTAAAAATGGAAATAGAAACTATAAAGAAATCACAATGGGAGACAACTCTGGAGATAGAAAATGTAGGAAAAAGATCAGGAGTCATAGATGCAAGCATCACCAACAGAATACAAATGATAGAAGAGAGAATCTCAGGTGCAAAAGATACCACAGAAAACATTGACACAACAGTCAAAGAAAATGCAAAATGCAAAAAGTTCTTAACCCCAAACATCCAGGAAATCTAGGAGACAATGAGAAGACCAAACATAAGGATAATAGGTATAGAAGAGAGCAAAGGCTCCCAACTTAAAGGGCCAGTAAATATCTTCAACAAAATTGTAGAGGAAAACTTCCCTATCCTAAAGAAAGAGATGCCTATAAACATACAAAAAGCCTACTGAACTCCAAGTAGATTGGACCAGAAAAGAAATTCCTCACATCACATAATAGTCAAAACACCAAATACACAGAACAAAGAAAGAATATTAAAAGTAGAAAGAAAAAAAGGTCAAGTAACATATAAAGGCAGACCTATCAAAATTACACCAGACTTCTCACTAGAGACTACAAAAGCTAGAAGATCCTGGATAGATGTTATATACCCTAAGAAAACACAAATGCCATCCTAGGCTACTACACTCAGCAAAACTTTCAATTACCATAGGTAGAAATACCAAGATATTCTATGACAAAACAAAATTTACACAATATCTTTTCACAAATTCAGCACTACAAAGGAAAATAAATAGATAGAAAACACCAACACAAGGAAGGAAACTACACCCTAGAAAAAGCAAGAAAGTAATCTTCTTTCCACAAACCCAGAAGAAGATAGCCACATAAACATAAAAATAACATCAAAAATAATAGAAAGCAACAATCACTATTTCTTCATATCTCTTAATATCAATGGCCTCAATCCTCCAATAAAAAGACAAAGAATAACAGACTGGGTACATAAACAGGACCCAACATTTTACTGTAAATAGAAAATGCACTTCAGTGTCAAAGACAGACCAGACTCTACCTCAAAATGAAGTGTTGGAAAACAATTTTCCAAGCAAATGGTCCAAAGAAACAAGCTGCAATAGCCATTCTAATATCAAATAAAGTCAACTTTCAACCAAAAGTTATCAAAAAAGATAAGGATGGACACTTCATAGTCTTCAAAGGAAAAATCAATGAAGATGAACTCTTAATTATAAACATTTATGCTCCAAATGCAAGGGTATACACATTCATAAAAGAAACTTTTTTATAGCTCAATGCACACATTGCACCTCACACAATAATAGTAGGAGACTTCAACACCTCACTCTCAGTAATGAAAAGATCATGGAAACCCAAATTAATAGAGACACATTGAAACTCTCTGAAGTTATGGACCAAATGGATTTAACAGATATCAGATTTATCAGATATCCTAAAACAAAAGACTATAACTTCTTTTCAGCATCTCACCTTCTCCAAAATTAATATAACAATTAATATAATCTTTCACAAAGCAAGCCTCAGCAGATACAAGAAGATTAAAATAATCCCACGTATCCTATCAGATTACCACAGACTAAGGCTGGTCTTCAGTAGCAACAAAAAGGACAGAAAGCTCACATACACATGGAAGCTGAACAACACCCTACTCAATGATAAATTGGTCAAGAGAGAAATAAAGAAAGAAATGAAAGACTTTAAAATTTAGTGAAAATGAAGGCACAACATACCCAAACTTATAAAACACAATGAAAGCAGTGTTAAACAGAAAACTTACAGATCTGAGTGCCTTCAAAAAGAAACTGGAGAGATCATACACTAGCAGCCTGACAGCACACCTGAAAGCTCTAGAACAAAAATAAGTAAATACATCCAAGAGGAGTACATGGCAGGAAATAATCAAACTCAGGGCTGAAATCAACCAAGTAGAAACAAAAAGAACTATTCAAAGAATCAACAAAACCAGGAGCTGGTTCTTTGAGAAAATCAACAAGCTAGATAAACCCTTATTCAAACTAAGCAGAGGGCACAGAGACAGTATCCAAATTAATAAAATCAGAACTGAAAAGGGAGACATAACAACAGAAACTGAGGAAGTTCAAAAATCAACAAATCATACTACAATACCTATATTCAACAAATCTAAAAAATCTCGATGAAATGAACAATTTTCTAAACAGTTACAAAATATCAAAGTTAAATCAGGATCAGATAAACAATCTAAACAGCCTTGTAACACCAAAAGAAATAGAAGCAGTCATTAAAAGTCTTCCAACCAAAAAAAGCCCATAATCAGATGGGTTTAGTGCAGAATTTTTTCAGACCTTCAAAGAAGGCCTAATACCAATACTCTTCAAACTATTCCACAAAATAGAAACAGAAGGAACACTACCTAATTCATTCTATAAAATCACAGTTAAGCTTCAAATACTTTCTTGGAGATGGAAAGGTTTTTGTCTTATCAGGAACTTGTCACAGTTTCCTTTCATAGAGGACTTCATAAGAGATTTTTTTCTTTTTTTTTTTTTTTGAGACTTTTTTCTACTTCTATCATGTTTAATGTTCCAAATAGATTTTAAAAACTGGTTGAGTGCATATTACTTTTAGTTTCAGAAGATATGCATATTTAAGAGGCTATTATAGATTATTTTGATGACTAAAAAATATTGTAAATACAGTTGGACAACATGACTTTTTAGCTAAGTAAATAAATAAATAAATAAATAAATAAATAAAAGCTGAATGAAGAAACTTAGAGAGCAAACCAGTAAGCACCATTCCTCCATGGCTTCTGTATAGGTTCCTGCCTCCATGTTCCTGCCTTTAGTTCTTGTTCTGACTATTGTGCATGATGGAACTACAAGCTGTTAGGTAAAATAAACTCTTTCCTACCCAAGTTGCTTTTTGCTATGGTATTTTATCACAGTTATAGATAACCTAAGACATAAATCAAAACAATACACCTTCCCTTCATCCCAGCATTGCTACATAGGCAATTTCCCCTGTAGCCACCATACTACATTAGTTTGTTAATTTTTTTTTACAATTGATGACTCAGTATTAATACAGTATTACTACAATTCATGAATTATGACTTATTTTATTGTTGATTAAAAATATATAATATTGTGTACCCATTGTTAGAATATCACACACAATAATTACATTGCCCCAATCATGCCATGTGCAGCTTGTGTTATCCTTTAGTGCCCACTCTAGGACCTCTGACAACCATGGACATTTTTACTATCTTCATAGCTTATCTTTCCAAGTATGCTATTCCCTTGGAATTAACACAGTATTTAGCCCTTTTCCAGCTGAGTAATTTTGCTTAGCAATGTGCTTTTGCATTTTCTTTGCATAGCTTGAGAGAACATATCTTTTTATTACTGAAAATAACTCCATTGTGTGGGAATACTATAGTTTGCTTAGACCATTGAGGGACATTTGGGTTGCTTCCAAGTTTGAGTAATTGTGGACAAAGCATCTATAGATATTTGTGTACAAGTTTTTTGTGTGGGTGTAATTTTCAACTCATTGAGTAAATACCAAAAAGTACACTTGTTGAGTAGTACACCAAGACTTCAGCATAGTTAGGGACTTTAGTGGTGGTGTCACTTTCTATTTTCACTTTCAATAGCAGTAAGGGAATGAGTTCTTGCTGTTTTATCCCCAGTATCAATCAGTGTTATCATTTTCAAGGTTAGACATTATCCTAGAGTAGTAGTATCTCATTGTTTTATTTTAAAATTTTCTAAGGGCCTATGCAGCAATATCTTTCACTTGCTTATTTGAAACCTATATATCTTCTTTCATGATTCTTCCATTCTCATATTTTGCTCATTATTATTTTCAATATTTATCTTCTTAATGATTATTTCTTTTTCAATTATTTGTATATTGGTAGTTCCTGAAGAAACCTATGAAGTGAGTGAATGCTTGTTTGCAACACATATGAACACTTTTTTCCATTTAAGATTTGTAGTGTGAAACATTCACTGAGGGTCAGTGAGATGACCCATCAGGTAAAGTCACTAGCTGACAACCTGAGTTCAATATACCAGGGACTCATATAATGGAAGGAGAATATAGACTTCTATTGGTTGCCCTCTGATTTCTGATATCTACGTGACTGGCACCCCTAAATAAATGCAATTTTAAAAGGCAGCCTTGATTTGATTATATGAATTAAGTAAACTTTCAAAAAAACAAACAAACACAGAGCAGAATGAACAGTTCCACACAACGGCACCCTATAACACCATCATCAGGAGGCCAAAATTAGTTTCTCCTCGTGAGAACTCAAAAGCCTCAAAATTAGCATAAGTTTTTTTTTTCCACTCTGAGCACAGTCTTCAGATTCTAAGAATGATCTAGTATTTTGTAGGAAGTGCAGGAAAATAAAACAATAGCCTGGTGCCAAAGTGAGGCATAAGGCCATGAAGTTGGCAATACTCATATGGTCTAGGGAAAGCTTTTTGTTATTGAGTTCACACAGTTCTATGTGGATTTAAGATGCAGATGCATGAACACAGGTGCTTTACAAGTACTTTTTCTCTTAGTCTGTGCCTTGTCTTTTCATATCCTAACATTCATTTTCAGAGAGGTGTTTTAAAGTTCAGTGAATTCATCAGTGTGATTGCTATGTCAGAAAATGTCTTTTGGCAATAGACTTACTCATCCTCTGACTCTTTCATTCCTCTGGCTCCCTCTTACAAAATGTTTCTTGAACTTTGTAGAAAGCATTATAAATGCCTTATTTAGGGCCAAGAACTCATTGATCCCCAATTATAGGTAGTTTGACTCCTTGAGAGTCTCTGCATTAACAGTCACCTGCTGTAATAAAATATTTCTCTGATAAAGGCTGAAAGCACACTAATCTATAGACACACCCATGGGTTTTAAGAAGGCATTTTCAACACAGGTATATTTAGCAAAGCAATTGTAGTGGGTTTTTCTGACCCAGTATCTATGATCTAGTCTTTAAAAGCTTTTGATCAGGTTTAAAGGATTAGACACTATATGACTTCCTTTCCATAGAACAGGCCTCAAATGCAATCAGAAATGAGGTGATTATTCTCATAATATTCAGGCCACCATTGGGTCCAGTGGGCACATATTCTATGCCTGGCATTATTATCATTCTCAGGGTTCAGAAATGGTCAAGACTGTCAATGACTTTTTTTCCCAGAAACCAGCATGGTAACTTCTGGCACCATAAAAACTAGCCCACAGGGAGGAAGGTTATGTTCCACCACAGTAAATGAAATTGGTGGTGTCTTTAGCAGGAGAATCTTTTTTTATTGGATATTATATTTACATTTCAGATTCTATCCCCTTACCCCATTCCCCCCACCACCCAGAAACTTTCTATCCCATCCCCCCTCCTTCTGCTTCTATGAGGATATGCCCCCACCTATTCCCAACTCCTACCTCCCCACCCTTAAATTCCCCCACATTGGGCGTCCAGCCTTCAATGGGACCAAGAATCTCTTCTCCCACCTATGCCCAACAAGGGTATTCTCTCCTACATATACAGATGGAGTCACAGATCCCTCCCTATGTGCTCCCAGGCTGGTGGTTTAGACCTTGGGGAGCTCGGGTTGGTTGGTATTGTTGCTCTAGCAGGAGAATCTTATCATCAAGTTCTGCTAAAACAAAACAAAACAAAACAAAACAAAACAAAACAAACAAACAAAAAAAACAAAACAAAACAGGAGTAGTTATATTTTGTGTGTCTCTGGGGATTTCCTAGTCAACAATTTACATAGAAGTATCCCATACCTGGCACTGAGTGTTTTGTTTCATTAGTTGTGACTTCTGCCCCTGCCTCATGTAGAGTTCTTTAGTTTAAACTTTTAAAAAATGTTTAATTTTTTAAATAAGTATATAAAACATTTGTTTCCAAATGGATTTTTAAAATATATTTTGTATTGTTATCTCTCCCCTCACTGTCTCATTGTCTTTGACTTACCAATCTCTTCTCCTCTTAAATTTTTCCACTCCCAGAATTTCACTTTCCTTCTTCAATAACACATGTCTTCTACCATTCTCTCTCCCATATGGCCTTTGCTCCACACCAAACACTCAATACCCTGTTCTATTTTTCTGGCTTCTATGTGCATTCCACGAAAAAACACTATCTAGCTGTGCATGGTGATGCATGCCTTAAATCTCAGCACTTGGGAGGCTGAGTCTTGTGGATATCTGTGAGTTCAAGGCCAACCTGTTCTACACAGCAAACTCCAGGACAGCCACGACTATATATGAATTGCATTGGAATTTCCATCGAAATAACATTGAATCTGTAAATTGTTATTGTTATGATGTTATTTTTTTACTGAATTAATTCTACCAACCTACGAGCATGGAAGGTTTTCTACGTTCTAGTATCATCTTCAATTACTTTCCTTGCTGTTTTAAAGATTTTAGTGTATATAGTTTGACTTCATTAGTTAGGTTTATTCCAAGATTTTTTTTTCTACCATGAATGAAATTGTTTCCCTAATTTTTTTCTAAGTATTTTTGTCCTTTGGATATAGGAAGACTACTGATGTGGGTATATTGATTTTCTAACCTAACTCTTTGCTAAAAAAGCATGTCAGCTGTATCTGTTTCTTCAAAGAGTCTTTTGGGGTTTTCATGAATAGACTCATATTGTCTGCAAATAAGGATGCTTTGACTTCTTCCTTCATGTTTGTAAACTTTTTCTTTCCTTCTTTACTGCTTGAGATATGACTTCAAACACTATTTTGAATTGGATGAGAAGAATAAAAGATTCTTTGGAGGACAGAGATTGGTATCACTTATTGTTTCAGTAGCATTTCTTCTTGAATTTGCTATCTTCTTTTAATTGTCTTTGCTCAACAATTTAACTGGCTACAGTTTATATGGCTTTAAGTATTTGAATTTGTTTTTTTTTCTTCAATTTCCAATGTTCCTGTAGTAATGCTTATAGTTTTGCAACTTACCAGAAGAAGCTGTAGACTCCAGGATTGCATTTGTCCAGGCCAAGCCAGGAGAAGGTGCATAAAAATTCATAGTTCCACAACTCCCAGCAGAAGCTACAGACCCAGAAAGGGTACCAGAGCTAAAATAAGTTTAGTTTCTGAGGCATTAGAAGTTTCCCAATTAACCAGCTGTAAACAGAGGGAGGACAGTTGAGTTGACCTAAGGAAAGGTAACAGAAAGAGGTAAACTCAAAGAATTGACCAAAGCTTACCCATCATATGGCACATGCAGACATAGATCATATAACCCATGACAGACACTACAGAAGCTGGAAGAATGCCTGAAATGATATAGGGTGAGGTATGCAGGACCTGAGAGAACCACAGTGAACATGAGACACTACAGATGTAGGCATTATGCCAGAGCTGATGCAGAGTAGAGTATCCCATATGTAAAGCCCATAGCAGATATCAGCAGGAATTAGCCACAGTATATCGATCCTGAGACAGTGTCTGTTGTTTCAGACACTCAGAAGGTGGTGGATAGAGGGTGTGACATTGAGAAAAAGGAAGAAAATGTCACCTATACTCTACCACAACTTAATCCTTTTCCAATCATTATAAAAACCTACATTGAAAGAATAAAAGATAACCTGAATATAAGAACAATCAAACAACAACAAAAACAAAACAAGAAACTAATACCAGAAGCCAAATTTCCAGCACAGAAACAAAACCAAGGTAGCACATGGTCTCCCAAAACTACTAATCCCATAAAATGACCCCCAGTGAGCTTGCATTGGTCAAGTTTTCAAAGAATTCAAAAGGCTCTATGTCCGAAGACTCAGATAACTCATAAATACTCTCAAAGAGAACAAAAAGAAAGCTAAATAAAATACGGAATTCAATTTAAAATGTGAAATTGAATTCAATAAAGAGATAAAATTATTGAAGAAAACCCAAAATGAAATGATGCTAGAAATGAAAAGCTCAATGAGCCAAATAAAAAGCTCTGTGGAAAGTCCCAACAGTAGAATGGATCATGTGGAAAACAGTATCAATATTTAAAAATTAGATAAAGGAATTCAGCAAAGAATAATGACATATCATATATATGTATGCACCTTACCAGAAGAAGCTGTAGACTCCAGGATTGCATATGTGCATGTGTATACATATATATGTACATATATATATGTATATATATATATATACATACATATACACACATACACACACATACACACATACACACACACACACACACACACACACACACACACACACACATATATATATATATATATATCATGGGAGAGGAGCTTGGGACACCATGAAAAATGTAAAGATCATAAAACAAAAATAAAATAAATCATTGGACAAAATGTAACATCTTATAAGAGTCATGACGAGCCTAGGGATGGAGCAAGTGCACTTCAACATAATCAAAACTATGCAATAGATCTATATCTCCCATATCATGCTAATGAATAAAAATAAAACAAAACAAAAGAAAACTCAATGCATTCCCAGGAAGATCAGGAACAATCCAAATATGTCTACTCTCTCCACTCCTGTTTAATACAGTGCTTAAAGTCTTAGCTAGTATAATCAGACAAGAGAAGGAAATGAAAGAGATAGAAATAAAAAAGAAGTAAAAGTATTACTACTCACAGTTGACATAATTCTTTATATAAAGCACTCTAATAACTACATCTAAAAACTATTAGAGCTGAAAAACACTTTCAGTGATCAGCAGGATACAAGATTCATACACAAAAATCAGTAGTTTTCTACATATAAAAGATATTCATATTGAAAATGAAATCAGATAAACAATCCAATTCACGATAAACACACACAGGCGTGCACGCTCGCTCGCTCGCTCGCGCACGCGCGCGCACGCGTGTGCACACACACACACACACACACACACAAATACACACACACACATACTCACACACACTGCATACCTGGGGCCTGAGGACAAATCTGTGAAGGCTACAAAAGACCTTTATGCTGAAAACATTAGAACAATGCGGAAAGCAGTTCAGAAGCTGGAACAATATCTGTTGCTCTTAGATCAGAAGAATGAATATTCTGAAAATGATCACCCTACCAAAATCAATTGACAAATTCAACAAAAATCTCACCAAAATGTCAGGACCATTCAACACAGACACAGAAAAAAAATCTTGCAATTTATGCATATATGAGAGATGAAAAACAGCTGAACACATTGAATAAAAAGAATATTATAGAAATCATCACCATACTTTATTTTATTTAAAATCCAGAGCCATAGTAGTGAAACAAGTGTGGCACTGGCAGGAAAACAGGTGAATTGGACAATGGGGCAGATTGAGGACCCTCATAAAAGCCGACATAACTACACCTGATTTTTGACAAAGACATTACATGTACACATTGGAAAAATGCAGCTTCTTTAACAGTTGCTGTTGTGAAAGCCAGATTTCAACATTTGGAAATGCAATGCAACTGTTTTCACTTATCCTGTACAAAACAACTCCAATCATGGACTTCAACATAAGAGCTGATACCCTGAAACTGATAGAACCAGAGGTAGGGATCATGATTGAAATCATAGGCATGGGTAAGAAATTTGTAAACAGGATTCAGGAGTACAGGAAGACCAGCAAATGGTACACAGGATCACATGCAATAAAAATATAATGACAGAAAACTTTGCCAACTGTGCACTTGACAGAGAACTATTGTAAGAGTATAAAAGAAGTCAAAGAACTAAACACTCAAACCCAAAACTTCTAACCACTAACGGACTAATAAATTGAACATATAATTTTCATAAAAAAGATACAAATGGTCAATAAAATATCTTTTTAAAAAAAGGTCAACATTCCTTACCTTAGGGAGATGCAAATTAAAACTCTTGAGATTCTCACTTCAGTCAGAATGGCTAACATTAAGAAAATAAATAACTAGTGAGTTAGCCCAAACTCAGAATTTTTTTGAAGGACTTATTCTATTGGATATTTTATTTACATTTCAGATATTATCCCCTTTAACCATTTTCTCCCCAACCAGAAACACCCTATCCCATCCCCCCTCCTCCTGCTTCTATGAGGATGTGTCCCCACCTACCCCCTGACTCCCACCTCTCTACTCTCGAATTCCCCCACACTCAGCATCCAGCCTTCATGAGACCAAGGATCTCTCACCTATGCCGAACAAGCATTTCTCCTCTATATATAGAGCTGGAGAAATGGGTCCCTCCCTATGTGCTTCCAGGCTGGTGGTTTAGACCCTGGGAGCTCTGGTTGGTTGGTATTGTTGCTCTCCTCATAGGGCTACAAACCCTATCAGCTCCTTCAGCTCCTTTTCTCTAACCCCTCCATTGGGAACCTCTTGATCAGTTCAATGGTTAGCTATGAGCATCCTCCTCTGAATATGTCAGGCTCTGGCAGACCTCTAAGGAGAAAACTATATCAGGCTCCTGTCAGCATACACTTCCTGACATCCACATCAGCATCGACCCTTGATGACTGCACATGGGATGGATATTCAGATGGAATGGTTTCCAGACAGCCCCTCCTTCAGTTTCTGTCCCACACATTGTTTCCATATTTCTCCCTTGGGTATTTTTTTACTCCTGCAAAGAAGGACTGATGTACCCACACTTGGTCTTCCTTCTTCATGAGCTTCATGTGGTCTGTGAGTTGAATCTTGGGTATTGTGAGTTTCTGGGCTAATATCCAATTATCAGTAAATGAATACCATGTGTGTTCTTTTGTGACTGGGTTACCTCACTCAGGATGATATTTTCCATTTCTATCTATTTGCCTAAGAATTTTTCTAATTCAATGTTTTTAATAGCTGAGTAATATTTTAATGTGTAAATGTACCACATTTTCTGTATCCATTCCTCTGTTGAAGGACATCTGGGTTCTTTCCAGCTTCTGGCTATTATAAATAAGGCTGCTATGAACATAGTGGAGTCTCTGAAGAAAGTAGTTGAAGAAGATCTTAGAAAATAGAAAGATCTCCCATACTCATTGGTGGCAGGATTAATACAGTAAAAATGGCCATCTTACAGAATGCAATCTACAGATTTAATGCAATCCCCATCAAAATTCCAACTCAATTCTTCACAGAGATAGAAAGAGCAATTCTCACATTCATTTGGAATAACAAAAACCCCAGAATGGAGAGAACTATTCTCAACAATAAAAGAACTTCTGGGGGAATCACTATCCCTTATCTCAAGCTGTACTACAGAGCAATAGTGATAAAAACTGCACAGAGACAGGCAGGAAGATCAATGGAATAGAACTGAAGACCCAGAAATGAACCCACACACCTATGGTCAGTTGATCTTCAACAAAGGAGCTAAAACCGCACAGTGGGGAAAGGACAGCATTTTCAACAAATGATGCTGGTTCAACTGGAAGTCAGCATGTAGAAGAATGCAAATCAATCCATTCTTATCTTTTTGTACAAAGTTCAAGTTCAAGTGGATAAAGGACGTTCACATAAAACCAGATACACTTAAACTAATAGAAGAGAAGTTGGAGAAGAACCTTGACTACTTGGGCACAAGGGAAAAGTTACTGAACAGAACACCAATGGCTTATGCTCTAAGATCAAGAGTTGACAAATGGGAACTTATAAAATTGCAAAGCATCTGTAAGGCAAAAGACATTGCCAATAGGACAAAACAGCAACCAACAGATTGGGAAAAGATCATTACCAATCCTAGATCCGATAGAGGGCTAATATCCAATATATACAAAGAACTCAAGAAATTAGACTCCAGGCAACCAATTATCCCTATTAAAAATGAGGTACAGAGCTAAACAAAGAATTCTCAGCTGAGGAAACATGAATGACCTAGAAACACCTAAAGAAGGGTTCAACATCCTTAGTCATCAGGGAAATGCAAATCAAAACAACCCTGAGATTCCACTTCACACCAGTCAGAATGGCTAAGACCAAAAACTCAGGTGATAGTACATGCTGGCAAGGATGTGGAGAAAGAAGAACACTCTTCCATTGTTGCTGGGATTGCAGCCTGGTACAACCACTCTGGAGATCAGTTTGGTGGTTTCTCAGAAAACTGGACATAGCATTACCTGAAGACCCAGCTATACCACTTTTGGGCATATACTCAGAAAATGCTCCATCATATAACAAGGACATGTGCTTCAGATCCAAAAAAAAATTAAGAAAAATAGCTAAAACATACACACAAACACACACACACACACACAAAACACACACAAACACACCCTTCTTCCTTAAGTTCTTTTTGTTGCTTTATTCAGAATTTACTTAAAGAAGGAATTATTTTTAATCTAGCATTTTGCAATATGAAATATCATTTTATAAACAAATATTTAATACAGTAATGACAAGTTTGTATCTGTACATTAAATCAAATCTCCTGAGGTCCTTAATTAGACTTGGTTTTTTATTTGGCTTAATTACTGACACTTAAAAAGCAATTTAAATAGCATTTTAGGAATGATCTCAACTTTTCAGTGACTGAGGCTGTCTTTCCAGTTTGTTTCAATTAGTAGGGCTGAATTAGGATGAATACTCTTTGATAAAACTATGAAAAAGCCATGCCTAAAGTTAGACTATCTGGACAGAATTTCTACTTTGTCACCTAAAAGTTTTGGGATCTGTCCAAGAGACTTAACATCTCTTTGCTTCAACCTCTATGTCTATAAAATTAAAACAAAGGAGACTGCCCGGAGAGTTTTCCACACTAAATAAGTTAAGTTTTAAAATTTTGAAGTATCTGTCACCCACTGATAACTATGTATACATTTTCAAATTCCAGGTTTAAAAATCAAAATTCCCTGAATTATTATAAGCCTTCTCAAAACGGACAATGGCTTTCTACAGTATGGCAATAGTTTTGATTTAGGGAAGACCTTATTTTTCTCTTTTCTTTTTAAGATTTTAATATAATCAATTAATTTCTTCCTTCCCTTTCTTCCCTCCAAACACTCTCCTATAACCCTATCTTGCTCTCTTTCAAATTCACAGTCTGTTGTTAACTATTGTTACACAGTATATGTGTGTGTGTTTGTGTATTTACATTGTGTGTACATATATATGTTACATATATACATTTACATATATATATATATATATATATATATATATATATATATATATATATATAACTTGATTAATTGGTATTGAGGTGTATATTTGTGTGTATATTTTTAGGACCATTTGGTATTACATAAACAATTGGTATGCTTATAAAAGACCTATTATAGGTACCCACATTGCTATGTATATGTTACTTATCCAAGTATCCAAATAATTTATTTCTTTTTTTATTTTTTATTGGATATTCTATTTACATTTCAGATATCATCCCCTTTCCCCATTTCCCCTCCCTAGAAAACCCCTATGCCTCCTTTTCCTTTTTGCTTTTATACATTTTTTAAAAAAATGTTAATCAAAAGCTTTATAAGTTTGGTAATGCTCAATCAGAAGTGTAACCCAATACCCAACCTAGCTATGTAAACTATCTTTGACTAGTAGAGACACATAAACATCTGCCTCCATGTACCCCCCTTTCTGTCTCTTTCTCTCTCTCATCAACTAGCTTCTCCTCTCCTTCTCCTCCTCTCCTTACTCCTTCTCTTCCTCTCCGTACTCCTCCCACCTTAGCTCATCCTACATATCACCCTTCCTGTTAAAATAAAACATTTCTCTCAAAATACAATTAGATCATAATTATGCCAAATTGTACCAGTGATGTACAAGATAGTCCTAATAACCAGTCCATCATTTGTTGACTAACCAGAACCTATGTCATCTCTCCTAACTAAAACACTTAGTTCTGAACCTGGATTTTTTCTTGGTTTTAGAATGAATGCCAGCTGAAAACCATCCACTCAAATCTTTTCTCTCAAAGTAAATAGCCAGGATTGGCTATGAGACTATACATTTTCAACCCCGTCAGAAATTCAGAATGACTGAGTTAACTGAAATTATGGGAAGCACAAAGCATAGCTTCTGAAACTTAGCCAATTTATAGAGACCGTTGAACACTTGGACAGTACCTATACTACAAAACTTTGGAGCATCTGATCTTCAGCCTCCTGGCCCAGGATCATCTGACTGACCTTAGTGATGAAGAATTATTAAAGGCTGATTACTCTGTCTAGGCAGATATAATCAGTCGACTATTCTGCAAGTGTGTCCTTTTCTGGACAGTAAATTGTCTGTAGATGGAAAGAGGCAATTCTTGCCTAGTGGCTGTCTCCCCGCCACTGGAGTAACTTCAAAGATGCTCAATTTCTTCTTAGAATCCAAGACAGGAAGCTGTCAGGAGCAGAAAGGTCTCTAATCAAAATGAACATTAATACAGAAATGATTGTAAAGTCAATTCTGTGGACTTCTGACGTTTTGAAAACCAACTATCCATGTAAGGCAATCTGGACTGTTGTCTGTTAACTCCTCTCATACCAAAACTTGTGGGACTCCATGAAAGCATGATATGATGTGTCCTCATTTTCATTAAATTCTAAAAAGTCTTCAATTTCTTTCTTTATGTCTTCCTTGACCAAGTTACCATTGAGTAGAGCATTGTTCAGTTTCCACGTGTATGTGGGCTTTCTGTTGTTTCTCTTTATGTCAAAGATGAGTCATAGTCCATGGTTATCTGATAGGGTACAAGGGATTATTTCAATCTTTTTGTATCTGTTGAGGCCTGTTTTGTGACCAATTATATGGTCTATTTTGGAGAAGGTACCATGAGGTCCTGAGAAAAATGTATATTCTTTTGTCTTTTTAGGATGAAATGTTCTATAGATGTCAGTTAAGTCCAGTTGGTTCATAACTTCTGTTAGTTTCATTGTGTCTCGGTTGAGTTTCTGTTTCCATGATCTGTCCATAGCTGAGAGTGGTATGTTGAAATCTCCCCATATTATTGTGTGAGGTGCAGTGTATGCTTTAAGCTTTAGTAATGTTTCTTTTATGTGTGTGGTTGCCCTTGCATTTGGGGCATAGATGTTCAGAATTGCGAGTTCCTCTTGGTACGTTTTTCCTTTGATGGATATGAAGTGTCCTTCTTTATCTTTTTTGATTACTTTTGGTTGAAAATTGATTTTATTTGATATTAGAATGATTACTCCAGCTTGTTTCTTGGGGCCATTTGCTTGGAGGATTTTTTTCCACCCGTTTACTCTGAGGTAGTGTCTGTCTTTTTCACAAAGGTGCGTTTCTTGTATGCAGCTGAATTTTGGGTCCTGTTTATGTATCCAGTCTGATAGTCTATGTCTTTTTATTGGAGAATTGAGTCCATTGATATTAAGAGATATTAAGGAAAAATGAATGTTGTTTCCTGTTATGTTTGTTATTGGCAGTGGAGTTATGTTTGTATAGCTACCTTCTTTTGGGTTGTTGGAGGATTACTTTCTTGCTTTTTCTAGGTTGTAGTTTCCCTCCTTGTGTTGAAGTTTTCCTCCAATTATCCTTTGAAGTGCTGGATTTGTGGTAAGATATTGTGTAAACTTGGATTTGTCATGGAATATTTTGATTTCCCCATCAATATTGATTGAGAGTTTTGCTGGGTATAGTAGTCTGGGTTGGGATTTGTGTTCTCTTAGGGCCGGTATGATATCAGTCCAGGATCTTCTGGCTTTTATAGTCTCTGGTGAGAAATCTGGTGTAATTCTTATAAGTCTGCCTTTATATGTTACTTTGCCTTTTTCCCTTACTGCTTTTAGTATCTTCTCTTTGTTTTGTATATTTGATGTTTCAATTATTATGTGACGGGAGGTATTTCTTTTTTGGTCTTGTCTATTTGGGGTTCTATAGGCTTCTTGTATATTTAAGGACATCTCTTTCTTTAGGTTAGGGAAGTTTTCCTCTATAATTTTGTTAAAGATATTTATTGGTACTTTAAGTTGGGAGTCTTCCCCCTCATCTATACCTATTATCTTTAGATGTGGCCTTCTCATTGTGTCTTCAATTTCCTGTATGTTTTGGGTTAGTAGCTTTTTGTATTTTGCATTTTCTTTGTCAGTTGTGTCAATGTTTTCCATGGTATCTTCTGCACATGAGATTCTCTCTTCTATCTCTTGTATTGTCTATGACTCCTGATCTTTTTATTTTTAGGTTTTCTATCTCCAGGGTAGTCTCTCTTTGTGATTTCTTTATTGTTTGTGCTTCCATTTTTAGATCTTGGATGGTTTTGTTTAGTTTCTTCACCTGTTTGGTTGTGTTTTCTTGCAATTCATTAAAGGATTTTTGTGTTTCCTCTTTAAGGGCTTCTATCTGTCTACCAGTGTTCTTGAATTCTTTGAGAGTGTTATTTATGTCCTTCTTAAAGTCCTCTATTATCGTTATGAGAAGTGATTTTAATTCTGAATCCTGTTTTTCCAGTGTGATGAGGTGTTCAGGGCTTGCTATGATGGGGGAAATGGGTTCTGATGATGCCATGTAACTTTGGATTCTGTTGTTTATGTTCTTGCGCTTGCCTTTCTCCATCTGATTAACTCTAGTGCTACCTGTACTTGCTGTCTCTGACTGAAGCCTGTCTTTCTAGTTATCTTGTTTGTGTCTGGTCTCCTCGGGGTCCAGATGTCTCTGTGATGTTCTCCAGCTGCTCTGAGTACAGTGGTACCTCTAGGATGCCTCGGAATATGGTGCCTCCAAGGCAGCAGACCAACTAGGTGTCTACTGTTCTGGGTGCAGTGTCTCCTCTAGGATGTCTCAGGATCAGGTGCCCACTACTCCAAGTGCAGTGTCTCCTCTAGGGTGTCTCAGCATAAGGTGTCCACTGCTCTGAGTGCAGTGGTTCTTCTAAGAATGTCTCAGAATATGTTGTCTGTTGATCTGAGTTCCGTTGTTCCTCTGCCACTCTGGGTTCAGTGGAACCTTTGCTGCTCTGTGTTCAGTGGACCCTCTAGGTTGTCTCGGGAGGAGACCGGTGTCCACACTGGAGTGAATAGGGCGCAGGTCTGCACCCGGCCTCAGGGTTTGGGTTTCATCTGGATTCTGAGTGCTACCTGAACCCAGCCACGGGCGTAGGGCAGTGTTTGGGTCTTCTCACCTACCACTCTGGGTTCAGCGGGCCCTCTATGATGTCTTGGGAGTGGTCCGGTGTCCACACTGGAGTGGACAGGGCACAGGTCTGCATCAGGACTCAGAACTGGGAGCCGGGAGGAAGCCAAATAATTTATTTCATTTCATTAGAAAAAAATCAATTTGCTCTTTAAGTGTAGGCCACCAAAGTTCATTAATGTACTGTAGATTGCTGCATGGAAGTGAATTCCAATGTGGATAAAATCAGATTTCCAAATTATGTGAACTGGATGGGTCTTGTGAACAAGCAAGTTCTGCATATGCTGCTTATTGTGTTTGACCTCATTTGTATGAATCAGATACAGCTAATCCAGAGATGAAGGTATGTGATTTCTTTAGATGCTTGCAGCTGTGAAGTATTGTCTATAAGTCATTTGAACCTGAACACACAGACCATAGTTTCAAGTGAAAGAGGACTTACTTTTATTATCATACTTTGCAAACTCTGGGTATTATAGTCATACAGATAATGTTATCACATGTTATGTTATTATGTGGACCCAGTTTTACTAGTTAGGTCCAACAGCATGGACCCTTTAACACTAAACTCATTCAATCTCTGATCATGTAGATGCTAATATGATATGGTAGGCTTAATTTTTTCCAGGAACATGAAGACTGTATACTCCAAAATCCCACAGAACATGTAAACCCTTTTTATTATGTAAACCTTTCACTTATATGAGTTCAACACTTTCCATCAGATGAAGGTTGTTTGCTCTTAAACAGTGAAGGTTGTATGTGGTCATGTGATTCTTCTTGCATAGTCAAGTGTCAGACCCAGACTTTGAAGTCTCTTCAATGTCTCTTAGTCATCTATTGGTTCCAGATGCAAATTTCTTTTTTTTAATTAAAATTTCTATTTCAATTATTTTATTTAGATTCACTTATATTAAAGATTCATTGGTAAAACAATTTCAAGACTCATTAGAATTTCTCTTTAGGGGGCTGGAGAGATGGCTTAGTGGTTAAGAACACTGACTGCATTTCAAGAGGTCCTGAGGTCAGTTCTCAGCAATGACATGGTGAGTCACAACCATCTGTAATGGGATCTGATGCCCTTTTCTGGTGTGTCTGAAGACATAGACAGTATGCTCACATACATAAAATAAATAAAATCTTTAAAAATTAGAATTTTTGTATAACAAACATTAACCATTTTCTTTGCCTCTGTAGTCATGTTGATGTCTCAACTGAAAAACACTAGTTGTCTTTAGTTATATAGCACAACATAAAGTTCTAATATAAGCAAACCCTTTGGAATGCATGTATATATATATAAAATATATTACATATATTTTATATAATATATGTAATTTATATATATGTAATATATGTGCATATATATATAAAATATATATGCATATATATATAAAATTATTACAATGGAGACATATATATATGTGTGTGTATATATACATATATGTATATGTATATATACACACACATATATATATTACTATAGCATTACTCACAGTAACATCTAATCAACCCAAGCAATCATAAGTTGCTGAATGCATTTTATAAAGGGTTCCACACACAAACACATGCAAACAAATGATGAAGTTCTATTTATCTTTATTGGAAAAGGAAATACTGTCATGAGCAATGAAAGGTATAATTCTAGAGGGCATCATGTTAAGCGAAATAAGTTAGCCACAGTATGACAAACACTATACAAACTCACCTGTGTGTGAAATCTAAAATAGTAGAACTTTAAATGGTTGTCAGAAGTAAAGGTGAGAAAGCAGTTGCAAATGGAGAGATTTTGGTCAAAAGTGTCCATCTGTATATTCAGTGAGACAGAGTAAGCAGCTGAGTACTGTTACTCAGAAATACATTTGATAATAATGCATTGTAGTAGTGGCTATGTACCAGAAAATTGCTAATAAAGTAGATGCTAAGGAATGTTACCATAAAAATCTTAAGTATCTTGAATAATAGATTTTCTATATTGTATTAATCATTTCACAGTATATGTATTTATCAAAATATCACTGTGTATACCATAAATATATGTTTTATTTATACTTTAACAAAGCTGCAAATCTTTGATATTTTAATAGATGTATCAAAAAATTCCTCATGTGAAGAAGCAGGATGCTTTTTGTCTATTGAATTTAAAGTTCAGTTGTTATAGAAAGTGCATGTGTATGAGGATGCCATAATTGGTTTGAATCTATGGCCTCTTGATAACTTCAATTAGTTTGGCCAAACACTGAACTTTCCCAGTTTTTCTATTCATTTTATATCCAGTTATCTTTTAGATTCATTCCTTGAAATTCCACTGGTTTTTGTCTATGAGAAAAGTATGAACTACTTTTGTTCCTTTTTTTTTCAAGTAAAGGACAACCACAAATGATGTATGCTAGCTAGCCAAAACAGAGCAAAACACTTCCCTCACAATTTATTGGCCACAATGATTCAAACCAGAGTCTAAGAAATGCAGACATGCTAAGCACATGGAACAAACAAGAAATGAAACTATGACACTGAGAAATCACACCACGTGAAGGAATTCAAGGTCAAAGGGAATAAAATCTTGTCTAAAATCCCATAGATTTGTGACACAGGCACAATCTGAAAATGTGTAATTTCAAAGTTTATAGCCCCCTCCCCACTGTGGATCTCTTCTGTATTGTATGCAATCATTTTAAGGACCCTATATAAGAGAAATCTTTACATCAGTGCATCTGTAATTGAATAAATATGATAACAATCATTAAAACCAAAACTATTGATCATGTTTAGATCTTTGCTAAAATGAAGATATGCAATTAGATATTTTTGTACCTACAATGCAACAATAAGCTTATAAAATAAATCATGATGGTATTTACTATTGCAAAAGAACAAAGAATGTGAATAGTAATGGAAATGAATGAAATTGATCCTAAATGCAGTTTATTAATAATGCTACATGTTGCTACTTTGAAAAACTAACTAAAATTCCTATATTATAATTAATAAATTAATAAAAATCACATCATGTTTACAGTAACTACAAATCTGCAGAATCATGTAGTACTGAAATTGATATTAAAATTTACAAAGTTAGTGAAATGGATAAGTTGATAGAAACATAGCAATTTTAAATTTCCTACTTCTCTTTGATTCAGCTGAAAAGTTCATTGTTTTGCACAGAGAAAACAATAAGCACAGATGGTTTTACTGATCAACTTTTGTTAGTCAGGATTTTAGGCCTAGGATCTTGCCCTTGATGTTATAACTGTGAATGTGCTATGTTGAATGTCAAAAAATTTGCAGATGTAATTAAAGTTGCTAATTAGCTTATTCAAGAAAAAAAGGAAACTTCTTCCTGCAGCTGCACAGTACTGAGTTCTGCCCATGACTTGATGACCCTCAAAATGGCTTCTCCCCTAGAGGCTTCTGAAGGAAGCAGTCTTGCTGACAAGGCTTTCTTTCTGTCTATGCCAATCAAAGAGAAAAAAAATTGCCCTGCCCACCTCATTCCTCACTAGAGAATTGTGGTGAAATAGATGGCTACTATTTTCAGCTGCTAGTGAAAGGGTTTTGCAGTGAAAGAGTATCTCAACAATCTGGGGGAGAGGAATGCCACAAAAAAATCACACCACACAACAGAACTCACAGAGCAATGACTTTTAACAATTATTTACATAAATATACATACATAGAGAAGAGAAAGACAGAGAGAGAGAGAGAGAAGAAAAATATATTTACATACATCTTTCTCCTAACAAGAAATATCAGCCATAAGAAACTATGTGGAGGGGTGGGAATAAAAAGAGAATCACTTTTTTATGAGGATGGCATGACCTTAATACAAAAACTGGGCAAAGGATGTGATAGTTATTCCTTTCAAATTGGAAACTTTAAAGAAGAATCAGATATTACAGTACTTATATGGTTTATAAGCTGCTTCTCTATCCTGGTATGAGATTCCATGCCAGGAAATAACAAAATAGAGAGCCACTAGGCAGTAAGATGTGCATCTTGGTCTTCATGTGGTTTCCCCAACAACTGGAGCTGGGGCTATCTGCAAAGTTGTTGCCTACTGTGAAATAATCTCCTCTAATTGGGCTGCCTTATCTGGCCTCAGTGGCAGAGAATATGCCTAGCCCTACAGAGACTTAATGTGACAGGGAGATGGAGGTACCAAGTGGGGCCACTCCACTCTCAGAGGAGAAGGGGAGAAAAATGGGAAGGAACTTTGTGAGGGGGGATTGGGAGGGGGCAGCAATTTGGATGTAAATTGAATAAATAAATAAATAAATAAATAAATAAATACTCTTCCAACAAAACAATGGATATTACATAGAAAACAAGAGAATATGAACTAATAAAAAAATCTTATGTTAACCTAAGGAGATAAAAGGAATACACACAGAAACTTCAGAAGAGTCTCAGGAGCGATGCCTGTGGTTGTCTTTTATTCTGTATTCTTATGTTTCTTGCTTCCTGCTGCAGGCCAGCCCTGCAAAGTAGAATTTCCTTGCCCCCAAGTTGGTTCATAAGGTGAATGCTCTGTATCCAGGTAGAAGCAAAGCTGTGTAGAGAAGCCCAGAAGGATCTGAACAGATAGGCCTTGCTTGTTTCCCCATTCAATTATTTAAGCAATAAATCACACTCATGCTATACAACTAAGTCCTGCAAAGAGTGTCCATCCTGTTAAAATTGTTTTCCTTTTTTATTGTTTGAAAATTTCATACATATATGTAATATATTTTGATCAATTCCTTCCGCATCCCCTTTCCACTCATCTTTCCACACACTACTTTTCTATCCCAGTTTCCTGTGTTCTCCCTAACCCTCTAATAAAACTGACTGAGTATACTTAATTAAATTTATGGATGAGTGTAGGGCTAGCTCCTGGAGCATGGATATCCTTTTAGAGGCCATACTCCTGAAGAAAATTTACTTTACCTACCCTGAAGCCCTCAGTAGACAATTGCTATTCAGCTGCCTTTGCTCCAATTTTTGCTCACTTGTTCTTGTACAGGTCTTGTGCATGCAGTCTTATTCACATGAGTATACACGTGCAAAGGCCCTATTATATCAATCAAATAATGTTTTGTAACTGTCATCTACTAATTTTCTTTCTTAAGTCTTTCTGCTTTTCTTCCTTAATGATCTCTGAACCGTAAGACAAGGAGTATGAGACAAATATCCCATTTAAAGTTGAACACTCCATGATTTTGTTTTCTTGACCAGTTTTTAAAATCTCTACATTGGTCACCATTTATTGCCAAAAGAAGCTTCTCTGGTGAAAGCTGAAGGATGAGCTAATTTGTAGGTATAAACATAATGTAGGGGCAGCTTATTATTACATCCATTTAATAGATAATAGTATTAAGTTCTTCCCTATGGCTTAAGACTTAACCCTCTAAAAATTTTGACTTAGTTATTGTACCAGGCATGACTTCTGGTTTGTGGGGTAGGCTTTAAATTAAATCAGGAAAAGTTGTGTTACTCCCATGACATTCTTATTACCATAGTATCTGGCATTTTGACAGGCCAGTTTTTATTGTATATACAAACACCTTCTACCACTATGAAAACTAGCCAAAGCTTTTATATCAATACCAGCTGGGATTTTTATTGTTGCTGCTGTTGTTCTTGTTCTTTTTGTTGTTGTTGTTTTTATTTATTCATATACTGTAAGTCAAGTATGTAATGTCTTTTGCAATATGGTCTTACTATTAAATTAAGAGAGTAAACAATCAAAGGGTGCTGGTAAACCTCGAGAGCTACATGTGGAACAACAAAAGCAGATCCTAATATCTCACCTAAAACTAAATTCAACTCGCAATGAATACAAAAACCTCAACATAAGGCCCTATATTTTTGAATATAATAGTGGCAAAAGTAAGACAAACATTACATCTTAAAAACACAAAAAAGGACTTTCTGAACAGGATCCTGGTAGCACAAATCTTAAGACCAGAGATTGACAAATGTAACCTCATATAACAATATCCATTCCAAAAGAAAGCTGCATTCTAGTGAAGGGGCATCATATAGATTTAGAAAGATATCTTTACCAGCTAAATATCTGAAAAATGGTATTTGTCTAGAATATACAAAGAACTCAAAGGACTAAATACCAAGAAAACAAATAATTCAAATAAGAAGTGGGCTATGAATAGAGAGTTCTCAAAATATTAAAAATGAATGACAGATTTAAAAAAAAAAGCATTTACCATTATAAGCCAGTGCTTCTCAACCTGTGGGTCATGATCCCTTTAGGAAACCTCTATCTTCAAAAATATTTTCATTATGATTCATTACAGTAGAAAATTATAGTTATGAAGTATCAATAAAAATTATTTTGTAGTTGAGGGGGGTCACAACATCTATTAAAGTGTCCCAGCATAGAGAAAGTTGAGAACCACTGTTTTAAGCCAAAATGGACATACAAATTAAAATGGATTTTAAGATTCTTTTTCTCCCTATTGGGATGGGTGCACAAAAACACATGGTAACAAATGCAGGTGTGGATATGAAGAAAAAAGAATATTTACGCACTGTTCATGAAATTGCAAACTTCTACAGCCATTAAAGAAATCAGTGTGGAAATTCCTTAAACAGATAGGAATAGATCGTCCACGTGATAGAGTTATACCACTTCTGAACATATTTTCAATGGGATCTATATCTTTCCACTTATATACATGTATTATTTCTCTATTTACCCTAGCCCAGAAATGGAAACAACCTAGATATCCTTCAATTGTGAATGGAAAATGAAAATGTGAATTGTTTACACAATATTATTCAGTTGTTAAGACAATTCATAATAATTATTCTGAGTGAGGTTACCCAGAAGAAACACATGTGCCACATAGCCTTGTCTTAATTAGGGTTTTTATTGTTGAAAAGAGACACTGTGAACATGACAACTTATAAGGAAAACATTATTAGAGGATGGCTAAAGTTCATAGGTTTAGTCCATTATCATCATGGATGGGAGTATAGCATCCACAAACCCACATGATGCAGGAGAAGGGGTCAAAAGTTCTACATCTGGATCAATAGGCAGCCGGAAGAGAAAATGAGGTACTGGGCTTGGCTTGAGCTTCTGAAACCTTGATGACCACTACCAGTGGCATATTCCCTCTAACAAGGCCACACTATTCCAATAAGGCTACATCTCCTTATAGTGCCACTACTCCCTATAAGTGTGTGTGTGTGTGTGTGTGTGTGTATGTGTGTGTGTGTGTGTATATATATATATATATATATATATATATATATATATATATATATGCTAAATTTGAATCTTTAGATATGTGTGTTTAAATTGGAGTACCACTAGAAGTCAGAAAACCATATAGTGAGATTTAGAGGGAAGGGGTAGAGAACATAGGTGATATGAATGTGGGAAAGAGAAATAAGAATTTTATATTATATAAGGAATGAAGGAATAATAGAAAGGATTAAATGGGATGTCAGATGCAAAGGCAGAGTCAAGAAGAAACTATGGAGAGTGATAATTAATACTAAAGTCTTTTGAAAATGCTATATGGATGTTTACTACCATAGAAGCTGCCTCAAATACATGCATAAAGGGGGTATAAATGGAGTTATACTCTAAAGGGGGAGGAACAATGTCTCTCCCTGATATCATAGACTACCAAATAAAAGTATCCAGTGCAAGACATGGGTTCTCTGAAATGTGTTGATCAGCTGAATTTCTCAGATGCCTAACACACATTACAGACTATTGCCATTGCTCATGCTTGCTTAATATTTTTGCATTGTTACCTGATATTGTCATCTACAAAGTTTATGCTTGAGAATAATTTATTCAAGTTGTCAAACTAAAATCTCAAAATAATCCTCATGTTTTAACTAAGTTTATAATTTTTTTTTTTGGCTGGGTGGGATGAATTCACAGTTATCCTTGGCTGTATGCAGGTGCATGTTGTTGTATATTTCAAATCACAAAAACAGATTTTTCACTATTCTTGGGACATTAGAATGAAGATCCAGAAATGTATCAGATTTTACTAAATAAAACTGCTCTACTTTTCTCTTGTTAACCTGCCTGTTGTTAAAAAGTTTTGACTATAACACTTTATGATGGGCAGAAATTTGACCTCTCTCTTTTGCCCCCCTTTCCAGTTTTCTTACTGGGGACATGTGAACAAAAATATACTCATCTCAGATATGGTTCTGATGATATAAACAAACTGATGCCCCTTAAGTCTAGCATAGTGAACCACCTAGTTTACTGTGGGTTACTTACCAATGTATGGGTGAGGAGTTTCTCATAGGAGTATTATGAATTAAAGCAGTTTCATTGTCCAATAGGCCATACAAACACAAGACACAACTGATACATTTTGTATTCCTGGAGAATCCTGTGTAAATTTGCATAAAAATAGCACAGGTTTGAGTGTCTTTCTCCCTAGAAGTCCATACTGCTTTATATAAATTTGGGGAGATGAAATGTGAATCTTGTTACTTTCAGGAAATTCATGTTATTTGTGAGTTGTTTATCTTTTGACTTTTGTATGTTCTGTCCCCCACCTGAATCTTGATGATCCTTTTTCTAAGATGGAGTGTTCAAATCAGAGAAAATTGCTACACAGTTTTCCATTATGACATGTACAGAACACACACATACACACACAGTACACATCACTTTTGGAAATAACATCTGTGCTTTCAGGCTTCTTCTTAGGTTGTTGGAATATATTCAATGTAGATGAAGGAAACTGGTATAATTTAATTTATTTAAGCTCAACTCAGCTACTTTTACTGAAAATTCATTAATCTTCTTTAGAGAAATAGTCCTGCAAATACATTGGCCATTTTAAAAATGGGTTGCCTTTTTGTTGTTGAAGTGTAAAGGCTATTTATGTATTTTGAATATTAGATCTTTATGAAAATCATTGTTTGTAATTATTTTCCCTTATTATGTAAAGTTTTGTTCACTTTCTTGATAATTTCTTCTGAAGCAACAAGGTATTCAATTTTTATTTTTATTTATTTTTTTGATATTTTTTATTGGATATTTTATTTACATTTCAGATGTCATCCCCTTTCCCCATTTCCCCTCCCTAGAAAACCCCTATCTCGTGTCCCATTTTCCTGTTTGCTTTTATACAATTTTTTAAAATGTTAATCAAAGGCTTTATAAGTATGGTAATGCTCAATCAGAAGTGTAACCCAATACTCAACATAAATATATAAACTATCTTTGACTGGTGGAGACATGTGAACATCTGCCTCCATGCCCCCCTCTCTCTTTCTTTCTCTCTCTCATCACCTAGCTTCTCCTCTACTTCATCTTCTCCTCTTCTTACTCCATCTCTTCCTCTCAGTGCTCCTTCCCCCTTAGCTCCTCCTACATATCACCCTTCCAGTTAAAATAAAACTTTTCTCTCAGAATACAGTTATAGCTTAATTATTCCTATTTGTACCAGTGAGGTACAAGATAGTCTTAATACCCAGTCCATCCTTTTGTTGACTAACCAGAACCTCTGTCGTCTCTCCTAACTAAGACACTTAGTTTTGAACATGGCTTTTTTTCTTGGCTTTAGAATGAATGTCAGCAGAAAACCATCCACTCAGATCTTTTCTCTCAAAGTAAATAGCCAGGATTGACTATGAGACTATAGGTCTTCAACTCCATCAGAAATCCAGAATGACTGAGTTAACTGAAGTTATGGGAAGCACTAAGCATAGCTTCTAACACTTAGAGACTGCTGAACACCTGGACAACTCCTATACTACCGAACATTGGAGCATCTGATCTTCAGCCTTCTGGTCCAGGATCATCTGACTGACCTTAGTGATGCAGAATTATTAAGGGCTGATTACTCTGTCTAGGCAGATATAATCAGTCGACTATTCTGCAAGTGTGTCCTTTTCTGGACAGTAATTTGTCTGTAGATGGAAAGAGGCAATTCTTGCCTAGTGGCTGTCTCCGCACAACTGGAGCAACTCCAAGGATGCTCAATTTCTTCTTAGAATCCAAGACAGGAAGCTGACAGGAGCAGACAGGTCTCTAATCAAAATGAACATTAATATAGAAATATTTGTGAGTCAATTCTATGGATTTCTGATGTTTTGAAATCCAGCTATCCATGTAAGGTAACCTAGACTAGGTATTCATTTTTTAACAAGTTAAATTTACCACCAATTTTTGTCTATTTTTGTATGTGCTTTTAGTGTTAAATAATAGAATTAAACTTATAAGGTCATAAAATTTATACCTATGTCTTTGAGTAATTTTATAAATTTTGCTTTCATACTTTTACATGTGGATCTATGTTGAAATAAACTGCAAGTAAAGGGTAAGGTTGCAGTCCAGTTTCATTTCTGAATAGTCCATTCCATGTTTTAGAAGTGGTTGTACAAGAATCAATTATTTTAACAAGGTTTTTCTAATTGAATATATATTTACCTTATTAAAATTAAATATGCCATAGATGTTTGAGGTTATTTATGTATGTCATCATTCTTTGATTTTCTGATTTTCAGAAATGGTTTATTTGTGCTGTGGCTCTACTTTGTGGAGGGTAAGGATGGTTGTAGCTTTGGTTTTTTAAAACAAGATTTCTCTCACTTTGTAGATGAGGCTGGACTCAAACTCATGGATACCAACCTGCCTCTGCTTCTTGAGTGCTGAATTAAAGATGTGCACTACCACATCTGCTCAAGCTCTACTTAAAAGTCACTTTTAAATCAAGTTAAAAATTAGATTCCTTGGTAATTTAGAAAGATTCTTGGAATTTTCATAGGAACTACATCTAATTCATAGATCATTTTGGGTAGTGTTGCTGTGATAATAGTTAGTACAAAATCCTCCATCCCATAATACTGATATGTCTTTCTAGTCAATGTTAGCAACTTTACTATTTTCCAGTAGTGTTTCATTGTTTTTAACAACAAATGCTGTGATTTGGATATTCTCTCCAAAACACATTCAATTTTTATCAATCTTATGGTATTGAGAAGTAGAGCTTTTAAGAACTGATTAGGCCATGAGGGCTCTACTGTCATAAACTGAGTCTAGTAAGTTATATTACTAATCATGTAAGTAACTTTCTTATAGATACACATTCATATTCTCTCTCTCTTTTTCTCTCTCCCCTTTCATCCCTCCTCTTCTTTAAGTTTTACCTTATTTCTTTTTAGCCAAGTGATCCAACTAGCATTAAAAACTGTAATGCTACAAAAAAGTTCTTACTTCATGTTAATACCTTGAGAATTGACTTTGAAACCTGTAGAAATACGAACAATTTACTTTTTAATTTTGTTTTTCTTCAATAGCAATGTATAATGTGCCAAGAAAAGACTTTTCCTTTCTAGATCTCGTCTTTTAGACAAAATTTTAACAGAATTTATTAAATTCCTTTACATATTTTTTTGGATTTTACCAACATAATTAATGTTATATGTTGATCTTGTATTCTTTTCCCTTGCAGAATTCACTATTAATTTTATGTGTGAATTGGGTAAATAATTTAATATGCCATATATATGTATATGTGCATATATATTCAAATAATTGCATGCAGAAATAATTTTATTTCTAGTTTTCAAAGTTGATGTCACTTGTTTTTTGTTTAGTTACTCTGGATAGGACAAATAGAATGTTAAATAAGAGTGGTAAAAGTGGGTATATTCTCTCACTCTCTAAAGTTTCAGTCTTTTACAGTTTGCATTAAGGTTGTACAAGTGTATCCCCTCAATAGAAAACAAAAGAAAAAAGAAAAACCCAGCAATTCTAAAGGGAGAGAATCAATTTCCAGAGTTATTAACATGACAATTTCAAGACACTTAACAACATGAAGAAAAATAATTGGAGCTCATCAAAAAATAGAAAAGTAAAGCCTATTTACTGGGAAGAGAATGTATTAACAGAAATTATCCATCAAAATAATCATACTTTGAATTTGATGGATAGCATTTTAATTTCCTTAAATATGCTCAGGAAGCTAAAGAAAATGATGAGGGCGAAAAACCTGCAATTTAAAAGGAACAAGCTATAAACAAGCTGTAGATGCCAATAAAGTGACAAAGTATAAAAATGAATCATATACAAATTTTGGACCTAAGTATAAAATATACGTAATAAAAGCTCACTGAAGGAGCTCAACAACATATGTGGGCAAATGAAAGAATTAACATGCTACCAAAAAGGCTATTGAAATATTCAATATGAGGAATGGACAGAAAACAAGGTAAAGAAAAGGAGATTCATGTAACACTCTGTAAAAGTATTAACATATAGATTAGAGAATGGGCACACAGAGGATTTGAAAATATAATGTTTGCAAATTTCCCAAACTGAAAGACCTAGACCCTGACACACATTCAAGAAGAAGTAGAGTATATTTTATTGAGCAAATTAGAAGAATAAGACTCTATGGACACAGGAGTGTGTCATTTCAAATCAGTATTGTAATATTGGGGAACTGAAGGAGGCAGCATATTCTAAGTTGTGTGACTGTGGTGTGGATACTAAACTAGCATGGAAGTAAAGATGAACCAAATGACATTCTAGAGCAACTGAGAGCTTTGAAAGTAGAGATGAGCACACCTGAAAGTGTTAGAACAAAAAGAAGCTAATATACCCAAGAGGAGTAGACAGCAGGAAATAATCAAACTCAGGGCCGAAATCAACCAAGTTGAAACAAAAAGAACTATACAAAATATCAACAAAACCAGGAGCTGGTTCTTTGAGAACATCAACAAGACAGACAAACTCTTAGCCAGACTAACCAAAGAGGGCAGAGACAGCACTCAAATCAATAAAATCAGAACTGAAAAGGGAGACATAACAACAGAAACAAAGGAAATAAAAAAAAATCGTTAGATCCTACTACAAAGGCCTATACTCAACAAAATTCGAAAATCTGGATGAAATGGACAGTTTTCTAGATAGATACCAGGTACCAAAGTTAAATGAGGAGCAGATAAACCATATAAACAGTCGCATAACCCCTAAAGAAATAGAAGCAGTCATCAAAAATCTCCCCACCAAAAAAAAGTCCGGGGTCAGATAGATTTAGTGTAGAATTCTACCAGACCTTTCAGGAAGACCTAATACCAATTCTCTTCAAACTATTCCACAGAATAGAAACAGAAGGAACAATACCCAATTCGTTCTACAAACCTACATTTACACTCATAGCAAAGCCTCACAAAGACCCAACAAAGAAAAAGAACTACAGACCAATCTCTCCTATGAATATTGATGCAAAAATACTCAATAAAATTCTCACAAACCGAATCCAAGTACATATCAAAGCAATCATCCATCATGATCAAGTAGGCTTTATCCCAAGAATGCAGGGTTGGTTCAATATTCGAAAATCCGTCAATGTAATAAACTACATAAATAAACTCAAAGAAAAAAAAACACATGATCATCTCACTGGAAAGCATTTGACAAAATTCAACATCCCTTCATGTTAAAAGTCCTGGAAAGAGCTGGAATTCAAGGTCCATACCTAAACATAGTAAAAACAATATACAGCAAGCCAGTAGCCAACATCAATCTAAATGGAGAGAAACTGGAAGCAATCCCACTAAGATCAGGGACTAGACAAGGCTGCCCACTCTCACCCTACCTATTCAGTATAGTACTGGAAGTCCTAGCTAGAGTGACTAGACAACAAAAGGAAGTCAAAGGGATACAAATAGGAAAGGAAGAAGTCAAAATTTCACTATTTGCAGATGATATGATAGTATACTTGAGTGACCCTAAAATTTCCACCAGAGAACTCCTAAACCTGATAAACAACTTCAGTAAAGTGGATGGATATAAAATCAACTCAAACAAATCAGTAGCCTTCCTATACTCAAAAGATAAACAGGCTGAGGAAGAAATTAGGGAAATGACACCCTTCACAATAGTCACAAACAATATAAAATATCTTAGAGTGAACCTAACCAAGCAAGTGAAAGATCTGTATGACAAGAACTTCAAGTCTCTGAAGAAATAAATAGAAGAAGATCTCAGGAGATGGAAAGATCTCCCTTGCTCCTGGATAGGCAGGATTAATTTAGTAAAAATTGCCATCTTGCCAAAAGCAATCTATAGATTCAATGCAATCCCCATCAAAATTCCAAATCAATTCTTCATAGAGATAGAAAGAGCAATTTGCAAATAAATTTGGAACAACAAAAAACCCAGGATAGCGAGAACTATTCTCAACAAGAAAAGAACTTCAGGGGGAATCACCATCCCTGACCTCAAACTGTACTACAGGGCAATAGTAATAAAAACTGCATGGTATTGGTACAGATACAGGCAGGAAGATCAATTGAATAGAATTGAAGACCCAGAAATGAGCCCACATACCTATGGTCACTTGATCTGTGACAAAGGAGCTAAAACCATCCAGTGGAAAAAGGACAGCATTTTCAGCAAATGGTGCTGGTTCAGCTGGAGGTCAACATGTAGAAAAATGCAAATCAATCCATTCATATCCCCTTGTACAAAGCTCAAATCCAAGTGGATAAAAGACCTTCACTTAAAAACCAGATACACTGAAACTAATAGAAGAGAAGGTGGGGAAGACCCTCGAACACCTAGGCACAGGGGAAAAGTTTCTTAACAGAACACCAATGGCTTATGCTCTAAGAACAAGAATTGACAAATGGGACCTCATAATATTGCAAAGCTTCTGTAAGGTAAAGGACATTGTCAATAAGACAAAACAGCAACCAACAGATTGGGAAAAGATCTTAACCAATCCCACATCTGATAGAGGGCTAATATCCACGATATACAAAGAACTCAAGAAATTATACTTCAGAAAACCATATAACCCTATTAAAAATGGGGAACAGAGCTAAACAAAGAATTCTCAGCTGAGGAAACTTGAATGGCTGAGAAGCACCTTAAGAAATGCTCAACATTCTTAGTCATCAGGGAAATGCAAATCAAAACAACCTGAGATACCACCTCACACCAGTAAGAATGGCTAAGATCAAAATCTCAAGTGATAGTAGATGCTGGCGAGGATGCAGAGAAAGAGGAACACTCCTCCATTGTTGGTGGGATTGCAAGCTGGTACAACTACTCTGGAAATCAGTCTGGTGGTTCCTCAGAAAACTGGACATAACATTACCTGAGGATCCAGCTATACCACTCCTGGGCATATACCCAGAAGACATTCCAACATATAACAAGGACATATGCTCCACTATGTTCATAGCAACCTTATTTATAATAGCCAGAAGCTAGAAAGAACCAAGATGTCCCTCAACAGAAGAATGGATACAAAATATGTGGTACATCTACACAATGGAGTATTACTCAGCTATTAAAAATAATGAATTCGAGAAATTTATAGTTAATTGATGCATCTAGAAATTATCATCCTGAGTGAGTTAACCCAATCACAAAAAAACACACATGGTATTTACTCATTTTTAAGCGGATGTTAGCCCAAAAACTTATAATAGCGAAGACTCAACCCACAGACCACATGAAGCTCATGAAGAAAGACCAAGTGGGGATGCCTCAGTTCTACTTAGAACCAGTAACAAAAATACTCAAGGGAGCAATTATGGAAACAAAAATGGGACAAAAACTGAAGGAGGAGCCATCAGGAGACCATTCCACCTGGGCATCCATCCCATGTACTGTCACCTAAGCTAGACATTGATGTGGATGGCTGGAAATGCATGCTGTCAAGAACATGATTTAGCTGTCTCCTTAGAGATCTGCCAGAGAGTGACACATTCAGAGGACGATGCTCACAGCTAACCACTGATATGATCTAGGGTTTCCCAATGGAGAACTTAGAAGACTGAAGGAGCAGGAAGGGTTTGTGACACCAAGAGGAAAGCAACAATACCAAACAACCAGAGACCCCCAGGGTCTAAACCACCAGCCTGGGAGTACATATGGAGGGACCTACGACTCTAGCAGTATATGTAGGGGAGGACGGCCTTGTTGGGCATAGGTGGGAGAGGAGATTCTTGGTCCCATAAAAAACGAACACAGAATGGGGGGAATGTGAGGGTGAGTAGGAGGTAGTGGGGGTTGGGGGGGTAAGTGCGGGCACAGTCTCATAGAAGGGATATAAGGAGGGGGGATGGGATAAGGGGTTCCTGGGTGGTTGGGGAAATGGGATAAGAGGATAAAACTTGAAATGTAAATATTATAACCAACTACATAAAAGGGGAAAAAAGTTGTTAGAACCAACATCTTTTAAAAAAAAAAGTCAGCCCTCTAGGAAAAAAAAATTTTTTTCTTGATACTAAAACTTGTCCAGAGAATTTTATACTGCAGAATACACAGCCTTGGTGTATGTACTCATCAAGCAAAATGAGCAGACCTATTCAAACCTCCGGTGTCTGGGAATTCCATCTGGATGCAGTGAAGACACAGCTTCAGAGGCTTATCAATTTACTCTTCCCCCCACCCCTCTTCTAATATCTTAACACCCATAATCAGCTTGAAGAAGTTAAAGAATAGTCAGCGCCCCTATTCCCTGGGCTTGGGGACTAAGGTGGTTAATATTGGGACGTCTTTCTGGGGAAAAGTAGTGGTTTTGTTGGAACAGTGAGGATTAGCTAGGATTTATGGCATAGCCATAACCTATTGGTAGAAATATGTATAATTTAGTATCAAGATGAAGTTATAATTTCTTAAATGGTACAAAATTCACTTGGATTTCAAATTTAAGGTTTGCATTGGTATAAGCTTCTTATTGATATGAAAGTTAAATGAATATTGATATTCTCATGGGCATTGTGCCTATATAACACATTTAGAAATACAAGGCTTAGACCCAGTCCTTCTTTAACTTTTTTAACTGATTTGGGATGATTATCCTGTGAGTTAAGGGACTATAGTAAATTCTTGACTTTGAGTTTATTGTTAGGGTGTTTTCTATATTTTATCTAGAAATAGCTGAGAGGAGTTAACAGACAACAGTCCAGGTTACCTTACATGAATAGTTGGATTTCAAAACGTCAGAAATCCATAGAATTGACGTCACAAATATTTCTATATTAATGTTCATTTTGATTAGAGACCTGTCTGCTCCTGACAGCTTCCTGTCTTGGATTCTAAGAAGACATTGTGCATCCTTGGAGTTACTCCAGTTATAGAGAGACAGCCACTAGGCAAGAATTGCCTCTCTCCATCTACAGACAAATTACTGTCCAGAAAAGGACACTTGCAGAGTAGTCGACTGATTATAACTGCCTAGACAGTAATCAGCCCTTAATAATTCTGCATCACTAAAGTCTGTCAGATGAGTCTGGGCCAGAAGGCTGAAGATTTGATGCTCCAATGTTCGGTAGTATAGGGTTTGTCCAGGTGTTCAGTGGTCTCTATAAATTGGCTAAGTTTTAGAAGCTATGCTTTGTGCTTCCCATAACTTCAGTTAATTTAGTCATTCTGCATTTCTGATGGCGTTGAAGACCTATAGACTCATAGCCAACCCTGGCTATTTACCTTGAGAGAAAAGATCTGAGTGGATGGTTTTCAGCTGACATTCATTCTAAAGCCAAGAAAAAGCCATGTTCAAAACTAAGTGTTTTAGTCAAGAGAGATGACAGAGGTTCTGGTTAGTCAACCAAAGGGTGGACTGAGTATTAAGACTATCTTGTACCTCACTGATACAAATAGGAATAATTATGCTTTAATCGTACTTTGAGAGAAAAGTTTTATTTTAACAGGAAGGGTAATATGTAGGAAGAGCTAAGGGGGAAGGAGCACCGAGAGGAAAAGATGGAGTAAGGAGAGGAGAAGATGAAGTAGATGAGAAGCTAGGTAATGAGAGAGAAAAAGAGAGAGGGGGCATGGAGGCAGAAGTTCACATGTCTCCACCAGTCAAAGATAGTTTACATAGCTAGGTTGGGTATTGGGTTACACTTCTGATTGAGCATTACCATACTTATAGAGCCTTTGATTAACATTTTAAAAATGTATAAAAGCCAAATGGAAAAGGGGGCATGGGATAAGGGTTTTCTAGGGAGGGAAAATGGGGAAAGGTGATGGCATCTGAAATGTAAATAAAATATCCAATAAAAAATAAGGAATGTTTACCAATACATGATTTGTGTGGTTTTCTGAAACATTTGGAAAGATTCAAATGTCTATCATCAGGAAGTCAATTGAACTAATAATGACATGGCCAGTCAGTTTTTTACTTTTAATGACTTAGTAAAAATGACAAAGACTAAGTAACACATGCCATGTATAAGATATTATTAAAAAAAAAAAACTCTACATGTCACATGAATGAAAGACTATGCTAAGTCCATGAAGTCACTGGTAACAGATTACATATTGTTGACATTTCATTTATATGATTTTAGCAAAAGAGGAAACTCCACTAATAGAGTCTCACTGAAACTTCGAAAAAAAAAAAAAGAAAGAAAGTAGAGATGAACAACCTTAATCCTCTAGGGTCCCTTCTTCAAAATAAATAATAACATAATAGAACTTACTATTCTCTAAGGCTGTTGATGTAACTTCTAAAAAGATGACTTGAATATGCAATAAAGTGAGACACATACTCTCTCCAAGAAGGATATATTTCTTTGTTGTCCATACATCATCTTATTATGGAAAAGTCAGAAAGCAATATGTTTTTTGGTATGTTTTTGAATTTGGGTGCTTTTTCTTACTATCGTACTTAAATATATCTTTATTCATAAATGAGATGAATGCTTCAGAAAAATCACATCCTTACTAATTGAACTAAAGGAGTGTGAATGATTATTTCAGTGTTAAAATGAAGTTTAATATTTAAATAATAATTTAGGAAGATAAAAAACAAAGTAGAATGCTGGCACAATATATGACTAATACATTAAAAATAAGAATAGTTTGTAGGCTCTTTCTCAGATATTTTATATATTTAGTGAATAAAAAAATTCTATTTTTCAATTATAAAGCATTTATGAAATCATTTTAAAAGGCTGTGAGGAAAAACATTCTGTGGGGTAAGATCTCAATTCCCAATTTTAAAGTTTCAGTTATTATTATTACTTTTATTATTATTATTTGTTTTAGACTTAAAGATTAGTTTTCATATTAAACAACCCATCTATCCATGATGCCTAGAGAAACTAACTGAAAACTTTAAAACTCTTTTTAGATAATGGAACTCCTTTCATAAAAGTGGTAGTTTTAATTTTCATCTGACAATTTATTTCAAATCTCTTTAGCGATAACAAGGCAGTATTATAAATCCTGTCAACATTTTCTAACTGTTAAGTCAACACATATACAGGTACTTCCTAAGAAGTTTTTTACATTGGATCAACATATCAATTCATTCCTTGTCTGTTTGCTATATTGAAGAATGAGATTAATTGCATACATTTCATAATACTGTGTTCATTTTTTCTAGGCTAATAGAGACAGACATTTCACAGAAGGAGCATACTTTCTCAGCATTATAAATCTAAAGCCATTTTGTTCCTTGCCTCAACATCTAAGATCCTCTATTGTACTTAGAAGTCATTATGAAAACTTTGCAGAGGTCTAGTGACACTTCCATTTTTAGTTTCAGCAATCAACTTAGTTTGTATAAGGGGATCAAAGTTTTCATAGAATTATAAGGTTGTAAGTATCAGCATGTGTTTATATCATATAGACTATGTGAAAAAATATGTTGTATGATAATGAGCTGAAAGGTTGCAAGCCAGAAATATGAGTTTGGCATAACTGGCTATTTAATGTGTATATATTAAAAATATATACTTATTTCAAATAGCCATTATTGGGTTCTGCATCACAAGTTAATAATATTCTCATATGCAATGAGAATTTATCATCCAATGTAGAAATGTATTCTCTTGTGCCTGTTAATCATGATTAAATTCAATGTTTACTTTGTTTTAGAGTTCAAAGCTTAATCAGATTCCATTTATAAAACTATTAAGGCAGAGACTTAGCTTTTCTAGAATGATTTTTTTTAGTGTAAAAGATTAAAAGATTGAGAATAGTTCTATGACTTTATTATCGAATCTAGTTCTGAAGTTGTGAAGAGAAAATAAAAACTGTTAGATAACTCAAGAATTCAGTATTAGGAATATGTGATATAATAGAGATTGAATTATCATAAGTAAAATGTATCATATGTCAATGTGATTCAAAGGAATCAGAGGCAGCTTTAAATATTTACAAAGAAATAATAGTTTGTTTAAGGTACTCTCTTTTTTTTATTAAAATAGCTATTTTCATAAAATATATTCTGATAATTGTTTTTCCTCCCTTGGCTCTCTAAGTTTCTCCTCACCTCCCTCCTATTCTGACCTAAATCTTTTCTGTCTCTCATTAGAAAACAAACAAGTATCTAAGAAATAATAATAAAATAAAATAAAATAAAATAAAATAAATAACACTCAAATCAGAATATGATAAAACAACCAAAGGAAAAAAAGAGACAAAGAAAAATCACATGAAATGCATATAGTCAGAGACACACATGTTCACACACATAGGAATCCCATAAAAACTACAAACTGGAAGCCATAATATATATTCAAAGGAACTGTAAGGTTAAAAAATGCCCTGAGACAAAGAATCTTCAAACAGGCTGTTGATTTCACTTTGTGTTGATCATCTACTGCTGGGCATGAGGTCCACATGAAAGAGTGGTTTCATTCATAAGTAAGGATCCCTTGGCATAACAATTTTAATGCAGAATTCTACCAGACTGTCAAAGAAGCGTTAAGTCCTGTACTCCTCAAATTATTTCATGAAGTAGAAACAAATTTTGCTCAATTCCTTTTATGAGGCCAAAATTATTCTGATCCTTAAACCACGTAAAAACACAATAAAGAAAGAGAATCATGGAACAATTTCACTTATGAATATAGATGCCAAATTTATCAATAAAATACTTTCAAACTGAATAGAAGAGCACATAAAAAGATCCTCTACCATAATCAAATATCTTTCATCATAGAGATGCAGGGATGTTTCAACTTACATAGACTAATAAATGTAGACCACCATATAAATAGACAGAAAGACACAAAACTACATAATCATCTCATTATATGCAGAAAAATTCTTTGACAAAACCCCACACCCATTCATCCTAAAGATATTAAGGGTACAAAGGATATGATATAATGCAGGCAGTTTAGAGTAAGCCCATACCCAATATCAAATTAAACAGGAGAGAAACTCAAAGCAATTCCACTACAATCAGGAATAAGATATGGAATAAGAGAAAGTTGTTCACTCACTCCACACCTATTCAAAATAGGATTTGAAATTAGCTAGATCTAATTTTTCTCTACTATAGTTTTATTTATTTATTTTAATTAGCTAATTTATTTATTTATTTTAAACTCCAAATTTTATTTCCCTCCTGGTCCACTGTCCACTGTTCGATATCCCATACCTCCTCCCTTCCTGCTGTCTCCACAAGGGTGTCCCCACTCCCCCATCCTCCATCCTCCATCCTCCATCCTCCATCCTCCATCCTCCATC
>JANHMN010000005.1:48674461-48692087 GCA_030674055.1 Rhabdomys pumilio
CCATCCTCCATCCTCCATCCTCCATCCTCCATCCTCCATCCTCCATCTTCCATCCCCCATCCTCCATCCTCCATCCTCCATCCTCCATCCTCCACCCCCACCCCTCACCCCACCAGACCTCTAAACTCCCTAGGGCCTCAAGTCTCTAGAGGGTTAGGTGTGTCTTCTCTGACTAAACCCAGATCCAACTGCCCTCTGCTGTATATGAGTTGGGGACCATACATCAGCTGATGTATGATACCTGGTTGATGGTCCAGTGTTTGAGAGATCTTGGGGGTGCACATTAATTGAGACTGCTGGTCCTCCTATAGGGTCATCTTCCTCCTCATCTTCTTCCAGCTTTTCCCTAATTAAACCACGGGAGTCAACAGCTTCTGTTCATTGGTTGGGTACAAATATCTGCATCTGACTCTTTCAGCTGCTTGTTGGGTCTTTTGGAGTCATGATAGGTACTCTGCATGCTACCAGAGGAGAAAAGTAAACAACAACTGAGATAGATACAATCTCTCAATCTGTAAGAGTGACATTCCTTCAAAATACACTGGTACAATATTGTCATAGAGTTTATGGGAGTAATCAACTAGTATCTCATTTGAGTTAAGGCTCACTCTGTGGAGTGAAGCCCATATCCAACGCTGCTCCGATGGTCAAAAATCTGAGACTAGATAGTCAAGGGACTTAGGAAAAAAGCAAATACTGCTATTCTGGCTAAAGGAATGTAGCAATAAAATGACTACTAATGACAGTGTGCTACACTTACAAACCCTATGCTCTGCTCAGCCATCATCAAAGAAGCTTTCTCCTGCAGCAGTTGATCACAAATAGATAGACCCACAGTCTCTCCATATAAAAACTGAGAGACCTTGAAACTCTCAGTCCTAAAATGGATGTCTCAGTCAAATTCCTGCCCTCAGGCCTCAGGGAACTCAGAATGGGAAGCAGAGAAAGATTCAGAGGAGAATGAGGCCACCACGGAATCAAGCAAGGTCCTCTAGACACAACAAGGTTTGTATGCATGTGAATTTTCAGAGACTGTAGCAGCAATCACATGGTCTGTACCAAATGTGTTCTTAGATGTGAAAAAATAAATGGACACATGCCCCTATTCCTAAGGCAAAAAGTATTTTGATTGGTAGCCACTTAGAAATTAAGATACTTATTGATGACTAAGACTCAGAGGTAGAAATCATCTTCTGACCATCTAAAACTATATTATATATGTGTATAAGCCAGACTAATTTAGTTTTAGGGGTATATAGAGAAAAACTTTTCTTATAATGTGTTACTGTCTCCTCATGACTTAGTTCAGCTTGTCCTCACTCATTTTCTCATTAATGGGATCTGAGGCAGAGGGACACTAAAAATGATAATATATGGAACAAGTATCAAATGTTTCTGTACTTCAGTTTCCTTATTTTATAAAAGATTCATAGTAATATATCACTTGTCCAAAGGCAAGGAAGTTTTAAGGTCCTTTCTGTGTCTATGATCTTTGGTTCTATAATTGATAAAATGGTAAGAGATCTCATTAAATGACCATTTCCTGAGACCAAAAATATTACTGCATCAAAATTTTAGAATGGCCTATGATACAAGTCTATTGTATTTCATTGTCTAGCATATATACAATTAATGAGTACCTAATTGAAAACTGAAAGCATGGATTATGTATCAAGTTTTTATGTCTCTCTCCTGAACTAATGTTTTGAATGGTAAAAATACAAAAGGTTTAAATTCTAAGAAATGTAACAATATCACTGATTCTTTTTATCAGCAGTATTCACACCCACAATCAATAACTTTTTTCCACTTAAAAAAAAATGTCCTGTCCTTTTTAAGTTCCTTGACACAGAAAATGCAAGAATTTGTGAACAGCAAGAGGTTTTAGATCACTCCATGGTTTTACCTGTTCTGAATAAGTGTCTATCATACTTAGCAGTAGGACAATTAGGGAATAGTTTCCCTATATTGTTTAGTGCTGGACACCATAGTGATGCACTACCATGGTGATACCTACAGTGAAAATGATTATTCTAGATCTCGGGTTTATCCTACTGCTATCCAAATAATATGGTCTGAATAAAGTTAATAGTATATTTGAAACCATTCTATTATGATTGTACTTGGACTGCTAACATAGCTATGATGTCCTGGCAAGTTCAAACAATTACTTCACACACACACACACACACACACACACACACACACACACAAATTCAGTGATGAATAATCAATGAAAAGCACACATCACCTGCTTTAGTAAAATTTTATTTTTTCACTAGTTATTTTGCATCTATTAAGGCATTCATGTAACAAAATTGTGTTGAACATTTCTTTATCAATGTATTACACATTAAAGATTAAAATCAAGGTACAGTTTGTACTTTTAATTAGAGTATTTCTTAATTTATTAGACACATTAGAAAATCTTATCATGTTGTTGATAGCTGGAGTATTGTTCTTACATAATTTTAAAGAATTTCTGCCTGACTTTTTGACTTTTTGGCTCACTTTAATTTTACAAAGGGTCATATTACAATTTTTAGTAATTGGTTAGAGTTCAGTTACCATAGAGGAAATAGTTAAGGCAATTTTGCTGATTATAAGATTTAAAATATACATTCCTTACTTAAAAAATTATTTGTCTTATTTTCTACAATATATTGTACTTGGTTAATACTTTACAAAGTATAAAAAAAAAGAAATAGGGCTACAAACCTTGTGTCTAGTTCTATTAAAATTCTAGTTTTGAAAGACAGCTACATGAATGCTTTATTTAAACAGAGACCAAACAAGGCCTTACATTTGCAATTTTCTAAGACATTTGTAAATTGATTGAACATTTATTGATTCTTTGTCACTAGTTCAAAAACTTTTGTTTTGAAACAAAATGATATTATGGGATTATGATAGTGCTTGGAAACCACAGCAGAATATGACTTGGCATTTTGTCTAGATTGCTGAAGTGAAGTATTGGTTCACTTGGAAGATTTAAATATTGTTTCTGACTTGGCATAACTCTAACTCCCAGATGTAACTGCTGCATATAACAGAGCTAAACTACCCATTTGGAAAACTAAGAAATATGATCCAAGTTAACTAATTCAATTGGAAGACTATCTGTCACCTATAGAGGTTCTATCCAGAAGTGGAGAAAAAAGTTTTAATTGAACATTTTCTCTGCCTGGGCTAACTTTTAATAATTCTCTCTGTGCTTTAGTGTGTACTTGAAACTTGTGTCTTAAACATGCCTTTTGGATTAGGTTGTTCTTTAAAAATTATATTTTATGTTCCTTTTTTTCTTCCAAGAATTTATTATTCTATAAATGAAGTATTAGTTTCAACATTTACGTAAATGAACATAAAACTTGCCAGGAAAAATCAGTTTGAAGTGTCAAAGTCTATTGAAATGTAAGGAGACTCCTAGGACATACTTGCTTTTTTTATTATTTAATGAAATTGCTGGCTTGGTCTTTGTGCCCTGTTTACAAATTAAAAAATTCTAAAAGGAAAGTCAGAGCTCCCTCCTCTGAGCCATCTTCTGAAATACTTGTCTTCCACATATTCACTAATCAAATTTACTTGTTTAAGAGATAGATATTTAATAAACCAGAGAAAATAATTTTAAACATATCATAATCAGGTTTCATGTATTAATTTTCTTGGCTAATGATAAATATAATTTGTTTCAATGTACATATGATGAGAATAATTAAAGGATCAAAGTTTCTTTGAACTAAGTATTTCAACCTCAGGGCTAACAAAGTCTCTAGATGTTTAATATTAAGCAAATAAATTTTAAATACAAAATGAGCTATCATCATATGATACTGGGAATGATGAAGTTTTGATATAATTAATTTCATATTCATTATTCTGTTCTTAAAAGATGCTTTTGGCAGCATACAAGTTGGAAGGAAAAGAAATTCTTAAGATGAAAAAGTATGTACATGTCAAAAGCTTTATAGATCACACAGTCCTTCAACTTTCTAATCATTCTACTGGAACAATTAGTGATTGAAGCTGCTGAATTAAGATCAAAATGTAATGGTTAGCTTGTTAAAATTGCAAGCTGATGAAATTACAACACCTCAGCATGCATCTCAATACAGCTCAGAGAAATACTCCACCTGTTCAGAAAAATACAGAGTCACTTCAGTAACAACACCTGTTTTAGCCATGGTAGAAAATCTGTTTGGTATCACCTGCTTATAAGAGGGCCATCTCCAGAAACATATCATTTAAGACTTTAGTAGTCAACTGTTTTAACTTATACTATTGTCTGTCTTAAATTCATACACAAACCATGCTAACACAAGAAACACAGAAATATCTCAAGTATTTATACAGTAGAAACACCAGAGGAAGAATGAAGCATAGTTGGTACCTTTCATTTCTGCTACGAACTTAACTACATAAAGTATCTATCTCCTTTTCCTATTGTAAAGCCCTAATTTACAAGATTTGATGTATGAAGATGAGACTCCATAAGATTAGGTTAGGTTAGATTAGACTGAGTTAAACTAGTGAGAGTGGGCATTTATCATGGGATTAGTTTCCTTAGAAGAGGTACTGTTTTGCCTTTCTGTGAGCACTGGCTGAAGAAAGATCATGGGCACATACATAAAAAAAAAATGGCCATCTGTTAGAACATGCTTCCATTTCAATCTCAAAATTTCAGTCTTTATGACTGTGTGAGAAAAAGTTATATTAGGTTTTCACATCTATGATATTTTGTTATGGTATCTCAACCCAACTAGTACAAATTTATATGCTGTATCTATATCTACATCTATGTCTATCTATCTCTATCTATATAATCTATATGTCATTAATATCATCTATTATTACATCAACTATATCTATATCATCTATATTGACACAATCTATCTCTCTATCTTTATCTATATGTCTAGGCGTGGTGTGTCAGGATTTGGTGTTTGCCTCATTGAATTTTGATCTTATTTTGTTCTTTTCATCCCTTGATATTCCCCCGTGTCTCTCTTATGAAATGGGAGTGTTTACTCTGTGCCATTTTATATTGGAAATACATAACTTGGCTTTTGATTTAACATCACCTCACAGTTAAAAGATTCCCTTAAGTCTTAAAAATGACTTAGACTTTGCACTTTTGAACAATGTCTAAAGACTATAGAGACTTTTGAAGTTGAAATGAATGCAGTTTATATTATGAATAATCAGCTATCTATGGGGATCAGGGATAGAATGCTGTGACTTAAATGTTAAATGTTGTCCATAGGGTTCTGTCTTTAACATTTGGTCCCCAGCTAGTTAAACACTGTTTTATAGGATGTGGAACCTTTATGATATAGAGCTTCAGTGAAGCAAATAGATCATTGGAGGTGAGCCTTGAGGTTTTATTACTTGGATACACTTCTTGTTGATTCTTTGCTTCCTTCCTGAGGAACCCGTGTGAGGCACTACCTCGAATTTCTGCTCCCATACCTTTCCAATCGTGATAGACCATGCACCTGCGGGAATGATTAGCTTGTGCATGGTCTCAGGCATGGGATCCTGTTGGGCTGTGTTGTGGGTCCCGAGTGTCTTCCGACCCTTTGACTCAGGGAGGCATGCCTCTGGAGAAAAGCAGAAGCTCAGGATTTTGACTGAGCCCCTTCCACAGGGTGTTGTTGGGCCCTGGGCTGTAAGAAGCTGCCAGGGCACCCCCGGGGTGGGGGAGAACTCAGTCTGAAGTTCCACGGGGGCAGAGCTCTTGGATGGGGACCCCGGACAAGAAGGCTTGTGGGGATTGACTAGTCTTAGACTCCTGGGCTCCCAGGCACCACTGGAAGCTGCAGAAGAGTTGGGGGCATGCGGGCTGGATCAGTCCACAGCCAAGAGGGGTGAGAGGGAGAGTTCCAGAGGTGCCCTGTGGGGTGAGACTCTTGGTTCATCAGTCACTTGGCTGGATCAAAGCACAGCTCGGCTAGCTTGCTTGAACCAGTGGCCAGTGGCTGGAATGCAGAGAGGTCCTCCAGGCAGGAAGTTAGGCACAGCAGCTGTAGCTACAAAGACTCATCAAAGGCCTTCTCAGTGGTTCCCCGTGGTTGGCCCCAAAAGACAAGAGGAAGTTCGTGGTTTTTACAGGCTTTATTTTCATGAAGGATGGTAGTTGAATCTGGATGTACCCCCATGAAACTCAGGGCATACCTGAGTTAAATAGGGAGGGAGGAGGGTCGGGAGAAGAATGCTTAATTGGCTAAGGCCTCTGGCCTTCAGGTATCTTATTAGTATGTAAATCTCTTGAGGCTGAGGCCTGTGGTCACCCCCTCTACCTGTGCTAGGTAACACAAGCCTCTCTTAGGGAGGGCCTGTATTACCCTACATGACTGAAAATCATGGGTCAATGGTGTGTCAGAAGCCTGGGGTCTGGGGCCATGGCTGAACATTTGCCATTGTCCCACTAGGGTCTGGGGGTGGAGGCCTGTGACCAGCCAAGAAACAGCTCTCCTTTCAAGGCCCCACATGCACCCTTAAGTCAAAACAAAATCTTTCTCCCTTAAACTGTCCAGGATTGTTTTTTGTTTGTTTGTTTCTTTGTTTTTTCACAGAAAGAAAAATAACAACTAATACAAATACATAGGTGAATAGTTTTATCAGTTTAGCAAGCAACAAAATAAGAGTTGATATAGTTTATGTAATTAAATATGAACAAATTTTGCACTTAGAATGGTATTTGTGAATTTTTAATCTGCCAAGATTGTGACCGTTAGAAAATTTGTGAGAAATTTGTTCCTTAGCAAACTTTTCACTGTCAGCTTTTATCTTCCATCTTCTCAAAATGTTAGGTCCAAAATGTCACCTCAAATTGGCAGTGCTCATGGCATTGTCCTAAATAATAGGACTTTGTCCAGGTAAAAAGAACGCTTGCCATTCAGTAGAAAGCCTAAAGGTAGATTTTTGTATACCAGGAACATCGCCTAATCTACCTGAAAGGAGTACATCATTGTGTAAAGGAATTTCTTTTAGTGTGGGTACAGGACCAAGGAAGGCAGGTAGGGGTGGTGAGAGGTGACAGAGTCAGTGAAGTATCCCAGAAATTCCAACTCTGGAAACAAGCATCAGTATGTAGATCTGAGTTTGTTGCCCAGCTCATAAGCTAATTCTAAGAATCTATTGAAAATTTATAATCATTTATACAACCTCTTCTGTAAAAATAAATGAATGAATGAATCAGTCAGTCAATAAATAAATAAATAAGGGATAATAGCCAATCCAGAAAAAGAAAAAGCTACTTTATGGTACTCTATAAACTGTGGATAATTGCTATGGGTGAGCTACTTACCTCTTGGATTGGTGTCTTCTGTATCACAGCCTATATTTTATTGCATGAAAACAAAAATATCAATTAAAAATATAGTTCTTAATATGATAAACATAATTAGGTAAAAGCTAAAGTTAGCATTATACTAAATATATACACAATAAAATAAATACCACATGCATTTTTGTTAACACCAGATAAAGTTTTAGGCAGTTCAGTAATGACAGCCATGTAACTGTTCATTTGAACCGTTGTGGTTGTCTATATTAAAATACCATAGACTGGAAATCTTATAAGTAAAATACATTTATTTTTCACAGTTCTGGAAGCTGTGAAATGCAAGAGCCACATACTAGAAAATTTTATGTCTGGTAAGGTCTTTCCACATAAATGTAGAAACTTTTTGTTGTAGAAGTGAATGATATAAGATTTTGAACATGTTTTATGAACATTCTCATTCAACTCATTAGGACTCTCAGTCACCTTTCTAGTTCCTAATGGTATGATTTGCATAGTAGTTTTGAACATGGGAATTACTGAGAACAAAAATATTCAGAACATATAAATAACTAACCAACTACCTAAATCCCAAAACCAGAGGAACGGTATTTTGAAAATAGGAGATGCTAAGGTTTGTCCACCTCTTCCTAAAGTTCACTGTAAAAATAACTTTTCTTCATCTCTGACGCTTACTGCTTCAGTCTTCTAACCTAGCCCTAGTCCTGGAAGCTTCTAACCTTTATACAATCTTACCTAGGCCTCGACTGTTTTCATCCTGTGAGACTTACTGCTGAATAAGCTCACCCATTCTAGCGTTCTCTGATCTCTGGCTGGGTAGTTGAATTCAGCTGTTCTGGCTCAAACTCCTCTAGAAGCTGATTTATTCAAACTCTCTTCTTTCCACATCTCACTGAATTGGCCTTCTTGGCCTCAAACTCATTCTAGCAATATGTTCTAATCTTCTGATTCCTTCTCTTTCTCTCAATTGTTCTGTATTCACTTGTGTCTAGTTTGTTCTCTCTTCAGAACTAATCTCTGTACAACTGTCACAGTAAAACTGCCTCCTTCCCGCTTCCTCTACACCACTCCCTCTTATGTTGCCTCTCTTTCTTTGTTCTCCTGAGAGTTGTGCAGATCCTACTCTGTCAAATCTTTCCTTATGTATCACCCGTCTGCCTCTCAATTAGACATTACTTTTAAATATGGCTGCTTCTTTCTACATACTAATATTACCTTCATTGTATGGGATTAAAGGTGTGTACTAAAGGCATATCTGCATTCCAGGCAGATCACACAGACCTAGAAGGTCTTTGAATGTGATCAGAGCAGCCACGTTGCTGGATTAAAATTCCTCTACAGTTTATGTTTTGGAAACTTCATTTCCAAGTCAATTTGTTACTGATATTTTCAGGTGGGCTCTTTGGGAGGCATTTAAATTTAGATGAGGTCATTGTGGGTGGGATCATCATCCTGTGAAGCCTTTTGCCTCATTACTATCTTCTCAGTGGCTACATGATAGATGTCAGCAACATTCTAAAATTCTAGCCTCCACAAATGTGAACCAAATGAACTTTCAGTTTTTAAAAACTATCCAGTCTCAAGTATTTTGTTATAGTGCTAGCAAATGGATTAAAGCATTATAGATAATAAGGTAGGGTTGTTCTGAAGATTGTTCATATAAGTAATCTCCAAGATTTGACTGAAAAAATGTGAAATAATTTTGATTCATTAATGTAGAGCAGAGTCTAGTATATAGTATCTGTAAAGGACCATCATGTAAATAGTTTATACATTGAGGGCTATATGGTATCCATCTGTTCCAGTTACTCATCAATATTGTAATAGTTCAAGAATATCAGAGAAAAACAAGCAACAAATGAGATTGAATATTTAACAATAAATCTTTATAAGAACAGATAATAGGTCAGATTTGACTTAAGGGACATAGTTTGTTGACTACTGAAACTGAAAATTAAATTCAGTAATTATTTATTAGAACATTAAAGACATCATTCTGTTTATCACTGGAACAAAAATAAATCCCCAAGTGTTGGGTTATAGTAGGGGTCCTGCATCTGCCCTGCCACTGGGCTAGGGGAAGCAGAGGCATGGGAAGTTTGACTGCACTCATGCCATACTGATGCTGGGTGGGTGTTGGGCTATGAGAAGCCATGGGGACACCTCTCCAGGGGTGGAAGAGCACAGTCTGAAGTTGGGGGTGGGTGGGTTGTGGAGTTCCAGGTGCCACTGGAAGTGTGGAAGAGCTGAGAACAAAGTGGGGGACCACTGGTTGGATTGGCCCATGGCCGAAGGGAAGTTCTTGGCTTATCACAGTGATCAGCTTGGCTTGGGTTGGTGGTCACTATGGCTGGGAACATAGAGGTCTTCTAAGGGAGACTAGACGGCAGCTCTGTAGGTGAAAGCCTTCTTCATTGCTCCCTGTGGCAGATCCCAATAAAAGAAAAACAGTCCATGGTATTAAGGCTTTATTGTCATAGCTGGAAATAGATAAGAAACTCTACCCTGTTTTCTCAGGGTCTGAGGTTAAATTCCTTTTGCAGGGAGGAGGGTCTGGGAAGGAAAGCTTAATTGGCTAAGTAAGCCCTTCTAGCCATTAGGTACATCATTAATATGGAGATTGTCTTTAGGCTACATGACTTGTGATTATGCCTTCTACCTGTGGAGGGGCTAGTAGGGGCATTGTCTTTATGTGACTGAAGACACAAATCTGTGGAGGCCTCATGTCAGGAGCCTGGAGTCTGGAAGCATGGCAAAATGCCTACTGTTCCTTGCAGGGGACACCCTGTGTGGTCACCTGAGAGGTTGCCTGGGTTTCAAACCTAGCTCAACCAGAAATCAGGCAGGGAGGTGGGAGTGGGTAGGTAGGTGGTCACATCCTCATAGAAGCAGGAGGTTGAGAGATGGGATAAGAGGTTTCTGGGTGGGAGAGAAATGGGGAAAGAGGATAACATCTGAAATGTAAGTAAAATAACCAATAAAAATATTAATTAAAAAAAAAAAGAAATCAGGCTGCCTTTCAAGGTCCTACACCCAAGAATACTCTTTGTAGAAAAGATACAAGACTGATATGCCATAAAATGCAATGTTTTATTCAATAGCAAAAAACGGTCACATAAGAGTTCTAGAGAGTTTTTGGGACTGCTTGGCAAGAATCTGACATTGGCCAAGGACAAGGAAGTAGGCTTCAGGCAGGAATCTGACCTTAGGCTAGAACAAAGAAGTAATTTCAGGCAGGAATCTAGATCTTAGGCTAGAACAAGGAAGTAGGATTCAAACATGTAAATAGCTTTGGGCTAGGACAGGGAAGTTGGCTCAGATATTTTGATCATAATGATATGCCCTTAGAAACAGTGATCATGGGAGCGTTCACAGAATTTTGTTTATTTTCTTGCTTGTTCTTTGACTATTTGGGTTTATTGTCTTGCTTGTTTTTTGACTATTTGCATCTATTGTGTTGCTATCAACTTAGAACTGACCTTAACACTTGCATGTAATTTAAATGGTATAAATGCAAAAAAGAAGGAAGAAGGATGTGATAGGGGGTTAATAGTGGGGGATGGGGAAAGGGGATAACATCTGAAATGTAAATAAATAAAATATTGAATAAAAAAAGAAAAAAGAGTTTAATAAAAAATGAAGGTATTTGATGGGAAGTTTGCATTTAATATCTGTTCTCTCCAGTTAATCAGAGTTAAAGAAACTCAAACTATATTTTTAATGGTAAATAATCTAATATTTAATGGGTAAAAATAAACACATGAAAAGAAATAATTTCTGTCCCAAAATGGAGAGACTGGCTTAGTGGTAGAGTATAAGTTTCTTTCTTTCTTTCTTTCTTTCTTTCTTTCTTTCTTTCTTTCTTTCTTTCTTTCTGTGCTTGTTTGTTTGGAATTAATATAAAGAAATGTAAGCTCATGTAAGTATAAATTTAGAGACAAGTCATCTTTGATTTAATATAGTCTTTCCATCCCATATCTTAGTCATTCTTAACAGCAGTAGCTTTAAATTGAAAATGATTTATCATTGCAGGAAGTATTTAGCAAGGCTCAGGAATAGTTTTGATTGTTATAACTAGGTATGGAGAAAGGCCATGGTGTGCAGCATAGCTCCTGATTTGGGTGGAGTGAGCAGAGGCCAGGGATAATATAAAAATATACTATAAGAAATGAGGGAGTCCTTCATAATAAAGAATTATCTGCCTCCAACTGCAATGAAATTGAGATATCCTGTCCTATGATTGCTTTGAGTTGTATTTATTCAGTTGTAGTAGCCTTCAGAAACAAAGGGAATTCTGTTTTGTGGTAGTAGTTCTCTAATAGGACAACAAGTTTATAGGCTCATAAAATAAGTTTAATGTTCTAGCAGTTTCTAAACTGTGACATGAGATACCTAGCTTTCTATTACTTGAAGGAACCAGTGTTTATGAATGTATTAGCTTTTTAGCCCACTTATCTCAAATTCTATTTTATGTGCAATTAGCATTACCCCCTCATCTTCCTTTTCATTAATATTTTACCGTAGTTCCTCCATTTTTAGCATTTCTCTTTCATTAGTTTTAGATATGATCTTTACAAGTTGCATATGGTTTTACATTTAAAAATCCAAACCCAAACTATATATATATATATATATATATATATATATATATATATATATATATTCTTTTTATTTTATATATTCTTTTTATTTTATTTTATTTTATTTTATTTTATTTTATTTTATTTTTTGGTTTTTTCGAGACAGGGTTTCTCTGTGTAGCCCTAGCTGTCCTGGAACTCACTCTGTAGTCCAGGCTGGCCTCGAACTCAGAAATGTGCCTGGCTCTGCCTCCCAAGTGCTGGGATTAAAGGCGTGCGCCACCACCGCCCGGCCCAAACTATATTTTCTAATGCACAATTTTCATTATTTTGTCTTAGTTATGATAAGTCTTTCTACCCCAACTCTGATACTCTTCTGTGGGTAAATTAAGTGTATAGTCCTTATTTGTCTTCTACTGTTTGGAAAGTAGCTGCTCTATCTTCAGTCATTTTAGCTAAACTAACTCTAAAACTAATCCATGCTTTCTTATAAAATGTACAGGAAATCAACACTGCACACACCTCATGAGCCTTGGCATTTCATCTCTGGCTTTCAGAGCTACCCTGTTTGAGAACGTAATGACATACTTGTGAATACTATTTACGGTATCTGGACTGTTTGGGAAAGTGAGATTTTATTGTTTATTCAACCTGTCATTTTGAAACAGATTTAAGGCTTTAATTCTGCTAATGCTAAGTGAAATGAGCACAAAGATTTGTGGATAGATATCCATCACAAAATTAATTATAGAACAAAGGGTCAATCTAAATTTACTAGTAAAGAAATTATTAAGTAATTTACTCTATGATAAAACAATACTGGTCATTCAAAGGTTATTTTAATTTTTTCACATACATTTGTTTGGTATGTATATTTTCATGCATATATGCCTGTGTTTGTGTTTGTTTATACATCAAGGTGTGTTTCTGGAAGATAGAAGGCAGTTTGTGGTAGGTGGTTTTTGTACTACTGATATGAATGTTCTGGGGATTGAACTTAGATCATCATACTTGATGGCAAGAGCTTTTAACTATTGAACTATCTCACCAGCCCAAAAGGTGACTTTATGAAATATTTAATTTATAGAAAGTTATTAACAATAGCATTAAGTGCAAAGTGACTTGTATGACTCTGTTTATGAAAAACCATATAATTAAATATATAAAATGTCAATAAAGAATACATCTCAAAGAGAAGAAAATTAACTACTCTTTTTTATTCCTTTTTTGTTTCTCTATTTAAAAATGAAGATCCTGTATGTATTGAAAAATCAGTTGAGTAAGTTATGTTTATCAGTCCATATCTGTAATCCCAGCATGCAAGAGGCAGAGGCAGGAGAATTTCAGCTTTGAAGCAATCCTGGATTACATAATTGAATTTGAGTGATTCTGTCTCAAAAATGTATTTAATATCTCTGACCTTGGTTTTTATAATGAAGAAATAAATGCAGTAGGTATAAATTCTCAGTTAATACATATTTTAGTAGTAGCTGTTTTTATTCCTATATCTGAACTTAAAATCTGATACTTAGTTTCAGTAAATTGGTTCATAGAAGCAATTTAACTTTTCCTATCACATTAGAGCCACTGTTTGTTTCTGTTTTTATAAGCTGTTTTTCTAGCCACTGTTTCTTTCTATGTTTTTATAAGCTGTTTTCTATGTTTATTATCTGTTTATATCAATAATATCCATCTATTTCTAAACTTTGGCCTTATTCTGAAAGATCATTCAGCCTATTTATCTCAATCACAGGGTCTTACCTATAACTCTGATAAGGATTGTTTTAGTTACTTTTCTGTTCATTGACCAACAATGACCATCTTCATATTTTCTAGAAAATGAGAGAAATCCAAGGCTATTGAAAGCTGTTTTTTTCTAGAGTATGAATATAACCATCTCTATTTCTACCTCGTATTTCTTGATAGATTTAGAAAGAAACCTCAGAAAAAGACAATATAGAACATCGCTGTTATGATATCAGTATAGTCTGAGGTTGAATTATCTGTATACCATCTGTAATGTTTTGAATAAGAACTATCTCCCATATGCACGTGCATTTGAATACATAGTTCCCAGTTAATGGTGTGATTTGAAGAGGTTATGGAACCTTTACAAGGTGCAGAGTTGCCTGAGGAAGTTCATTATTGAAGACAGATTTTGAAAATTTATAGTCTTGTCCTTTTTCCTGCACTCTCTCTGTGCTTCCTGCATGGATGGAAAAGTAACCAGCCCCTGCTGGGATGCCATGCTATCCTTGACACTATGGACTCCAGATTTCTGGAACTGAAAGCAAAATGAACACTTCTTTAAGTTGCTTTTAGTCATGGTGGTTTATCCCATCAAACATCTAATGGAAAAGATCACTCAGGGTCATTTTTCATTGATCCATTAACATCTCACCCTCTTCTATATTCTGTCGAATCTTTACTTTGGGATGGAAAAAACTGGCTTTCAGTTAAGACATGCTTAGAGAATGCAGTCAAAGTTCCAACTTTTCAGAGTTGGGACTTTGGAACCTCCAGGCTTCATGACTTAAGTTTTCAAATGCCAAATATCATTATTTAAATATTTTACTTTGTCCAAGAAGCAATAACTTCAGATGATCTTAAAAGATTAGTTGAGAGGTATGTAAAGTGCAACTATTTCTCCCTTGCCTAATCTCATGGAGATTAGAATTCCTTTTCTAATTATGAATATGGTTTTTAATTTCTTTAGATTTTAAAAGTGTCCCATTTGGTGCAGATTGATATTTCTCACTGTTGGTCCATTTATTGTTGTGGTCTTTTCTTACACATTCTGGAGATAAAACCTGCATAGCAACCTGTGATTAGTAGACCAGCCACTGGCCTCTACCATTAAAACACTGAACTTTGATTGGTTTGATTTTGCTTCTTTATTCCAAGACTTGTTTTATTCCCCTTATCTTTTTGTTTACTTTGTCTTGTTTTTGTTTAAAACAATCAGGCTGCACTTTAGCTCCCTGACCTCAAACAGGAGCCTTTTGCCCTAGTCTTGCTAGTACTGAGGTCACAGCGATATGCCACCACACCAGATCTCACACTAGCTGTTGCATTAATATGATAAAAATGTACTTGGGATTCTCTCTATGTAGCATTTTATTTTATGCCTCTGTACTTCTCTCTGTAAGGCTGAATTGTTCATCCTACTTTCATAAGTGAGGGAAATAATACTCATACTTTAAATCTCAGGACCAATGTCTGATCAAAGCATTAATGAAGTCTTTCTGATCTCTCTATAGCATTGTTGCTTTTAAGAAACAGGTAGTTTTATAGCTAGTACAAATGAAGAGCTTGGGATCCCTTATACATCATTTTCCAGGCCCCTTTTCTTTATTATGTATTCTCTCTGGAGGCAGCCATAGTCACACTTTAGGCTTCAATTATGCTAAAGACTCTCAAAATAATATTTCCACTTGAAACATTTCAGGTGACCTACAGACACCCAGGTCCATCTGGCTTCTCTTCTAGTCCATTTAGATGTTTCTCAAACACCTTAATCTCAAATATATATTCATATATCAATATTCATACATTTGTTGAATATAAGATGAAAATATATTTAAATGTCTATTGAAGTTTTTGTTGCTTTTTTACTGCAACCTAACACATGCCATTAACATCACACTGTGCACAAATAGACTATCTTTATAGTACAATGCTGCAAAACATAGGTATGCCTACACTCTTCTAGTGGGATGCTTAACTCTGCTTCATACAGTGGGTGCTTCAGCATCTATGATGAATTATTCCTGATGTCGTATATACTGCAGTAAGTATAAGCTTTGGAATAAAGTGTTTTGGTTACACTGCAACTTCATCAGTTTTTAGTTCCATGGCCTTGAACAAGTTACTTGTCCTTTATGATCCTCCTGTGTCTCATCAAAAATAAGTCTATATCTATGGCTTGCTTTGGGGAAGAAATAAGCACATATAACACAGGAATTCATGAATTGAAATTTTCATCTTTTTTTTTCCTTTGTATTATTAAATAGTTAACAGTTAATAAACAACAACTGTTGTTTGGTTGTTTATTTTGAGACAGGGTCTTATGTTGCTTAGGCTGGTCTCAAACTCATTATGTATTAGAGGAAGACCTTGAACTGATCCTTCTGTTTCTGCCTCCCAAGTGCTAGGATTGCAAGCATATGCCATTACACTCAACTTACACTTTTATTTTTAGCATTTCTTTTCTTCAATGTAGTTGCTTATATTTCAAGTTTTTTAGTGGTATGTAATCTATATTTTAAGCAAGGAGAACCATATATTTGTCTATATGTGCTTTCAAATAAATAAACAAATGAGTAAATTTTAAAAAGAGAGGACAGATTTATAATTAGTTTTATCTTTTGGTGCAGTTGGCTTTTGTCAAACTTCTGCTCAGCCACGTAAATTATTTGACACAAAACACATTTATTTATTTACCACATATTGATTGAAGAACTTATACTGACAATAGTTTATATGCAAAAACTGGGAATTCACACATTTTAAGACCTTGCTATTCTAATTCAGAGAAATCTTGGCTATTTTACATAGAATTTCAGTGGTTAACATGGATCTTTAGGAGATTTTTATAATTCTCAGTTTTATAACATGCTCTTAATTTGCTTATGACCTAAAGATTTATCCTACTCATCTTTTGGAACCCAACCCCTCTGAAATACTAATTTAAAAGTTAAGGCCCTTGAGTTACAAATCATATGTCAGTTCTTTACCTAAGCAATTGTTTATTTGTTTCTAAGTATGGCAGTAACTAAATCTGAAAGTTGCCTTGGCCTTTACTACTACAAAATTTCACTTCTTTTCTATTGACAAGAGTCTCAGAAATGAAGGAAACTAATTATGTGGCTCTTTTGAGCATGTTGTCCCTATTAAGTGTAATGTAGGAAATGAATGTCACACTATACATAACTCCAGGCTCTTGGCTGCATGATTTACTCCAGTGTTTTCCCAGAAACTCTGATGGATTGTAAAAAAAGAGAAGACACCCCTTGAAATTTATTATCAAGCCAGAAAGCAGCTGTTCTGTGAGCTGCAAACAAAAGCAAATGTTAAGCTATTGAATGACACTTTTGTTTCATGTGGCCCACTACAAAAGGGCTTTATTAGAACCTTAGCTTTGGAAGTTTGCCTCCTCATAGATTGAAAGAGATGTGCAAAGGAAGGGCTGAAATTTTATCCTGAGTAATGATTACCAATGTGAAGCCTCAGGGTGGCCATGTTTTTTCCTTCTTAACAAAATGTTCCCAGAGGCTTTTCTATATCTTTAGAGTTCCTCATTCCCCAGCTCCTGATACTGGCTGCAGGGCATAAAGGAAGCAGGAAGCAACAATTTTTGGAATTCGAAATGAAGGAGAGTTTGTAGAGAATTCACTCTGGCTAGTCAGGCAAGTTTTAGGAGACATTTGTGTTCACATTGCCTTTAAGGAATTTAGAGAATGCTCTTTCTAAAATTTTCTTCCTGCCAGAATCTTCAAGGCCTGCCTGGGTGGGTGATTACTCCAATTATGAACTGGCTCCCCGTTCTGAATGCTTGTAACATATTATGCCTCATATTCATTTTACCCTTGTATACAGCCTTGTACCAATTGCTGTTTAAATATTCTATTATTCATATCTCTGATGCAATTTCTGTTTTCCAGTATTGTATATTATACAATCTTATTGTATCTATCTTTTTTTTTTTTTTTTTTTTTTTTTTTTTTTTTTTTTTTTTTTTTTT
>JANHMN010000005.1:48699922-48732095 GCA_030674055.1 Rhabdomys pumilio
AAGGAGAAGGAGAAGGAGAAGGAGAAGGAGAAGGAGAAGGAGAAGGAAGAAAAAGGTCACAACTAAATGTTTTCCTTTATAGGTGTTGCAATGGTCATGATGTCTCTTCCTAATAATTAAACCCTAAGACAATATGTATATAATTTGTACTGTAATATCCACTTGGTGGACTGTATTTTTTCTTTTAAATTAATTTATTTATTGATTTACATCACAAATGTTGCCCCCATCCAGGTACCTCCTCCATAGAGACTCCTTATTCTCCCTCCTATTTTCCTCTGAGAGCAATCCCCACCCTGCCATATCAAGTCTCTCTAGGGTTAGGCATATCTTCCTCAACTGAGGCCAGACAAGGAAGCCCTGTTGTGGAATAAATTCCACAATCAGGTAAGAGCTTTAGGGACATCCCCCAATCCAGTTCTTGGGAAGAAGCCATATGTAGACTAGAGAGCCAAGAGAATGAATGGTGGACACTTGAGTGAATATGAAGTAACATTTCTTAATCCTTCTGATGAATTTATGTTGAAGGCTATTTTGTCAGATCTTGCAATCACTACATCTATTCATTTGCTAGTTCCATTTATTTGAAATCTTTTTTCCCCATCCCTTTCTTTACCTTAAAGCAGTATCTAATGTTCAGGATTAGATATGTTTCTTAGAGCCAGAAGAAATATGGCCCCTGTTTTCTAATACAATCTATTGTCTATGTTTTTTTCTTAAAATTATATATCTGTATGTGTGTATGTATGTGGGTATGTTAATATGAACATGGTTGCTGATTGAGGATAAAGACACAAGATTACCTGAAGCTGGAGTTACATGGAATTATGAGCTTAATATGTCCTCTGAAAGCATAGTATATGTTTTTAAATGCTAAGAAATCTCTCCAGCCCTAGTCTGGGTATTTTATTGAGTAATTGAGATGGATGTTATTCAGAACTATTGTTGAGAGCTGTGTATTGATTGCTTTCATTTTGGTTTTTGTTTGTTTGTTTGTTTGGTGTTTTCTTAAATCTCTTGTTTTTAGCTTTTCTGGTGTTGCATACTTATCTCCTGTGTTCTCTTTCTCTTTAATCAAAAGTGTCCCTTACAATATTCTCCATAGAGCTCACTTAATAGTCATAAATTCTTTTATCTGTTTTCATTATAAAAATATTTCTCTTTCAAATTAAATGTATTGTTTTGCTGGATAGAATAGTGTGTGTTGGTAGTTGTGACTTTTCAGAATATGAATTATACTTTTCCTTGGCATTCTGGTTTCAAAATTTCTATCAAATAATGTTATTATTTTGTTTTTATAAATGACTTAAACATTCTCTCTTGCAACATTACATATTCCTCCCCATTTTTAAAACAATTCAGTGTTTTAATTATGCCATTGGGCATTTATAGTCTTGTTCTGTCTATGTGTCTAGGTTGTCCTCTTGAACTTGAATGTGCACACTTTATGTAAAAACAAAATGGAATTTTTTTGTTTTTTGTTTATGATAATATTGAAAATATTTTCTATACCTTGGGTATAGTTTATCCTTTTCTATCTATGTATAGAATTATATTTCTACTATTTATAGCATCCTAGAGCTATATCTATATCTATCTATCTCTATCTCTATCTCTATCTCTATCTCTATCTCTATCTCTATCTCTATCTCTATCTCTATCTCTATCTTTGTATCTTTATCTATCTATATCTGTGTATCTGTGTGTGTGTGTGTGTGTGTGTGTGTGTGTGTGTGTGTGTGTATCATTGACTTTTACTGTGTGGTTTAGTTCTTTCACCTTATATTCAATCTGTAACACTTGATTTTCCACTGACATATTACCCTGGGATAATTCCAATATCATTCCTGTACCTGCTGTGTTATCTGTGCAGAGTGTCTTACCTGGCTCAGCTCTGGCCTCTTCCCTGGGTCTATATCTTCTGATACTAGTTATGGAATTCTGCAGGCCTTGTTGTGTTACATTAGGTCAACTGCAATCTCTTTCCTTGATCTACACAAGTGTGGCTTTTAGAATATTTTATATAACCTTTGAGATATTATATGGCAATAGATAGCACATATGGTGATCTAAATGAGGAAAAATTAGATTCTTGACAATAGACACCTAAAATATGAATTTGCTTTCTGGCAAAAACCTAAGCTACATTCTTCCATAAATGTTTACTGTACACTAAGAAAAGGAAATGGTGGTTGCCAGATGGTTTCTTCCAGTAATAAAGCCTATTGAAAATAATCTAATTGGATTTGTTCCTCATCTGCTAGGTAAGAAATTGTCATTTGTTTTTAGCAAACATTTGACAGTGGTCTTTAATATGTAATTAGTAGGGACATGTGGACCAAGTGGAAGTCAAGGTACACAAGTTTTCTCATTGTTCCACTAGGCATATCTGAAGTACAGTGATTGTTGAATCTTACTTAGGCAATACCTTGTATTCTCTCCTTGCTGTTTTCCAAACAAGTTTAAAATAAAAGAATTGGAATAAAGCATCTTATACAGTGTGCAGATGACATTAATGAGAATAATTAGCATTATAGAAGGCTCTCCAGAAGAGAGAAGATTAAAATTTATGGTTTGGAGTTAGAACAACCAATGTTTTCAGGCAAATACTTTGGTTTCTAGTTGTGTGATCCAAGTTCATTTTTCTCTGATATATAAAGACAAAAATAATGACCCCTGAAATCATAAAGGTTTTTATTCACTGGAAGGTGGTAACACATACCTTTAATCCCAGCATTCAGGATGCAGAGGCAGGTACATTTCTGTGAGTTAGAGGACAGCCTGATCTACAAAGTGAGTTTCAGGACAACCAGGGCCAAACAGAGAAACCCTGTCTCCAAAACCAAACAAAACCAAACCAAAATCAAAACCAAAAACATTTCTATTCTTTACTGGTACTCTTGTAGCCATGACTGTTTACATAGGCCACAAGCATAAGCTGAATATGAGGATGGAAATAAGAAGTTAAGATTAAAATTAATTGTACAAATGAAGGATTTTCTTTCACTCTTTCTTGTATGAATAAGGCTTAATGGTTTCAGTTGATTATAAGTTCAATATGTGTCATAGTTATGACTTGAGTGATAAACCACCTAATGCAATCTAGGACTTAAATAGAATTCTAGTATTTTGATTATGAGAAATCATAGAAAATTTTAGAATTTTAGAAATCATTCACTTATAGATACCTTGTCATATATCTTTCAAAATTACGTAATTTATGATGCAATCTATCACATACTTAAAAGTCAATAATAGTTATCACAATAATTTAAATAATGTTAAGATCCATTCAGTAATAGAATTTACAATTTGCCTCATAATAGTTACTTTATATTTAGTTTAAATCAAGAACTAAATAAATATGTACAGTAAAATTGAATGGTATGACTTTTAATTCTATTTATGCATGTAGGTTTGCTTTTCACCTGCTTTTTTGTTGATATCACTTATTTATCATTGTTCCCTGTTGATTCTTTTAGAGCAGAAATTTTTATGGATTGAATTTCTCTAATACAGTATTTTCTCTTTATCTTTGTATTTGGTAATAATTAGTATTAGATCTTAAGGCTTGGTAACATTAAGGTTTATTTATTTCAAAAGTATGCTTTGCAAGTAGTATTTATTTCTTCTACCAAGATATAATGCATTTATTTTTATTTCTCTTTTCTTTTTAATGTTAGAAACAACTAGTTAGTAACAATTATATTTCTTGTTTTTTAAAGATTAATTGTTAATTTTATTTGCATGTATGTGTATGTAGAGACGTGCATACGAGTGGAGGCTCCCATTGCTGAAGACATCACCTCTCTACAAGCTGGAGACACAAGTAGTTATAAAATGCTTGGTATAGATGCAGGAAATTGAACTTCAAATGAGTTGTACATATATATTTAGCCACTGAGTCATCTCTCTAGCTCCTACCAATTTCATATTAGGAGTTGAACAAATAGCTATATTCAACACCTCCTTTATTTACTAGGTAGAATATTCTTAAAATAGGAAGTTAATTATTTACTTTTTTATTGTTACAATTTTTTCAAGAGGAAGTGTAGGACTTCTCTTTTCTGTAGGACTTGATACATCTTGGAATCATTGGTGAGATAATGGTGAGTTTGTATTAACTCCTCAAGTAAGTCTTCTAAATATTTATAATAGGAGTTGAAAAATGCTTTCAAATAACCTGTTTTCTTCATTGAAAAATTAAAGGTGTGTATGCTAAGCATATAAAGTGTGAGTCTCAAAATTTCTATGCATTGCCCAGTAGCCTAGCAAGCTAGACAGCATGTTCATTTCTTCACATTCTTACATGTATTGTGATGAGAACACTTAGCAATATTTTTCAAAATGCATTCCATTGTTATTAACCATTGTCACCATTTATGTAAAACTTAGTTCTGAACTTATTTCTGAGAATTTTTTGCTTCTAAACGTTAGTGCATGTGTGTGTGTGTGTGTGTGTGTGTGTGAGTGTGTGTGTGTGTGTGTGTGTGTGCATACACATGACACAGGTATGGGAGTCAGTTCTCTTTCTCTACCCTAAAGATCACAGGGTTTAAAATCAGCTTATCAAGTTTGGTGAAAAAGAGCTTTATCCACTGAGTCATCATTCCAGGCCTCTCCTAAAGATTCACAATTAAAATTTTCATTAAAATTCTTTACGATAGAAACATCTTTTGTACCTGCAAGCCTAGCACTACAAAGGCTAAGGTAGAAGAATTGCAAGGTAAGAGCCAGCCTTGGTCGCATAGCAAAATATTGTCAAAAACAGAAAAGAAATTCATTCTATTCATTCTGTTAGGCACCTGGGGTGTAATGTTAAGATTGGTGGTCAGAGTTAGGAGAGGGATGGGAATTTCTATTCACTGTGCAAAAAGTCCTATAAACAGTTAGAATGGCCCTGGATGTAATGCCTTCCTTCCTGGAGCTGATAGCTGCCTGTTTCTAGTTTACACAAGAAAAGGTTAGATGGTAGTGTTTCAAGGAAATAGGGAATAATCTTCTACTGGTCAGATATTTTAATCTTTTTCACCTTTCAGCCTGATGTTGAAATATTCCTGAGGAAGCAGAATCAAATAAAGAATACAGGAACTCCTCCAATTGACAGCTATATAAGGAATTCATTTTAACTATTTATGATGGAAGGTTTTGATTCAAGTAACATATACTAAAGGAGCATAGCAATATCTGTGGTATCCTTCTCATATTGATTTTCTTGTCAACACCTTGTAACTGCTGACCTTTGCCTACATAGAATGTATAATTATTTGTTTAGTAACAACTCACAATTTAATCACAACTGAGGACTTTTCTTTACAAATAGCAGCCACCATTCAAAAATTAACAGATGTCACTATTCCTATCAAATCCCAAGACCATGTATTTTACCAGTGGTGAGGAATAGCTCCATGCACAGAGATGGGTTGAAAAATTTTAACTGAAGATCATTAATAATTTTTGTATGGTGTTATATATTTCTCTTAGTGTTTTAGGGTCAAAGTTTCAAGAGGTGTTAAAACTGTCTCTAGACAGTTTTTAGAGAAAACATTGAATGACAGTCAAGTTTCTACCAAGAAAAGGAATAAATGTAATTTATTGATCTATGAATCTATCTATCATCTATCTATCTATCTATCTATCTATCTATCTATCTATCTATCTATCTATCTGTCATCTATCTATCATCTATTTGTCAAACATTGACTGATACAAGTATAAGATAAACCTTACTATGTGATTTGCTGTACATGGTTTTGGAGAATAAGACCCAATATATGTCATCTGTGAGCAGGAGGAGCAGGGAGGCTGCTGAAGTTCAAGACTGAAGAACTGGGAAACATGAGAACTGGTTGTTTAAATTATAATCTGATATCTCAAAAGGTGGCTGGTCTAACTTTGTTAGTCCAGGGGCTCTAGAACCATATATTCAAAGTTCTGGAAATATAAATAAAGAAAATACACAATAAAAAAAAGAAGAAGAAAATAAAAGTCTGAAGACATGGAGAAGTGGGTGCCCAAGCTCAAAATAAAGAAAAAAAATGTCCTTCTGCTATCTTTTTCTATCTGGACAATAAGCAGATTAAATGACATCTATCCACATTGATGAGGGTGAACCTTTTAAAAACATTTTGCTGAAGAACATTGATCCTGTCTACTGATATTTCCACGAATACCTTCAAAGACACAGAGATAATATTTGACTAATCTGGGCATACTTAATACAGTCAAGTTTACTTTTAGGTTAACTAATCATATGTCTACCATTTGTCAAATTAGCTTGTATAGGTTTTCTTGTCAAACTAAAATTAAGTAGAAAACAAAAGCAATAATAATAATGTCATAGTTCCATCTAACTTGTATAAAATAGAAAAAAATGCTGTGATTAACATCTTAAAAGGCCATTGTACTATTTTATGAAATCAGTGGTGTCAGGATGTTGGCAAACATGAGAATACTGATGAAATCCATGCCCATAAGCCCATTATATTGTTATCTTTCTGAGAAATGAGTTGTTTGGTTAGAAACACCATTAGTTGAAACAAGGTCATCATGGGTTGTTCATTCTGGAACCTATAGATATTGTTTTGATAGAAGCATTGCTTATAGTAAAGATAGTTTGTTTAGAGTTAAATGTCTATTCCAGCAAAAACAAACTTTCACCATTTCATGATCAAAACTGTAGTCTATGGCATTTATTTCTCATAATCAGATGCACACTTCTCTTTCTGCTAAGTATAGATAAGTTACTAATTTTCTGTTTTCTAGTATATATCATACCATCTATATAATGAAACAATGTGATGATATTTTATAAATGAGAAGGGTGGTCAAGAGTTCTGCAAACTAAGGATGCACTACCTTATGTACCCTTATAGTTCACATCTATGCATTCAATCAAGTAGTTTGAAAGCTTATATTGCATATATAATGCCTCTTCTTCTCTTGTCATTATTCTTTAATACATTATAACAACTACACTATATTTCCATTGTAATAGGTTTTTTTAAGTTACAATTTAAGTATACATGAAGATGTCTGATTATTTGTAAATATTACCCTATTTTATTTTAAGACATTGACAGGGTAAAGGTTAAGAATCCTTTAAACATTCCTCATGGATCCCAAGGGAATACATAAAGACTTGGCCCTGGGATGCTTATGTATTTATTCTTGAGATAAGATAGGAAAGGCATACTATTTGCCTTGCCTGCTACAAACACATTCCTTCTGGTGCTGACTTCAGCAATTGGTGATCAATTGAACTTGAGCTTGGCTATTCTGGGACCCAATTACTTCCATTATATTTGAAACTTTTCATTAAGTTACTATAAGGTTCACTGTAAAGTTTGGCTTAGAGAGAAGAAGAGTCACTAAAGTTTAGAAGATGCTGGGTGTCCCCTCTTAAACCTATGTCTCAATATTGGTTAAAAAAACATTGAATGGATCCTGCCAAGGTGTGTGATTAGGTCTTCAATTATAAGTTCCCTCTGTCTTTAGACCACTTATTTCCTCTCTGTTTGTCAACAAACAAAGATTTCTCCTTCTGTTTTTCTCATAGTAGGATTTCTTTGGATCCATGCTTCAGCCAGCCAATAAAATATATGGAGCATTTTCAAGTTCCCTAAGCTGCAAGAACACATCTAGAATCTCTGCTTAGTGGGCACATACCATCAATTTCAGCCTGGTTCAACTTTATTATTTCCCGCCCATTATTTTTTTCTTTTAATATAAATTGTCCACATGTTCCTTAGATTTTTGTTTATGCAAATTTTAAACTCATGTAATTCTTCTGGATTATAGCACATATCTTCTTATTGCAAAGGACCTGTCAGAAATGAAGATACTCTAAAGGCACTCCTTTATTTCTCAATCTAACTGTCAGATTGATCAACAATGAATCTTAAAAAGTGAGAATTACCCCAAGAATCTCACAATGGGAGAAGTAAAAGGTCTCATTCAGAGGGTGAACGTTTTCCCAGAAAGATATTTCACATAGTTAAATACCTTAACTGAAGTCCAGAGGATGATGGGTCAGTTTTAAACAAAACTGTATCTTTACAGGCACCACACAGATGTACATATCTTTGACCTTCTATTTAAAAGTCTCACTTCAGGACTCCAAAGATAAATTTTGAGAGCGAGAGCAGGTGTCCTCTAGATCTCTTCATTCTTCTATCCAATATTGAATAGATAACACCTTTCTGTTTTCCCCTTTTAATTCGATACCTTTACTGGGCTTATTGAAATAAGTGGCTCAACTTGTCTTAAGATATGGTCTTTACCTTCAGTAGATAGGCACAGATCCCTTTGAAGGATGGGACCCACCCAAATTGAAAGTTTTAATGCAGAATTATTTCTGTCTAAAGGAAATGCAGGAACAAAAATTGGAGCAGAGACTGAAGGAAAGGCCATCCAGAGATCACCCAACCTAGGGATCTATCCTATCTGGAGACACCAAACCAAGACACTATTGCTGATGCTAAGAAGTGCTTGTTGACTGTAGCCTGGTATTCCTGTCCCCTGAGGGTCTCTGCCAGGTTATACATTGTTATTCAGTACTTGTGGCTAAATTTTGAGTTTAGCAATGGATCTAGAAGTAGAAAAGGATGATGGAATTGGATCCAAAAGAGAAAAAGTAGCATTACTGGGCAGCTATTCCAAGAGTGGTCATTTACATTTTTCTCTGGTTTTGTAGAATTAATTCAGAATGAAGTGAAAAGATTGATGCCATTGTGAGTATGAAAACAATGTCATTGTAGCTGTTGTTAGACATATAGTAGAAACAAATCTAATCTTAAATTGAATGTATAAGCAAATTTAATGTATCTGTCATCAAAATGTGTCCTGAGTACCAAGCACTTGTGCTTTGTAAAGATGTCCACAACCCTGTTTCTTATTAAGTTTTATTTTTCACTACCTCTGTGGGTGATGGTCTAGAAGGAGGCTGACACACTAAAAAAAAAAAAAATTATTAAAGTAGATTTTGGAGGACCTCATCCAACAGGTTCTAATCTTTTATTTGCTCAAGTAAAAAGTTAGATGTAGAGGCATTTTATTTACTTTAGAAACATGTAACTCAATATCTCTGATCCTATACAGACCTTCATGTTACTACAATTAAGCTCAGACTCTGGGCTACATTATACTTCTCAAAAGCCAGGTTTGGCTAGCAATTGTCAATAAGCTAACTAATCAAATAATAGTAAAAAGGAAAATTATTTATTTTATCCATATTGGTGATAAAAGGCAATAGATTCAGTAAAGCCTATCTTACAGTTTCTAAAGTGAACTGCTATAGGTTCAAATAGAGAGCAAAATATATGCATAATTAAGTAATGTTTGTCAAGGTGTGGTCTTGCCTATCACTGTCCAGATAACCCTAGAACTGGTCATAATGGTGTGAATGTCTTCCTGGGAGATACTTTCCTTTTCTGACTATCATCACTACTCAGCTTTTGTATTCTGGCAGAATAAAATTCCTTGGGGAAATTTTAATTTTTTGGAGGTCATCGTTTTCAGAGCCTACATAGATACAGGCATAACAGTCTCTTTAAAATATTTTTTTCTTTCCAGGATGGTCATACTAACTTCTTTTTCTCTCAGTTTCTCTTTATTGCACATGGGAACAGAGAGAATGTCCCTTTGCAGAGAGGCTTAATCTAAAAGGTTCCTTATTTAACTAGCTTTTCTGAAGCAATGTACTTGATTTTGCTTTTATAATTTTGTATTATTTTTCTCAAATTGCTTCCTTGATTATACATGTCTTTTCCATTCTTTCTACTCACTCTTGAAGAGTGGCTCTAACCATCATGATGTTTCTGTTGACATTCACTCTGCCTTGACCTGTGTCTAGGACAAATGAGTGGCCAAACCTCAATTGACATCTGGATTATCCAAATGGCTTCTTTTATTCTGTTCAGGATGAATTTATCCTACTGAACAGAGGAGTCTTTCAGGACACAATGGTGGCTATGGTCCAGAAAAGGAAGAAAGAAAGAAGGAAAGAAAGAAAGAAAGAAAGAAAGAAAGAAAGAAAGAAAGAAAAAAACAGAAAAAAACATGGATTAAGTTTGATAAATCAAAAATCTACTAAGACATATATCAGTTTGACAATAATTAATATTTATAATCATTAATTTCCTCATCCATAAAATGGAAATGTTAATACTTATTTTGTAGTTGTGCTCTGAGGATTAATCCAGAAACTGGAAGTGAAAGCATCTTATCAAGTCCTGTAATAATTGTTATATATTGATGGTTATAAATCCTACAACTTTCACCTATTTCCCTTACCTGCCATAGCAGGATATAGAAGAGAAAACTGGCCCCTGCAGAGAGAACATTTTCCTTTTGTTTTAAAACATTTTAATTGGATATTTTATTTATTTACATTTCAGATGCCTTCCACTTTCCCCATTTCCCCTCTCTAGAATCTCCTTATCCCAACTTTCCTCCTCCTTTTGCTTTTATACCACTTTAATTACATGCAAGTATTAAGGTCAGTTCTAGGTTGAGGAACTAGCAACACAACAGATACAAATCAGATACAAATAGTCAAGGAACAAGCATGACAATAAACACAAATAGTCAAAGAACGAGCAAGGCAACAAAAAATTCTGTGAACACTCCTGTGATCACTGTTTCTAAAGGCTTATCAGGATGACCAAAATATCTGAGCCAACTTCCCTGTCCTTTCCCAAAGTCATTTTCATCTCTGAAGCCTACTTCCTTGTTCTAGCCTAAAATTTAGATTCCTATTAGAAATTACCTCTTTGTTCTAGCCTAATGTCATATTCCTGCCTGAAGCCAACTTCCTTGTCCTTGACCAATATCATATTCCTGCCAAGCAGACCATTTCCTTGTCCTTGGCCCATGTCAGATTCTTGCCATGCAGCTCCAAAAGCTCTCTGGAGAGAAAATTCTTTCACCTGCATTTTTTGAGACTCTATTCTGATCTACAAGAGAAACAAAAATGTACCATTAGACTAAAGCAGTAAATTGTTCCCCAGGCAGGCCCTGAGGGACAGAACTGCAACATGGTTTGAGAAAGTGGTTGCAGATTGGGAGGGTGGCAGTGACATATTTGTCAGACATCATCACCAAGCTCTGGATGGTGTTTAGCTTGTTCTCTCTTATATCTCACCTGTAAAAAGCTACTTTTCTCTCTGATCCTTTCTGTGTTTCTTATTATTCTTTGAGAATGAACATTTGGTCTTAAAATGGATGTTTTTCATAGGGAGGAGGTGTAGTATAAAATTTAATATATGAAATAGACAAAGGCAAGCATGTTGCCTTGTGCCTGTAATTATAGAATCTGGAAGGCTGGGGAAGGGCCATAAACATGAGTTTGAAGTTAGCCAAGGTGATGCAATGAAACCCTGTTCTTTAAATAATATAAGAGCAAAGGCAGAAGAAACCTATACCTGCCATAATAAGTTGCTGAGTCTGGTCCCTGATTTATTTCAGTTTTTCTCTGAGTATATTTCTTTCTGAGTGTTTATTCATTCTGAAAGCCATCAGGATTGTGTACAAGCATACAAGCATATTTTGAATTTAGGGATTGTGTTTGAATGAGAATGGCCCAGATAGACTTCTATATTTAAATGTGTGGTTCACAGTTGGTGACATGTTTCAGAAAGATTAGGAGGTGTGGTCTTGTTAAAAGTGATATGTCATCAGAGGTCGTTTTGAGGTTTCAAAAGCCCATGTCAGCTTCTGGCTATCTCTCTGCCTGCAACTTGTGAATAGGACGTGAGCTCTCAGCTTCTGCACTGGTGCCTTGCCTACTTGTCTGTCACCATTCTTCCCACCATGATGATTATGAACTAACCTTCCATAACTTAAAACAACTCTCCAATTAAATGGTTTCTTTTTATAGATTGCATGATCATTAAGGTTTTTGACAAAAAAAAAAAAAAACAGTACTGAAAACAAGACAATGCTCTTAAAAACCAGTATCATTTATTACCTTAAAAGTTTAAAAAAAAAGTCAGATGATGGATGCCTGTAATCCCAGTACATAGTGGCCAGCGGCAGGAAGATGATGAAATCAAGTTGAGTCTGTCCTCAGAGAAGATCCTTTTTCAAAACAACAAAATTAGAAAATACAAAATAAACAAAAGAAAACAAATATATTAAATATCTTCTTCTGCCTACTAGGCATTTAACCTTAGGGAACAAACAGACATAACTTATTAATAACACCTGGTGGATAGAGTGTACCTGTGATTTTGTTGGGAATATTTTACTTAGAAGTTGTATTAGTCAGGATTCTTTAAAGGAAAAGAACTGACAGAATGCATATATATATATATATATATACATATATATATATTTGATCATATGTGTGTATATATATATGTATATAGTTGATCATGTATGTATGTATGTGTGTGTGTGTGTGTGTGTGTGTGTGTGTGTGTGTGTGTGTGTCTGTGTGATATATGGGATTTATTAGACTGCCTTGCAGGCTGTGGTTTAGCTATTGCAAAAACTGCTATCCACCAACAAAAGGTCAAAGAATCCAGTGGTTGTTCACTGCATGAGGTTGGATAGCTCAGTTGGTTTTCAGTGTACACCAGAATACCAAAGAAGCATGTTCTAACACCAGTGAAGAAATGGACTTGACTGAGAGGTCAAAAGCAAGTGGGCAAAGACATAATAATAATAATAATAATAATAATAATAATAATAATAATAATAATAATAAATAATAAATAATAATAATAATAAATAGGAAAACTAGACTATAAGTTTTTAAATTATAATTTTATTTTTATGTATTTTGCTTACATGTATGTCAGTGTACCATATGTGTGCTTACATGTATGTCAGTGTACCATATGTGTGCCTGGTGTCTGCAGAGGTTCGAACATCCCATGGAGGTGGAGTTATAGATGGTTAGGAGCTACCATGTGGATAATGGGAACCAAACCCAGGCCATTTGCAAGAAATAACAAATGCACTTAACCACTAAACAGTATTTCCAGACTCTACCTGGAAGGCTGGCCATAATTTTTCTTGGGAGTTCCCAGAATCAGCGTTAATTCAGAACCAGTATGCAATAGGTCCTGGAAATTATAAATGTTTTCTTTCTCTCAGTGTACAGTTACCCTGGTAAAAGGCTATAGGTCCCTTTACAATAATTATGATCAACTTGCTTTTAGAGATTTAGTGTTACCACCTGGCCCCTGCTACCTCAAGTCCCAATTAAACCCATTGTAATTAGTTATCTTGCTAAGCAGCAGCATCTCCAACCCTAAGGTCTGGCATAAGAAATATGACAATAAAGATTTTCTCATCAGTTTGTATTGTGTAGGATTAATGAAGGGCGTGTCTTCTGGGCCTTCCTATTGCAGAGGATTAGATTTTATGCAGTGTACCCACTCTAGCATTGTAATTTCTCTGAGCCCTAAAATCCCTTCACGAACACTAAGCCAATGGCTATGAGGCATCTGTAACTCCTTTGCAGTAGGTTATCTTTTGACAAATGCTTCAGCCAACCATTTAAATACTTTTAATACTTTGTAAAAATGTGTTCAGCCTTCCATATTAAACCTGTAATTGAAGTGATGTGACTATTTCTCTACTGTGTATTTTATCTACGAAGAAATAAGAATTAATGAGTAGTATTTCTCAAAAATACAAAACAGGTGTCTCCATTAGGGTGACTTTATAGATATAGTTAGGCTATGCTATCTGAATTGATACATGAACAGAGTACTGAAAACTATAATAGTCAAAGATAGCTCTTGTTAAGTCTAACCATGGATATACAAACTTTTAGTTACAAGCAGGAACTATGAAGAACTTTAGGGACAGTTACAGTGAGCTCTAATGCTATGGGAACAGATAAGATGTGTATGCTCTCAATGACAGTGTAGCACAGTTAACTTTTAAAGAAATAAATCATGAATTGTCTTTAAGATCCTTAGGGAAATAACAAGGTTATATTTGTGCACATGTTGCAGGATAATATTTTGCCTTTGTTACTTAAGAACCACTCACAGAATATTATAAATAGAATAGTCTAAAATTCAAATATCCCATTCTATCCTATCATACCAATGTGGTAATAGAATACAAGTAAATGTGTTATGCTATGGAAAATAAATTAACAATAGCATTAGAGTATATTATTGTCCTGAGTTACCCAGGATCATATATGCACCCATGAAAGTACTGGGAGTGACATTACAGATCCCCAGAAGACACTGATCATGTGAAGTCATACTGGTGGGCTAGGAGGGATGTGGCTTTTTAAATGTACTGTAGAATGTTTGGAGTCTGTGATATTGGTGCAGGGTAATGAACAAAAGAGGGGGAAAATGGGTCTAATGATTGTTAGAGCTTGTTGGTGAAATCAGTCTTGGGCTTAAGGTCTGTAATATCTGAATCTCTTCCTCAATAATAAACTGCTGGCTCATTAAGACAAAATTCAGCTTCCCAAATAGAAGAACTGTTTAGACCCCCCAAAATGAGATACTTACTAACAATCACTCTAGGCATTTGGACAAACCTCCTGAATCAGTTATCAAAGGAGGGGAAAGAGCCATCTTTCTAAAAAAAATGATTAATGAGATAAGAAAATGTAAAAATACTTCCTTATGAATTCCTACATTTTGGGGTTATATCATAGATTAAAGAAAGTCTATAACTGCTGATGGAAAAACTTGGCAAATAATCATTTGCTAACAATCAATCCTCACTCAACAACAGTTTTAATTCTTGCTATAAACTGCCAGACATAGTAGACTAGACAGGACCTCTGAGAAGAGGTAGAGTATAAAAAGGGATTCATATTGCAGAAACAATGCAGTTAACCACAATTTTTGAGTGAATTTACATCTTCTCAGTCTTTTAAGATCAGCTCTCTTAAAGATATATTCAGATTGTATTTGAGGCTGAAATCACTTTGATAAAAGAAAGTAGAAATTCTAATACTAAAAGAAAAAAATCTCACAGGAGAACATTGGCATTCTATAGTAAGAAATTCAGAATAGAGTATTATTTTCTCGTGTGTGTGTGTGTGTGTGTGTGTGTGTGTGTGTGTGTGTGTGTGTACAAGAACATATGAGAAAGAAACGTTATTCCTAGAGGTTTGGATATTTACTAGTGACTAGGGAGAATAAGGGAAAAGATAACTTTTTCAAGTGCAAACCAGGAGAGCGTACTCAGCTTCATATTTTCTTCTACAGTCTCTCTGCTTTATTCCAATCTCAGGAAAATTACTAAAACTATAAGAAGCACAGTGTACATTATAACACAAAGGGAAAGAGAAAGAATTCCTAATGCTGAGAATAATTGGAAGAGAAAGTTAGAAGCAAATACAGAGTGGATTTGTAGTTGGCGATTTAAACCTGCCAAATACTTATGTAGATGTAAATGCTAGCCACAAATCATTAAAGAAACAAAGTAGACCTGTTCTCAGTGACTCTTTAGATACTTGATATGCACTAATTTTTAACAATGAGTAAAATTAAGTATTTCAGACATCAGAAATGAATGAGGAACTAGAAGTGTCAATAAAATTAAATTAACACTAGAAGACTTTTTTTTAGTATTTATGTTTGTAGGATTTATGTTGTGAGAAAAGTGATGCAAAAATCAATTTTGAAGTATTCATAATTTTACTCAAGATTAAGATAAAATATTGAACATATATAAAATTGACAACTCATATGTAAGTATGTACTATAATAGCAGGATGAATTATATTTTAAGTTCCTTATTATCTAAACTGGATCTGGACCAAGAACAATATGTAGGAATGGGAACTACTTCAGAAGTAATTGTCCTTGGACACCTTATGTATTATTGTTTTTTATTTTCAAATGCCTCTTGTTTTAAATGTTGTTTTTAATAATTTCTGTATGTGTAATCTTAGACATTTTACACAATTTACTTTAACATCATTTTTGACATTTTGAAAATGAAGAGTATAATTATGCTTGCTGCATTCTGTTGCTGTAAGACTTTATTGAGATAATGCTAACTAAATATGAAGCACAGTGGCTGCAACATAAGATATATTCTTTAAATGAAAATGTTAAAGTGCAGGCAGTCAATAAGAAAGTGTTTGAAAGAATTTGATGAGTAAAAACAAAGAAGGCACCTCATGTGGAGATAAGCAGTGTCATTAAACAGGAATGGAGGTTTGTAATGACAGTGTTGGCTTTGACAGAGCTATAATGTTTTATTTTGAAAAAGCTCTTTAATTTTTTAAATTTTAATTACATGTAGTGTGTGTGTGTGTGTGTGTGTGTGTGTGTCTGTGTGTCTGTATCTGTGTCTGTGTAAATGTGGTTACATGCACATATGGGTGGGACTTTGCCAGTGTATCACATCGCCACTGGAACTAGATGGACCTATCAGACATGGGTACTGGGAAGTGAACTCTTGATTTTTGACAGGAACAAACCATGCTTTTAACCACCAACCTGTCTCTCTAGACCCTAGAATGTTTTCTCAGAAGAATTTGATTTTTAAAAGATATTGGGTGAGATGTCACCACAGTAAGAGAATCATAATAAGACTCAGACATAAAGGGGGTGTCAGAGGAGGTAGGAAAAATTTGTCATAGTAGTATCAGAATAGTTCAGTTTAGTACATACTGATGTGATTATTTATAGACTTGATGTACAGGTACCATGTGATGCTAGAGTTCTAGAAATACATTAGTCTAATCAACAGCTCGCCAGTTTCTCTTGGACTAATCAAGATATGCCTTTAGATTGAATCTGTAGCTAAAGAAACATGTACCCTAATTAACTATATTGTTTTCTCAGGGAAGGAAAAGATTTGTATGGGATATCTCATTCAAGGAGAGCAGCACTAACAATAGAATATTTGAGAACAAGAAGCATATAATATTCAGATAATGTTTTGGAAGCTAAACTAGGAAGGATGTACTAGGCAGTAATATTAAAACCAGAGAGCAAAATTAGTAGGCAATAGTTTTTCAGAATTTGCAATATATTTTGACATTTTTTTTCCTGAAAATTTAAGATTGATTAAATGAATGATGAATTGAAGATGTTAGTGTTTTATGAATATAAGTGTAAGTTTTCTTTTTTTTCTGACTAAGGAACCCAAACTCGATGATGCTAATGCTAATGATGGTGATGGTGGTGATAATATGAAACTAAGTCTCTCTATGTAGCACAGATTAGCTTTGAACTTGTGATTCTCCCGTCTCAGCCTCTGGAGTTGCAGATGTTACTGGCATGAGCCAATACATTGAGCTGTCATAAATCTAATTTTGAGGTGTGTGTGTGTGTGTGTGTGTGTGTGTGTGTATACACTGAATCAACTACAAATCTTAAGTTTAAAAATATTACAAGTGATGCTCACGTGCACACTTGCTGTTAGACTTCTTTTCAGAAACTTGGAAATTCTTATCCATCCTGTTTTAGCCATAGCTTTCTCTCAGAGGTAACAAAAATAATGGTTAATAAAATTTTCTTGCTTGTATTAGTACTTGTGTATCTACAAAATAATGGTATTTTGATTGTTTTAGTACTTTGGTGAAATGGACTCAGTCCTCCAGTACCTGCTATAATAGCTCATCATTATAACGTGTAGATTCTTCAGTCTTAGTATGTACAGTTGCAGCTTACTTTTGTATAGCTGCTATGGATTTTCCCACAACTCTCTGAATTATTTAGCTAATATTATGTGGCTAGATATGTAACCATTTAATATAACTTTCCCTTATGATGCTAGTAATTCTGTGTCTGTCTCAGTTTATATGCTTTATTTATGACCTGTTAGTCCTTTCTATCCACCCATTTCCCACCTCCATGCTTTTCTGATCTTGTTCACACTATTTGTGTAGTCATAAAAGCTGAGAGTTGTTTTGTAGACAAAGGGGCACACATACAATGTTAATTGGCAAGCAGAGACTGTGGTGCCACGTGTCAATCAGACTATACCATGAAAGTTCTTTCTTCCACACTGAATATATGAAAGACTCAGGTGACATGACATGTAGACAAGAAGTAATTCCCTGCAGAGCAGTTTTGATAGAAGTGAGAAAAGAGGCAGCAGATATACTTATTTCTTTGTTCTTCTCTTCTCTGACATAGTGTTTAAAGATGAAGCAAGGCATTCCATGTGGCCTCTTTAAAGACATTGCATGCAACTGAGCAATGTGTTGCTGAGAAACTCTGAATATATTTAGTTTAGGAATGTACTTTCTCTCCTGTCTTTCCTATCTCACATCATTTATGGCACATTTTATATATTTCATATCACTGTTTTTCTCACTTCTGTTTCCTTGTGATTTACATGTCTCAACTTTCACAACCCAATAAAGCCTGTGCACACTAGTTTTTGCTTCAGGCTGTATTTATATGCAATCTGGTCTGGAACAGTTGCAATGGGCATTCTTAACCTTCCTTCCTATTTGCAGAATTCATAAGTATAAAGAATTTTATGAGAACATGTACCTAGGAATATAGAATTGCTAAGTTGGAATGGTATAAGCAAGGCCCATTGTTTTCCAGGATTTTATTCTATCTATTTATGATGGTTTATATATGCTTGGCTCAGCGATTAGCACTATTAGGAGGTGTAGCCTTGTTGGAATTGATGGGTCACTGTGGGCATAGCCTTTAATACCCTCATTCAAGCTACCTGGAAGCCAGTCTTCTGTTAGCTGCATTCAGAACAAGAGGTGGAACGCTCAGCTCCTCCAGCTCCATGTCTGCATGGATGTCATGCTCCTGCTTTGATGATGATGGACTAAACCTCTGAACCTGTAAGCCAGCCCCAGTTTAATGTCATCCTTATTAGTGTTGCCATGGTCATGCTTTCTGTTCACAGCAGTAAAACTCTAAATTTTTTATTTTTTTTTATTTTTATCTATCTGTTTGTCTGTCTATCTATCTATCTGCTCTACTCAGTCAGGTGGGGATTTTATTAATAACATCTAAGTTTTTATTTACATCCTGACCATAGTTTTTCCTCTTTTTCCTCCTAGGCCTTTCCCCACCCCAACTCTCCTATGTCCATTTCTCTTCAAAAAATGACAGACCTCCTATGGATATCAACCAATCATGGCATATCAAGTTGTAATAAAACTAGGTACCTCTTATTAAGGCTGAATGAGGCAACCCAGTATGAGAAAAGTGGGTCACAGAAACAGAGAAAAGTGTCAGAGACAACCCTTCCTCCCACTGCTAGGAGTCCCTTAAGAACACCAAGCTACACAACTGTAACATATATACAGAGAGCTTAGGTCAAGACCCATGCATGTTTCCTGGTTGTCAGTTCAGACTCTATGAGCCCCTATGAGTCCAGGTTAATTGATTCTGTGGTTTTCTGGTGGTGTCCTTGACCTCTCTGACTCCTACAATTCTTCCTCCACTCTTCCTCAGGATTTACTGCATTCTGTCTAATGTTTGGCTGTGGCTCTTTGAATGTTTGTATTAGTTGCTAGATGTTGCCTTAGTGATGATTATACCACACTGATTCCCATAGTGGCTGTACTAGTTTGCACTCTTACTCACACTGAAGTGGATTCCCTTGCTCTACAACCTCATCAACATGAGTTGTCACTTGTTTTTTTGATGTTAACCATTCTGTCACATGTTAGATATAAACTTACTGTTGTCTTCACTTGCATTTCCCTGATGGCTATGGATGTTGAATATTTCTTTAAGTGCTTCTCAGCCATTTGAAAGTTCTCTCTTGAGAAATCTGTTTACATTGGTATCTCATTTTTAAATTTCTTTATTTTGTTATTGAGTATCTAGTTTCTTGTGTTCTTTGTATATTTTCGTCAGTAGCCCACTATCAGATGTGGGGTTGGTGAAAAGAATTTGCCAATTTTAAGGCTTCCATTTTGTCCTATTGAGGGAGTGCTTTGCCGTACAGAAGCATCCCAATTTCTTGAGGTCCCATTTATTAATTGTAGAATTTAATCTCTGCATTTTTAGTATTCTCTCCAGGAAGTTTTCTCTTGTGCCAATATGTTCAAGGCTATTTTAAACTTCCTATCAGGTTCAGTGTATCTAGTTTTATATTGAAGTCTTTGATTCACTGGGACTTGAGTTTCATGCAAGGTGGTAGGTATGGATCTATTTGCTTTCTTCTACATGCCAACATCCAATTAGAATGGCAATATTTGTGGAAAATGCTTTCTTTTTTCTTTTTAACTGTATAATTTTGGATTCTTTGTCAAAAATCAGGTGTTCATAGATGTATGTTTTACATATGGGTCTCGGATTAGATTCCACTGACCAACCTGTCTGTTTTTATGCCAATACTAAGTGGTTTTTATTACTATTACTTTGTAGTACATCTTGAAATCAGGGATGGTTAACATTTCCAGACATTCTCTTATTTTACAGGATTGTTTTTGTTATCCTGGACATTTTGTTTTTCCACATGAAGTTGAATATTGTTCTTTCAAGGTATGTCAGGAATTGTGTTAAATTTTAATGAGGAATGTGTTGATTCTATATATTGCTTTTGGTAAGATGGTCATTATGAAAAATCTTCCCATCTTCTGATGTCTTCTCCAATTTCTTATTTTAAGGGCTTGAAATTCTTGTCATACAGGTCTTTCACTTTCTTGTTTAGAGTTGTGCCACAATATTTTCTATTTTTGGTTACTATTGTGAGGGTGGTTGTTTTCCTGATTTTTTTCCTCAGCCCATTTATTATTTGTATAAGTGAGGGATACTCATTTCTTTGTGTTAATCTTGTATCCAGCTATTTTGCTAAAGATGTTTATCAGCTATAGGATTTCCTGGTTGAATTTTTGGGGTTGCTGATGTATACAACTATGTCATCTGTGAATAGCAATACTTTGACTTCTAGTGTTACTTTTAATAAACTTTAAATTTTAATTGATCTGGTGAAGCTTCTGCATATTTATGGATAAACATGTAATATTTCAACACACACATATATCATGTAATGTTTAAATCAGGCCAAACATAAGTAACAAATACTTATCTTTACTTTTCTTCCAGGTAAATACTAATGTAAATTCACGAATAAAAATATAGCATGGCAAGATTAAAATTGTCATTCAAACAAATACTTGTCCAGTTCTGAACTCTCTAGGTCTCAATTAATTTTAGTACAGTTAAACTAGCCATTATGAAGACTCACAGCTTTGCTTAGAGTGTCACAATTACACTTTTATGCACATTATCAATTATATATGACAAAATGTTCAAAAATATTCTCTAGCTTCTTCAAATGTATAAGTTATTTGTAGCCACACTACAATGGAGTAGTATTGCAGAGCTCATTGCTCCTACATAAAAGTTATTGATTTTATAAATAAAAATCTAGGTAATTTACAGAATTTGTCTGTTTTTCTAAGGAATGGTAAACCACTTGATGAAGACGATGATGATGATGATGATGATGACGACGATGACGACAACTACAACTATTACTTCTAATACTGCCTCTATTGGAGATAAACTTTCTCAATGTAGCCCAGATTGTGTTTGAACTTGTGATTCTCCTGTCTCATCCTCTAGAGTTGCAGGTATTAGGGGCATAAGACAACACATCAAGCTGGCAACTGCAAACTCGTTAATTAATGCTCAGTTTCTCCATATCCTCACCATCACTTTATTCACCTGGCCTCTAATGATGCCTATATCACTTCCACCTTTGAGATAAAATTTCTTATTCAGATTCTCAATCTGACTGAGATCATGTAATACATTTTCTTTAGTGCTGAGCTGAGCTTATTTCTATAAGAGGAACATTCTAAAGTTGATAAGTGTTGATTATTTTTTTAAACTGGAATTCTTATGGAAAACTTTCAAACGCACAGAAACGATGAAGAAAATGCAACGAGCACACACATACCATTTAATTATATATTTACATATATAATATATATATTTAATATATATATTTAATATATATATTTAATATATATTAAAGAAATATATATATATATCTTTTTTCATATTTCCTTGTTGACTCTATCTATATTTGTTTTTCAACCTATCAAAGCAATCAAACTGTGTATTTTTTTTCATTCTTTAGTAACAATTTTCTCCAAACATTGCTATAGCAATGCCCCAGGATCATCATCTCTGATTTTTCAAGCCAGGATTTCTATAGAAGTGTCTCACAAAGACACATCCTAATGTGGAGTTTTATCTGGAGAAGATTTGCTCTCAAGCTCACTTAGGCTATTGGTGGGATCCATGTCACTGTGGATGTGAGACTGAGAACTTTGTTTTTTGAATAGCTGCTGCCTTGAGACTTGTGTAAGCTCTTGCTTTTGGACTCCATGTTCATCTTAGGACAATGCTGCTTGATTTTTCAAGAATCTATGGCTCCAAGTGGTAAGACTTTCTGTGGTGGTTTATCTTGATTTTCAATTTGACTAGGTGCAGAATTACCTCAGACGCAAGCAACTGAGCACACCTGTGAGGGATTCTATTTATTAATTGAAGTGGAAGACTTAAGCAGAATATGGGAAGCACCTTCTGTCAAGAGCCACAATACTAAATAGGTCTAAGGGAAACTGTCTTTGTTTTTTCCTTCCTACCCTTCAAATCATGCAGGCAAGTTCATTTTTGTTTCTGATGCTGGATGCTAAACTGCTGCTGTTAATTTTTGCTAACATCAGAATCTACTGAAGACAAGCAACTCTTTAAAAATCTTTCAGATATCTAAGACAGACTGGAAATACATAGAGCCTTGTGTATCTATTATGTTATCAGTCTCTTTACCATAAAGGCAACTGTTGTTAGACTACCTAGCTGTCTTGTGTTAGCAAACTTAATAATTTATCTTTTAGCATATACTTAATTTACTGGTTCTGTTTCTATAGAGAACTTTATTAAAAATTGTAGTTCCAAAACTGGCTCTACAAACACAGCATTAGAAGAATAAAATTCTCTATTGGTGTCTATAGCTGGAGCCATAACATAACAAAATTAGTAGTTATTAAAGTCTATTGGGCTGGGCAGTGGTGGTGCATGCCTTTAATCCCAGTACTTTGGAGGCAGAGGCAGGCATATTTCTGAGTTCAAGGCCAGCCTTGTCTACAGAGTGAGTTCCAGGACATCCAGGGCTACACAGAGAAACTCTATCTCAAAAAAACAAACAAACAAAAAATGTCTATTGGTAGCATGGAAAATACTGAGAATCTATGATGTGGATCTATTTGAAGAAGATTTGTCATGTTTAGACAGGATATACTGTTTGTCACATTCCAAGTAACATCTGAAGTCCTTTATTTAATTTTGGACATTCACATTGGACTGAAGTATTTTATCTAATTTGGACAAACCTGTTTGACTAATTGTTAGTATTCTGTCTAAACTCCACCTCCACAGTTACCTGGCAACCGCCAGGTAGGCCTGGCCCACTATAAAAGGGGCTGCTTGCCCCCTCCTCAATCTCTTAATCTCTTACTCTCTTACCCTCACTCCTACCCTCTTGCCTCTCTGTCCCCTCCCCCCTTCCTCTCTCTCCACTTGGTCATGGCCGGCCTCTATCTCTACTTCTCTTCTTCTTCCACCTTCTTCTCTCCACCTTTGCCCTATCTCCTGAATAAACCCCCTCCCCTTTGGAACCGTGTGGTCTGGAGTGGTCTATTCTGAGCTGCGGTCGGACTTTTTAAAACAACTAACACTAATAGCAAAACTATTTGCAATTAAAAAAATCCCACAAATAAGAACATCATTTTCTACAGCTGAGTATGAATTGATTTTGGACTGTTGTGAAAAATGATACTCATTTTCTCCTAGTTTAAGAGGGATTTCTACCTTCTATGTTCTTAAATATGGTAGTTGCATAGGTATGAGTATATGAACCAATGTTGGTGCTGGTTAGTTTCAACTTTCAACTTGACAGAATATAGAATCACTTGTGAAGGGAATCTTGATGCACAATTATTTAAAGACTGTAGACAATATCTGTGGAAGACTGTCTTGACTGCTAATAGAAAATCCTATTGTAGGAAGGACCATTCTCTCAGGCCTAGACAGAGGAGCCTAAACAGTGTAAGAGAGGGGAAAGCCAGCTGAGAGGAAGCAAACTAGTGTAAAGTCCTCACGAAAGGGAGGAACTCCCCCCACTCAAACCTTGGGAATTCATGGCCACCCAATAACTCACAAGACACTGAACTCGATGCAATCATCAAGAGGTATATTTTGATCAGCATACTGAGGTCAAGACCTGTAAACCACGCAGGGGTAGTGGGGTTTGACCCCCTAGCTTTGGAGGTGGAGGGAATTTGAAAGCAAAAACCACAAGGAAAAAATGACAATGGGGGGGGGGTGAAACCACAACCCAAGGGGGGTGAAGGGGGGTTATTGGAGAGTACCTGTGGAAAGTCCCAGCCCATTATTCAGTTTGTGACAGGGTCCAAGGAACAGTCACAGGGAACATTTTGTATAGGCTATTCTCAAGAGCCTATTTGTACTCAACCATCTATCTTGTGGTCAGCCAAGTTACTGAAACACAGAGCTCATGAACAAGCTGAACTGTACTCTTGGTTCTGCTCAGCCTGCTAGGAGTTTTTGAAAAATTTTAACCCTTTCACAAGCAAGCAAGCAAGCAAGCAAGCAAGCAAGCAAGCAAGCAATCAAGCAAGCAAGCAAGCAAACAAACAAACAAGCAAGCACTCATTTTTTTCTGCTCTTTACTGAGGATGTAATGAGATCAGCTGCCTCCAGCTCCTGCCTCCATTACTTCCCTGCATTATGGACAGTAATCTGAAATTGTGAGCTGAAATAAATTATTCTCACATAAATTGCTTTTTGTAAGGGTATTTTTATAACATTAACTGAAACAAAACTAGAACAAGAACACTTGAGCAATTCTATTCTTTGCTGGGAATTACTATTGCTCAAATCTCCAAACTCCTTTTTGTTCTGTTCAGGATATTTTTTTCTTCTTCTTTTTTCTCTTTTTCTTTTATTGGATATTTCCTTTATTTATGTTTCAAATATTATTTCTTTTCTAGGTCTCCTCTCCTGAAACCCCTATCTCATCTCCCCTGCTCCTGCCTCTCTACCACCCTCCTGCCCACTCCAGCCTTCCTACCCTGGCATTCCCCTACAATGGGGAATCAAACCTCCACAGGACCAAGGGCTGCTCATTCCCACTGATGTCCATCATGGCCATCCTCTGCCACATATGCGGCCAGAGCCATGGGTCGCTCCATATGTACTCTTTGGTTGGTGGTCCCGTACCCAAGAACTCCCCCATGGGGCTGCAAACTCCCTCAGCTTCTTCAGTACCTTCTCCAACTTCTAAATTGGGAACCACGCACTCAGTCCAAAGGTTGGTTGTGAGCACCCACCTCTGTATTTGCCAGGTTCTGGCAGAGCTTTACAGGAAACTGCCATATCAGGCTCCCATCAGCAAGCATTTCCCAGCATCCTCAATAGTGTCTGGGTTAGGCGACTGTATATGGGATAGATACACAGGTGGGCAGTTTCTGGATGGCCTTTCCTTCTGTCTCTGCTCCACACTTCCTCTCCATATTTCCTCCTGTGGGCATTTTGTTCCACACATTATCTCCATATTTCCTCCTCTGTGTATTTTTTCCCTCTTCTAAGAAACACTGAAGCATCCACACTTCGGTCTTCCCTCTTCTTGAGCTTCATGTGGTCCGTGAATTGTATCTTGGGTATTTTTAGTTTTGGGGCTAATATCCACTAATCAGTGAGAGCATACCATGTGTATTCTTTTGTGATTGAGTTACCTCACTCAGGATGATATTTTTCTAGTTCCATCCATTTACCTGTGAATTTCATGATGCCCTTGTTTTTAATAGCTGAGTAGTACTCCGTTTTCTAAATGTACCACATTTTTTGCACCCATTCCTCTGTTGAGGGACATCTTGGTTCTTTTCAGCTTCTGGCAATTATAAATAAGGCTGTTATGAATATAGTGCAACATGTGTCCTTATTACATGTTGGAGCATCTTCTGGGTATATGCCCAGGAGTCCTCACATAATACTATGTCCAATTTTCTGAGGAACGGCCAGCCTGATTTCCAGAGTGATTGTATCAGCTTGAAATCCCTCCAGCAATGGAGGGTGTTCCTCTTTCTCCATATCCTCGCCAGCAACTGCTGTCACCTGCATTTTTGATCTTAGTCATTCTGACTGGTGTGAGGTAGAATCTCAGGGTAGTTTTGATTTGCATTTCCCTGATGACTAAGGATGGTGAACTTTTTTTAGTTACTTCTCTGCCATTCGAGTTTCCTCAGTTGAGACTTCTCTATTTATCTCTGTTTCCCATTTTTTATAGTGTTAGTTGGTTCTCTGGAGTCTAATTTCTTGAGTTTTTTGTATATATTGGACATTAGCCCTCTATTGGATATAGGATTGGTAAAGATTTTTTTCCAATCTGTTGCTTGCCATTTTGTCCTATTGACGGTGTCCTTGTTTTACAATTTGATGAGATCTTATTTGTTTATTTTTGATTTCAGAGCATAAGCCATCGGTGTTCTGTTCAAGAAATTTTTCCCTGTGCCCATGGTTCTGGGCTTTCCCACACTTTCTCTTCTATTCGATTCAGTATATCTGGTTTTATGTGGAGGTCCATGATAGTCTTTTTTAAGTTGTACATTACAGGAACATATGCATTTGAGGAGTTACCCAATTTATTGGCATGTTTTTATTTTTTATTTAACTTTTTTTTATTGGATATTTTCTTTATTTACATTTCAAATATTATTCCCCTTCCTGGTTTTCCCTCCCCCATGGAAATGCCCTATCCTATCCCCTTCCCCTGCTTTTATGAGGGTGTTCCCTTATACTAGTCTCTTATTACTATATATTTCTGTGCAATCAGAAATGTTTCCTCATCAAGACAAGGTATTCTTCAGTAGCCCAGACTGGGCTGAGATTCACTCCATAATTCAGGCTGACCCTGATCTCATGAAAAATTCTCTTGTTTCAACATCTCAGTTGCTAGCATTACAGGTGTGATAAATTATACTCCTTTCCTTCCCTCCAACTCTGCAAGATTTTTAAGAACCCAGTTGTTAGTTTTGTTTGCCATTTATATTGTGTTTCTAGATTATATTTTATTTGTTTATTGTTATTCTTTGTTGCTTCTCCCTTACATTAAGCTAGGACATAGTTCATTTTTTCTAGTATAAATTGAGATTTACTTACATTTTTCTTAAATAACACCTATTTATTGCTGTAAATATAGTGCACTATTTCTTTTATATTTACCTTAAGGTACATTTTGATTTCTTCTTTGATATATTTGTGCTCACTTACTTGTAAATTTTACAATTTTATTTTTAGTTTTGATTTTTAGATTTACAACATTGCATTTGAAAAATATATATTTGAAATGACTTCAGTCTTCTAAAATTTCTGAGATTTTTTCATGAGTCATAATGTAATCTATTATGTAGAATATTTGTTAAGCACTTAAGTAGAATGTATTTTCTGATGTTATTGGATAAAATATTCTTTATACGGCTGTTAGAGACATTTGGCATACAATGATTAAAGTTTTTTTTTCTTTTTTTCATTTATGTTCAGAATAATCTGTTTATTATTGAAAATAGAATGCTGTAATCCCTTGAAATTTTGTTATTATTTGTTTTCTATTCAGTTCTGCTAATTTTTTTAAAGAGTTGTGTATATGTATAGATACAGGATTTATATGCACTTGATGAAATTGGCCCTTTATCGTTATATACTGTGGTCTTCTTTGTCTCTTTTGACAGATTTAGACTGATATGTGTGTAGTTACACTGCTGCCTTTGGTTTACATTTTTCATGGAAATACTTTTGAATTTCTTAATTTTCTACCTGTGTCTTTGATGGTAAACTAAATAACATGTAGGCAAGCATGTTATTGGAATAACTTGACACACTTTGCTTATAATGCATTTTATTAATTATTTTATTTATTTACATTTCAAATGCTGTCCCCCTTCCCAGTCTCTCCTTATTTTGTATCTTTTAATTAGAATTCTCATTCTACTTACATTTAAAGTAAGTAACAGGTAGGTATTTTGTGGTCATTATGTATATTCTTCATTTATCATTCTAGAGTACTTACTAGTGGACATTTTTGTGGTCATTCTGAAGCTGACTGAAGAGATTTAACAATTATAACAGTTTATTTTAATCTTATAAGTTCCACCATACAAACTCATTTTACTTTGACTTCCTCCTATTTTATGCTGTTGATGTCATAGTTTTTCATTTTTCTTACATGGTATATTCATTATAAAACTATTTAGTGATATTTAAAAGTATTCTTTTGTTGTTTAACTTCTACATTAGAGGCATAAGTATTTTATTCACCAGGTCTAGCAAGATGACTCAGGATTAATAGGGATTTCTTTATTTGCAATGCTATAATACAAGTTTAAGTGCCTGAACTGATGGAGTAGTGTAGGAGGAGCTAAGGTGGGAGGAGTAAAGAGGAAGAGGAGGAGAAAGAGGGGAAGAGGAAAAGGAAGAGGAGGAGCTAGGGAAGATAGAGAAGGAGAGAAGTGGACATGGAGGCTGATGATTGCTTGTCTGTAGCAGTCAAAGGTAGTTGGTATATCTAGGTTGGGTATTGGGTTACACCTGTGATTGTTAGGGCATCTTGTTATTGATTAGTACTAAATATATAAGCCTTTGGATAATCTAAGCATTAGAGTCTCATCTGTACTGAGCCCGTGTGGTTGGCAAAATAGTCGGGGCCCTGCCCAGCCTTGCAGAGACAGCATGGAAGATTGACAGAGCCATCTCCCATGCTGGTGTCTTGTGGGTAGCAAGGCTGGTGTCTCTAGCTGGCTGGCGATTTCTAGCTGTGGCGCACACGTGGCCTCTGGCCACACAACATAGCAACTGAGCTCAGCAGAGCTGCTACAGCTTAGACAGTCAGCTTGACCGATGGCTACTTTTTAAATAATTACTACAACAGAGTAGAGGTGAAAAATTTGTGTATAGAAATGTAAAGATTACATGAGTTTTTCACAGTTCTTGTTAACTTGACACAAATGTGAATATACTTGGGAAGAAAAGACTTCATATGAGGAATTGCTTACATCAGGTTGATGTGTTATCATGTCTGTGGGGTGTTTTCTTGATGCCTGATTGGTATGGAAGGGCTCAGTCTACTGAGGGTGGTAGCATAACTGGGCTGTCTAAAACAGTAGCTAAACAAAAGCCTGGCATCAGTATTCTTCCATGGTTATTTTTTCAAGCCCCTATCTGTCCTTTCGTGATGTTCAGTAACCTAGAAGCCAAATAAACCATTTCCTCCCCAAGCTTATTTTGGTCAGTATTTTATGACAGCAATAGAAAAGCTAACTAGAGCAGAGATAGACTTAATATTAAGTTTGATATCATAGAAAATGGTGTGGAATTTAAGTGAGAGAAAAATAGTTTGTGTAGCTGCTAAAACTACACTTTGATGTGGCAATGTGCAATGCATATTTAGAAATAAAACACAGAATAATGTTTGCATTTACTTGTAGAAAGATGATGATGGAAGCCATGTGTGAGACCTAGACTATCTAAGGGAAGGGAAATAGACCATGAAGAAAATCATAACTTTGGAGTTTGTCAATATTCAAAAGCTACCTAGGAAAATAATATAAAACTGAATAAAGCTAGAGTGAATGTAAGCACTTCTATGAGGAAAACGAGGACAGTGTAGTTTCATGGTAGTCAAGAAAGTAGAACTCTCCAGTAAGAAAGAGAATGTGGATGTCAGCTGCAGCAGGAAGGCTGAATATTTTAAGAGAGCTATGTAGAATCTATAGAATTTTATGATTAAGAAATCATTGGTAACATCATTAAGAAAAACTTCAGCAGAGTGGTGGCAAAAACTGGATTGTAATAGAATTAAGAATGATTGAGTGGTGGAAAACAATAGATTTTTCTTTCACGTAGTTTGGCAATAAAAGGAAGAGAAATAAAGGAAGTTTTATTTGTTTCAAGGAAAAGAAAGGTAGACGGTGGACAATGTTGTGTTGTAATTAATTTATTTTACTTTTGTGTGAATAGAATTTTAACATGCTTTTTATATCTGAAAGGAAATTACTAATACCACAAAAAGATTAGATATACAAGAACGGGAAAGGTTATGGTGATAAACGTTATGTCTCTGAATTAATTGCCAAGGATCAGTTTTTAAGTGCAGGCTTTGTCATTTTGCAAATAGGTGTCTATAGATATACAACTTATAATTTTCTGATTCAAATTTTATCCATAAAGTCAGAATAATGATATAAGTCAGAATAATGATATTTACGGTACACACATTGAAAATAATTGTTAAATAAAAACAAATTATTCTTGCAGAAGTACAGTGAGAAATAAATCTGTATTCTGCACCAGACTTAATGAGTATCATAAGTGACCATTATTTTATTCCTTTTTCTTTTGACACAATTATTCAAATAATAAAAATGAAAATTTCTAGAAGATAGAATGAAGGGCATGTCCAATGTGTTTCCTTGAAAGTAAATGCAGTCATGGCTTGTTCTGAAATAAAAGAGAGAAAGAAAACAAAGAGAATATTAGAAAGAGAAATCTTTGAGAATAAAACTACAGAATACTTAATTATTCTGTATATTACAGGATATTTTATATATTCTGCATATATATTATATATATATTCTGTATAATATAGGATATTTTAATTATAAGTAGCTCAAATTTATATTACTAGTATATAATTTGTAAAAAGCTATAACAAATATAGTCATACTACTAATAACATATTGCTAAAATTTTAGCCAATAGTTATTTTTCAGTAATTTCTTATGATTTTGAATCATCAGATAGATTTGTCTACTCTCCACTCTGTGTTAACATGCCATCTATGAAATTAGTGTGAATTTTCTTCAATAATACCCACATACACAGTTGTACCCACCTACACTACACACACATTCAATTTTAATGAAAGCAGAAAATTAACTACTGAACCAGGTTCAGGATTTTCCTGAACATTAGCTCTATCTGACTATAGAGATCACACATTCATGAAGTTGATTGTTGACAATGTTGGTCTTGTCACTAGTGTAGCTAACTACAGTTAATATGAATTAATTACTACAATGGTTGTATTAATTTTAGAGGATGGCACTTTGTACCCCTTCACACTGTCTTCCAGAGCTCTTATATAACTCCTCCCCTCTTTTTTCATTGTCTCCTAAACCTTACAATGTAAATGTCTATTTCTGGGTAGACACCGAAAGTGTGACTTGTTCTCTGCATCTTGGGAAGCCATGAGTCTTCAATAACCACAATTTGTTTTAAGTAAAACTTCTCTTATTAAGGCTGATTTTTCTTGTTTGTCTATGAGACTAAGCATAGGAATTTAGAAGGCATTTTGTTTTTACATAGGTTTAGTTAACCATATGAAATATGTTCACCACATGTATCTACTAACTTTCCAGCCCAGGATTGTTAATTAGGACTGACCCTGAGAATAAAACTGAAGTCTTCATGTTTGTGTAATAAGAACTTATGTCCCCAACTCAAATTAATAAGACTATGTCATAAATGGTCCTATGATTTTATTTTCATCCAAGACTTCCAAACTATGGGAAGTACTTTCCAAGTCTAGTCCTTACCTATTCCTAGATTTAATTTCTACATGACAAATTTTTTGAATGACAAAATGTGCACATTTCTTTTTTCTTTGTCTTAATAGAGTAGCAGAGTGGCTTATAGAAAATACAGAATAGATAATGGTGAGATTAGTCAGGCTAGGCAGCTGCTGTAATAAATCATTCCTGAATTGATTAGAGTTTGACAAAGGGTGGTAGTAGAAATGGGAAGGAAGTTATTAATGCCAAAAACCTAAAGAAAAGAATTAATGAAATTTAATAACTTAGTCATGTGTCAGTTAATTGACCCTTAAAGTCTTGAGGCTGGAGTAATCATATAGTATATTTTAAACGACATTTTGTTTGGGAAGGAAAAAGATGACCTATTTTTTATATATAGTAATTTTTGAGAAACTGTGAGATAATTTGAGTGAAGAAGCTCAGTTAAAGACTGTAAAGTTGAGATGAGCACATGGTGTGAACATTAAATCTTTGAAAGCTGTAAAAAACTAGCAGTACATAAAGCCTGTATAGGCCAGACAGAAAATATGAAGTGTGGAAAGAAAGAAAAAGCAAAGGAAAGGAAAGGAAGGGAAAGGAAAGGAAAGGAAAGGAAAGGAAAGGAAAGGAAAGGAAAGG
>JANHMN010000005.1:48732105-48815185 GCA_030674055.1 Rhabdomys pumilio
GGAAAGGAAAGGAAAGGAAAGGAAAGGAAAGGAAAGGAAAGGAAAGGAAAGGAAAGGAAAGGAAAGGAAAGGAAAGGAAAGAAGGAAGAACTAAGGATGCCTATTGCTTTCCATAGAGAAGAGGCCCAATACAAAAAAAAAAAAAAAACTGTTAAAGGAGAAACAAAGGAGTTGATACAGATAGACTCAGAATTGTACATCCCTCTGCTTTGGAATTGGTAGGAAACACTTGACAAGCACACATACATTTTTAGTACTCCTGGACTCTATTACATAGGTAGCATATGAGTAAAACGTATAATGTTAAGATATGGAAGTCTCTCCAATCATCTTTAGTGACACATTGACACAGCATTTACCAATGCCTATTACACTGTATTTTCCTTTCAGAGACTGTGTGAAGAGGAAAATCCTCTCTACAGAAGACGATTTGTTACCTAAGAGAAAAATAATAGGTTTTCTGGGGATGTAGAGTGTGATAACTACCTTTTTCATTGCTGTGACCAAGTAACAGATAAGAACCACCTTAAGAGAGCAAGGGTTTATTTTATTGTTTGAGGATCCTGCCCATTATGACAGGAAAATTGTGGGAATGGGAGAGGCTCATTGTTGTTGTGGTGGGTAGGGATGTGTGGTTGCTTGCTTATGTCTCAGAATATCACAAAGCAGAAGGATGAATGGTAGGTAGAATGATTATCTACCATTCTCCTTTTCCACTTTTATTTAGCCTGCCACCTAAGCCCATAGGATGCTATAACCCACATTCAGGGTAGGTCATTCCTCCTTAGTTTATTGTCTCTAGGAGCACCCTCTGGGACATACTCTAGATGAGTCCAAATCCATTCAAGATGGAAATGAGGATTAACAATCACATGAAGGATACTTAAAAAAATAAGATATAATATTTTCTGGGTACTATGTGTGCTTTAACTGTGTCGTGATATAGCTCAAAGTTAAAAGAATAAATATACTTTTTGTTATAAGACAGGCACTATATGTTTTCTAGTTGATTATGCAGAATTTTTCCTTTAGAGAATTGGTTTGAAATTTTGTTAAATGTTAATAGTTAGACTTCACAGCCTTCTTGACTACTTCTGATAAAGGTTTTTAAAAGAATGGATCATTGATCCTGTTGACTTTTTTTTTTAAGCTGGAAAACACTTTTGGTCGTGACAGAAAGCCTGACTCAAAACTAAAATAATAAGTTTCCATTTATAATGTGAGCTATGTCTACTGCATGGAGAAACAAGTAAATTATATAACCAATTTTCTGTGATGAGAACAGATCAAATGCTTTAATAATACTTTGCAAATCATAAAAAGAGCTCCTGACAATAATACATCAGCTTTGGAAGCTATATGAAGCAAAAAATTAATGCCTGCCAAAGAATTGCCAGTCTTTTATCCCAAAGCTAAAATTAACAAAGACCAACGAGCTCCCTCGAATGCCCAAATAAGAAAGCCCCAATGTATGTTTTAATTAATGCTTGTTGTGTGTTATTAGCACAACAGATGATGGTTCACCAATTACCTCTAGAAATAAAGGAAACTCCTTTCTTTATTAGCCTCTTTCTAAAGTGTCTAGCATTTTTATTCTATGTGAAAGCTGAGTTTCAGTGTAAGAAAATGCAACACACTGAAATATGAGAAGTAGGTTGTTTCTAAAAAAGAAAAAAAAAAAAACCTTTGAGAATTTATAGCAACTTTGAAAAAGCTACTGGGCAGTGAACAAGAAAATGTCTCAGTTATTTTTAAATCACCAAAGTGAATGTATTGTTAAGTTGTAAACCAAACTGTCAGCAGTCTCTTGAGATCTCATCACAATGGGAATCTACTTGAATTAATATTTTAATTTGCCTTTTGCTTATTAGAGGACATAGGGCAAGCTTCTGTCTTGACTGAGAAATGCTCTGCTTTCAATTTTGGCAAAATCCTTAGCAGTCATCTCATGCTGTATTTTGATGGGAGGCTAATTTCCAACACTCTGTTAACAAGGTCTCTTAAATGAGTATAGGGTTTTAAAATGAAATTTGCATATCTACTGTGCAGTGATTTGGTATTTAATCTCATTGCCTCTTTGTTACCATGAAACATGATGCAGATTAGTACAAGCATTTGGTTTTACACCTTTCCCTTTTCCTCACTGATAGATATGTTTGGATAAATCTGTTATTATGCTAATTTCTTTGTGTTATCTTTGGTTGCTTAGGACCATGGGACAAAAGAATGCGCAAATTTTGGAAAATAATGAAATGATTCTCAGCTAGGCAATCACAGGAACACATTCAGCTGTGAAATTCATCTTGATTACATAAATACTTTCATATTTGTCCAGCATCAGAATAACTGAGAGGAAGGTGAAAGCAAGAAGTCCAATTAATAGAAGTGTATACATTTTGCTTTTTGGGAAATCTGTGTTATCACTATAGAAGTAGACTACTCCAAGGAAGAAGCACTGAAAGAAAGAATGGTGCTTTAATTGCTTTGAGGTAGATGGATTAGGCTTTAGATTAGAGTCATGTGTGAAAATATAGACAAATTATAGGTCCAGAAAACTGACAGAAGTAAATGAACCCATGCAAGTAGTCAGTGTCAGTAGTAATGCTGACAGCAAATAGGAATTTGAGGATGTTAGAGAAACTTTCTGACCAGAGACCTAAGTATTCTATCATAGAAGATGATTGAAGTGAAAAGAACTATGGGTAATAAGAAACAAAGGAATAACTGTGAATGAGGATGATTAGATGCAGATTCCCTGAGTTCAGGCTTAACCAAGGAGATAGAAATACATACAGATCTGTAGTCCACTTAAAGAAATGTAAAAAAACTAGTTTAATCTCATCTGTTGTTGAGGAGTTTGAAGAAAGAATAATGTATTGCAAAGGGCCATTACTGGAACTTTCTAGTTATATACCTCTTTTGCATTTCTTACATTGCCATTTGCTGTTGACATAGACCTATATGCTGTGATAACTTGTTTTTATTATTGTACTTTGTTGCTATGTAGTGAGGTAAATAAAATAAGTGTACTTTCATTCCCCAAAAAACTAGAATGAAAGTGTCTTATTGTTATAAAAAGCCTTAAAGGTACTCTGAATTTCCTGGCTACTTAGGGAGTTAACTCAAGCAATATTGAGTCTAATTTTGCTAAACCATCTCTCTCTGACAAAAAACAAAATCATTAGAATGAAAAAATTGTTTTGCAGGCAATCAAAATAACAGGGCAGTTTTTGCAGGGTTCTCATAATACCAGTGGGCCACAAGATTTAAGAAGTCCATCAAAAGTGACTAAGGAGCTAAATTAACAGAACCAATATGGTTTATATTAATACAAATCTCCTAAATCAACTCCCTTTGTCAATTAAACACACACACACACACACACACACACACACACACACAATTATAAGATGATACATTTTAGAAAGGCATTACTTATTATTGTTGTTGTTTATGGAAGAGTCTCATGTAGCCAAGACTGACCTTGAACCTACTACTGTGTAGCTTAGGAAATTCCTTTAGGGACAAGATGAGTCTGTGTGAAAATTTGTGTTTTAAATAAATAATTTTTGAGAGATCAGTTTGTCTTCTGTTTTTTCTCATCCTGTAAAAATTTCTTGCTTCTTATGATGGAGGCATCTCAACAATGTAAAAATAGGTGACCATTCCTTTTGCTTCTTCTGAGAACATTTCATTATTGCAGAGTCCAGTTGTTTGCTCTGTCCCAAGAGGAACAATTGTTTCTGGCTTAAGTAAGGTAAGTTTGTAGGTTGATCCTAAGATGCCCGGAAGCCTGGGGTTATATCTCTTCACACATGTTCCTAGGTTTGGAGATATTTTAGATCTTAAATACTGGAGATTGTCGGCATAAATTTTTTGCAACCTACTTTTAATAAAGGTTCATCCTCTCCTTTAGCCCACCACCCTTTAGCAGAGGTAGTGGAAAAGAAAAGTTATTAGGATATGGGGGAAGTGGTCCTGTTCAGCAATAGTTCTTTGTGTGTGAGCTTGATCTTCTTGGACCAAAGTTCTGTCCCATAGCAAACACCAAATACGACTTAGCAGTGGCAGACCAGTCCTCTAGGCAGGGAGTTAACAGGCATCAACCAGCAGCTACAGTCCAGTCCTTTCATTGAGCAGACATCAGGCAGCTGTAGTTCAATCCCAAAGAAACTGACAGGCTGGCCAATCAGCATGAAACAAGGCCACTGAAGAAACCAGCTGCAGCAGGAATCCTCATGAGCCTTTCTTTAGTGAGGTTCCCCCCGCCCCGCCCCCGGCAGCCTTACCACAAATTGAGCTCAAAGTTAGGTAAGGTGAACCAACACATGCATGTCTTTAGAGAAGATTAGTGAACACAGAGCAAACCAAATCAAAGCTAAGTGCTCGTTCCTCACTCTCTGTGGGGCCATATTTATACTCCTTCATCAACAGTCCTTTTACATGTCTGCTATATCCAAACATCCTTTCACCTGTGTCTGCTTCAAGAAACCAGTCTGTCATGTGTATGCTTTAGCATGACATCCTTTCATCTGTGTGTCCCTTCAAAATATCATTTGGCATAACTAACTTTCAAAAGAACTAGAGTTTTCACTTCGGGAGACACCTTAGTCGTTTGTTATTCTTAGATATATTTACATTTTAGAGGATTAAAATGAAGGTCATTAACATTCCTTGTCAAAAAAGAAGCTTTTCCTTTTGAATTATTTATTCTTTAAAAATCCCATGTGTATTATAATATATCTTGATCATGTTCGCCACTTCCCTTTCTAACTCTCTGTGTACCCCATCTATTTCTAATTGTACTCAGTGGGGATTTTTGTTTTTTTGTTTGTTTTTGCTGTTGTTGTTCACTTGCTTCTTCATTTTTGTTTGTTTGTTTGTTTGTTTTGTTGTTGTTTTTTAAATAAATTTTCTTTTCTTGTCTCTTCTTATTGAAGATTGGTATCCAGTCTCCCTTCACTAGTGGAAATTTTCCATTGCCATCAGTGATTTAACCATTATATTAGAAGAATAATGTTAGTATTGCTCCCCAAGAGTCACACTGCAGAGGTGAGGTTGGGATAACTCCAAAGGGGAATTTGCTATCAGGTGATTGCTAAGAAATCTGTTTCTGACACAGAGCACCTCATATGAAGTCTAACAAATCTGAAAAAAACTCAACAAAATCTGGAGTTGTGAGGTCAAATTGACTTGTGAAAGCTATCATAGTAACATGCTTTTGAATCATGATGGATTCAACACGAGGCATCATTTTGGTTATCATTTCACCCCCTGTAATTGTGAGGTTTATGCTTTGTTTGTATATTGGCAGAAATTTCAGGGTTAAGTATATACCATGGAAAGACAGGCTTCCTAAGGGTAATGATAATACCTGTATTGTATTAACCACAAAGTTTCCATTAAAATGAGAAATTTAGAGACACAAGATGGCTCAGCAGATAAAGAGGCTCACTGTACTTGCACTCCATGCCCAGTAATGAACATGTTAGAAGAAAAAATCAACTTCTAAAAGTTGTTCTCTGACCTCCACACATAAGACATCATGCTTGTTTGTATATGTGCACACACACATACACTCACACACACACACACACACATACACTCACACACACATACACACACACAGAGACTATATACTTATATATAATACAATTAAAATATTTCTTTAAAAATAATTTCTATTTTTTGAGATTTTAATATAATTACATCATTCACCAATATATACTCCCATATATGTCTCTTTGCTTGTTACAATGCATAGTCTCATTTTTTATTAATTGTTATTACACACATATATTTATATTCCTAAATATAACATGTGCAGTCTGTATAATGTTACTTGTATGTATATTTCCCGGGCTATTTAACACTGGGTAACCTGTTGGTGTGTTCTTTCCTATGGAAGACTATTTCTCCTGCTCTTATCATTCCTTGGCTCTCTGTAGATCCTTGTGTGGGGTTGAGGCCTCTTGTACATTTCCCTGTCCTTGTTAGCATGTCTATTGGTGTTAGCCTTGTCTAGCTCATGTTTAGGCAATTATGTTGGTCAGGCTCTATGGCTGTGTCTTCTGAAATTACTGGGAGACAGAATCTCACAAGAAAGTCTCTGTTCCGTTGGCTGTTACAATTTTTTCTTCCCTCTCTTCTATGATGTTCCCTGAGCATTAGCTGTGGGAATTATTTTGTCTGTGTACCTGTTGGAACTGGGCTCTAGAACTCTGTATTTTGATTGGTCGTGATTTTCTGTAATAGTCACTATGTCTTGCAAAAGGAGGTTTCCTCAATGAAGAGTGAGGACTACGCTTATAAGGATAGACCTTAAGAAGAATGTACAGAATATCACTGAATGAAGAGTCTGGGTATAGTGTGAGAGGAGCCTGTAAGTCAGGACAGGTAAGTACTAAAATAAAATTTTTAATTAACAAATTTAAACTCCAAATGGTTTATCAGATTGGATAATTAATCTAAAAATTTCAGACCCCTTTTTTTCTTTTATAACCAGAAAGAATATTGCCATTTGTTCTTCAAGACTTTTAGCTAATTTTATATTCACACACTCAAGCTTATAGCTTTGCAAAGTAGTTTAACTTCTACTACAGAGTATCTCACAGACTAGTTTACATTTGCTTATATTTTGTAGGTTCTATGTACTTCATAGTTTATCAATTAATCTGTAATGCATATTATATCCTTGTGATATGAGAATTTTTATTTCTAAAATGAAGGTTGATTCTAAGAGAGATGATGTGACTCACCACAGTGACCAATCTTGAGAGCTTGGCTTGAATTCAAGATTTCAATCTCCAACTCTGTATGTCTTTCCATCACCAGATTTCAAAATATCACCCCGTATGTCATTAGTTTCCAATGAATTTCAACAGAAGATGTTAAATATGTTTTCAGTTTAGAAATAGTTTCTGTAGTTTTTATACATGAAAGGCAGAAAGTATTAAGGAATTTAAGATTGAGATGAAAATGGATGTTATTAAAAATGTGAAAGTATTCTTTGACACCTTGAGAAAGGATATGTTCAAAATGAATCTTCTAATAAGACCATGTTATACCTCAATTATAATCCTGTATTGATGAGAAAATTAAGAAAATGGCTCAAGGTTTTAAGATAATCTATTTTGGTGATTGAATAATTTTCCATAGGACACATTTGGCTCTTTCTGATAAGAAGCAATTTTCAGAGATAATGAAGATAAAAGTTTGTGATTTGAGTTAAAGTATATACACTTGATCTGGTTTGTAAGTCCTATTCAGTGGTTTACATAGCACCTAATTATATAGGATTATTAGTGCATATAGTGGCTAATTAGTTGTTGCTTGCTCTTTCTGAAAGAAGCACATTTCATTTAAGTGTCCATTTCAGGTACAAATAATCAATCTCATTAGACTTAGTGGATGAAATAATGCTACCCATAAAGGCATGGTGACACTAGCTTACAATCCCAGCACTTATAATCCCAGTTAGAGAAAATGCAGGACCATCCTAAAGTAAAAAGAAAGCAAAAAGGATAACCACATGCTATTTTTAAGTAGTAAGTTCAGAATCTGATTATAACCATTAGGATGTAAGAAGTTCTAGTTAAGGTTTCATTCACTGTTAGGAAACAGTCATGAGAAATTATTGCTTCTCTTATTAGTTTAAATCTCTCATTGAGGTAAACATGAGGGCCTCATCTGCTGTGTATCTTAGCCAACAACTTCACATTCAATAAGGCTGATGCCTGAGTACTGTGGATATTTGGCCTATGTCCACTACTGAGTGATGTAGGAATAAACATAGGCAGTGCAGTCTATTGTGCAACAGCATCTTCAAAAATCCCTCACATGGACCAAAAACAGTATAAATTTGAATGCAATCTAATATTTTTTCTACCTATTTTTTTCCCTTTCCCTCTTAGATTTTTTGTAGCTTGGTTGTATTTTGTCAAAATTTCAGGTGTCAAACTTAATGTCCAATATAATAATTTCAAAACATTAAGCTTAGGGCTGTATAGATGGCTAAGTGGTCAGCTTATACTACTCTTACAGATGACCTGAGTTAAAGTCTTGTACCTAAGTTGCATGTGTCTCAATCACCTGTAACTTCAGTTCTAAGGAATCTGATGGCCTCTGTGAACACCCACATGGATTTTACACAGATACAAAGACACACAAAGACACATAGTAAAAAACAAAACAAGATATGTTTTTTTAAAGGTATGGCCTTTTAAAGGGTGAGTAGGCCATGAATCCTTCACCTTCAGGTATGAGATCGAGGAACCTTGATGGGTAATAAAATATGGAATGGGAGAGTAAGAGAGGGAGAGCAAAAGGAAGAGGAAGAACTAAGGGAAGAGAGGAGAAAGGGAGGCGAACATGGAATCGGATGTTCACGTGTATCCGCCAGTCAAAGGTAGTTGGTATATCTAGGTTGGATATTGGGTCACACTTCTGATTGTATGGGCGTCTTGTTATTGATCATTACCAAATATATAAAGCCTTTGGATAATTTAAGCATTAGAGTCTCATTTTTCTACCGGGCCCTCGAGGATGGCAGGATGGTCTGGGCAATGCCCTGCCTTGCAGAGACAGCGTGGAAGATTGACAGAGCCATCTCCCATGCTGGCATCTTCTGGGTTGCAGGGCTGGTGTTTCTGGCAGACCTTTTCTAGCTGCGACACCCACATGGCCTCTGGCCACTGAACATGGCGGATGATTTAGCCAGAGCCTCTGCAGCTTAGATAGTCGGCCTGAACAGAGGCCACTTTTTAAGTAATTATTTCAACAAAGTGGCGCACAAACTTTGGGTACAAATTCACTAGAAGTTTAAGTCTATTCACCTGAGAGTAAAAGTTGTATTTTTTGTTTTTTTAAAGAAAGTGAGTGAGTGATTAGAGCTGATAGGAGTCATGTGACTCCAGTGGGGGAACTGTGAAAAAAAAAACTGTTGGCAGGCAGACAAGTCCTCTGCTAAGAGAAATTGTAGGCTGCTCTGAGCCAAGATAGCCAAATAAATAAGCCTCCATTGTGGAGCAGTTACTGATTTAAGTATAAAGTTAAAATATAGGGATTATTTGCTTTTAGGAAAGATTTATAAACAGATTGGTCTGAGTCATGTGGGGATTATTGCCTGCAGTTTGGAATTTAGGGAAAATTGTCACTGTCTCTAAAGTAGAGAGTACAGTGTACAGGTCAAAGCTGCTCTGGAGTACAGAGCCAAACAGATAGATGGTATAAATAAAAAACTGTTCTAGGCAGCGAGCCGAACAGAAAGCAAGTGTAAATCAGGTGTGTTTAAATGATATAAAGTTATATTGCCTCACAGGTTGGGTATTGGGTCACACTTCTGATTGTATGGGAATCTTGTTATTGATCATTACCAAATATATAAAGCCTTTGGATAATTAAAAAAAAAAAAGAAAGAAATGGGAAAGCTTCTCTGAAGGTTCTTTTATAAATATTTCCATTCCCTGTATAACAGATTTGTTCTTGTGACCTAATCTTTGAAATGATAATTTCTGCACAAGAATTATTGTGTGATGTGAATAGTTAGTCCACTGTGGTCAGTAGTGACTAAATTAATGACTGTAAATTTGCCTTACTTCTAAACTACTCTGTAGCAACGTTAATTTCCTTATTTGTTAAGTGACTTTAAATACAACAGTAATTAAAATTATCATTTAAATTCTTGTAAGTAAATTAGTAGAGACATTTTATATTGAATTGGACAGTGTCTAAACATATTAATTGAGGAAATTTAGTACATTGTTAAAATAATGGACTCTACAGGAAGCTGCTTTGTCTCAAATTTCCCACCCTTCACTTAGTAGGTCCTTTGTTAGTGTCCTCATCTAAAAAAATTGAACTAACCATATCTCTGAAGTTTGAGAGACATACAAAGCATTATGTTTATATACACATATATATGTATATACATATATGTTTATTATTAGTAGTAACTGCTCAATTAATGTCAATATTTGTTTTATCATGATTATTATTATGAATGTAGATGACTAAACTTTCTCTGGAAATTATATTTGATAGGAAGTACAATTAGAATTATGATTTTATCAGCAAAAAATAATATCAGACTGTTTCCTGAATAATTAAAAGTAGTATTCCTATATACATGTTCACTACCATAATAGTAATTTTTATGAACAAAATAGCAACTTCTTATGATTGACATAGTAAAATCTTTTCAAGATGATAGACCTTTCTCAGTCAGAAACTTTTAGTCTCAACAGTTTTAAAATTTTCATTTTGATTAGATGATTTGCTTCTAGTAATAATAGATCCATCTGTGCCAGATTTTCTCTGCTCCAGATTTCTGTCATATTTTTATTACAATAATATGAAAAGAATAACAACTAAAATTATAATAATAAGGATCAATTTAAATACATTATCAGTAGAAACTACTTATAGTTCTGACATTTTGTTCATTTACTTACTGTTTACACAAAGAAAATTCCAGCATTGTGACCCTACATGTTAAAAAGTGTTTATTCTTATTTTGACTGAAAGATATAGTCTGCTACAGATAGATTAAGTCATATTCATATATGAAACCCTAGACTAACATACTTCAATGGATTTCTCTTTAGTTTGCAAATTTACCTTTATTCACGTAATATTTTTTTCTTCATTGTGAAGTCATTTTTATAAACGGTGCAAAAATGCATGCTTATGATTGAAAAGGATGCATATCTATATAAAAAACATAATACTAAGAAATCTTGTATAGTTAAATAAATACTAATTTAATATTTAAATTATATATTTATTTTAATTTTAGTATTTATTAGGAAGAAAACAAAAGGGACACTGGATCTTTAATAGCTTTTTTTTTTTTTACTTTAATTGTAAACAATTTCAAACTTAAAGAAAAACAAAGACACACATTTTTTTTCCTGAACGTTTGTGAATTAATACTTGCCACATGACCTTTATCCTTTGGCTGGAGACACAGTAAATTTTCCAGCATATGGATTATGTTCACTTTTATTCAATTGTCTCAATAACATTCTTTAATACAGTTCAGCATCACAGATTCCATTCAGTTATCAGGTACTTCACCATTCTTCAATAATTACTACAATTGTTTTGTATTTAATTTATATTTAATCTATGTGAGAGTATTTTAACTTAAACTGTGTTTTTGTTTGTGCACTGAGTGCATGCCTAATGCTGATAGAGGCCAGAAAAAAATATATTGGATTCCCTAGCATTGTAGGTAGAGATGGTAGTAAGCTGCCATGTAGGTGCTGGGAAATAAACTCAGGTTCTCTACAAGTGTTCTTAGTCACTGAGGCATCTCTCTAGCCCACCTCAATCAAACTTTATCTTTTATGATATTTGTAAAATATGCTTCATGTTTTTTTAGAGTTCCCCTCAGTTTCTTTATGTTTGATGTTTCCTTTTATTATACCTTAGGCTACGTATTTGGTAAAAGCCAATTACTAAATATATACACCTTAAAAGTGTCCTGTGTTCAGTGATGTTAACTTTGATCTCTTTGTTAATATGATGCATACCAGCTTTCGCTGTTAGAAAGAAAATTATTCTTTAGCTCTATGTTAAAGCACAATTTGTAGCGAATTATTTTAATGCTGTGGAAATACAGCATATCAACTCACATATTGCACCAAGGCCTCTTGATTATTATAATAAGTTACTTTTGTTTTGAAGTGGTGACTTCTAAATTCTATCTTTTTTTTAACCATCACTAGTTTGCACAAATGGCATTTAAGCAAATTTGACTATATAACATTCCAAATGTTTATAGGAGATGGTAATCAACAAGTTGGAAAAGAGAATGTTCAGAAAGTAAGATACAGTGATAACATAAAGAACGAGTTACAGTGGAAAATAAAAGAAAAATATAATGAAAATATCTAGTAACTTAAAAGCTAGAGGACTTCAACGCCGTCAGAAATCCAGAATGACTAGATTAACTGAAGTTATGGGAAGCACTAAGCATAGCTTCTAAAACTTAGCCAATTTATAGAGACCGCTGAACACCTGGACAGCTCCTATACTACCGAACGTGGGAGCATCAAATCTTCAGCCTTCTGGCCCAAACTCATCTGACAGACTTTAGTGCTGCAGAATTATTAAGGGCAGATTACTCTGTCTAGGCAGATATAATCAGTCAACTATTCTGCAAGTGTGTCCTTTTCTGGACAGTAATTTGTCTATAGATGGAGATAGACTCATAGCCAATCCTGGCTATTTACCTTGAGAGAAAAGATCTGAGTGGATGGTTTTCAGCTGACATTCATTCTAAAGCCAAGAAAAAGCCAGGTTCAAAATTGAGTGTTTTAGTCAAGAGAGACGACAGAGATTCTGGTTAGTCAAAAAGAGGAGGGACTGGGTATTAAGACTATCTTGTACCTCACTGGTACAAATAGGAATAATTATGCTCTAATTGTATTTTGTGAGAAAAGTTTTATTTTAACAGGAAGAGTAATATGTAGGAGGAGCTAAGGGGGAAGGAGCACCGAGAGGAAAAGATGGAGTAAGGAGAGGAGAAGATGAAGAAGATGAGAAGCTAGGTAATGGGAGAGAAAAAGAGAGAGGGGGCATGGAGGCAGAAGTTCACATGTCTCCACCAGTCAAAGATAGTTTACATAGCTAGGTTGGGTATTAGGTTACACTTCCGATTGAGCATTACCATACTTATAAAGCCTTTGATTAACATTAAAAAAATTGTATAAAAATAAAATGGAAAAGGGGGCACAGGATAGGGGTTTTCTAGGGAGGGGAAATGGGGAAAGGGGTTGGCATCTGAAATGTAAATAAAATATCCAATAAAAAAAAGCTAAAGGAATAGATTTGTGAATAGTATGGTTTTCTATTATGAGCCAAATTATAATAGAAAGGCTCCACTGCAACTGTAAATGACTGTCTAAGGAAATCACTCTAGCCTCAATTTTCTTTTTTTTTCTTTTAAAATATTTTTATTGGATATTTTATTTACATTTCAGATGTCATCCCCTTTCCCCATTTTCCCTCCCTAGAAAACCCCTATCCCATACCCCCTTTTCCTTTTCGCTTTTATATATTTTTTTAAAATGTTAATCAAAGGCTTTATAAGTTTGGTAATGCTCAATCAGAAGTGTAACCCAATACCCAACCTCAATATATCAACTATCTTTGACTGGTGGAGACACGTGAACATCTACCTCCATTTTCCCCCACTCTTTCCCTCTCTTTCTCTCTCTCATCACCTAGCTTCTCCTCTCCTTCTTCTCCTCCTCTCCTTACTCCATCTCTTCCTCTCTGTACTCCTCCCACCTTAGCTCCTCCTACATATCACCATTCCTGTTAAACTAAAACTTTTCTCTCAAAATACAATTAGAGCATAATTAGGCCATTTTGTACCAGTGAGGTACAAGATAGTCCTAATACCCAGTCCATCATTTTGTTGACTAACCAGAACCTCTGTCATCTCTCCTAACTAAAACACTTAGTTCTGAACCTGGCTTTTTTTTCTTGGCTTTAGAATGAATGTCAGCTGAAAATCATTCACTCAAATCTTTTCTCTCAAAGTAAATATCCAGGATTGGCTGTGAGACTGTAAGTTTTCAACCCAGTCAGAAATTCAGAATGACTGAGCTAACTGAAATTATGGAAGCACAAAGCATAGCTTCTAAAACTTAGTCAGTTAATTCAAACCGCTGAACACCTGGACAGTCCCTATACTACAAAACGTTGAAGCATCTGATCTTCAGCCTTCTGGTCCAGGATCATCTGACTGACCTTAGTGATGCAGAATTATTAAGGGCTGATTACTCTGTCTAGGCAGATATAACCAGTGGACTATTCTGCAAGTGCGTCCTTTTCTGGACAGTAATTTGTCTATAGATGGGAAGAGGCAATTCTTGCCCTGTGGATGTCTCACCACAACTGGAGTAACTCCAAAGATGCTCAATTTCTTCTTAGAATACAAGACAGTAAGCTGTCTGGAGCAGATAGGTCTCTAATCAAAATGAACATTAATACAGAAATGTTTATAAAGTCAAATTTGTGGACTTCTGACATTTTGAAAAAAAACTATCCATGTAAGGCAATCTGGACTGTTGTCTGTTAACTCCTCTCACCTATTTCTAAATAAAATATAGAAAACACTCTAACAATAAACTCAAAGCCCTGAATTTTCTATAGTCCCTTAACTCACAGGCTAACCATCTCAAATCAGTTAAAAAGATTACAGAAGGACTGGGTCTAAGCCTTGTATTCCTAAATGTATTATACAGGCACAATGCCTATGAGAGTATCAATATTCATCTCACTTTTATATCAATAAAAAGCTTGTACCAATGAAAACCTTAAATTTGATATCTAAGTAAATTTTGTACAATTTAAGAAATTATATTTCAGATTTTATCTTGAGAATAATTATACATATTTCTACCAATAGTTTGTGGTTATGAAATAAATCCTAGCTATTCCTCCCTGTTCCAACAAAACCACTACTTTTACACAGAAATACAGCCCAATATTAACCACCTTGGTCCCCAAGCCCAGGGAATAGGGGTGCTGACTCATCATTAACTTCTTCAAGCTGATTATGGGCATTGAGATATTAGAAGAGGGGTGGGGGGAAGAGTTAATTGATAAGCCTCTGATGCTGTGTCTTTACTGCATCCAGATGGAGTTCCAAGACATCAGAGGTTTGAGCAGGTCTGTTCAGCTTGTTGATGAGTAGATACACCAAGGCTGTGTATTCTGCAATGTACAATTCTCAAAGCAAATTTTAGTGTCAAGCTAATTTATTTTTATTTTTATTTTTTTCATTCTTTGCTTTCTTTTTTTATTTAATTTAAAAATTTTTTAATTGGGTATTATATTTACATTTCAGATTTTATCCCCTTACCCAACTTCCTCCCACCACTCAGAAACCTCCTATTTCATCCCCCCTTCTTATGCTTCTATGAGGCTGTGCCCCCACCTACGCCCCACCACCCACCCACTCCCCACCCTCACACTCTCCCCCAAACTGTGTTCGTTTTTTCATGGGACCAAGAATCTCCTCTCCCATCTATGTCTGACAAGGCCACTCTCCCCTACATATACAGCTGGAATCATGGGTCCCTCCCTATGTGCTCCCAGGCTGGTGGTTTAGACCCTGAGGAGCTTTGGTTGGTTGGTATTGTTGCTTTCCTCCTGGAGTCACAAATACTTTCCGATCCTTCAGTCTTCTCTCTAAGTTCTCCATTGAGAAACCCTTGATCATATCAGCGGTTAACTGTGAGCATTGTCCTCTGAATGTGTCAGTATTTAGCTGACCTCTAAGGAGACAGCTATATCATATTCTTGACAGCATGCACTTCCAGTCATCCACATCAGAGTCTAGCTTAGGTAATTATATATAGGATGGATACCAGGTGGAATGGTCTCCAGATGGCCCCTCCTTCAGTTTCAGTCCTATGTTTTGTTTCCATATTTGCTACCTTGAGTAATTTTGTTACTTGTTCTAAGAACTGAGGCATCCACACCTGGTCTTACTTCTTCATGAGTTTCATGTGGTCTGTGAGTTGAGTCTTCGCTATTCCAAGGTTTTGGGCTAACATCTGCTTATCAGGGAGTAAATACCATATGTGTTCTTTTGTGATTGGGTTAACTCACTCAGGATGATAATTTCTAGTTCCATCCATTTACCTAAAAATTTCTCAAATCCATTATTTTTAATAGCTGATTAATACTTCATTGTGTAAATGTACCACATTTTTTTGTATCCATTCCTCTGTTGAGGGACATCTGGGTACGTTCCAGCTTCTGGCTATTATAAATAAGGCTACTATGAACATAGTTGAGCATATGTCCTTGTTATATGTTGGAGCATCTTCTGGGTATATGCCCAGGAGTGGTGTAGCTGGATCCTCAGGTAATGCTATGTCCAGTTTTCTGAGGAACCACCAGACTGATTTCCAGAGTGGTTGTACCAGCTTGCAATCCCACCAACAATGGTGGAGTGTTCCTCTTTCTCTGCATCCTCACCAGCATCTATTATAACTTGAGTTTTTGATCTTAGCCATTTTGACTGGTGTGAGGTGGTATCTCAGGGTTGTTTTGATTTGCATTTTCCTGATGACTAAAGATGTTGAGCATTTCTTAATGTGCTTTTCAGACATTCGAGGTTCCTCTGTTGAGAATTCTTTGTTTAGCTCTGTTCCCAATTTTTTAATAGGGTTATTTGATTGTCTGGAGTATAATTTCATGAGTTCTTTCTATATCTTGGATATTAGCCCTCTATTGGACTTAGGATTGCTTAAAGATCTTTTCCGAATCTGTTGGTTGCTATTTTGTTTTATTGACAATATTCTTTGCTTTGCAGAATCTTTGCAATTTTATGAGGTCCCATTTGTCAATTCTTGATCTTAGAGCATATGCCGTTGGTGTTCTGTTCGGGAGCTTTCCCCCTGTACCTAAGTATTTGAGGGTCTTCCCTACCTTCTCTTCTATTAGTTTCAGTGTATCTGGTTTTAAGTTATAGTCTTTTATCCACTTGGATTTGAGCTTTGTACAAGGAGATAAGAATGGATTGATTTGCATCCTTCTACACATTGACCTCCAGTTGAACCAGCACCATTTGCTGAAAATGCTGTCCTTTTTCCACTGGATGGTTTTGGCTCCTTTGTCAAAGATCAAATGATCATAGGTGTGTGGGCTCATTTCTGGATCTTCAATTCTATTCCATTGATCTTCCTGCCTGTCTCTATACCAATACCATGCAGTTTTTATTACTATTGCCCTGTAATACAGTTTGAGGTCAGGGACAGTGATTCCCCAGAAGTTCTTTTATTGTTGAGAATAGTTCTCTTTATCCTGGGTTTTTTGTTATTCCAAATAAATTTACAAATTGCTCTATCTCTATGAAGAATTGATTTGGAATTTTGATGGGGATTGCATTGAATCTATAGATTGCTTTTGGGAAGATGGCCATTTTTACTAAATTAATCCTGCCAATCAAGGACCATGGGAGATCTTTCCATCTTCTGAGATCTTCTTCTATTTCTTTCTTCAGAGACTTGAAGTTCTTGTCATACAGATCTTTCACTTGCTTGGTTAGGTTCACTCCAAGATATTTTATATTGTTTGTGACTATTGTGAAGGGTGTCATTTCCCTAATTTCTTTCTCAGCCTGTTTATCTTTTGAGTATAAGAAGGCTACTGATTTGTTTGAGTTGATTTTATATCCCGCCACTTTAACGAAGTTGTTTATCAGGTTTAGGAGTTCTCTGGTGGAAATTTTAGGGTCACTCAAGTATACTATTATATCATCTGCAAATAGTGAAATTTTGACTTCTTCCTTTCCTATTTGTATCCCTTTGACTTCCTTTTGTTGTCTAATTGCTCTAGCTAGGACTTCCAGTACTACATTGAATAAGTAGTGTGAGAGTGAGCAGCCTTGTTTAGTCCCTGTTCTTAGTGGGATTGCTTCCAGTTTCTCTCCATCTAGTTTGATGTTGGCTGCTGGCTTGGTTTATATTGCTTTTACTATGTTTAGGTATGGACCCTGAATTCTTGATCTTTCCCAGACTTTTAATATGAAGGGATGTTGAATATTGTCAAATGCTTTCTCAGCATCTAGTGAGATGATTATGTATTTTTTGAATTTATTTATATAGTGGATTACATTGATGGATTTCCAAATATTGAACCATCCCTGCATTCCTGGGACAAAGCCTACTTGATCATGATGGATGATTGTTTTGATAAGTCCTTGGGTTCAGTTTGAGAGAATTTTATTGAGTATTTTTGCATCAATATTCATAAGAGAGACTGGTCTGTAGTTCTCTTTCTTTGTTAGGTCTTTGTGAGGCTTAGGTATGAGCGTAATTATAGCTTCATAGAATGAATTGGGTATTGTTCCTTCTATTTCTATTCTGTGGAATAGTTTGAAGAGAATTGGTATTAGATCTTCCTGGAAGGTCTGATAGAATTCTGCACTAAAGCCATCAGGCCCTGGACTTTTTTTGGGGGGGGGAGATTTTTAATGACTGCTTCTATTTCTTTAGGGGTTATGGGAATTTTTGGACGGTTTATCTGCTCCTACTTTAACTTTGGTACTTGGTATCTATCTAGAAAATTGTCTATTTCATCCAGATTTTCCAATTTTGTTGAGTATAGACCTTTGCAGTAGGATCTGATGATTTTTTAATTTCCTCTCTTTCTGTAGTTATGTCTCCCTTTTCAGTTCTGATTTTATTAATTTGAGAACTGTCTCTGTGCCCTTTGGTTAGTCTGGCTAAGTGTCTATCTTGTTGATTTTCTCAAAAACCAGCTCCTGGTTTTGTTGATATTTTGTATAGTTCTTTCTGTTTCAACTTGGTTGATTTCAGCCCTGAGTTGGATTATTTCCTGCTGTCTTCTCTTGGCTATATTAGCTTCTTTTTGTTCTAATGCTTTCAGGTTGCTGTCAAGCTGGTAGTGTATGCTCTTTCCAGTTTCTTTTTGTGGGCACTTAGAGCTATGAGTTTTCCTCTTAGTACTGCTTTCATGGAGTCCCACAAATTTTGATATGATGTGTCCTCATTTTCATTTATATCTAAAAAGTCTTTAATTTCTTTCTTTATTTCTTCCTTGACCAAGTTATCATTGAGTATAGCATTGTTCAGTTTCCATGTGTATGTGGGCTTTCCGTTGTTTTTGTCCATGTCAAAGATGAGTCTTAGTCCATGGTGGTCTGATAGGGTACAAGGGATTATTTCAATCTTTTTGTATCTGTTGAGGCCTGTTTTGTGACCTCAACAGATACAAAAGATTGGTCTATTTTGGAGAAGGTACCATGAGGTGCGGAGAAAAAGGTATATTCTTTTGTTTTAGTAATGGAATGTTCTATAAATGTCAGTTAAGTCCAATTGGTTCATAACTTCTGTTAGTTTCATTGTGTCTCAGTTTAGTTTCTGTTTCCATGATCTGTCCATAGCTGAGAGTGGGGTGTTGAAATCTCCCACTATTATTGTGTGAGGTGCAGTGTATGCTTTAAGCTTTAGTAAAGTTTCTTTTACGTATGTGGGTGCCCTTGCATTTGGGGCACAGATGTTTAGAATTGCGAGTTCCTCTTGGTACATTTTTCCTTTGATGGATATGAAGTGTCCTTATTTATCTTTTTTGATTACTTTTGGTTGGAAATTGATTTTATTTGATATTAGAATGGCTACTCCAACTTGTTTCTTGGGACCGTTTGCTTGTAAGGTTGTTTTCCATCCTTTTACTCTGAGGTAGTGTTTGTCTTTTTCACAGAGGTGCGTTTCCTGTATGCAGCAAAATTCTGAGTTGTGTTTACATATCCAGTCTGATAGTCTATGTCTTTTTATCGGAGAATTGAGTCCATTGGTATTAAGAGATATTAAAGAATATTGTTTCCTGTTAATTTTGTTATGGGCAGTGGGGTTATGTTTGTGTAGCTATCTTCTTTTTGGGTTGTTGGAAGATTACTTTCTTGCTTTTTCTAGGTTGTAGTTTCTCTCTTTGTGTTGGAGTTTTCCACCAGTTATCCTTTGAAGTGCTGGATTTGTGGTAAGATATTGTGTAAATTTGATTTTGTCATTTGATATTTTGGTTTCTCCGTCAATATTGATTGATAGTTTTCCTGGGTATAGTAGTCTGGTCTGGCATTTGTGTTCTCTTAGGGTACGTATAATATCAGTCCAGGATCTTCTGGTTTTTATAGTCTCTGGTGAGAAGTGTGCTGTAATTCTTATAGGTCTGCCTTTATATGTTACTTTACCTTTTACCCTTACTGCTTTTAGTATTTTTTCTTTGTTTTGTACACTTAATGTTTTGATTATTATGTAGTGGGAGGTATTTCTTTTCTGGTCTAAACTATTTAGAGTTCTATAGGCTTTTTTTATATTTATCGACATCTCTTTCTATAGGTTAGGAAAGTTTTTCTCTATAACTTTGTTGCAGATATTTACTGGTCCTTTAAGTTTGGAGTCTTCCCCCTCATCTATACCTATTATCCTTAGGTTTGGCCTTCTCATTGTGTCCAGGATTTTCTGTATGTTTTGGGTTAGTAGCTTTTTGCATTTTGTATTTTCTTTGACAATTGTGTCAATGTTTTCCATGGTATCTTCTGCACATGAGATTCTCTCTTCTATCTCTTGTATTCTGTTGGTGATACTTGTGTCTATGACTCCTGATTTTTTTTTTTTTTAGGTTTTCTATCTCCAGGGTAGTCTCCTTTTGTTATTTCTTTATTGTTTCTACTTCCATTTTTAGATTGAATGGTTTTGTTTAATTCCTTCACCTGTATGGTTGTGTTTTCTTGCAGTTCATTAAAGGATTTTTTGTGTTTCCTCTTTAAGGGCTTCTATCTGTCTATCTGTGTTCTTAAATTCTTTGAGAGTGTTATTTATGCCCTTCTTAAAGTCCTCTATCATCATCATGAGAAGTGATTTTAATTCTGAATCCTGCTTTTCCGAAGTGATGGGGTGTTCAGGGCTTGCTATGATGGGGGAACTGGGTTCTGATGTTGCCATGTAACTTTGGATTCTGTTGCTTACGTTCTTGCACCTGCCTTTTGTCATCTGGTTAACTCTAGTGCTCCCTGTACTTTCTGTCTCTGACTGAGGCCTCCCTTTCCAGTTATCTTGCTTGTGTCTGATCTCCTTGGGGTCCAGATGTCTCTGTGATCTTCTCCAGCTGCTCTGAGTACAGTGGTACTTCTAGGATGACTCAGAATATGGTGTCTCCTAGGTAGCAGTCCAGCTAGGTGTCCACTATTCTGGATGTAGTGTCTCTTCTAGGATGTCTCAGGCTAATGTGTCCACTGCTCTGAGTGTAGTGGCTTCTCTATTATGTCTCGGGAGATATGTTGTCTGTCTCTTTGAGTTCCTTTGTTCCTCTGCTGCTCTGGGTTCAGTGGTACGTCTGCCATTCTGGGTTCAGTGGACTCTCCAGAATGTCTATGGAGGAATCCCGGTCCACAGGATTAGAACAGGCAGGGATCTGCACCATGCCTACTGCTCTGGCTTCAGTGGACCCTCTAGGATGGCTCAGGAGGAATCCAGTGTCCCCTGGAGCAGACCGGGCAGAGGTCTGAGTCAGACCTCAGATCCAGGAGAGGGGCAGAAGGGGTATGCTATTCCACTGGGGTGGAGTTTGAGGGTCTGCTGGAATCTGAGCACTGCCTGCACCCAGCTCTGGGTGTAGGGCATTGAGTGGGTCTTCTTACCTTCTGCTCTGGATTCAGTGGACCCTCTAGGATGGCTCGGGAGGAATCTGGTTTCCCCAAGAGCAGACCAGGCAGGGTTCTGCATCAGACCTCAGATCTGGGAGCTAGCCTCAGTTTTCAATTCTTTCTTTTATATGTTTACCACCAAGTTTCTATAGTTTTAATTTGGGGCCCAGAATTTCTCCATCAGCTTGGATTTGAAGGGTCTAAAGGACATTTTCATTAAACTTATCACAAAAATGATACTTTGGAAGTTCACAGTGGTCTTCAAGAACTGTATCTCTTAAGTAATTGCAAATGTTCTTTGATTGACAAGGATTACATTGCAAGAAATATGCCCCAAAGTAAAAATAAAGTGAAATTTAATACACCTAGTACATAAAACAACACACTGTTAGCACAGTTAAGTGCATCATATGGGCTGTTCTCCTTTGTGATTTGTGGTGCACTTAGACTGTGACACTCTGCTACTGCCTGGCATCAAGAGAAAGAAAAAGATTGTAGAGCTTACCTCTATTTCAGGGAAAGATGAATATTCAAATCTTTAAGTATAATTTCTAATGAATGCATAGTGCTTTTGTGTCACCATACATTTGGATAATCATTAAGTCAAACTATTATAAATTAGGTAGTGTCAGTATGGCCTGTTTCTGGGCTTGGGCTACTAGCCTACATAAATTGTTGTACATAAAATCATGTAAATGTAAATATTTTTTATTTATTAAGTTTATAAGAGACTTTATTTATTTATTTATTTATTTATTTATTTATTTATTTATATTCTGCTCGCTGGCCCTTCTTGATCTTCCACTTCAACATCCTTTCTCCCTCCACCCTTCTCCTTGTCCTCTGAGCAGATAGGGTGCCTTTGAGTATTCCCACACCCTGGCTCATCAATTTTCTGTGAAGCTAGATGCATCCTCTCCCACTGAGGCCAGACAAGGCAGCCCCACTAGAAGAACATATTCCATGAACAGGCAATAGCTTTTGGGTAATCCTCCACTCCAGTTGTTCCAGATCCCTATGAAGACCAAGCTGCACTTCTGCTACATATGTGCAGGGAGGCCTACATCCAACACATGTATACTTTTTGGTTTGTGGTTCATTCTCTGAGAGCCCCAACAGTCCAGACCAGTTGACACTATTTCTCTTTTTGTGGAGTTCCTCTTCAATCCATGGGCCCACAATCTTCCTCCTGTTCTTCCATGAGAGTCACCAAGACCCATTCATTTTATGGCTATGGGTGTCTGTATCCATCTGAGTCAGTTTCTCGGTGGAGCCTCTCAGAGGACAGCTATGCTAGACTCCTGTCTGCAAGTATAAGAGTATTATTAATAGTGTCAGGGATTGGTGCTTGTCAATGGAATAGATCTCAAATAGGGCTGATTATTAGTTGGCCATTCCCTCAGTATCTGCTCCATCCCCTTTTCCTGCAATTTTTATAGACAGGATAAGTTTGGGTTGAAAGCTTTTTGGCTGTGTTGGTTTCTCTATTGCTCCAATGGGGTTCCTGCCTGGCCATAACAGGTGACCTGCTTAACTATGTTCAGAGCAGTATTTTTTTCAAAATAGCAAAAACCTGGAAACAACCTAGATGTCCCTCAACTGAAGAATGGATAAAGAAAATGTGGTACATTTACACAATTGAATACTATTCAGCTATTAAAAACAAAGACATCATGAATTTTCAAGGCAAATGGATATCTTGAGACAATCATCCTGAATGAGATAACCCAGATTCAAAAGGGCATGAATTGTATGTATTTACTTATGAGTAGATATTAGCCATAAAATACAGGATATCCATGCTGTACTCCACAGACCCAAAGAACCTAAAAAAGAAGGAAGGCATAAGTGAGGATGCTTAAATCTCACTTAGAAGGGGAAGTCAAATAGTCATAAAAGGCAGATGAAGGGAGGAAACTGGGTGGGAGAGGGAAGAGGAGGGGAATGGGGCACTTCAGAATTAGATGTGGGAAGCAACAGGAAGGATGGACAGATGGCCATAAGAATGAAAAGAAATCTGCAACTGATGAGGTTGGGAGGTAGGGGGCATCTCCAGGAACAGATAGAGACCTGGGATAAGGGTAGTACCCAATAATCAATGGGGGTGACCTTAGCTGTAACTCAAAGCTTTGGAGACATAGAACTTGAAAAACCACCTCCTGTAGTCAGGCAGGAACTCAAATGTAAACATTTTAATAAGTGCCAGTGTCACCTAGATATCTTTTATTACAGACTTCTATGAGAAAGAACCTAATTATTAACATAACATAAATCAATGTGTGATCACTATATTTATAATATAAAAAGACTGAGGCATTGACAAAATAGCAATGCATAAATGCACATACGTACCATTCATGTAATAAGAAAAAAACAGAGCCATGTACATATATTAGTTATATGCATGTATAACACAAGTGTATTTATATACTTATATGCTTGAATATATAATGGGAATCTTTTATTACTTTAATAGTCTATGTAGTACTCATCAAAAAATATTTATTTGGCTAATCATAAATGCTTTTTAATTTTTAATAACTGGAAGTAGTATTCAGAAGAACTATTTACAAAGAAATATACCTACTTGAAACTAATAAAGGAAAATTTTGTATCATGTTCTCATCCTCCATTTAATTTTCTTGATCGGTTCCTACACTGACTAATTCCCTTTTTTTTCCCCAATCAGACCACCTTCTACATTCACATTATTTGTAAGTAACAATATGTTTAATTAGAGTTTCTTACAGAAGCATGGGCAACTTAGCAGTGGCTACACCACTGAAGAAATGTTTGTACCACTTCCTGCTATCATTACCTTCCTGGATGAGTAGAGCTGGATGAACATACTCTCCCTCCCAGTACTCTGATGGAATACTGACAGGAATAAATCTTGTGCAAGTAAACACACCTACTTTTAGTTCATGAGTGCAAGATCATGTTGTGCTGGAGAAACAATATTTGATGACACTTTACCCCTTCCACTGAATCTTATATTATGTAAATTCATTTATATATTTACATTATACTCCCAAAGTCTTGGAGTGGGTGATACAGATGTTCCATTTAGGACTGAGCATTGAACAGTCACGTATTCTCATCACTTTAACAAGGTATATATTTTTAACATTAACTGTTGCGCACTTCAAAAAGAAACTTCTCTGATCAAAGCTGACTATAATACTAATCCAGGGATACAGGATACAGTTTGATGGTCATATGTCCATTTTACAAAACAATACTAGTAGATTCTCTACAACAATAATACTACAATATCACAATTGCACCAATGGCTACATGCTGCCTTGCCTCTCAGATCACTGGTATAATCTACAGAGAAAACAGCTGGGTAAAATTATTAAGATTTTTTTCTTCTTTCATTTTCCTTCACAGCATTATGAAAGCCAGTGCACACAGAGAAAGATTTCATATATTCCAGCTTCATTTCTCTGTCCTACAACCAAAGAGTGTCTTCAGCAATAGTTCTCCTACCTTTCCCCAGGGAGCAATCAAGTACAGTGAAAATAACCTGTAATATTCTGAGAAGTCTACAAATTATAAGAAGGTAGCCCAAATCTGGCAATGAAATTTTCATTAATAATCTTCCAGGAGCCTCCTGGCCTGGAGCAGGTTGAAAGAAGACACAGGGTAGGACTCTTGTGTGGCTTTATGGACTGATGGTCTCTGGTCTCAGGAAGTTCTAGGTCTCTAACTATACTGAATGCTGGTGATAACATCTAAAAAGTCCTAAAAACTTTACTAGTTTTGAGGGATAAAAGCTGCTGGCTTATGCAATTAACACCTGTAGCCTAAAGTAGAGGCTGGGTGGTTAAATAAAGGACCTCTTGTCCTATCTCTACAGAAAGTGCATGGCTCTTAATTTACAGCCTGCTAGTTGAAGTTACAGAAAGAAAAAGAGACACATTGAGAAGTGAATTTAGCATTTATTTCTAAGTTGTAAAAAGTTTCTTATGAAAGCTCTCTAAGAAAAAAGCAGAATAGCAGAATGATGATGACAATCCTAAGCAGGACAAGGGAAGTTTGAGTTCCTTTCTTTGTCTTCAGCACTTATATAGCTTTCAGAATACATACTCACATGGTAAAAACTTAATCACAAGTTTACACATAAATTAAAATCATAAATTGAATAAGAAGTTTACAACAGTGACTGTTTCAATGCATATCAATTAGGAGTAATTATTTGGCTAAACATTTATCACCTGTCACAGCTCCATAGGTCCACTGAGAGTTAAAAACAATAAAAGTTATTAATGAAGTTTTGTATAGATAAACCCACTATATATTTTATCTTCTGATCTAGTACTTGCAGTAAATGATTACTTCCCTTTTTATGACCTTTGATTAATGGTTTTACAACCTTTTAGAATGTGCTCTGAGCAGTACAATGTCTGTTTACTAGCTCAGAAGTGACACTAAAGACTGGCAGCATTCTCATTGCAGTTCTGACTATCAGAAAAGACTTAATAGTGTTATTAAATGAGTTAATAATTATTATAAATTCAGGAATCCTCATAATATCATCATTAAGGATAAAGAAGTCATCTACTAAAAGCTTACAAGACCCAAGATACAACTCACAGACCACATGAAGCTCAAGAAGAAGAAAGACAAAGTGTGGGTGCTTCAGTACTTCTTAGAAGGAGTAACAAAATACTCACAGGAGCAAACATGGAGGAAAAGTGTGGAGCAGAGACTAGAGGAGGTATCATTCAGAGACTGTCCCACCCAGGGATCCATCCCATATGCAATCACCAAATGCAGACACTATTGTTCATGCCAGAAAAGTGGAGGCTGATAGGAGCCAGATATAGCTGCCTCCTGAGAGGCTCTGCCAGAGTTTGACATATACAGAGGCAGATGCTTGCAGCTAAACATTGAATTTATCAGAGGGTCCCCAATGGAGGAGTTAGAGAGAAGACTGAAGGACTTGAAGACACTTGCAGCCCCATGGGGAAAGAAAGAATACCAACAACCAGAGAGCTCTGAGGGTCTAAACAGCCAGCCTGGGAACATACATGGAAGGGACCCATGGATGCAGTTGTATATGTAATGGAGGATGGCTTTGTCAGGCATCAATGGGAGGGGAGGTCCTTGGTCTCCTGAAGGCTGGATTCCCTGGTATGGGAGAGTTCAAGGGTGAGGAGTTAGGAGTGGGTGGATAGGAGGGGACACACCCTCAGAGTTAGAAGAAGGGGGTGGGATAAGAGGCTTTGGGGGGGCATAGGGAAAAGGGGATAACATCTGAAATGTAGATAAATAAATTATCCAATAATTAAAAAAAAACATAATGGAACTGGCTATTGCAGTCAAACATTCAAGACTTTTTATCAACAATTTAATATTACTCATATTACTGGGGTTCCTTATAATCCTCAAGGACAAGGGGCTATGGAAAGGGCCCATGAAACTTTAAAAATCATCTTCATGAAATAAAAAAGGGGAGAGATATCCCTGTACATCACATATTTATTTAAATCATGTTTTTTATTTTAAATTTTTGAAAAAAATTGAATGCAGAGGAACTTTCTCTTGAGTGTCTATAACACCATACAACTAGGCATACTTAAGTGCAGGTGAGAGGGAAGGATCCACTTACTGACATATGGCATGATCCTGATCAGATTTTTAATATGGGGAAGAGGGCATGTTTGTGTTTTTTTCTGCAGGATGCTGAAGGACCATGGTGACTGCCTCAGTGACAGGTGAGACATGATGATGTCAGGACAAAGAATGATGCTGACCTGTCAGCTTGCTGAGTGCCCTGACAATGGTGACTAGGAAACTGCATTGGACATATGTTCCTAACCCACCTTTGCTTACTTATATCCCAGATGGGACAAGCTGCCTTGCCTTAAGTTTTGACCCTGTGGAACAGAGAATCAAAAAGAGAAGTTATAATGACTCTGGTATTTTTCTTAAATGTGACCAGTTATTTGGATGCAACCATGTACTGGTCTAGAAATCAATCCAATATTAAAAATAATACTTTTCGTTTGGAAGGCTGGTTATGGACATTTTCAGAGATATATTTGGAAGTTAGCTGCAATTCTCTATGGTGTTATGTTAGCAAGAGATAAAGTTGGGAAAGGATCTGGATTTCAAACAAGTGGTAGTACATGTTAAGGCTCTTTTAATTGTCAAGCAAGATGGTAGTGGACTTGATTATTGCTGGTATAACAGCTTTGATTACGTTAATTGGTAGCACCACTGCTTATGCAATTGCTTTGACACAAGAAGTTAAGGCAGCTACTTTTGTTAATCACTTATCAATAAAGGTTACTAATGTGTTGAGTATACAAGAGGATTTAGATTGGTGTTTGGAACAATAGATTGATGTTCTTTATCCAATTCAAGTTACTGGAAGAAGGTTCAGAGATTATAAGTAAGGAGCCATCTCAAGTGTCATGCCAAATCTTATTGGATTTGTGTTACTTCTAAAATTTACAATGGTAGTTATTATAATTAAGAAAAAGTTTAAAGACAGTTGAAGGGTATTTGGCATAATCGTAACACCTCTCTGGATGTTTTAACTTTGCATAGTGAGATTATGAATTTAAAGAATGCTGCTCTGCTGAGTGTTGATATGGCAGATACAGCTAATAAAATTACCCAATTACACATGGCCTGAGGTCAGTATTTCTATTTTGGTCAAGCTTCAAGAATGACATATATAGCTTGATCATGCTAGTCCTTCTTGTCCTGGAAATAATTTTATTCCTGCCCATCATGTGAAAATTTGTCTTTGACAACATCAACATGCTGACAGCCAAAGTACTTGGCTTGAACCTGAAAATGAACCTTCAGACAGAGCTATTAATTTAAGAGGCTGGCAAGTCAAGGACAGGTAAAATTTTGCACAGAGCCTTACCAATCTAAGACAGAAATACATTGCATTTGATAATGCATATTCCATGACAGGTAAGGAAGGCATTCTTGTCAGAATGACCTAAGGCAAGCTCAGTCTTGTTTATAAAACAAAAAAGGGGATGGGGGGTGGGGAGGAAGAGAGCTTTGGGGGCAAGAATCTGACATTAACAAAGAAGGAAATAGGCTGCTTGTCAGGAATCTGACATTGGCCAAGAAGAGGGAAGTGGGCTTCAGGCAGGTATATGACATTAGGCTAGAACAAAGAAGTAATTTCAGGCAGAAATCTAAATCTTAGTCTAGAACAAATTAAGTAGTAGGATTCAGGAATGAAAATGACTTTGGGCTAGGACAGGGAAGTTGGCTCAGATACTTTGGTCATCCTGATAAGCCCTTAGAAATAGTGATCATGGAACTTTGTATACTGCCTTGTTTGTTCTTTTACTATTTGTGTTTATTGTCTTGCTTGTTCCATGACTATTTGCATCTATTGTATTGCTAGTACTTCAACCTAGAACTGACCTTAATATTTGCATGTAATTAAAATTGCATAAAAGCAAAAAGGAGAATGGGCAATGGGATAGGGTGTTTCTGGGGAGATGGGGAAAGGGAATAATATCTGAAATGTAAATAAATAAAATATCCAATAAAAAATAAAAAAGAAGTTATCTACTTGACTATATAGCATCACTGCATGGCAGTACATCTTCATAGTTCTCCAGAGATATGCTCAAAAGGATAGACTAATACCTAGTGATTGTTATATATGAAATAATAACAGGAAAAGCATAATATTAGGAATCTTTCTTAAAATGATTTTTCCTGGGCCTTGCCTCTCAGAGTTCCAACATAGATTTTTTACCTAAGGTGAAGTCATCTCAGAAAGATCACCACATGCTACTTAACTTGTTGGCTCCTGAAAATAATCTTTGGCTTCTGGAATCAACTTTAATAATCTATGTCAGCAGGTACATGGAAATGAAAAATTTTAACAATTTTGTTTTACCATGACAATATATCCTTCTAAAAGGTACAATAATTTATAATACCACCAAATGTGTATACCTTTACTATGCATGATATATCAATATGATTTTATATTTGTAAATTAATAATGAAGACAAATAATTGCAATCATGAAAGGATTATTTTCAAGTCGTTTTTGACATTTAAATGTCCCACTTATCTTCCCATTTAAGTATTTCTCCAGTTTTTCAACCCACTGTTTTTTATTGGTTTATGTGAATCACATATATATTAAGTAAATGGATATATCTTGAAGTAATTTTCATATTGTTTCATACAGAATATTTTTTTCTTTTCTAAGAATTTCAGTACTAACATCTATGATCAACTTTTTCATGTTTTGCTGGCCCTGTTTAAGTAGATTATTTAATTCTTTTATGTTTTATTTATCTTATGTGTACATATATTTTAATGTTTATATGTTATATACAGAAATATAGAATTTATATGTAGCATCTAAAATTAATCTTAGCAGTTACTTTGTGAACTCTTGTGTTCATTTTAACAACTTCTTCCAATTAATTTTTATGAATGATACGTCTCTCTAAACTACAGCAATCAACATCCTGGTCATGTTTGAAACTTGCAGTGTATGTGGTACTTTCCTCCTTTTAGTCTTCTTCCTCCTCATTTTCTTTCTCCTTCTGCTCCTCCTCCTTTCTCTCCTCCTCTACCTTCTCTTCCTTCTTCTCTTTTTCCCCTTCCTACTCCTCTTCCTCCTCTTCCTACACCTCTTCTTTTCTTTATTCTTCCTTTTATTTAAAATATATTTTTCTTGTCAAATTAGATATCCTGATTATATTTTTCACTCCCTCTACTCACAGTTCCTGCCCACTTCATCTCTCATCTGGGTTAACCTCCTTTATCTCTTATTAGAAAACAAAGAGGGTTCTAATGGATAATAAAATAGAATAAAATAAAAAAAGCAAAACTAACACATTGGAATAGGACAAAACAAACAGAAGAAACGGAGCCCAAGAAAAGGCTCAAGAAAGAGATATAGATGCAGAGACCCTCTTGTTTTCACACTCAGAAGTCTTATAAAATCATTAAACTGAAAGCCATAATATATACACAAAGGAGTGATAGCACAAAAGAAAAAGAGAGAAGGGGAGAGGAAGAAAGCCCAAACATGACATTATGAGACAAGGAAACTACAGAGATACTGTGGTGGCTTGAATAGGTTTGGCCCCCATAGATTCAGTGCATTTAACTGCTTGGCTGTAAAAGTAACTTTATACACCAGATGTAATTGTAGTCTTGGAGGATTACTGCTAAAGGATCTCATCCTTTTTAAGTCTTTCTAAACTCTGGCTGCCTGGGTCAACTTAGCTGTATGGGCAGAAACTCTTCTCCAAGGTGATGGGTTCAAACTGGATTCTCTTAGCTTCTGACTGAATTGCTCTGCTTGACCTCAAACTAACTTTGAAAATCTGTTCTAATATTCTGGCTTCTCATTCTCTAGCTTGTTCTGCCTTCGCCTGCAATCTGTTTCTGTAAAACTGTTCCAATAAAACTGTATCCTCTATCTCTTCATGTCTCTGTCTCTGTCTGTCTCTGTCTCTCTGTCTCTTGCTGTCTGTCTCTCTGTCTCTGTCTGTCTCTTGCTGTCTCTGTCTGTCTCTCTGTCTCTGTCTGTCTCTTGCTGTCTCTGTCTGTCTCTCTGTCTCTGTCTGTCTCTTGCTGTTTCTGTCTCTTTCTCTCTCTCTCTCTCTCTCTCTCTCTCTCTCTCTCTCTCTCTCTCTCCCTCTCTCTCTATCTCCTGCTCTCTTAAGTCAATTCTCTTTCCTGTACTGGTATTTTAAGTAGCCTTTCTTTCTTGTGCTGTTTTCTTGAGAGTTGGGTATGTCCTATCTCTGATTCGTTTTGACAAATCTTTCTCTGACTTGTCACTGTGTGTGTCCTTCAAATAGATGTCACTTTAGAACACTGTTACTTTCTTCTGTGAACTAACCTTGCTTTCATCATTAAAAATTAAAAGTGTGTGTTAAGGGCGTTTATGCATTCTAGCACGATCACTCAGACCTAGAAGGTATTTGGACATGATCGCTTGCCAGAGTAGCCATGTTGCTTAATTAAAGTTCTATACATGGTCCATCAAAGTGGCACTACTAGGAAGTATGGCCTTGTAGAAGGTGTAGCCTTGATAGGAAAAATGTGTCACTGTGTCTGGGCTTTGAGTTTTAAATCCTCAAGCTATGCCCAGTGTGAAATGCATCCAGTCTTCTGGCTGCCTTTGGATCAATATGTAGAACTCTCTCCTCCTCTAGTACCACATCTACCTACATGCTGCCATGCTTCCTGCATAATAATAATGGACTAAACATCTGAAACTATAAGCTAGCCCCAATTAAATATTTGCCTTTATAAGAGTTACTTTGTTCTTCATTGCAATGAAATCTTACCTAATACAGATACCATTGAATTCATTTTTTTGTTGGCCATTTACTGTTGGGCAGTTAGCCTTCCCTTAAGAGTAGTTTGTTTACCCATTAGACTCCATTGGAGCAAACTAAATTTTCATTTAAAAGTGATGATCAGTTAGAGATAGCTTCTGAGTTTAGGATAGAGGTAAGTGTCCACTTCTCATTTCAGCTCTAGGACCCCATTTGATATAGACTTGTGCAGGCCTTGTGCAAGCTGTCTCAGTCTCTGTGAGTTCATATGTGTGCCAGTCCTTTTGGGTTTAGAAGACCTTTTTTCCTTGATTTCTTCCATCCCTTCTGGCTCTCCCTTGTGTTCTCACAAATTACCTATACTTTCAAGAGTCATTTTTTATTGGAAAACCAAGTTTTTCATCTTGCATTTCTTACTAAGTAGCTTTATGATATTAGCCATGTTGTTTAATTTGTAGGTTTGTGTGTGTGTGTGTGTGTGTGTGTGTCTGTGTGTATGTATGTACATATGTATGTATGTGTGTGTATACACATGCTGAAGGCCTGAAGAATGTAGAATCTCCAGGTGTTGTAGTTACAGATGGCTGTACGCTGCCTGATGTGAGTAATGGAAACCAATTTCTGCACTTCTACAAGCTCAGAAAGTGTTCTTAACCTAAGGACCATCTATTTCTCTAGGACTTGTGAATGACTGATTACATAGGTTTAAGCTTTCTCAGGAAGGGTGCTTATTTACTGATCTATTTACTCCTCAGATCCTGCTTAATTTTTTTTCAGAACTCCTTTTGCCCAAATCTGTGTAAAATATTTTTATTAATTAATTTGCTTAGTCACTCATTCATTTATTCACTCATTAATTTATTGAGCATTTACGGAATGGTAGTATATGTAAGGGATTGAGATGAACAAAGTGACTGATTTATCAGATTGTTAAGTCTCTAAAATCCTGTGACTGTACACGTGTCTTTATAGTTATAGATATTAAAAAGAAATTGCTAAATTATTTCCTGAGTTTAACTTTATAATTTTCAATTATATTTTATTATAGATAAAAATTACTGGTTTTATTTATATTAGTGACTTAGACTCCTACCTTTATTTTTTTTTTAATGAGGAGAACAAAATTAATTAAGCCTTCTCTTTGGCAAATACTAAGTTCTGATTGTAGTGCATGTTAGCTTGGCAGTTGGATTTATTAGATGTACAGTTTTTAAATATCTAATTATGCTAAACCGGCATGTCTGAGCACACTGTTATAAGCAGAATTTTTAATACCAAAGTGTACTCGTTTGCAGTTTTTTCTCACCTCAGGGTAGAAAAAGAAATACTGATATTTCCTAAAATGTTCTCTTTTGACTGACTTTATCTGTGCGTACCAAAATGGTTATAATGTTTCATACTTTTGAGGCACCAAAGGGAGAGAAATCACTTGATTTTGTGGATATACAAGTAGCTTCTGCATATCATTTTAATGAGGATGGGAGTATCTGACATGACCTGCCTATGGCCCCTCAGACTTTTCCTTTATACTTGGATTGCTGTACCTAATTGTTCTTATTTGTTGTCATTGCATGTGTTCATATTTGCCTTTTTGGCATCACTGATACATGAACTTGTAAATTCAAACTGAGCCATTAAGTCTCAGAACTTCACGTTTCAATATGGACTTACAGTTGCTGCCTGCAGATGCCCATCGATCTTTTTCTCTTTTCTGTAACATTATATACCTTGAGTTTGGACATCAATGGGTTCTTGTGTTCATGCTACATTACTAGAGAAAGCCAAAAATTCAGTAATTGGTTGGTAATGAGATTAGACTGTTTAAGTTGTCTATGTTCTTTACTTTTGGTTTGATTTTGTTTACAGACATCCTGATTTGTGTGTATATGAATAGAAAACATGCAGAGTTGTCTTACTATGGGGTTACAACCTGATAAATCCATTATAAGTAGATAATATTGTAAGTCAAAATTGATCTAATAAATATACCTAACATCACAACTTAGCTTGACTTACCTTAAGCACTCTTGGTGCCCTTGCACCAGCCTTCTGCTAGGCAAAAGCAGTAAACATAAAGTGAAAAGAAGAGTTATATACCAGTTTGAAAGACACTGAGAAGATGAAGCTAGAAGCTCAAGTTGAGGGAGGTCCTAAAGAGGCATGGGCAAGGAGCTCATCAACTTTATGTTGGACCCTGAGTGTTCTTAATCACATTTTATGATTTTTCTCATTTAATCAGTATTTCAGGACTCTTAACATTGGAAATGGTCTGGATATCTTTCAAACTTTTTGGAGTTGAACTCAATTTTCCCTCATATTTTAGGACGAACAATTTCTTCTGTCTGAGTTTGATATGTTTCTGCCTACTATCTTTCTCTCATTTCTTTCTGTTTTCTCTGATCATGTTCTATCACCTAAACCAAGTTTTCAATTTGTTTTCATTTGCTCATTCATAGTGCTTCAGGCACACAACCTCTCCTTTGACAGTATATTGCAGTGCTCCAGTAATTCTCTCACCTGTGTCTTCCAGTGCATGCCACACTCTGATGTACTTATGAATTGTCAATAGAGTTATGTTTCTGAAACAAAAATCTGATTACTTATGAAAGATGTATTATCTTTCTTAAAATTCTTCTATCACTTTCTCTATTTGTTACTGAAAGAAATAGAACTTAATATTAATACATCTAAAGCCTTTCAAGTATGCATCTTGCTCTTCTCTCTCACTCTGTGTATTCTAAAGAGAACATTGAATTCCTGGTTTCCTTTCTATTACACATAATTCTCCTTGTATTTTTTCTGTACCTTCATATCTTTCTCTACTTCCAGCTACATGTTTGAGCAGTCCCCCTTTGGGGTTACTTTTAACCAAACTCTTCTTATGTTGAACTTGAACGTGGCACCTTCTTTCCTGGATTTGTATGTTACAGGGATATCCCTAAACTTATATCTAAGCTATCCACTCAATAATAATAAACATAGCCAGTTCTGTTGTTATTTTCAAAACAATGATTTTTTTCCCCAACCCTGAAAGTCTGGAGTGTTTTCTCTGGTTTACACCACTTCTCAAAATTTGTATGCTAGAATGTAAAGCCCTTAGAGATAATTGAGTGGAGAGTAGGCTAAATCTTTAAATTCTACAAAGATACCTACCAAGAAGTATTTATTGTATAGTATGTATGGATTTAGTAACATTAATGATGATAGAAATGGGAAAGAGTCTCTTAGAAATTTAGGAAAAGGAAGAAAGCCAAAGGTGAATCATATTTTACATCTGAGTAGTAAAAAAGATAGGCATGAACACTGAAAATATGGACTGCAGAGAGGATTAAGTTTGAGTCAGTAAATCAAATTGAGCCTGGTCATCTTGACCTTGTTATAGCAGTGGCATGAACAAAGATACATGGGCTAAAATGTCCTCAAGTACTATTCTACTTCTTGAGTGAATAAAAGATTATTGTTATAGGATTATCAATGGATAGCATAAGATGTACATGATCAAATTAGGATAGGAGCAAATGAAGGGTTCTAAAACATATGCAAGTTTAAAAATACAAAATAGGAATATATCACTGGAACTGGAAAATCTGGTTTAATTCAACATGTAGGTTTAGTCTATTTCAGATGTTCTTCAGTATCAAAAGAAGCTGTTAGCCTAGGAAGTTTTTCACTGAAGACAATTGACAACTGACCTCTGGAACTTTGTGTTAATAGCATGGATATAAAAGATTTGTTAAAAGTTTCCTTCCCTAATATGAATAAATCCAGTTATCAAAATATTATAGAAATTATGTATGGTGAGAGACACCTTTAGATCTCAGTATTTAGGAGACTCAGACAGAAAGATAATGAGTCCTAAGCCATCCTGGGCTATACAGTAAGATTAAGGCCAATGTGGGCTACATGAGAAACTATCTCAGAACCAAAGAGAAAGACAATAGTGGGGATACATAGGGATGCTGTCATATATTGGGGAATGTTAAGGAAAATGAAGTTCCACTTTGTAGGAACTAAGCTTCATTGATAATTTGAAGACAGATTAAGAAAGAAGATTAAGGACAAATTTTATTACAAATTAAGAGAAAAACAACAGTACAAGTAAATGGAAAGCTTCAGCAGCCTCAATGAGGAGAAGAGATGAGAAAATATCATGTTTTAAGATTAGACATGGAGGTCAGAGAAACAATGAAAGAGCTCAGAGTGTTAGGGTACTCATATTTGGGAGTGCTGAGTACTGGATCTGAGTTTGGAGAGTACTTCATTATCACAGGTTCTGGCGTCTCAAGGCAAAGCACTACACTAGGGTGACATGGTTAGAAATTGTAATGAGGACCAGAAAAACAGAAAAAAAATGAGTGTGGGCTAATGGGCTGAGGAAAAAGCCCCAGAATACTTCAGCAACATATGATATCTAGTTATCTGCAGAAAAAAAGTATTTCAGATTCATCTTGATACCTCAGTTCTCTTCCTATTCTGCCACAAATCCAAGAAAAAAACATTGAAAAACAACGCAAAGCTGGGTAAGGCTTCATTTACATCACTTTCTGACAAAATTGCTAATGTCAGTAAAACAGAGAAACAAAATAATAGTAGTTGTATTTTTCACTTTATTTTATGATGAGGCCAGAAAACAATGATACATATACAATCTGAGAAATTGTTCATCTAGAGGTCACTGCATTAGCCTGCCAGAAAGATCTCTCTTCAGAATTATTGTCAATATTTGATGACAATATCTGAAAAGGCAATCTCCATGTTGAGCTAGAATCTACTAAATAAATTCCATGAATGAAACATTTACTGAGCATGCTAAATCCTGAGAACAAAAATCAAAGGATACTCTTTCCTGCCCTCAGGGATCTCACAATTTAATGGAGACTGAGTGCTTAGAAATGCTTTCAAAGACAGTCTTATCTCAAAAAGGCAGTTGCAGTAAAATATGCAAACAGAATTGTGCACATCCTGTTGAGAGTATAGCTGTTTTGGAGGAGTAATCGTACAAAACAGTGTGGAAACTCTTTGATTCTTCAGTAGCCATCTTTTTGGAAGGTTATACATCTATGAAGATATAAAATTGTACCTGTATTTAAGTCACAGCCTTGCTAGAGCTTTAGTGAATAGTTGTTCCAGATAACTTTTATTAAACTAATCTATAATACATCTAAGCTCATATTAACAAATGACACAGGGTAGGTGGGCTTTGAGGCAAAACTTTAAACAAACTATAATATCCCTGTGAGAGGTTGATTCTAAAATTTTATTCAGAGATCTGTAAGGTATTTTGGATTCACTGACTAGATGAGGTGTTTATCTTGGCTTAGTTAACAGCACTATAAGTTAGAAATACATTTGGAGGTGATCATATTTTATTCTGACCTATTATGCCAGAAGGCTTATTTTTTATTTTTGTCACTGTCAGCAAAAGAGAGCAGAATCAGTGAGGAGTTCAAAATGGGAACAATCAAAGTGAATCTTTAAGCCCTGGGAGTTGCTAGGTGTCAGACAATAAGCTGCAGATAAGCATGGAGGAAAAAACAGCTACCATTCAGAGAAACATTTTCCCAAACAACTGAGCATAGCTTTCCATTTATTTTTCCTGTCTTTTTTTTTTTTAACACATTGGCAATATTGTAGTAGAGAGGCTAAATAAATTTCCCAAATCCCATAGCTAATAATTGCTGACAATGTCATTCAAACCTAAATCTGACCAACACTGATACCATTGCTCTTCAGGTATTTTCAGCTGTCAGAATGGTGAATGTGTGTCTTTGAACACAGTGGATAAGAGGCAGGCTGATGAGCCAATTTAAGAGACTGAGGGGAAAGAGAAGCATCATGCATACTTCACAATCAGGACTTAGAGGCTGAGCCAGGAGACAGCAGACAAATCACTGACAACCTGGAGTGATTCTACAATGTTAAGCACCTTTTCATTGACTTGCAGGGTTACAACAGCTATGGACTTCTCTTTTTATAGCTATAGTTTGAATAATTAATGCGATTCTGATACTGTGATTTGGAACTATGGAAAACAGAATTCTTAAGTACAGTGACAAAAACAATTTTAGCTTGAATGAAAAAAAATGAAGAACCTCACATTAGCAAGTTTTTTGTGTGTGGGGTGGCTGTAACTAGTAATGATATTATGGTTTCTGTTCCTTACAAAGGAATTGATGTAGTCATCACTCATCTGGACAGGACTTCACTTCCACAATGCATTGCATTCTCCATTCTTGTATTCATCAGACCCAGTTTTCATTCTTCATTTTCTATGAAGAATTTGATGATGCAATATTCATTGTTATTATATAGATCTGCACCAGGCTCATTAGGTATAACGTGCTATTGGCAATCTTCAAATATTATTTTACCAATTGTATATTTCCTTGAATATTTTACCATGTGGAAATTGATAGAGGGAGAGGGTGCATAGATATATTTCATGATGGGATCATTATTCCACAGTCTTTATCTTCCAGTTACATTAGTCTTAAGAAACTGCTATACACTATTTAAATATCACAGAAATGCTTTTTAGTTGTTACTATACTCTTTTCATTTTGTTTTTCTTTGTTATTTAAAGGAATTTGGAATTGTTATATTTCTTACATTCCTTGGAGTACTATCTGGATTAGATTGTAGACATCACTAGGTTGCTTCGAGGACTTATCAAACTCACATATGTATTTGGAAGTAGGTTATAAAATTTATAGGACATTGTCAGTTCCTACATTTTGAACACTCAATAACAGCGGTGAGCAAGATACTGATTCTACGTATAATACCTCTGTTGCCTTCCTCTTTATCTTTGTCAGACCTAAAGTTTATGTTTCCTAAACCCTGGCTAAATAATTGGATGTATGGAACTTGAGGTCTATACATTAAATCATAATCCACTTTACATATATAAAGAGTTTGTTGCAAAACCTGTTATTCAAAGGTATTAGTCAAGGTGTCTCAAAGGATGAATTTTCCATTGTATTTACAATAGAATCTCCTGGGATGTTTAATAAAATGACACTTACCTTGCTTGCATTCACAAGGTTCCAGGGTAATGCTTGGAATTCTTCATATTAACAATCTCTTCAGGGGACTTCAATGTACCTCAGTAACTAGGATCCTCAACAACATTTACCAAATACCATTAGGCATTATGCTAAGCACCTTAAGTAGATTAGTCAATTCTTATTAAGGTCTTATTACATGGGATCATTTCACTGCTGTCAGGAGAGCACATAGTAGGTTAGGAACCATTTAGGACAACCATGTGAGCATTCTTTTCAATAGATTTACTTGGTACCAAATTATTAAGCTTGCTCATTACAAATCCAGGAACCCTAAGTACATTAGGATGAAAATATTCATTAATCTTGACCTATTTGTGTCTGACATTTACTAAATATTTGGACTGCTATTTTGTTATTACTTCCTTATGAGAATCTGATTATCAAGACAGTATTGTCTGTGTTAAGTCTATGATACCATTTGAAAACTTGCATTTGAATGTTGATTTTTTTCTCCCTTTTCTGTCCTGTTTGATTCTTTTGAATTTTTCAAGTTCTTTAGAGGGTCTGTCTCTGTCATGTCAGATCTAGAACCAAGAAATCACCTGGGTACTTGATTAACTCCTTGTTGGGGCAGCCCTTCAATACACATTTCTGCCTTTATGTCCAATTAAAAGGCTCTTTTCTCTTGAAAAGTCCCCAAAGAGAGACCGTCACTCAAATCTGGATCAGTGCCCACCCAAGGACACACGAGAGACTTTCTTCATGCAATTGCAACAGGTAGTTTAATGACAAGCGCCTTCAGGTCGAAACGTATCTAAGACTAGAGAAAGGTGAAGAAAAGGAAAGATGACAGGAAAGGAATTTACAGAAAAGCTTGGCTATAATAGTTAGGAAAAAACAGAGAAGAGAGGCTCCAATCAGAGGGAGATAAACTTGAAAAGACCAGTGGGCACATTGCAAGTAAAGGAGCCAGCTTCGGGGTCCAAGAGGGCCCTAACAAATAGAAGCCAGGGCCAGGAAATCCCAGGCCTTGAAAAACACCCCAAATGGCAAAGATATTAGCTCTGTGTGAAGACAGCTATTGAGATAGACGGGGCGGCTTAGAGCCACCCAACTTTTAATAGACACAGGGTCCTCCTCCAGGTCAATGGACCAAAATGTTTTCATGGACTACCCCGAAGAGTGGTGGACTAAGAGATGGGCTAGATATCCCATTCATTTATGGTCATCCTAGACTGTTCCTACCCTTTGTCAGGTTGAGACTTACTCCCCAGGATGGGGTCCCAGATATATTTCCTACCCAACGGGCTGCAACTAGCTGACAAGAACTCATGGGTAGAGGAAAGGCTTCTCCTACTGACTCCAGCTGGGAGCCGAGGTAACCTGCTTTACAGATGGGAGCAGTTTTCTCCATGCTGGTCAGAGACAAGCTGGTGCTGCTGTGATGGATGACACAAATGTCATCTGGGCTGACTCCCCACCCCTGGGCTCATTGGTGCATAGAACAATCTTGGAACTTGGGGACCTTTCACTCTCAGACATAAATTGAGCACAACTATTATAATTATGTAATTTATAAAGTGTAAGATACACTTAACACCCAGTCTATCAATTTTGTCAATTTAGATAAAGCCCTACCATCTCTCCTAAGTTAAAAGTCTTACAAATCTATACTTGAATTTTGTCCTGGTTTTAGCTTGTATATCAGAAGTAGGGGGAAGTGTTATTTCCCTAATTGGTTCTTGAATTGGTCAATAAAAAAGGTGGAAGCCAATTTCTGGGTGAAAGGAAAAAGTTGAGATTTTTCAGGCTCCAGGAGGACAAAGAACAGATGCAGGGAGAGAGAAGGAAGCTTGGGCCAGGATTTGAAACAAGAAGGACACATGAAATAACCTGAGAATGTGATACAATCAACATCAGGGCAGCTCCTCTTGAGGAAGCAGAACTAACAACAAAATACAAACAACACCAGGGCAATCCACAACAGCTCATTAAGTATAAAATACATTACAACACTTGAAATTAGTTTTAAGAACATGTAAGAACATTTGAATCAGTACTCATTGTTTGGAAAAATAGTCTAATTGCTTAATTTGAATAAGAGTACCTATAAATTAAGTACTTGCAAGATAAGTTATGAAATGCTAAATTGTTCATTATTTATTCTTGCTTGTAGTATATTCATAAAATAATTTCTTTTATATGCCAATGAGCCAGGATTGCCTTGGAAATGTTTTAGACTGTACAATATAGACATTTATTTAGTTTAGATTCAATATAAAAGAATAATCAATAATCAATGAAAATATTTTAAATAGGCATGATAAAAGGAAATGACATGAGTTTAGATGTAAAATATAGTATGCTATGTAAAAATAATATCTATTTACATTATCTAAAAAACAAAATCTTTAGTATTTTTGTTGACTAATTGGATGTGATCTATTTTAAATGAATGAAGGATATTGAAAGAGATGATACACTTTTCATTTAACTAGATTATTAGATTTATATTACATGTGTGTAAACATATTCAGCTCTTCAGTTGTGTTCATTAGTACAGCTTCAAGGATACGTGACATTTTGGGTTCAGGAATGTTTAAAAGGAAATTGTTGGCCTTTACCCTTTGGTTCTACAGATCAAGTTAAATAAAACTAGAACTCTCTCAAAGGGCTATACATACATAAAGAAAATAAGATCAAAGTTTAACTTGAAAGGGGTTAATTTTTATATTTTAAACACATATAGAACTAATTACTATATTGATTATATGTGATAGTGAAAGAAAACAATTGTTTGAAGTTAAAAATTAAACCTATCAAGTTATTATTATTATTATTATTATTATTATTATTATTATTATATAAAACAGATAAATAAGATATTCTTAACTATATGAAATCTTTCAGAATATTAAATTCCCACAGTAGTTATTTGAAGACATTGTATAAGGTAAGTGAGCATTTCTAATATACACTAATGCATAGTTCAAATTTTTAGTGATTAAAATACATGGGTCCTGGAGAAGAACTGGCAATAAGTGAATGAATTATATATAAAAAACACACAAACAAACCATAAACAGACTAAATGAACACATGGAAATTAATAAGTAAACCTGCCACTTTTTCAGAAATAGAGAAATGATAATTATATTTTGAGATAGCAGGAGAAAACAGGCCTAGTTAATTTATTCAGAATGTTTAAATGTGTTATAACTTTGTAACTAGGATATCAAATACAAAGCCCATATGTTTGATTAGATTAACATTAAAATACAAACCATTTAACAAACAGATGATGTACCAGTAAGCAAAATGCTTGGTGATACAAAACCAAATTTGAAAACTGTCTAAACAATCTGCTAATCGAAGAGAAAAAAGAAGTTGGAAGACTCATGTGAAATTATAGGGGATGAATTGTCTTGGTTTTTCTCGTTATCACTGGGGTCTCAGTACAAACTCCAGTAACAAGAGAAAAGCATAGCAAATTAATTAATCAAAGTTTTACCTGACAGGAGTGCTTTGTGAAGTAAGAAACAAGTACAAAAAAACCTGGAGATCTTGTCTAGCTTTAGATTAGCCTCCTGGAGGAATGGCTAGCAGAAAAATAATGGGAGAGAAGAAACCATTTTTACTACATTAGCAGTGTAGAAATGTGATTAGACAAAGAGGCATGAACTGAAGATAAAGGGCCTAGGCAGGAAGAGGAGACAGAAAGTGGCTTTTCTTGATTCTAAGACTCTATTTGGAAAAGGAAGAGACTGGTCCCACACCTCATGGGAAAGAATTCTAGTTCCTATGACTTCCTTTGGAAGAAAAAGAAGAGTAGGAGAGCAGAGATCAGAAGGATGCTACTTCTGAGGCTCATGGTGTCTTCAGGATGTAAGTATACCACACTTTGGTTTATCATCTCAAATGTTGCTTAATTCTATTAATAATAAAATAAGGCAAAGTAAAATAAAAAAATGGTGTCCTCTTTCCCACTATTTTTCTGTAAGGTCATCTTATATAGCCACGGCTGCCCGGAAAGTCTCTGTATGGCTCAGGCTGTCCTGGAACGTACCATTACCATCCATTTGCTTTGGGTTTTCTAAGACAGTTGGCATACATGCTCTTCAGTGGAATTTTGTTTTGTTGCATTTTAGGGTGTGTGTGTGTGTGTGTGTGTGTGTGTGTGTGTGTGAGAGAGAGAGAGAGAGAGAGAGAGAGAGAGAGAGAGAGAGAGAAAGAGAGAATAAAATAAACTCAGTTCCCATTTTCTGCTCATTTCATTAGAACTGAGTTTTAAATTTTTTTATGCTTGTTTACAGCCATCTTATATTTGATATGACAAAGTTGCCTGATAATTTTCTTAGTCATTTACTGTTTTATTCCCAATATGCTTTCATACCTTTTTAATTACATGCAAGTATTAAGGTCAGTTATAGTTTGTGGAACAAGCTATACAATAGATACAAATAGTCAAAGAAAAAGCAAGGCAATAAACAAAATCCCGTGATCACTCACATGATCACTGTTTCTCAGGACTTATCAGAATGACCAAAATATCTGAGCCTAAGTCCCTGTCCTAGCCAAAGTCATTTTCATGCCTGAAGCCTACTTCTTTGTTCTAGGATAAAATTTAGATTCCTGCCTGAAATTACTTCTTTGTTCTAGCCTAATGTCCTATTCCTACCTGAAGCGCACTTCTTTGTCCTTGGCCAATGTCAGGTTCCTGCCAAGTAGCTCATTTCCTTGTCCTTGGCCAATGTCAGATTCTTGCCAGGCAGCAGCCCCCAAAGCTCTCTGCCTCTCTCCCTTTTTTGTTTCATAAACAAGACTGAGCCTGTCTTAGGTCGATCTGACAAGAATGTCTTTTTTTACTCATCATGGAATATGTATTATCAAAAGCAATGCATTTCTGTCTTAGGTTGGTAAGGCTCTGTGCAGAATCTTACCCATCCTTGACTTGCCAGCCTGTTAAATTAATAACTCTGTCTAGAGGTCCATTTTCAGTTTCAAGCCATGTACTTTGGCTGCCAACATGTTGATGTTATTAAGACAACCTTTAACATGATGGGCAGGAATAACATATTCCCTGGACACAAAGTGCTATCCTGATCAAGCTATATATGCCATTCTTGAAGCTTGACCAAAATGGAAATACTGACCTCAGGCCATCAATACTTTTATCAGCAGTATCTGCAGCATCAAAGCTCAGCAGACCAGCATTCTTTAAATTTATAATCTCACTATTCAATGTTGACATATCCAGAGAGGTATTAGAATTATGCCAAATACTCTGCAAGTGTCTTTAAATGTTTTCCAAATTATAATGACTATCATGATAAATTTTAGAAGTAATACAACTTCATTGGTACTTGACACTTGAGATGGCTCCTTACTCTTAAAATCTAAACATATTTCCAATAATTTGAATAGGATAAAGAGCATCAATCCATTGTTCCAAATGCCTATCTAAATCCTCTCATTACTAATCAATGCATTATTAACATTTTTTACCTTAAAAGATTAACAAAAGTAGCTGACTTAACTTTTTGCATAAAAGCAATTGCAGAAGCAGTGGTGCTAGCAATTTTAAATTTTTTACCTTTTATTTTAATTTCTTTATTAGACATACATGATACTGTATGCACAAATAGGTTATAAAGAATAAAACTCTGTAATTAATATCTTCATATCTGATCCTACTTCTCATTGTAAGTAATGTGTAAAGAATTTGACAGGCAGTAGTGGTACACACCTTTAATCCCAGCATTCTTGAGGCAAAGACAGACAAATCACAATAAGTACAAGGTCAGCCTGATCTACACAGAGAGTTCTAGGATAGGCAGTTTTGAAAAAAGAAAAACAAACAAATAAGCAAGCAAACAAGAACTCTGGGTCAAACATAGATATCCACAGTACATTTCAATCAAACAGAAAAGAGTATATCTTCTTCTCAGTACCTTATGGAACCTTCTTCACAATTGACTCTATTATTGGACACAAAGCAAGCCTCCACAGACACAAGAAAATTGAAATAACTCTTTGTATCTTATCAAACCACCATGGATTAATGCTTGTCTTCAACAACAACAAAAACAACAGAAAGTCTGAAAAATCATGTAAACTGAACAAATCTTTACTCAATGACAACTGAGTCGGGGTCAAAATAAGAAAGAAACTGAAGATTTTCTAGAATTCAATGAAAATGAAAGTACAACATACCTAAGTTTATGGTATACAACATAAGCAGCGTTAAATGAAAATCTCACAGCACTAAATACCTTCATAAATAAACTGGAATATTCTCGTACTAACAATTTGAAACCAGGTAAAATCTGTAGAACAAAAACAGAGAAACTCACCTAAGAGTAGAGGGAAGGAAATAATCAAATTCGTAGTTGAAACCAATAAATTAGAAACAAAGAGAACAATACTAGGAAGCAGCAAAACCAAGAGCTGACTCTTTGGTAAAATCAACAAGATAGAAAAACCCTTAACCACTTTAACCAAAAGGTAAGAGACAGTACCTAAATAAAATATCATAAACAAAAAGGGGGACATAGCATCAGACACTGAGGAAACCTGAAGAATCACTATATTTTCTTTCTAAAGCCAGTACTCCAAAAAATTGAAAAATCTAAATGAAGTGGACAATTTTCTTGATAGATACCACTGACCAAAGTTAAATCAGAGAGACTCACATCCAAATATTAGGTGGAGCCCTGGGGAATCTTGGGGAAGGACAGATTGAAGGATCCATAGTGTTTAAGGAGGCCACAAGAAAACCTACAGAAATAAGTAAACAATTTAAACAGTCCCATAATATCTAAGGAAATAGAAGCAATCATTTCCATTTCATCCAGATTTTCCAATTTTGTTGAGTATAGACCTTTGTAGTAGGATCTGATGATTTTTTTTTAATTTCCTCAGTTTCTGTTGTTATGTCTCCCTTTTCAGTTCTGATTTTATTAATTTGGATACTGTCTTTATGCCCTTTGATTAGTCTGGCTAAGGGTTTATCTATCTTGTTGACTTACTCAAAGAACTTTTTCTTGGTTTTGTTGATGTTTTGTATAGTTCTTTCTGTTTCTACTTGGTTGATTTCAGCTCTGACTTTGATTATTTCCTGCCATCTACTCCTCTTGGGTATATTTGCTTCTTTTTGTTCTAATGCTTTCAGATGTGCTGTCATGTTGTTAGTGTATGCTTTCTCCAGTTTTTTGTTTTTGTTTTTTTTTAGACACTTAGAGCTGTGAAGTTTCCTATTAGTCCTGCTTTCATGGAGTCCCTCAAGTTTTGGTATGATGTGTCCTCCTTTTTATTAAATTTTAAAAAGTCTTTAATTTCTTTCTTTACTTTTTCCTTGACCAAGTCATCATTGAGTGGAGCGTTATTCAGTTTCTACATGTATGTGGGCTTTCCACTGTTTTTTGTTGTTATTAAAGACTAGTCTTAGTCCGTAGTGATCTAATAGAATGCAAGGGATTATTTCAATATTTTTGTGTCTGTTGAGGCCTGTTTTGTGACCAATTATATGGTCTATTTTGGAGAAGGTACCATGAGGCGCTGAGTAAAAGGTATATTCTTTTGTTTTAGGATGAAATGTTCTATAGATACCAGTTAAATCCATTTGGTTCATAACTTCTGTTATTTTCATTGTGTCTTGGTTTAGTTTTTGTTTCCATGATCTGTCCATTGCTGAGAGTGGGGTGTTGAAATCCCCCACTATTATTGTGTGAGATGCAAAGTATGCTTTGAGCTTTAGTAGAGTTTCTTTTATGTATGTGGGTACCCTTGCATTTGGGACATAGATATTAAGAATTGAGAGTTCTTGGTACATTTTTCCTTTGATGAGTATGTAGTGTCCTTCCTTATCTTTTTTGATTACTTCTGGTTGAAAATTGATTTAATTTGATATTAGAATGGCTACTCCAGCTTGTTTCTTGGGACCATTTGGTTGGAAGATTGTTTTCCAACCTTTTACTCTGAGGTAGAGTCTGTCTTTGTCACAGAGGTGTGTTTCCTCTATGCAGCAAAATTTTGGGTCCTGTGTTTGTATCCAGTTTGATAGTCTGCACTTTTTTTTTTATTGGAGAATTGAGTCCATTGATATTAAGAGATATTTAGGAAAAATGATTGTTTCTTCCTTTTATTTTTGTTATTAGAGATGGAATTATGTTTGTATAACTATCTTCTTTTGGGGTTGTTGCAAGACTACTTTCTTGCTTTTTTTTGGTTGTAGTTTCCCTCCTTGTGTTGGAATTTTCCATCCATTATCCTTTGAAGTGCTGGATTTGTGGGATGATATTGTATAAATTTGGTTTTGTCATGGAATATCTTGGTTTCTCCATCAATAGTGATTGAGAATTTTGTTGGGTATAGTAGTCTGGGCTGGCATTTGTGATCTCTTAGGGTCTGTATAATATCAGTCCAGGATCTTCTGGTTTTTATAGTCTCTGGTGAGAAGTCTGGTGTAATTCTTATAGGTCTGCCTTTATATGCCTTTTTCCTTTACTACTTTTAGTATCTTCTCTTTGTTTTGTATATTTGATGTTTTGACTATTATGTGACAGTGGAGGTATTTTTTTTTCTAGTCTAGTCTATTTGGAGTTCTGTAGGCTTCTTGTATATTTAAGGACATCTCTTTCTTTAGGTTAGGGATGTTTTCCTCTCTAATTTTGTTGAAGATATTTACTGACCCTTTAAGTTGGGAGTCTTCTGCCTCATCTATACCTATTATACTTAGGTTTGTTCTTCTCATTGTGTCCTGGATTTCCTGGATGTTTTGTGTTAGGAGCTTTTTGCATTTCACATTTTCTTTGACTGTTGTGTCTATGTTTTTTCATGGTATCTTCTGCACATGAGATTCTCTCTTCTATCTCTTGTATTCTGTTGGTGATGCTTGTGTCTATGACTCCTGATCTTTTTCCTAGGTTTTCTATCTCCAGGGTAGTCTCCCTTTGAGATTTCTTTATTTTTTCTACTTCTATTTTTAGATCCTGGACAGTTTTGTGTAATTCCTCCACCTGTTTGTTTGTGTTTTCTTTCATTTCTTTAAGTGCTTCTACATGTTTACGTGTGTCCTCAAATTCTTTGAGAGTGTTGTTTATGTCCTTTTTAAAGTCCTCTATCATCATCATGAGAAGTGATTTTAATTCTGAATCCTGCTTTTCCGGTGTGATATGTTATTCCAGACTTGCTATAGTGGGAGAACTGGGTTCTGGTGATGCCAAGTGACTTTGGTTTCTGTTGTTTACATTCGTATTCTTGCCTTTCACCATGTGGTTCGCTCTAGTGCTACCTGTACTCACTGTTTCTGACTGGAGCCTGCCTTTCCAGTTATCTTGGTTGTGTCAGAACTCCTCGGGATCCAGATGTCTCTTTGATCCTGAGCTCTGGCTGTTCAGGGTACAGTGGCTCCTATAGGATTTCTCAGGATATGGTGTCTCCATGGTAGTTGACCAGCTAAGTGTTTGTTGCTCTGAGTGTAGTTGCCCCTCTAGGATGTCTCAGGATATGGTGTCTGCTGCTCTGAGTTCAGTGGCTCCTCTAGAATGCCTTGGGTTATGTTGTCCCCTGCTCTGATGTCAGTGGCCTCTCTAGGATGTCTCTGAATGTGGTTTCTGCAGCTCTGAGGGCAGTGGCCTCTCTAGGATGTCTGCAGCTCTGAGGGCAGTGGTCTCTCTAGGATGTCACCAGACACAGTTTCCACAGGGGAGCAGATTAGCTGGGTGTCTGCTACAGTCACCAGGATCTGGGTGAAGGAATGAAATACTTTTTACCTGCTAAAAAGCAAGACATTATGAAATTTGCAGGCAAATGGATGGAGCTAGAAAACATCATCCTCAGAGAGGTAATAGAGACCCAGAAAGACACACATGTTGTGCACACAGAAGTATATATTAGCCATAAAATACAGGATAACCATCCACAGATTCTAAGTAACAAAGATGGCCTAAATGGGGCACTGGAATATTACTGAGAAGAGGAAATAGAATAGACGTCAGAGGTGGATGGATGATGAATGGGGGAACTGGGTGGGAGAGTGGGTAAGTAGGGAAACAGGAGGGATCAAGTTTAGGGAGGACAGAGGGAAACTGAACTGAGAGAGCTGGAATGGATGTGTGGGGGAGGCATCTTTCGGATAAGATAGAAAAGTAAGACAATAAGAACTCTGAAAAATCTATGAGAGTGAACACTAGTTAGCACTTCTAGTATTCCATCAGGATATGAAACCAGAAGAGGACACCTACTGTAACCAGGCAAATCTTCCATTGGAGTAATGGAGACACAAACTCACCCACAAAACTTTAGACCCACATTTTGTCCTTCCTATAAGATATGCAGGGATAAAGATGGAGTAGAAATTGAGGAAATGGCCAATCAATGACTGATCCAACTTGAGCTCCATGCCATGAGAGCACACACCTGACACCATTAATGACATTCTGTTATACTTGCATACAGGAGCCTAGCAAACTGTTATCTGAGAGACTTTATCCAGCAACTTCTGGAAATAGATGCAAAGACCAACACCCAAACATTAGGTGGATCCCTGAGGAATCCTGTGGAAAGGAGGGCTGAAGGAGCCAGAGAGCTTAAGGAGGCCAGAAGAATACCTACAGAATCAAATAACCTAGGCCCATAGGGACTTTCAGAGTTTAAATGACCAACCAAAGGACATGCGTGGGATGGACTTAGGCCCTGTGCACTTATGTCACAGATGTGCAGCTTGGTCTTCATGTTAGACTCCTAACAGCAGGAAGAAGGGATGTCTCTGACTCTGCTGTCTGACATTAAATCACTTCTCCCTAACTGGCCTGGCATGTCTAGCCTCAATAGGAGAAAATGTGCCTAAAAGGGCTGGGGAATACAGTTGGGGTTAGGGTTAGGGTTAGGGTTAGGGTTAGGGTTAGGGTTAGGGTTAGGGTTAGGGTTAGGTTTAAGGTTAGGGTTAGGGTTACAGCTGAATATCCATGGGAGGTCTCCTCTTCTCTGAGAAGAAAGCAGGGGAATTGGAGGGAGCAGCGGTGAGAGGGAAGAACTGGGAAGAGAGAAATTAGGGGAAATTGTGATCACAGTGTAAAGTAAATGAATGAATGAATGAATTAATTAATTAAAAGAATAAAATATATCTGGGGGAAAAAGAAAATAAAAGGAAATAATTTTTCCAGGAATACATCTAATACTATATATTCAAAAGCCAAGAGAGGATTATGAGTTCTATATTTGAAGAAGCTCATATTTCTTAGTGAAATTATCCATTGTCCTCATTAAAAAATGACATATGTATATACAGAAGTTTTCTTTGACTTTTTACTTGAAAATATGTTTATGTAATTCATTAATTAAGAGGTTTACTTTTAAACCTTATTGGATATCACATATATAATTACATATACAATAATTATTTCATTGTAGATGTACAATTTTTATAGTGTAGCAATGTTGACATAAAGTAACACATTTAGTAGAAATGGCCCATCATTTTATTGTGAGGTAAATATGACTTACCATGGACCAGAAACATGGATTTAAATCACCTCACCTCATGTCTTGAGACATTATGTGACCTTTTATAATCACAGAAAGACAGAAAGTCATAAATCAATGCATGCATCAATTACATTTGTGGAAGTATCAGTTAAGTAGGCTGCTGCAAACTGGGAAAACATAAGTTTCAGAGATTATCTTACCTTGTTCTTAATGTTAGAGTTGATGGAAGCTGAAGAGTTTATTGATTCATCAGGAGAATGTTAAACCAGTCTATAGGAGCTTTAGAGATGCTGTTTAGATGCAATTTCATCAGAAATTTCTAACCACAGGTAATGTATACTCCACTCGTTGAAGGAAATGAACATATACTAACCCACTATGGGATTTTTAGGTAAAGGTTATACATAAAACTTTTCATTATATTTACCAATTCTCACATAAACAATGAATTAGTATCTGTTGGTCTATACAATGGCTATATAGACATATATAAGAATGGTATGTCATATTTTTAATTTCATTTTTTGCATAATATTGTTCAGCTTTTCAAACTATGTGAACTTATTGTTTTGAGTTTCCATTTAAAATGCAAGAGGTCGAATCAACTGGGCCCGAGCACTGAGCAGGATCACCAGTGGCAGCTCTGCACCCAACCTCACAAAACCTAGATGAAACAGGGCTACCAGAAGCTCTAACCTGGGCAGTATCTAAGGTAAGGACTCAGAAGAGCTCGCCCCAAGCAGGGAGTAACCGGGGCACACAGGAACCCAGGAATTCACTCCTGGGCAGGAGTACTGGTTCCTTCCTGTTTGGGCCCAAGCACAGAGTAGATCCTCTGAACCCAACCTCGCAAAATCCAGAGATGGCAGGGCGCCCAGGAGTTCTAACCTGGGCAGTATCTCAGGTCAGGAGACAGCAATACTCTACCCAAACAGGGAGTAACCAGGACCTGCAGGGACCCAGGAATTCACTCCTGGCCCAGAGCACTGGTTCCTTCCTGTTTCTGCTTGATCACTGAGCAGATCTTGAACCTCAGCTCTAACCCCAGCAGCAACACCCATCCCAAACAGTTCTGACACAACCAAGATAATAGGAAAGACAAGGCTCCAGTCAGAGACAGCTCAGGTAGCACCAAGGAGATCCAGATGGCTAAAGGCAGGTGTAAGAACACAAGCATCAACAACCCAGGGTACTTGGGTTCATCAGAACCTAGTTCTCCCACCTTAGAAAGTCGTGAATTACCTATATCACCAGGAAAGCAAGAGTCAGATCTAAAATCACTTCTAATGATGACGATAGAAAACTTTAAGAAGGACATAAATAACACCCTCAAAGAAATTGAAGAGAACACAGATAAACAGGTGAAAGCCCTTAAAGAGGAAACACAAAAAACCCTTAAAGAATTACAAGAGAACACAACCAAACAGGTAAAGGAATTTAACAAAACCATCCAGGACATAAAAATGGAAGTAGAGACAATTAAGAAATTACAAAGGGAGACTACCAGGGATATAGAAAACCTGGGAAAGAAATCAGGAGTCATAGATGCAAGCATCACCAACAGTATACAAGAGATAGAAGAGAGAATCTCAGGTGCAGAAGATAACATAGAAAATATTAACACAACTGTCAAAGAAAACACAAAATGCAAAAAGTTCTTAACACAAAACATCCAGGAAATTCAGGACACAATGAGAAGACCAAACTTAAGGATAATAGGTATAGAAGAAAGTGAGGATAATAGGTATAGAAGAAAGTGAGGATTCCCATCTTAAAGGGCCAATAAATATTTTCAACAAAATTATAGAAGAAAACTTCCCTAATCTAAAGAATGAGATGCCCATAATCATACAAGAAGCCTACAGAACGCCAAATAGACTAAACCAGAAAAGAAATACCTTCCGCAACATATAAAGACAGACCTAACAGAATTACACCAGACTTTTCACCAGAGACTCTAAAAGCTAGAAGATCATGGACAGATGTCATACAGACCCTAAGAGAACATAAATGCCAGCCCAGGATACTATACCCAGCAAAACTCTCAATTACCATAGATGGAGAAACCAAGATATTTCATGACAAAACCAAATTTACAAAATATCTTTCTACAAACCCAGCACTACACAGAATAATAGCAGGAAAGCACTAATACAAGGAGGGCAATTATACCCCAGAAAGAGCAAGAAAGTAAGCCTCTTCCAATAAACCCAAAAGAAAATAACCACACAAACAACGCCTCCACTGTTAACAAAAATAACAGGAAGTAACAATCTCTCCTTAATATCTCTTAACATCAATGGTCTTAATTCACCAATAAAAAGACATAAGCTAACGGGCTGGATACACAAACAGGACCCAACATTTTGCTGCTTACAGGAAACCCACTTCAGTAACAGAGACAGACACTACCTTAGAGTAAAAGGCTGGAAAACAATTTTTCAAGCAAATGGTCCTAAGAAACAAGCTGGAGTAGCAATTCTAATACCAAATAAAATCAACTTTCAACTTAAAGTCATCAAAAAGGATAAGGAAGGACATTTCATATTCGTTAAAGGAAAAGTTAACCAACATGAACTCTCAATACTGAACATTTATGCGCCAAATACAAAAGCACCCACTTTCATAAAAGAAACCTTACTAATGCTCAAAGTACACATTGCACCTCACACAATAATTGTGGGAGACTTCAATATCCCACTCTCAGCAATGGATAGATCAGTGAAACAGAAACTAAACAGAGATACAATTAAACTAACAGAAGTTATGAACCAAATGGACTTAACAGACATTTATAGAACATTTCACCCTAAAACAAAAGAATATACTTTTTTTTCAGCACCTCATGGTACCTTCTCCAAAATAGACCATAAATTGGTCACAAAACAGGCCTCAACAGATATAAAAAAATCGAAATAATCCCCTGCATCCTATCAGATCAACATGGTCTAAGGCTGGTTTTCAATAATGACAAAGACAAGGAAAAGCCCACACTCACATGGAAATTGAATAATACTCTACTCAATGATAATGTGGTCAGGAAAGAAATAAGGAAAGAAATTAAAGACTTTTTAGAATTCAATGAAAATGAAGACATATCATATCAAAACCTATGGGACACAAAGAAAGCAATGCTAAGAGGAAAACTCATAGCTCTAAGTGCTTACAAAAAGAAACTGGAGAGGGCATACACTAGTAGTTTGACAACACACCTGAAAGCTCTAGAACAAAAAGAAGCAAATGTACCCAAGAGGAGTAGACGGGAGGAAATAATTAAACTCAGGGCTGAAATCAACCAAATAGAAACAAAAAGAACTATACAAAGAATCAATAAAACCAGGAGCTGGTTCTTTGAGAAAATCAACAAGATAGATAAACCCTTAGACAGACTAATCAGAGGGCAGAGAGACAGTATTCAAATTAATAAAATCAGAACTGAAAAGGGGGACATAACAACAGAACCTGGGGAAATCCAAAAAATCATCAGATCCTACTACAAAGGCCTATACTCAACAAAATTGGATAATCTGGATGAAATGGACAATTTTCTAGACAAGTACCAGTTACCAATGTTAAACCAGGAGCAGATAAACCATCTAAACAGTCCCATAACCTTGAAAGAAATAGAAGCAGTCATTAAAAGTCTACCCACCCAAAAAAGTCCGGGACCAGATGGCTTCAGTGAAGAATTCTATCAGACCTTCAAGGAAGACCTAATACCAATTCTTTTCAAACTATTTCACAAAGTAGAAACAGAAGGTACAATACCCAATTCATTCTATGAAGCCACAATCACACTCATACCTAAACCACACAAAGACCCAATAAAGAAAGAGAACTTCAGACCAATCTCCCTAATGAATATCAACGCAAAAATACTCAATAAAATTCTCGCAAACAGAATCCAAGAACGCATCAAAACAATTATACATCATGATCAAGTAGGCTTTATTCCAAGAATGCAGGGTTGGTTCAATATACGGAAGTCCATCAATGTAATCCACTATATTAATAAACTCAAAGAAAAAAACACATGATCATCTCACTAGATGCTGAGAAAGCATTTGAAAAAATTCAACACCCCTTCATGATAAAAGTTTTGCAAAGATCAGGAATTCAAGGTCCATATCTAAACATTGTGAAAGCAATATACAGAAAACCAGTAGCCAACATCAAACTAAATGGAGAGAAATTTGAAGCAATTTCACTAAATTCAGGGACTAGACAAGGCTGCCCACTCTCCCCCTACCTATTCAATATAGTACTGAAAGTCCCAGCCAGAGCAATAAGGCAACAAAAGGAGGTCAAAGGGATACAAATTGGAAAGGAAGAAGTCAAAATTTCACTATTTGCAGATGATATGATAGTATACTTAAGTGACCCCAAAACTTCCACCAGAGAACTCCTAAACCTAATAAATAACTTTAGTAAAGTGGCTGGGTATAAAATTAATTCAAACATATCAGTAGCCTTCCTATACTCAAAAGATAAACTGGCTGAGAAAGAAATTATGGAAGCGACACCCTTTACTATAGTCACAAATAATATAAAATACCTTTGTGTGAATCTAACCAAGCAAGTAAAAGACCTGTATGACAAAAACTTCAAGCCCCTGAAGAAAGAAATTGAAACAGATCTCAGAAGATGGAAAGATCTCCCATGCTCATGGATTGGCAGGATGAATATAGTAAAAATGGCAATCTTGCCTAAAGCAATCTACAGATTTATTGCAATCCCCATCAAAATTCCTACTCAATTCTTCATAGAGATAGAAAGAGCAATTCTAAAATTCATTTGGAATAACAAAAAATCCAGTATAGCAAAAACTACTCTCAGCGATAAAAGAACTTCTGGGAGAATTACCATCCCTGATTTCAAGCTATACTACAAAGCAATAGTGTTAAAAACTGCATGGTATTGGAACAGAGACAGGCAGGAAGATCAATGGAATAGAATTGAAGACCCAGAAATGAACCCACACACCTATGGTCACTTGATCTTAGACAAAGGAGCTAAAACCATCCAGTGGAAAAAAGACAGCATTTTCAACAAATGGTGCTGGTCCAACTGGAGGTCAGCATGTAGAAGAATGCAAATTGATCCATACTTATCTCCTTGTACAAAGCTCAACTCCAAGTGGATCAAGGATCTCCACATAAAACCAGCTAAATTGAAACTAATAAAAGAGAAAATAGGGATAAGCCTTGAACACATGGGCATAGGAGACAAGTTCCTGAACAGAACACCAATGGCTTGCGCTCTTAGATCAAGAATTGACAAATGGGACCTCATAAAATTGCAAAGCTTCTGTAAAGCAAAGGACACCATCAATAGGACAAAGCGGCAACCAACGGATTGGGAAAAGATCTTTACCAATTCTACAACTGACAGAGGGCTAATATCCAAGGTATACAAAGAACTGAAGAAATTAGACTCTAGACTATCAAATAACCCTATTAAAAATGGGGTACAGAGCTAAACACAGAATTCTCAACTGAAGAATCTTGAATGGTTGAGAAGCACCTAAAGAAGTGTTCAACATCCCTAGCCATCAGGGAAATGCAAATGAAAACAACACTGAGATTTCACCTCACACCAGTCAGAATGGCTAAGATTTAAAACACAGGTGACAACAGATGCTGGCAAGGATGTGGAGAAAGAGGAACACTCCTCCATTGTTGGTGAGATTGTAAGCTGGTACAACCACTATGGAAATCAGTCTGGTGGTACCTCAGAAAATTGAACATAGTATTACCTGAGAATCTAGTTATACCACTCCTGGGCATATACCCAAAAGATGTTTCAACATACAACAGGGACACATGCTCCACTATGTTTATAACAGTCTTATTTATAATAGCCAGAAGTTGGAAAGAACCCAGATGTCCTTCAACAGAGGAATGGATACAGAAAATTTGGTATATTTACACAATGGAGTACTACTCAGCTATTAAAAACAATGAGTTCATGAAATTCTTAGGTAAATGGATGGAGCTTGAGAATATCATCCTGAGTGAGATAACCCAATCACAAAAGAACATACATGGCATGTACTCACTGATAAGTGGATATTAGCCCAAAAGCTCATAATACCTAAGACAATGCGTAGACACATGTGGGTGCTTTGGTTTTATTTTAGAAGGAGTAGCAAAATACTCAACCAGAGCTCCCAGGGGCTAAAACTCCAGCCTAAGAACATAAAGGGAGGAACTCATGGCTCCACTTGTATAGGTAACTGAGGGTAGCCTCGTTAGGCAACAGTAGAAGTGGAGGGCCATGGTACCCGAAAGTTTGAATCCCTAGTGTTGGGGAATGTGAGAGCAGGGAGGTGGGATTGGGAGAATGATGGGAGCACATCCTCATGAAAATTAGAAGAAGGGGTATGAGAAAGGGTTTTGGGGGAGAAAGGAAGAGGAGATAATAGTGAAAGGTAAATACGTAAAATATCCAATAAAAAAAGAAATAACAGATAATTGGTCTGGCAAAAAAAAAAAGATAGTTTAATTATTTCATATGATTTTCAAAAGTTTCCAGGAGATGCTTATTGGTTAAGATCCTATTTTAAGCTCTTCACAAAAGAATTTATGTCTCTGTTTAATAATCTTAATACAGATGCAAATCTTAATTTCCTTCAACAATTAATTGACAAAAGAGGAGTAATTTTACAAAAAGTAGAAGCTCTCACAAATTTATATATTACATAGATTGAATAATTGTTGGCTGTTTTATAATAGTCCTTTGACAAAAGAGATTATTAATAATGAATTATATTTCTTTAAATAGTGTCTTTATGACTCTTTGAGGGTGGAAGGAGCATGCCTTGTTAACTCTTAACTTTCTAAAACTGAAAACTCACAGCAAATCTGCCGCTGATTGCCTCTGGCATTGCTGAGACCAATAAAAACTATGCCACAACTATGTGGAAGGACCTTTTTACCCTTAAATGGAATGGCCAGGACCCAGTTCCTATATGGGGCCTGAGGATTGATATGACTGTTTAATACCACAGAAGGCACAACTAAATGGCCACCAAAAAGATTAATGAATTAAATAGATACCTCCCCAAATCCAGGCCCAATTATAAATAAAATGAATAACAATTGTCACCCAGGGAAGAAAAGTTTCCCTGAGAATTCCTTTCTTTTTTCTCTTCCAGGTAAAAATTAATCACCTGTAATGTCTGCTATTAGGAGTTCTAATCCTGATGCTGGCCTCTGGACTTATACTACTCAGACCTCCAATGGGCCTTTGATAAGGACATCAAACAGCTGTAGATTGACATCACTAATCTGAAGAAATCCCTCATTTTGCTGTCTGATGCGATCCCCAAAAATTCCAAAGGACTTTATTGGACCTGATTTTCTCTTTTACAATAGAAAAGACTGTAAACAGCTCTAGACTGTGTACAGCCCTTAAAGAAGAATGCTGCTTTTACATAGCCAAAACAGGGATGATTAAAGAGAGCATGAAAAAGGCCAGAGATGGTCTTGAGAAAAGACAGAGAGAGAAAGAGAAAAAGGAGAGCTTGTACAAGAATTGGTCTTCAACCTCTCCATGATTGTTAACCCTACTTCCTTCCATCTTGGGATTATTAATTGGGTTATTTTTGCTTATTTCCTTTGGTCCCTGAGACTTAAATAGGCTGACTAATTTTGTGAAACAACAGACAGATAATCTGATAGCAAAATCTATTCAGATACATTATCATATGTTAACATTGGAGGACCACGAGACTCTAGATGAGGTTGTTTCTCTATCCAGGGTGTTCCTAAGTCCCATCTCCACCCATCCTAAAAGAGGGGGCTTCCATCCCTAGACCAAGCAGAGAGGGGCCACCCAGAACCCCCTCTGTCTGGCGATCTGAATTCTTGCTGAGGCTGCGAGGCTAAGCACTGCAAGAGAATATAAATAAAAGTTAAAAGTATGTTTCTGGGTTCCCTGAGGGACAAGCCTGACTGCATAGGGGTAGATGTCAAAAGTATAGCCTCTTCAGGAAAAAGACATCGGGACGGGTATGGCCCTTATGCCTCACTGGACAATGACAGGAGGACTGGAGCCATTACAATGTCCCCTTTAATTACTAGAAGTAAGGCCTCTATCCCCGCCTTGGCAAGATTAGAATTGCGACAGCCCTTCTATACTTGGAGAATGGATGAGATGTCAGGGGCAGCCCCGCTTATATACTGAAGGCCTAAAATCAGCCATAAGCCTAAAATCAGCAATAGGCCGGACATACATGCCTGCTAACACGAAGACTTGGGTCTCTATGGAAAAACACTGAAACAGAGGGCTATAAACTATTGTAAACAGGCAGTTTTTGTTGAAATCTACCAGCCTGAGTAGTCATAAACCTTGTAAATAGGCAGCCTTTGGCAGATAGTACCAAATTAGATTATGACAAGGGATTCATAGGAAGAGTCATAGTGACCTGACCCCTGAACCTTCACCCAGATAATACCCTGTTCTGAAAGATATCTGTACTCTCCCTGAACATCTATGTTCCTGTGTCATCCTCTTCCCCACATTCTGCATTTTTGTGTTTATAACCCCTGTGTTAAAAAGTAAAAATTATGATTTGGTAAAAACAAACAAACAAACAAACAAACAAAAAGTAACACACAGTGTAAAGAAAAAATGTAAGAGGTCCATAAAGGTTTTACAAATAAGTCCTATGCTACTGTAAAAATTTTACTGTGGGAAAATTTTTGCCATTTAACAAATAATTCGTTACTTAAAACATATTTGTAATTAATTTTATGCAAGTAATATAATGATAAGCCCAATATGCAAAACAGAGAGGGGGTGAGGGGGAGCAAGGGGGAGAGAGGGGGAGGGAAGGAGGGAGGGAGAGGGACAGAGAGAGAATAGAGAGAAACTGCTGCTTCTTAGTATTTGCGAAGTATTTGAAAAATGATCATGTCTAAGCTCTACCCAAGCTTTGGATTTATTTGATTTCGGGGATAGCTTGGGATTTACTGCTTCTAATGTAGTACAAACCAGTGCTGCCTATTTGTATAAAACCCAATTGTCAATGACAAACTAGCAAATTGAAACAAGCTGCTCACTAAAGTAGTACTACCACATAATTGAGTAGATTTTCTTCTAAGGATATAAAGATAGTTTACCATTAGGAACTGTATAAACATAATTTATTATTCTCAAGGGCTTAAGGACACAGACCATGGAGTTATTAATAAATACCCAGATGGTGGTCAAATATTTCCAGGAATTCTCTGAGGTTGTTAGGTTGAGTAATCCATCTCCATCATAAAACTACTATTATAAATCACAGAAAAATAATTGTAAAGAGATATACTAAAGTAATCACATTTTTACTAAAGTCAAGATGATCTCAAGGATACACATTTGAATAATAACAAATAATTTGGAAGTCTGCTTACTACTCTAAGACAATGGACAAGGGTAATAAATTTTGTAATTAAAGTGATACATATATGTTATATAAATATTTAATATATATGCATAATATATATTATATAACTAATTATCCAATTATGTACCTAAAAATATCCAAACAAGTATAAAGATACTTGTAAGGCAAATTAATGGATTATAACTATAGGAAACAGACGTTTAATTTCTGTGAAATAAAAATTAATAAGACAAAAGTAGAATGTATGTAGAGCAAATAATAAAATCATACCTCAGATCACATTTAATAAATAAAGTTCGAGAAAAACTTTAACATTTTCCACTATTCAAAATGGGTTTCAAAAATTGGAGAGAGGCTCCTCACTTGTTTTTTTTGGCTGAGGCAGACACCTAGCTGGTCTGCTCCCATGAAGACATCATATCCTGAGCTGTCCTAGAGGAGCCACTGCACTCAGAGCAGTGGACACCTAGCTGGTCTGCTCCTGTGATGACACCATATCCTGAGCCATCCTAGAGGAACCACTGTACTCAGAGCAGCAGGATTTCAGGATCCCAGAGGCGGCCTGAGTACCAAGAGTACTTCCACCCAGGAGCTAAGGATCACAGGATCACAAAGACATCTGGATTCTGAGGATCTCTGACACAAGCAAGATAAGTAGAAAAACAGGCTCCAGTCAGAGACAGTGAGTACAGGTAGCTCTAGAGTTAACCAGATGATGAAAGGCAAGCACAAGAACATAAGCAACAGAAACCAAAGTTACTTAGCATCATCAGAATCCAGTTCTCCCACCATAGCAAGCCCTGGACACCCCATCACACCCAAAAAGCAGGATTCAGAATTAAAATCACTTCTTATGAGAATGATAGAGAACTTTAAGAAGGACAAAATTAACTCCCTTAAAGAAGTACAGGAGAACACAGGTAAACAAGTAGAAGCCTTTAAAGAGGAAACACAAAAATCCTTTAAAGAACTGCAAGAAAACACAACCAAACAGGTGAAGAAATTAAAACAAAACCACCCAGGATCTAAAAATAGAAGTAGAAACAATAAAGAAATCTCAAAGGATGACTACCCTGGAGATAGAAAATCTAAGAAAGAGATCAGAAGTCATAGACGCAAGCATCACCAACAGAAAACAAGAGATAGAAGAGAGAAAATCATATGCAGAAGATACTATGGAAAACATTGGCACAACTGTCAAAGAGAATGCAAAATGCAAAAAGCTACTAACCCAAAATATCCAGGAAAAACAGGACACAATGAGAAGACCAAATCTAAAGATAATAGGTATAGATAAGTGTGAAAATTTGCAACTTAAAGGGCCAGTAAATATCTTCAAAAAATTATAGAGGAAAACTTTCCTAACCTAAAGAGAGATGCCAATGGACATACAAGAAGCTTACAGAACTCCAAAATAGTCTAGACCAGAAACAAAATCCTCCTGTCACATAATAATCAAAACATCAAATGCATAAAATGAAGAAAAATACTAAAAGCAGTAAAGGAAAAAGGCAAAGTAACATATAAAGGCAGACCTATCAGAATTAAACCAGACTTCTTACCAGAGACTATAAAAGCCAGAAGATCCTGGACAGATGTCATACAGACACTAAGAAAACACAAATACCAGCCCACATTACCTTATGCAGCAAAACTCTCAATCACTATAGATGGGAAAAACAAGATATTCCATGACAAAACCAAATTTACAAAATATCTTCCCACAAATCCAGCACTTCAAAGGATAATTGATGGAAAACTCCAACACAAGGAGGGAAACTCCAACCTAGACAAAGCAAGGAAGTAATCTTCCAACAACCCCAAAAGAAGATAGCTATACAAACATAATTCAACCTCTAATAACAAAAATAACAGGAATCAACAATCATTTTTCCTTAATATCTCTTAACATCAATGGACTCAATGTTCCAATAAAAAGACATAGACTATCAGACTGGATACCAAAACAAGATTTTGCAGCATGCAGGAAAGGCATCTCAGAGGCAAAGACAGACACTATTTCAGAGTAAAAGAATGGAAACAATTTTCCAAGCAAATGTTCCCAAGAAACAATCTGTGGTAGCCATTCTAATATCAAATAAAAAGGAATTTCAACAAAAAGTAATCAAAAAAGACAAAGAAGGTCAGTTCATATTCATCAAAGGAAAAATATACCATGATGAACTCTCAATTCTGAACATCTGTGCTCCAAATGCAAGGGCACCAAAATACATAAAAGAAACTTTAATGAAGCTCAAAGAACATATTGCACCTCACACAATAATAGTAGTCAATTGGAACACCCCATTCTCAGCAATGGACAGATCATGGAAACAGAAACTAAACAGAGACACAGTGAAATTAACAGAATTCATGAACCAAATGTATTTAACTGACATCTATAGAACATTTCATCTTAAAACAAAAGAATATATCTTTTTCTCAGCACCTCATGGTACCTTCTCCAAAATAGACCATATAATTGGTCACAAAACAGGCCTCAACAGATACAAAAAGATTGAAATAATCCCTTGCATCCTATTAGATCACTACGGACTAAGGCTGGTCTTTAATAATGACAAACACAATGGAAAGCCCACATACACATGGAAGCTGAACAACTCTATAAGCAATGATGACTTACTTCATCAAGGAAGAAATAGAAAGAAATTAAAGACTTTTTAGAATTTAATGAAAATGAGGACACATCATACCAAAACTTATGGGACACAGTGTAAGCAGTGCTAATAGGAAACCTCATTGCTCTATGTGTCTACAAAAAGAAACTGGAGAGAGCATATACTAACAACTTGACAGAACACCAGAAAGATCTAGAACAAAAAGAAGCAAATACAGCCAAGAGGAGTAGTTGGTAGGAAATGATCAAACTCAGGGTTGAAATCAACCAAGTAGAAACAGAAAGAACTATATGAAATATCTACAAATCCAGGACCTGGTTATTTGAGAAAATCAACAAGATCGATAAACTCTTAGCTAGACTAAGCAGAAGGCAGAGAGACAGTATCTAAATTAATAAAATCAGAACTGAAAAGGGAGATATAACAATAGAACCTTAGGAAATTTAAAAAAAAAACATCAGATCCCACTACAAAGGACTATACTCAACAAAACTGGAAAATATGGATGAAATGGAAAATTTTCTAGACAGATATTAGGTACCAAAGTTAAATCAGGAGCAAATAAACCATCTAAACAGTTCCATAACCCCTAAAGAAATAGCAGCAGTAATTAGAAGTCCCCCCACATAAAAAAGCCCAGGACCAGATGGTTTTAGTGCAGAATTCTATCAGATTTTCGAGGAAGACCTAATACCAATTCTCGTCAAATTATTCCACAGAATAGAAACAGAAGAAACACTACACAATTCGTTCTATGAAGCTACAATCCTGCTCATACCTAAATCTCACAAAGACCCAACAAAGAAAGAGAACTTCAGATTAATCTCCTTTATGAATATAGATGCAAAAATACACAATAAAATTTTTGCAAACTGAATCCAAGAAAACATCAAAACAATCATCCATCATGATCAAGTAGGCTTTATCCCAGGACTGCAGGGATGGCTCAATATTTGGAAATCTATCAATGTAATCCACTGTATAAACAAACCCAAAGGGGGAAAAAAAACCCACATAATCATCTCACTAGATGCTGAGAAAGCATTTGTCAAAATTCAACATTCCTTCATGGTAAAAGTCTTGGAAAGATCAGAAATTCAATGTCCATACCTAAACATAATAAAACAATATACAGAAAGCCAGTAGCCAACATCAAATTAATGAAGAGAAACTTGAAGCAATCCTACTAAAATCAGGGACTAGAGAAGGCTGCCCACTCTCACCTTACCTATTCAATACAGTACTGGAAGTTTTATCTAGAGCAATTAGACAAGAAAAAGGAGTCAAATGAATACAAATAGGAAAGGAAGAAGTCAAATTATTACTACTTGCAGATGATATGATAGTATACTTTAAATGACCCTAAAACGTCCACCAGAGAACTTCTTAAACCTGATAAACAACTTCAGCAAAGTGGCTGGATATAAAATCAACTCAAACAAATCAGTAGCCTTCCTATACTCAAAAGATAAACAGACTGAAAAGAAATTAGGGAAATGACACCCTTCACAAAAGTCACAAATAATATAAAATATCTTGGAGTGAATCTAACCAAGCAAGTGAAAGATCTGTATGACAAGAACTTCAAATCTCTGAAGAAAGAAATCAAAGAAGATCTCAGGAGATGGAAAGACCTCCCATGCTCATGTATTGGCAGGATTAATATAGTAAAAATGGCCATCTTGAGGAAAGAAATCTACAGATTCAATTCAATCCCCATTAAAATCCCAACTCAATTCTTCACAGAGTTAGAAAAGAAAAATTCTCAAATACATTTGGAATAACAAAAAATCCAGGATAGCAAAAACTATTCTCAACAATAAAAGAACTTCTGGGGGAAATCATCATCCCTTACATCAAACTGTACTACAGTGCAATAGTCATAAACTGCATGGTATTGGTACACAGACAGGCATGAAAATTAATGGAATGGAATTGATGACCCAGAAATGAAGCCACACACCTATAGTCACTTGATCTTTGACAAAGGAGCTAAAACTGTCCAGTAGAAAAAGGACAGCATTTTCAACAAATGGTGCTGGTTTAACTGGAGGACAATGTGTAGAAGAATGCAAATCGATCCATTCTTATCTTCTTGCACAATGCTCAAGTCCAAGTTGATAAAGGACCTTCACATAAAACCAGATACACTGAAACTAATAGAAGAGAAGGTGGGGAAGAACCTTGAATACTTGGGCACAGGAGAAAAGTTCCTGAACAGAACACCAATGGCCTATTCTCTAAAGTCAAGAATTGACAAATGGGACTTCATAAAATTGCAAAATTTCTGTAAGGCAAAGGACACTATCAATAGGACAAAAAGGCAACCAACATATTGGAAAAAGATCTTTAATAATCCCACATCTGATAGAGGGCTAATATCCAATTATACAAAGAACTCAAGAATTTAGACTTCAGACAACCAAATAACCCTATTTTAAAAGGAGGTACAGAGCTAAACAAGGAATTCTCAACTTAGGAAACTAGAATGGGCACAAAGCACCTGAAGAAAAGTTCACTGTCCTTAGTCATCAGGGAAATACAAATCAAAACAACCCTGAGGTTCCACCTCACACCAGAATGGCTAAGATCAAAAACTCAGGTGATAGTAGTTGTTGGCAAGGATGTGGAGAAAGAGATCCCATTGTTGGTGGGATTGCAAGCTGGTACAACCACTCTGGAAATCAGTCTGGTGGTTCCTCAGAAAACTGGACATAGCATTACCTGAGGACCCAGCTATACCACTTCTGGGTATATACCCAGAATATGCTTCAACATATAACAAGGACATATGCTCCACTATGTTCATAGCAGCCTTATTTATAATAGCCAGAAGCTGGAAGAACCCAGATGTTCTTCAGCAGAAGAATGGATAGAAAAAAATATGGTACATTTACACAATGGAGAACTACTCAGCTATTAAAAACAATGAATTTGAGAAATTCTTAGGCAAATGGATGGAACTAGAAAAACTTCATCCTGAGTGAGGTAACCCAATCACAAAAGAACACACATTGTATGCATTCTCTTACAATTGGATAATTTACAGTTTGAAATACCCAAGATTCAACTCACAGACCACATGAAGCTCATGAAGAAGGAAGACCAAGTGTGGGTGTTTCAGTCCTTCTTAGAAGATATAACAAAATACTCAAGTGAGCAAATATGGAGACAAAGTGTGGGACAGAAACTGAAGGAAGGTCCCTGCCTATTCTCATAAGAGACAAGAGTATTGCTACCCTTTACTTATTTTACCCTGTTCCTATAACCTTTCAAACTTTCAAGGTCGTGACTTTAGTTTGTGGGTGTACCTTTGTCCTCTCTTATTCTTAGTTTCCTTTGGATATATTTTCTTTTCTGATCAATAGGTATTCAGTCTTGTTATGGATTCCACATGTATTTATTCCAGAAGAAAGGTAGAGGAGGCAAAAAATGTGAGGATAGAAATGTGTGTATATATACATACACATGTTAAAAAAAGTTTTAATCCAGCGACATTACTGCTCTGACAAGGGATCAGATCCAAAGAAATGTTCCAACAGAAATGCAGAAATATGACACACCTTTCAGCTCTCTGGCTGGAATACACAACTTTGTTCCCTCTGGCTGAAATATAGGCACGACTTTAGTACACACATTGAATCCCAAAAAATGACATTTAATTGAGGGCCGACAAAGTGATAAATCAGAGAAATTTTTGACAGAGATAGGATGCACCAAACTCTCAGGAGGACAGACAGAAAAAAGAGGCAACTTAAGAACTGTGAGAGAACTGAACTGAATATAGTTCACAGAAGTTCTGTTTGGAGCAGTTCAATTTGATGCAGTTCTATTGAGTACAGTTGTGCTCAGTTCCATTTGTGGAGTTCAGAGGCAATCTTTCCAAGCAGAGAAATTAAGTCAGACACCAAGAGAAGCCAATTTGAATCAGTCAGCTTAAGCCAGCCAGCCAGAGTTCAGAAAGAGCTAGAAAGAGTGAGTTTATTCAGCAGTAAGTCTCGGATGCTAAAACATTCTAGGCTTCCACTAGCAGATGGTGGTTGGAAGATGAAGCCCTCAGGGTCTAGGCTTACAGAAGATTAGATTGTATAGAGGCTAGAAGCTCCCAAGTCTAAGGTGAGAGAGAGAACAGAGATAAAAATTTTCTGGGCTCAACCCAAATCGTAAATTTGTAAAGCTGGGATACCACTCTCATCTCATCTCATAATCTGTGGAAATAAAAGCAACATTTATATTAACATATACATTTACACCTGTCTGTTTTAATGAATTCAGTAGTGAGTTTTTCTTTTTATTACTGTGCTATATGGCTAAATGGCATATTTTCCATTAACATATGAAGAAGTCTTGAAAAAAGAATATTAATTTTTAACACTATAAATTATTACAAAGACTGAGTTATTCTTAGATTCTAGTAAGAAATTTGGCTGACTAAAGATAGCAATAATGTACTGCACAAAAAAAAGCTAAACAAAATTTGAAGTTTCTACCATTCAGAAATGTTGGCTGCAAAATATATGTTTAACATGACTTGCATACTTTATATTATACAGTGCACATGTGCACTACAGCATCATCTAACCCCATTAATATGTATAATTTTTATGAGCATGTGTTTCAGTTAAAAGTGTATTTGATAGGAAAAAAATGAAGTAAATAAGTGAAATGTGCTGGCAGAATTTGCTATCCATATGGAGAAATTGCATACCTATTTCTATTTCACTTCATGTACAAAAATAAATTAAAAATGTTATAATACTATAGATGTCAAAACTCAAGTGCATTATTATTTGAAGGAAATTTGTGTATCTGTCTTTAAGCAAAAAAATATCTACAGATGTCATAAGTGAAATGTTCTCAGATTTTTCCAGGTAAAGGTTTAAAACTCATATCCTTCCAAAATAAAGTGAAAGTCATATAATGTACTGAAATACAACAGACTGAGAAAAGATTTGCAATGCATTTAGTGAATTGCTGTCCCTCACAAACAGAGACCTAAAAATTAAAAGGCAAATTAAATAAAGTAATATCTTCTAGTGAGCAAATGATAAAGCTCTTAAGTATTGAAGCTGGATATGTGCATTACTGATATGAAAACCCTGCTAGGATGCTTGTGTTATGGAGTCAAATCACAAGATATTATAGCTTAAAAAAAGTTTTCTCTGTCAGTTGTCTGCTTTTCTGGAACCTGTGAACAACTGCTGATTTAAGAAGTCTATCAGTAAACATGACTAGACAATATCTATTCTTAGAAATATTTAGCCATCCAAAATTTTAAAATTTTATTATCCCAACCATTATTGAACTCTTACTACTCATGTAGTTCTTAGGGCCATCTACATCATATTGTTTCATTTACTCCTCACACTGACTTTTAAGATAGGCAGCATGTGTATATGAAACACAATCAGGGTTATGTAAATTTATGTTATTTTTCCCATTACCATAATGGTAAAACAAAGACCTTGAAACTGGGTCTTCCTGACTCTCTAGCACATGTTCTAAAATTGTTTATTGCATGTATTTGGACAACAAAGTGCAAACCAAAACATTTGGTAAAACTGGAACTTTATTTGCTAATATACGAATGGTTCTTAACCATTCTTCCCCTCATGTGCCTGGTAAGACATTTTGTAAAATATATAAACCTCTTGTTGAGTTCATTGCAGCACATAACTGTGCACATACAAGCATGCACTCATAATATTCACTATGCTTTCCAGAAAAGTACTGAAACCCACCCTGTAACTTTTCATCATTAGGTTATGACTATCTGCTCTATACATGGGTGATTATGACACTTGAACATGATGACTAAATTGTTCATTCAAAAGTCCTGTAACTTAAAGCTGGAAAAACCACTTAGAAATTAATACTACTTGGCACATCTTCCAGAGAACCCAAGTTCAGTGCCTATTATCCACACAATGGCTCACAACTATTTGTATCTACAGTTCTAAAAGGCTATAACCACCTTCTTTTGGTCTCAATGAGCACCAAGCATGAATATTCTGCACACACACACACACACACACACACATACACACACACACACACACACACACACACACACACACACACACACACGCACACACACACATATATATATATATATACCTGTAAAACACCCATACACACAGAATTTTTTTAAAAGTATTGTAATTCCAGAGGAAGTGTTTACTACTTTTAAATTTTCTTTTTTTTCACTTTAAAATTTATTTTATGTGACTGTTAATTAAATACAAATTTAGTGCTAATGATGAAATAAATTTGGGAAAAAAGAGCTTCTAGGCAAGGCATAAAGAGAATTTCCACACTTCTAGTTCTCTGTCTATATAGAATGACATCTTATAATGATATCAGGAACATAGAAAAATAGCACTTCATTTCCTCATTTGTTATGATGTTTCTGTACTGAGACATGGAGTATTCTGTAAATATATGATTTATACTGGGAACCAAACTGTCTTCCCTACTAATCTGTCATATTTAGTTTGTGGTTCTAGAACATAGTGATACTCTTGTTGAGAATGAATAATGCTAAAATCTCCTCAGCATGCTGATAGAATGTTAATTAATGGCAATTATGAGATTTTAAGGAGCATGTAGGTTGTAGTAGATCCATTTGAGTTAACTGATGAAAACCTATGGTTGATGAATAAGTACCAATTGAGTCCTTAAGGTTGTTTTTGAGTTTTTTGTTAGTTTTTATTTTTTCGCATCTATATGTTGTCAACAAACAGCCAAAACTTTTCTTTAATAATCCTATCTCTTTGTCAACGCATTCTCTTTGACATTGTGACTGAACAGTGTTATTAATATAAACAAAAAAGCAGCAAACTACCTAGAATGAAGCCATCACAATGAAACAATTATCGATGTTTTATGCAGCTTTTTCTCTCTGTGGTTCATCTGGATCTTGGCTGGAATTGTTTGTGACAGGCCAACTACTTGAAAGAAGAAGATGAAAGTGCCTTACTCATATATACTTACAGTGGCTGAAAACTGATATGCACCTGTTGTGCGATTCTTTCTTGGAAGACATAAACAAATGTCTGCTCTCCTCAGTTAAGGCAAGATGACAGAACAAAGAAACAATTCCACCGAAGTCAGAGGTAGTAAGTCAGTGAATATATTGGAATTGCTTCGGTGAGGGGTGACTTACTCCACGGCAACTGTAACTCTGAAAGCCCACCCCAACATGGGCAATGATCAACTATTTAAAGTTGTATCCTTGGATTTTCTTGCAGTACCTACACATGGTTTAACTGTTGTTCTCCTCAGCAACAGTTAGTGCTAGTTGGATTTTGTGGAGGGGCTTTGTGAATCCTGTAAATTTCAGCTGTCTCAAACCTGAATGTTTGTTTGCTTTCTAAGGTTTAAAGAGTATCACCTTAAGAAAGAAATGTTTCTGTTCACAGAAAATAGCTACAAACAGCACAAGAATGATTTATTTCACTTTGTCAAAATCATGCCATCTTTTATTTTACCTTTCCGTGTAGTGGTAAAATACCATTTTTGTTTCTCATTTAATTTTAAATTTATATTTATATGTAGAGGGAAAACATTATATTAAAGAAATCTCAGTATAAAAACATCACTTTCCTTCCACTAATGTGTTACTTAAAGTGATAAAAACTTCTCTTGGATTCTCCAGGTTGATATTATTTTAATGATAGAATGGCTGGTGTACTCCTCCTGTTTAGGGTGCATGGTAAGCAACAGTGTTCAGGAATTTTTAATCTGTTTTTCACGAATTTATTTATTCACTTTATATCCTGATCACAGCCTCTCTCCCTCCTCTCCTCCCAGTCCTGAGAAACTATCTCCTTCTCCCCTTTTCCCCTTCCTTTCTCATTAGATAAGGGATGGCCCAGCCATAGGTACCAACATGCCCTGACACATCAAAGTCACAGCAGGTCTAGGCACATCCTCTCCCAGTGGTATCAGACAAGGTAGCCCAGTGGCAAGCAACAAAGTCAGAGACAGCCCCTTCTTTGTTAAGGGGCTTACATGAAGACCAAGCTGCATATCTGTTACATATGAGTAGAGGGCCTAGGTCCAGCCCATGCATACTCTTTGGCTAGTGGTTCAGTGTTTGGGAGCCTTCATAAGCCCAGGGTAGTTGACGACGTAGGTCTTTTTGTGGCATCCTTAAACTCTCCTGGCTCCATCTATCCTTCTCTTGGACATGTCTTCCCAAGCTCTGCCTAATGTTTGGCTATTGGTCTCTGTATCTGTTTCCATCAGTTGCTGGGTGAAGCCTCTCAGAAGACAATAATGCTAGATTCCTGTCAGCAAGCATAGTAACATCATTAATGGTATCAGATGTTGGTTCTCTTCCATGCCATGGGCATCAAGTTGAGCCCATGTCATTGTTTGGCATCCCCTCAATCTCTGCTCCTTCATTATCACTACAAATCTTGTAGGCAGGACAAATTTTCTGTCAAAGATTTTCTGGGTGGTTTGGTGTCCTTCTCCATTTATGGTAAATCCTGCCTGTGTACAGGAGGTAGCCACTTCAGGCACCATATCCCTGCTGTTAAGAGTTTCAGGTAGGATCACCCCCCATAGACTCCCATGAGCCTTCCCATCTCTGGGTTCTGGTTTCTCCCAGAGATGCACCATCTCCCATTTTTCATTCTCTAAGCCCTCTCCCTGCTCACTGACTCTCTCAATAACTGATTCCTATCCCCATTCCCTTCTCACTCCACCTCCTACCCAGTTCCCTCCCTCCACCTACCTCTGATATGTATTTTATTTCCCCTTCTAAGTGAGATTCAAGTACCCTTGCTTGAGCCCTTCTTGTTACTTAGCTTCTTTGGGTCCATGGATTGTAGCATGGTTATTCTGTACTTTATGGCTAATATCCATTTATAGGTGACTATATACCATGTGTGTTGTTCTGGGTCTGGGTTACCTTATATAGGATAATATTTTCTAGTTCCATCCATTTCCCTACGTGTTTTATGATAGCCTTGATTTTAATAGCTGAGTAGTATTCCATTGTGTAAATGTACCACATTTTCTTTATCCATTATTGGGTTGAGGGACTTCTAAGTTGTTTCCAATTTCTGGCTATTATGAATAAAGCTGTTATGAATGTAGTTGAGCAAGAGTACTTGTGATATATTGGAACATATTTGGATATATCTCCTGGAGTGCTATAGCTGAACCTTGAGGTAGAACTATTCCCAGTTTTCTAAGAAACCACCAAATTGATTGCTACAGTGATTTTAAAACTTTAGATTATCACCAACAATGGAGGAGTGTGCCCTTTGATTCATATTGTCATCAGCATGTGCTGTCTCTTGAGCTTTTAATTTTAGCTATTCTGCTGAGTGTAGAATAGAATCTCATAGTTGTTTTGATTTTCATTTATTTGATGACTAAGGACTTTGAACATTTCTTTAACTACATCTAGGTCATTAGAGATTCCTTTGTTGAGAATTCTGTTTTGTTCTGTACCCCATTTTTAAACTGGGTTATTTGGTTAATGGGTGTTTAATTTCTTGAGTTCTTTATATATTTTGGATATTACCCCTCTGTCGAAATTAGGGTTAGTAAAGATCTTTTCCCATTCCATGGGCTTCTCTTTTGTCCTGTTAATAGTGTCCTTTGCCTTACTGAAGCATTTAGTTTCATGAGATCCCGTTTATTAATTGTCTTAGTGGCTGAGCTGTTGGTTTCCTGTTCAGGAAGTTGTCTTGTGTAGCAATGCATTCAAGGTTAGTCCCTAGTTTCTCTTCTACTAACTTTAAAGTATCTGTTTTTATGTTGAGGTCTTTGATCCATTTGCACTTGAGTTTTGTGCAGGATGATAAATATAAATATTATTGCATTCTTCTACATGCATATGTCCAGTTAGACACACATCATTTGCTGAAGATGCTTTCTTTTTTCCATTGTATGTATACTCACCACTCTTCATTGGTGCTATTGGGGTGTTGAAGTCTTCCACTATTGTTTTATGAGTTCAATGTGTGATTTAAGATTTAGTGATGTTTCTTTTATGAATGTGGGTGCCATTGCATTTGGGGGATAGATATTCAGAATTCAGATGTCATCTTTGTGGATTTTCTCTTTGATGAGAATGAAGTGTCCTTCCCCATCTCTTTTGATTAATTTTGGTTGAAAGTCTCTTTTATTAGGTATTAGAATGGCTATTCCTGCTTGCTTCTTGGGTCTGTTTGCTTTGACAACCTTTGTCTAGCCCTTTACTCTGAGGTAGAATTTATCTCTGTTGCTGATATGTGTTCGTTGCATGTAGCAGAATGACGGATACTGTTTTCACTTCTACTCTGGCAGCTTGTGTCTTTTTATTGGGGAATTGAGTCTATTGATGCTGAGCAATGTTAATTTTGTTACTTTTATCTTGGTGGTAGTAATAGTAGAAGTAAGAGCAGCAGCAGCAGTGGTAGAAATTGTATGTGTGTTTGTATGTGTGTTGAATTTACATCATTTTCACCCTCACTCTTCTTCTAAAACCCATCCAATATTTCTGCAAGTTCCTTTAAACTTTATGATCTTTTCATTTTTTAGTTATTACATACATACATACATACACACACACACACACACACACACACACACACACACGTGCATGTGTGTTAAACTCTAACATTCCAGTTTTAGAAGAATAGAATACACTTGTGCTGTTTCCTAATTTTCATCTGAATGTTTAGAAAGGATTCTTAGACATTCTTAGAGATGAGAATTAACCCTATAGATTACAGGTTTCTCCTGTGTTCTTCAGTGAACTTTCTCCAATAAAAAATCTTTAGTATTGTCCAACATGGGAAGAAGTAGCTCATTTCATCTCAAGGAAAGCAATGTAGGCTTTACAATGAGGTATAGTGATGTCCCTTTGCCTTTTAAATCTTATGAACAGGAAATACCACTGCAATGAAGATTCTGCTTCAACTCTTATTATGTTTTTAATGGTGTAATAATTTTTCTTTGCATAACGCCTGTACTTTATGAAGGAAAAATTGGTATAAAGCAGTTTCTTAGTAGTGTGACTACTTAGATCTATTTTTTTTAATCATTATGAACACAAAGTCAGAGAGCTGATTTAAAAACTGCATGTGTGTGTGAGTATGTATATGTCTATCTACATCTGAGTTTCTCTGTGTCTCTGGACATCTCTGTCTGTCTCTTTGTCTCTGTCTCTCTGTCTCTCTGTCTCTTTGTCTCTCTGTCTCTCTGTCTGTCTGTCTGTCTGTCTGTCTCTCTCTCTCTCTCTCTCTCTCTCTCTATGTGTGTGTGTGTGTGTGTGTGTGTGTGTGTGTGTTTGTGTTGTGTTTCCTTGACTGATTCTTACCACCTCAAAGTAGACCCATGGATTATATTTGTAAAGTTACAAAATGAGTCAAAATTTTTACTCTACACTATATTCTTAAAGAACTTTCTCCCATGAAATGCCCATGAAGCTACCTACATTTGTTTTAACTATCACGTGTGCTAAGTGACTTTGTTATTTCAAATTGATGATCTACCTTTATTCTGGGTTCTGCTGAGATTGAACTGGATCTTGGTCCATGTTGAAAGAAAACGTAGAAAATACAATGTTCTCTTTCTACTAGTGCATACTTTCTGCTTCTCTCTTTCCTCACCAAGTTTTTTAAACTAACAATAAACTGCTGTCCTGATGAATGGAATGCTTGTGGACAATTGCAATAAAACATGAATCAAGAGACTAATTCTATGATTTTGCCTTTGTTACTAACTAGATAGATGATTGAAGGTGAGTCACTTCTCCTCCTTAGGCCACATACTAGTTATTTTTGGAAAATAATAGATTTAAGATGTTTATGTGCCCCGTTATCCATAAGCACCTGTAAACTGTAGTTTTAAGGCTATCTTTGTCAGATAATAACATTTATTATGAGGCATCATTTTTTTCAGTCTTCTTGGGAAAATATTTTCTATTGCAAAATTTTAGCAGCCATTTAAAGTCGCTGGACATTTTTTGTCATTCTGAGAAACAATTCATCACCGAAGTATAATAATATCTATATCTCCCTTTAACTTGCTGCTCTTTATCAGTATAATAGTAAATAAGCTGACAGAATTTATTGACAAAAGAGGGGTTCATTGTATGAGTTCATCTTTTTATCCTGTGATACACAAATGCCCTTCAGTAAGTACCAAGCAATTGCATGCCTGTATTTCAAGAGAGAAGTTTGAGATGTTTTTGAGGCATTAACATTTATGTTTGGAGAGTCAATTTCAGAAGAACTGTCTGGGAATATTTGTAGCTTAGTGGTAGTCACAACATTTTTCAACTTAAATGCATGCTTACTAAATAGCTGTAATTCCTGTATTTGAATTCCTGACTAATATACCACTGTCAGAATGATACTGTTTGTCTTTTCTCTTGTTAATACTCTTTTACTTTTTTATTTTTTATGCTCAATAAAGAAAAATATTAGAGAGATATTCTTATATTACTATATAAGAATTTCTCTAGTTCTATACCTAAGACATGTTTAGGCGGGCTAAGTCAAATTTGTTAGCAATTATATGATCCATCTTCAAGTATTATATTATTGACAATTTTATTTCTAAGTAATATATATGCAATTATTGACATTTCTATCAATGGAGACTTAATGTTCCTGGTATTCTACAATTCTATCATGTGATGGCTTAGTGTTGTTTATCTCACTTTTCTCTTATCTTAGTATTTCACTGAAATTAGGAGTTCTTGCCTCTCTCATTTTAGTTAAACATTACATGTGAAAACCACCAGGAGCTAGTGACTTATTTTAGTGAAGATTTTTTGTTATCATTATAATTCATTTAACTCTATTTTTCATCAGTCAATTTTGATAATTGGTTTTGTCTACGCAATTGTTAATTTAATTGAAGATGAAATTCAATGGATAAAATTAAATATATTGATATTTTATTGTTTATAATATCTTACCTTATACATAATTGAAATACAAATTTTCATTTTTTATTTGCAGTTTATCTTTTTCCTCTTTTAAAAGTATTAGGATTGTTCACTTTTGAACGGCCTACTCGATATGTATAGATTAAACCAGGCAAAACATTTTGAAAATATACATAGCTAATTTTCTGGGAGAAAATTGCATTTTTAGAAGATATGATTCATATGCACAAAACTGTGTCCTACTGTATGATTATAGATAATGTCCCATCTTTTTCTCCACTTATCTATCTTTTCTTCAACTTTTAATCTGTTATCCTTGTCAATTTGTAACTATGATGGAGATAAAGAGAATTGAAATTAATAAAGTGTTAGATAATGAAACTTTCTCATAATTAATTAATTAATTAATTAATTGTTAGGATAGAAGCTAGGGTCTTGTTCATGCTTAATATTTTTTTCACTCTACCCTGAACTGAAGGCCCAGATTATAAGGTACTTCTCTTTTTAAAAAGTCAGCATTTTTAGTAAGAAGAAGATTGAGATTTTAAGCTTCTATAGTAAATTAAATGCCAAATCCTAAGACAAAGTAAAGACAAAATTTGTAGTGTTTTAAATCATAGAGTAAAACTTATATTTAACTAGTTTGAAATTCATAGTATTTTATAAGTTCTAAACATAATCTTTAGATTTATTCTATATCTCTTTAATGAACCATGAAGTTCCTGGATATGTGGTTAAACATTATGGTGTGTTTATGGATGGATGAGCTGTTATACAACAAACTGGAGTCAACTGCCTTTTAATATGATGGGCAGCTGAATGTTTGGGTAGAACCAAAGTATATTCATTTCTCATAATGAAAAGCAAGCTCTATCTGCTTGACTGTTAAAGCTAGGGTGTCATTTTTTACCCTGCCATGTGAGTTACACTAAAACATCCTAAAACATTGTGTTTCTTTGGATTGCAAAGCTACTTAGTTTTCAGGCCTTTTGATATTAACTGGAAATGCATATCATTTGCTTTGTTTCCAACTACATAACTATAGTTCTTTGAATTTCTCAGATTCCTAAGTCATATGAGTCAATTCCTTATGATAAATCTCTCTCTCTCTCTCTTTTGCCATATGTGTGTGTATATATACATTTATTTGTGAATACATGTATTTTTATGTATACATGTGAGAAACACTAGCTTTAATTTTAACACAGTCTTTCTTATTGATATATGTATAATTATGTGTGTGTGTGTGTGACTTTTTGTTGTTCTGTTTCTCATACTCAATACTAAGCTGATTATTGTAATAAAATATTTATATTTTGTTGGAAAATAAATGAAAAACTCAGGAACAAAGGCACTTAAAATGTTTATTCTGGAACATAAACAGGAAAATACCCAACAAAATAATGCTTCTACCTCTGTTGTTCCTAGTCTTGTTGTTAATTCCAAGTTAATTAATGGATTTAATATCTCTACCACAAATAACTCAAATCCTACAGTTATTTTATAAATTTTCTATTGTGTGTATGTTCACACAAGTGTCTCTGTGTGTGTGTGTGTGTGTGTGTGTGTGTGTGTGTGTGTGTCTGTAATTTTCCTATGAATTCAACTGTTGAAGGAGTAGTGGTCTTCACTTCTTAAACATTGTTAAAAAAAGGCTGCAATTGCAAGAATAATGCTACAGAAATACCTGTCCAAGTCCTTTGGTTATACTCTTAGTTCTGGAATTGCTTTGTTTGGTGCTAATTTTATGCTCAGCTCTTTGAGGTTCACAAAAATTTTGCATTATGGGTTCACCACTTTACATTTTCACTAGTGACATCCAAGTGCTGAAAATTATTCTCATCCTCACCAACATTCATTTTCTGTTTCTAAAAATAATAATAATAATAACCACTATATTGTGTGTAAGTAGCATTTCATTTTGGTTTCAGTTTTTCATTTCTTACACCTGGTGATATTGAATGTTTCCCATGGAATTTCTGGCTATATTTATATACTGTTTGGAGAAATATTCAGTCAAGTCTTTGCCTTTTCTTCAATTTGACTGTTTCATTGTTGAGTTGTAGGGGTTTTAATTATTACATGTTAATTCCTTAGAAAATACAATATTTTAAAATGTTTCTCCTATTTTGTGGGATGCCATTTTATATTCTTGATGATGTTTTTAAATGTTTATGTCAAATGCCTTTTCAATATCTATATGATCATGAGGAACTTTTCTTTCAAAAGTTTAGAAACTTTAAAAAAAAGTTTGTCCTTTTAAGTTTTACTAGTAGGGCACATTTTACTTTTTTTAATTTATTCTAATTCTTTGAGACTGAGAGTACTTTTCCTTTTCAAGATCAATTCTGATTCTTCTTACATTTTATTCAAGCTGTTTGTTTCCCTTTTCATATTTCACCTTTAAACTACTTGGAATTTATTTGACGTATGTGGTAAGTAGGTAACCTTGCTTCATAGTGAGCAAGAATTCAAACAAATTATTTTTTAACTTCCTTTTTCTCCCTGGTATTGATTAATATTTCTAACTACAAATTTAACTGTTAATCCAATGTCTATTCTGACTTGCCAATTCTGTTCTAGTGGTATGCCTATCAAAATCGTTAACTACAAAACTGGAATTATATATGTGGTTGACTAAATTATTAAAAATATTCATTTTTACTAGTAATAATATTATGTTTGAAGATGGGAAATAGCTCAAACAATGAACTGCTTCTCTCACAAGTATTTGGTTCTGATTTCAGAGTATGGGCTAAAATGCCCATATAATTATAATGTTGAGATAGGAGAGGTAGGAAAATGCTCAGGACTCATTGGTCACCTGATCTTGCCAAATTGATGATCTTCTGATTTAGCAAGAGACCCTGTCTCAAAAATGAGGTAGAGAGCAATATAGGAAGATATTTGACATAGTCCTCTGGCTTCTACATACACACTTACTTCAGCTAGACTGAATCTGTTATACCTCATTTAGATTCAGCATACAGGTATTTAAGAAGTAAAAGTCAATATCTATAACACTAAAAACCATACACTACCTTTTAGTCAAGTCCTATTTGAGTCTCAGTGAAGAAAATGAACACCACTGAGACTTATGTTTGATTTTTTTACTCAGGAATAGCTATCTAATAACAATAATACCTTTTAGCATGTGTTATGATACCAAACTACTGTTTTTCTTTTTAAAAATAAATTTAATAGCATTTATTAATTATAGATAATAGTGAGTTTCACTGATATATTTATGTACTTACTATCATATTAAGAGAAAATGTTATTTTCTCTTGTCTCCCCTTAATTTCTTCTAAATCTCTTTTTCTTTTCTATTAAACACTATTCTACTTTAATATCTGTGACTCATTAAATTTCATTAAGATTGTTTGCAGGACCATGTGCACCTTACAAGTAGCCATACCACAGAAGCCATATCCACCTCTTCCCCAAACAAACAATAACTGTGTACCAGTCTTTAGAGAGGAGTAAACTTTGTGAGTTACTGTAATTTGTATGACAGGGTATTGACAGTCTCAACCTTGTGATTATGCATTGCAAGTAATCCCAGTTTCATTGTGTTCAGGAGGAACAGCAATTTCAAGCATAAAAGTCAGCCTTCCAAGTTCCCTCCAACATTCCTCTGTATTATTTCCTTCCATTGTTCCATCATGTTCCTAGAGCCTTGCAGACAAAGATGTTCCATTAAAGCTGGTCATTCAATAATCATTATTCTCAGTACTTTGGCAAGTTATGAGTTTCTGAAGTCAACGCCAACAACTACAAATCAGAGATTCTATGATAAAGGTGATAGAAGCACTATTTTATGGGTATAGACATAGGTATTTACATGGCAATTTGACAGACATACCATGTACATATAGCCAAACAGCAGCAGTAGCTTCTCCACTAGAGACTGTGACTTCTCCAGCTACATGTTTTGACTGGGTTTGCATTGATTTTATAGTGGGTTTATAGCCTTTGGTTCAGTTTATAGATAGCCAGATGTAAATTGCATCCCTGTGGAGCAAGCTCCAAATTTAGTCAGAAAGCAATTGGCTACTACATAGCCTACTTTTCAATACTGCACCAGTGAGTTTATCTTATTGGGCCTATTGGTATTGCTGCATACTGGGACCTCAGCTGCTAAGAGTGCTGAGAACAGTTCTCTAGCAGCCTGCACAGCACTTTATAACACAGTGAGGGCTGTCCTGTGGTGAAGAAGCTTCCAGCTCAGCTTGATTTCTCTGTGTCCTGCAACTAAGTCATATGGTGACTTTAGCAACAGCTAATGTGATTTTGAATGTTTATTGTTTGCAGCTATTCTTGGTTGTTTATCCTGGTTCACTTAATAATGTATGATTTGTATATGTGTCTTATTTTTTTCACCTTGGACAATCTAACTCTTAAGAGACCTTTGAAAGTTGGTAGTAATTCATTCACCTTGAGTAGCATTTCTCTCAATATCTAGCTTGGAGCTTGTTTATTCATGATGTGCAATGCTTAGTCACTATTGAATTAATTTAAATATCTGCAACATATCTTCTGGAACTAAATACTGAATCTATATATTCCTATTTACTTCATTACCAATAATTAACTATAGAAGGTTGATGTCATGCCATAAGATGTAACCTATATTTTGATGTTTTATTTTATTTTACAGTTTCTTCTCCACTGAAACAAGGGTTATTACAATTTGTATCGGGTGGTATAAACTACTTTGTGTTATGACAGTATGCATAATATAGAAGCTTTGTAATTGCTATTCAAATAACTTTGCTTTTCAGTTTTACTTTAGCTCACTGTCTCCTCAAATTATTCAGGAATTTTCTTTACTTTTATTAAATGTTCTATAAGAAACAAAGTAATATTTAGATATATGTGAAAATCATTGACACATGGAACTAGTACTAATTTATCCAAGTAAAATGTTTTCAGGATTTTTATGCTTAGTGTGTGTATGTGTGTGTGTGTGTGTGTGTGTGTCTGTGTGTGTCTGTGTGTGTATATGTTTGTCCCACTCACTGTATGTGTGTGTATTCAACACTTTTAAGTAATAACAGAGTAGATATTTTATCATAACTTATGAATGGACATCAATGTTTTCTGGGTTTTAGTTTTCCATGAGAAGCAAATGGAGCTAGGAAGGATATCAGAGGTGAGTTAATTTTTTACCAATATAATACTGATTAATTTCCCTAAAAAAATAGAACAGTTTTGACATTCCAATTAGGATTGGCCAGGACTACCTTCCCATCACTGTTTACCCCACTTGATATCTTACTAACAATATTTGGTCTTTTTACTACATGTTTCTTTCCATCTGTTTGTGGAGCATTTAATAGCTTCTCTGGATCTCCACTACAACCAAATGTTTTCTAAGGCTGCTCATGATAGATGGTTCTGCTATTGTGTTTAATCACTTCCACTAAATGTTATACTAAAACTTATTATGATGAAATTAAATGAGAGAATAACATATTACATTGGTTTTCATTTGAAACCTCATTAAGTTATGTTTGCATTTAATAAAACCAACCTCTTAAATCATTTGTCCAAAGTTTAAAAAATATGTTTCATGGGAAGAATTGGAGCTAAGAAAGGGTAACTAAATTAAAAAAATGTTATGAAATAGTTTTACAATGACAGTCAGATGTTAGGATGTGTATGGAACAGGTAACTTTACTAATTCTTATTCAGAAAAATATTTCTTAGGACCTTGTATGGGTCATATAACATTTTCCCAGTTACATAATGTCTGTGAACATCTGCTTTTTCATTTTTTATTTTCCAAACTAATTACTTTCCTTTGTACATGGTTAAATGAAATAGTTATGCTACTTTAATAATTATTCTCCAAGGATACGTACAGTACAAGTATTATATAGCTATATATTAAGATACACAATATGTTACCTTCCTACTGTCTGCTAAGCCATACAAATATAGTTGCTTATGTGAAATGAATATAAATGGTCTTTTGACTTTTATATACATCTAACTGGTATATGTGGCAAAGCAATGGTGTTTGTTATACTATGTCTATAATGAAAATAATAAATGCTTACCATATTGATTTGTCATTTCATGGTAAAAAAAACTCCTTTCACCAGACACACATGCACACACACACACACACACACACACACACACACACACACGTATATATGCATATATATATATATATATATATATATATAAACATATATGTATATAAACATTGGAATTCATATTTGAATAAACTGGTAGTAAAATGAAGCAATGATTGGAAGAGTTGAGAAAAAATCTTATTGTTATGGTGCTCATATTTTTACTATGACATGGATAAAAAAGACAAATGTAATTTATCTTTCGTGAAATAGTTGAGAAAGCACAACGTCAATTTCCTTTGCCCACATATTTGCTTTATTCTTCCCTTTATATTTTCAATGTCTCAGAATACAGGATTCTTTTACTTTGCAGATTTACTGGGGGAAGAGGGGAAGGTAGTCCCTGCCTCACCTCTCACCACGTGCTACAAGTAGAAAGGTGCCAGCCCAGAGCGCATGAGCATGGGAGAGCTGGCCCTGCAATTTGTCTGCTGTGCTATGAGGTAGGCAAGGGAGAGATGCCCTACTCCCCTACCCTTTCCCGCTGCCACCTGTAGCAGACATGAATAAAAGCTGCTTCCATGGTCAGAAGAGCAGGAGAGCAAGCCCTGGCCCTCTCCTTGGCAGCAGAGAGAGAACTGGCCCCAATGGTGTGGGTATGTGAGAGCCTTTCACAAGGGCATGAAAGCAGGTGAGCTGGTTCTTCCCCTTGCCAACAGTAGCATTGGGTGAGCTAGCTGAGGCAGTACTGAAGTGCTTGTCCTGGTGGTGTGGATTCTGGAGAGCTAGTTGTCTGACCATCTAGGATACCACACAGGTCCACATCCAGGGTTTTGAATTTGCCTACCCAAACATCTTCCCCATTTATAAACTGGTGGAACACATAAATGGGCTGGTACTACAGATCCAAAGCTGTAGGATCTCTATGACACAGGACAGCAGCAAGATATTCGAAAGGAAGTCTGATGAGGATCCATTATTAATAAAGTAGCAAAAGCCAGAGGTCTCAAACCAGAACAACCAATGACTTACTGCAATGAACATTTGCATGTAAAGTGTGGACAAAACGGCAGGCTATGGGATACATTGTGCTATGCTATAGCTTCGAAAATGAGATATTTTTTTTCCTTTGGTGGAGTGGTCAAAGGTAGATGGTTGGTAAAAAGAGATAGGGAAATGAGTGAGATTAGGGAGAATGATGTGAATTTCCCAAAGAATCAATATAAGGTTAAATTAAAATAAAAGTTTACTACAAAAAAGGTAACATGACTATGACATGCAAGCTAGGTTTTGATGATGTGCAAAAAAAAAAAAGCCAAGCGTGCCAATTATTATTATCCAGAATCTCAGAATCAAAGAATGAGGAAAAGTAAAAGTCCAATCAAGAGACAAAATAATGAGTGTTCCTTACATACAAATTGGTGATAATTTATGTCACATGGTGTGTTCCTGATACCTTCATACCCTTATGAGTTGATGATTCCATAAAAAGTAAATGTGTTAAAATGTCTATAATAGAGATGTGTCACTGGTATCAAGTGACATCCTGGGTACCTTGAGGATTTTATCAAAACCAACAAAGAGTCAGAGGATCTATTTTAACTTCAGGGCTTCTCTCTTACATCTCTGCTTTTAATTAAATGCATCTTTGAGGAATCATGAGTCACATAAAAGTTTTTAAAGGTGTATTATCTTTCTTACATTTGAACATTTACTGTGCATATGGATTATTCCATAAAATATATCTAGAATGTGACTTTCTAAAAATATTACTCTAGAAGATTTATTTTAAAATAATATGTGTGTGGCCATGTTCATGTATGAGTGCAGGTTTCATAAAGTCTAGTAGAAGGCATTAAATTTCTTGAAATTGGAGTTACATGCACTTGTGAGCTGTCCAATGTATATGCCCACAATTAATTTCTGGATTTTGGTATGGGCAGCATTTACTATTAAATGCTTGACCAGCTCTCCAGCCCAAAACAGGTTTTACTTTCTTGCTTAAAAAATATCATCATTATCATCATCATCATCATCATCATCATCATCATCATCATCATCATCAT
>JANHMN010000005.1:48816194-48907177 GCA_030674055.1 Rhabdomys pumilio
ATCATCATCATCATCATCATCATCATCATCATCATCATCATCATCATAATCAAACTGGACTTTATTTACCACCAATTTAAGCTAGCCCTCTGTGTCAACTGTTTCCTCATCTACATTGAAAATGCCGAAAAAAGAAAATGTTTCATTGTTGCTGATGCACGTGATGTAGTTGGGTTTGCTTGCAATGGCTGCATCAGAACTGAGCATATGCAGATCTTTTTCTTTTGCTTTAAAAAACAATGATTTGCCGGGCGGTGGTGGAGCACGCCTTTAATCCCAGCACTTGGGAGGCAGAGGCAGGTGGATTTCTGAGTTCGAGGCCAGCCGACAGCCAGGACTACACAGAGAAACCCTGTTTCGAAAAAAACAAAAACAAAAACAAAAACAAAACAAACAAAAAAACCAATGATTTACTCACTTTACATCCAAATCACTGCCCTGCTTCTGTGTACCCCTTCCCATCATTCCTTTTCCTGTCCCCCTTCCTCTTGTCCTCTGAGACGGTGGACTCCCCACACCCGGTATTCCCCCAACTTGGTACATGTCTCTGTAGAGCTAGGCACCTCCTCTCCCATTGAATCCTATCCCACAGACAGGAAACACCTTTTGGGACATCCTCTTCCAAGTTGTTTGGGATCTACATAAAGATCAAGCTGCACATCTGCTACATATGTGCAGGGGATCTAGGTCCAGCATATGTGTGTTCTTTGGTTGGGTGCTCTCAGAAACTGAGACTGAGTTGATGGCTCAGTTTATGAGAGTCCTCAAGGGTCCAGGTTAATTGACTCTGTTGGTCTTCTCATGGAGTTCCTATCCCTTTCAGGGCCATTATACTTCCCTCAACACTTCCATAAATGCCTCCAAGCTCCATCCACTCACTGGCTGTGGGTATCTGCACCTGTCTGAGTCAGGTGATGGGAGGAACTTCTCAGAGAACAGGGGAGCTAGACTTCTGTCTGCAAACATATAAGAGTATCATTAGTAGAGTCAGGGATGGTTGCTTCCCCACAGGATGGGTCTCAAATTGGGTTGGTTATAGGTTACCCATTCCTTCAGTTTCTGCTCCATTCCCTGTCCCTGCATTACTTGTTGACAGGATAAATTCTGGTTTGAAAATTTTGTAGGTGAATTAATGTCCCTATCAATCCACTGAAGTTCCTACCTGGCTACTGGCCTCTTCAGGTGCCATATGCCCAGTGCTGTGAGTCACAGCTAAAGTTACCACCACTGATTCTTGAACAGCTCTCTATCCCAGGTCTCTGCCAAATCCTAAAGATGCCCCCAACCTCCCCACCCTGACCAATTGAAGATTTCCATTCATTCTCATTGCCATCTGGCCATCTCTCCTGTTCCTCCCTACACCTGATCTTGACACCTCCCCCATTCTCCTGCCCATCCCTTCTCTCACCCTGTTCCCTCCCTCTTGCTGACTCTTATGACAATTTTGTTCTCTAAGTGAGATTCAAGCATCCTTGATTGGGCCTTCCTTCTTATTTAGCTTCTTTGGGACTGTGAATTGTACAGTGTACATATCCCTGTATTACATAAAAAAAAAAATTAGTGAGGTAATATGCCACAACTTCCATCTTCATGGTGTATGAGTCTTCAAAATACTTCACATGTACTGAAGAAAACAAGAGGAGGCCTTTCATTACATTACCAATAGATCAAACTAGTCCAAGATTTGCTAATTTAGATGAAAAAGAATATTTGAGAATGATGGGTACATTTACAAGAATACAGCTAGCTACAGAAGGGAAGGTCATATAGTGGGAAATGGTACAGTTGTGTAGGTAGTATCATTGGACAGAGACAGATCATTCTAGATTTTAATCTGGATTTTGCTTTTTGCTAGTTGTATGATCTTGAGCAATATTTTGCCTGCTTTGTATCTCATCTGAGTAAATTAAGGCTAATTTTCTATAACTTCCAAGTTGTCATTAGGAAAAAATGGGAAACAGTATATAGTGAGCATTAATAAATGACTCCTAAGCTTATCTGTGAACATATCGCCTATAGGGCATAAAGTGCCAGAGTGAGTAAGCTGTCATCTCCCATGTGTCTCAACAGCCCAAATTGAATAAGTGGCATGAGACAGGAGGCCTTGAAGGTGAAGGAACTACAAAAACAAAAGAATAATCATATATTGAAAATGAGCTGCTCAAACCAGATAAAAAACAACATTATACTTTCTATCTCATCTAAGGAGAAAAATACAGAGAACAAGGCTCTTTGTAAATCAGATTTCAGACATTACTTTTAATGTTTACAGCTCCTATTGCCAGAAGTCTGATTAAGTTGTAAGTACAATCAGCTTTCTCAGGAAATGCAATGGGTGTTAATTAGACTGGTGTGAAGCTAGCAGGTCTTCTGTATCAGTGGGGTCAATGGGAATTTTAGTCACTGCAACTTTGAGAGCATTCCTCAAACCATGAAGTTGGCAAACTTTTTCACATATCCTAAATAAAGAAACCTATTAGCTACAGAACCAGCTATTAACAAGATTACTGTTAACAACACTTCCTGACAAGGGGAACAGTTGGAGAATTGAAGTGCTTAAAGATTTCTACTGCTCACTCCAAAGAAGGTAGATCAGAAACATATGGCATATTTCACTCTTTGAATATACCTGAGAGTGTTAGTTATTTTATACTCTATGATGAATGCTAAATATTGAAAAGGCAACCTTGAATATATGTTCCTTTACATGAATGTAAAGGATGTAAAGGATGTAAAGGATGGGGAACTCAATATATTTTTTTTTTACAGGAACATAATGGCATTTCCCAAAATCTCTTTACTTATGTTTGTGATAATTATTAATAACTTGTTATTTTGAAAATTCAATAGTTTCCAAAAATCTATTAACATATTTGAAAGGAAATAATGTATTAAGCTATGAAGTTTTGTTAATCCTTAAGTGAGAATTAATGAATCATATCCTCTCTATAAAGTAAACAAATGAGGAAAGTTACTGGAGAAAGATATTTTTGTTCAAGAAAGAGTATACAGGGCATTCATGGAAACAGAAATATGAATGGCAGTGAGTTTCAATTGTAGAAATCGATGTAGGAATCCAGCATAAGGTTGCTGTGAGAATATAGAGATGATGGTACCAAAATATCTGTGATTTAGGAAAAGATACTGAAAGAAGAATTGAGCAATAGGCTATATTTTATTAAATCATTACTGTATATCAAACATTAGGTGAGGTAGTTATGTTAAAAGTAAGTTTTCGTGGCTGGAGCAGACATGCAGCTAGTCTGCTCCCATGTGGACACCATATCTGGAGACATCCTAGAGGGGCCACTGAACTCAGAGCTGCCCTACAGTCACCCACTGCCCTACGCCCCAGAACTAAAAGTGGGATATGGGAACGCTCAGGACCCACTGGGCACCCAAACCCCGCCCCTGTGGAATACCACTCTCTTTCTGCCTCTAACCTGGGTTTTGTGGCTGGGGCAGACAACCAGCCATTCTGCTCCTGTGAAGACACTGTATCCTGAGACATCCTAGAGGCACAACTGAACTCAGGGCAGCAGACACCATATCCTGAGACATCCTAGAGGAACCACTGCACATAGAGCAGTGGACACCATAACCTGAGACATCCTAGGGGAGCCAATACATTCAGAGCAGTGGATACCTAGCTGGTCTACTATCTTGGAGACACCATATCCTGAGACACCCTAAAGAAGTCACTGTACTCAGAGGAGCTGGAGCTCAGGATCACAGGATCATAGGATCACAGGATCACAGAGACATCTGGATTTTGAGGAGCTCTGACACAAGCAAAATAACTGGAAAGGCAGGCTCTAGTCAGAGACAGTGAGTGCAGGTAGCTCTAGAGTCAACCAGATGGCAAAGGCAAGCACAAGAACATAAGCAACAGAAACCTAAGTTTCTTGGCATCTTCAGAACTCAGTTCTCCCACCATAGCAAGCCCTGAACACCCCAGAACACCAGAAAAGCAGGATTCAGAAATAAAATCACTTCTCATGATGATGATAGAGTACTTTAAGAAGGACATAAATAACACTTTCAAAGAATTTGAAGAGACACAGGTAAACAGGTAGAAGCCCTTAAGGAGGAAACACAAAAATCCATTAAAGAATTGCAAGCAAACACAACCAAACAGGTGAAGGAATTAAACAAAACCATTGAGGATCTAAAAATGGAAGTAAAAATCTCAAAGAGAGACTACCCTGGAGATAGAAAACCTAGGAAAAAGATCAGGAGTCACACATGCAAGTATTACCAACAGAATACAAGAGATAAAAGAGAGAATCTCATGTGCAGAAGATACCATGGAAAACATTGACACAACTGTCAAAGAAAATGTGAAATGCAAAAAGCTACTAACCCAAAACATCCAAGAAATCCAAGACACAATGAGAAGACAGAACCTAAGGATATAGATGAAGGTGAAGACTCCCAACTTAAAGGGCCAATAAATATCTTCAACAAAATTATAGAGGAAAACTTTCCTAACCTACAGAAAAGATGTCCATAAATATACAAGAAGCCTACAGAACTCCAAATAGACTAGCCCAGAAAAGAAATACCTCCTGTCACATAATAATCAAAACATCAAATGTACAAAACAAAGAAAAAATACTAAAAGCAGTAAGGGAAAAAAGTAAAGTAACACATAAAAGCAGACCTATACGAATTACACCAGACTTCTCACCAGAGACTATAAAATCCAAAAGAGCCTGAACTGATATGATACAGACTCTAAGAGAACACAAATGCCAACCCAGACTACTATACCCAGCAAAACTCTCAAACACTATTGATGGAGAAATCAAGATATTTTATGACAAAACCAAATTTACACAATATCTTCCCACAAATCCAGCACATCAAAGAATAGTTGATGGAAAACTCCAACACAAGGAGGGAAACTACAACCTAGAAAAGGCAAGGAAGTAATCTTTCAACAACTCCAAAAGAAGATAGCTGCACACACAATTCCACATCTAATAACAAAAGTAACAGGAAGCAACAATCTTTTTTTCCTTAATATCGCTTAAGATCAATGGAGTCAATGTTCCAATAAAAAGATATAGACTATCAGGCTGGATATATAAACAGGACCCAGAATTTTGCTACATACAGGAAAATTTTTCTTTGAAAAAGACAGACACTACCTCAAAGTAAAAGAATCGAAAACAATCTTTCAAGCAAATGGTCCCAAGAAACAAGCTGGAGTAGCAATTCTAATATCAAATAAAATCTGAGGATGGGGATCAGAAAGTGGGGGATAGGTGGGGGCACATCCTCATAGAAGCATGAGGAGAGGGGTGGGATAGGAGGTTCCTGGGTGGTGGGGGGAATGTGGTAAGGGGATAAAATCTGATATGTAAATATAATATTCAATAAAAAAGTAATGTTTACCTGCTTCATAGTTTTGCTAGGGGTCAGCTATATTTTTTTTAAAGACTGGAGAGATGGTTTAATGGTCAAGAACATGTACTTCTCTTGCAGAAGACAAGAGAGCTTATTTCCTACCACCCATTTTGGTTGTTCTCAACTGAATGTAATTCAGCAGATCTGATGCTTTCTTTTGAACTAACAGGTACCTACACTCACACACACACACACACACACACACACCCCACATACTCTATCCATACATAATCTAAAATTAAAAAAAAACTTTTTAAAATTAGAATTTGTTTACTTATATGTATAGATTTTGATTCAGTTTCTATTTGCTACTCTTGTCTTTGAATAGTCAAGTGTAAGGTTGAGAAAAAAAAAAGATCAAATTTCTAACCAATACTAATAGTTTTCCTTAGGGAAATAAATTAAAATGCTTTATTAGTTATATACTGATGAAAGCAAAGCAATGCACTGTAATTTTTCTGGCTACCTTAAAAATATTTCTTTCAAACATTTCAAATTCTCATACCTTGTATTTAGAAAAAAGAAAATTATTATGGATGTTAGATTCCAGCTAGGCATATATTCTAGTGAAAAATTCAGCCTCTAATAAGTGCTTACAGCAAAAACACTCATCCTATTTTTTCACACTGCTATGTGTATGTGGTGTCAGAAAAATAAGAAATGAAAAATATTTGGTTTAATAAAATGGACAAAAGTCACATTTTATTGTGGGTAAAGATGTTTTTAATCTTAGTACTTTAATAATCACCACTACACTCAGAACAAATTATTTTATTTTTTTTTATCCTGGAGCATAAACACCAGAAAATAAAAATAAATGAAGACAATGGTTTAGTTTTACATACAGGAGATCAGGATTCTACACAAGGAATTTCAGCCTTTAGAATATTTTTCACCTGTATCTGTTCTCTGATATGATGTGATATGTAGTATAATATAATTTAAAAGCACATATCCACAAGACTCTGGATTAGCTAAGACCTACAAATCAAAGTGTAGTGAAAAGTATAAAAAGAAATCACAAAAACTGTGACGGTATATAAAACACATTACTCGTTTCCATGCATGACTGCAATGTCCATTTGATATTGGGAAAGATTATAATTCTGAGACAATTATAGGCAAAAGAATACTACATTTGAGTGAATACTTAGGGCATGTAAGTACATTAGTTCTCAAAGGCCAATGGTGACAACTGTGTTTGGCATATATAGAATCATTTGGAAATAATGTTAATAATTTTTTTACAAATCAATCAGCTTAGTAGACTTAATCATATGTACTTTGAAATTTATAATTTAAATTGGAACATACAGATTAACTTGTATTTTGTGCAATTAAGATCTCTATTAATCCAACAAATCAATCATTGCAAGCAGGTATATTGTGTGGTAAAAAGAAAAAGGAAGTCAGAAAGTGAATGAGCTTGCAAGTTTCCCTGTAGGATCTAATGGTCATTGTCATTGAAATACCTATTTTCACAGAAGCACATAGGATGCCTCCAAATTACAAACATGTATGTGATGGTTTACATAAAAATAGCCCCCATAGGCTCATGTATTTGAGTGCTTAGACACCAGGGAGTGGAACTTTTTGGTTGGATTAGAAGGATTAGGAGGTGTAATCTGTTTTGAGGAAATGTATAGTTAGTGGTGGGCTTTTAAGTTTCACAAGCCAGTACCAGGAACAGTTCTCTCTCACTCTGGCTTTGGATCAGAATGTAGCACCCAGCTACTTCTCCAGAATTCTGACTGATGTGCCTGCTGCCATACTTTCTGCATTGACATTGGAAATAGCCTCTGAAACTGCAAGCCCCAAATTAAATGTTTCCTCTTATAAGAGTTGCCTTGGTCATGGTGTCCTTTCATACAAAGAGAACAATGTCTAAGACTATATCATTCTGAAAAAAAATAGTTTTCGGGTACTTTATGAGTGAGTGATCATATACCATCTTGCCTTTGTTTGCTGGAATTGGATAATGGTGTTTTGTGTCCAAAGTATACAAGAAACTAATGGTCATCAGGAACATTCAATGTCATCCTTATTTTTTATCATGAAAGGTTGGCAGGGACACAGTAAGAACTGAAGAAATATTTCCATTGTGGAGCCAGAAAAGATAGTGAATTGTCATACATTATTTCTAGTATATTGGATATGTGGGGGAGATCTTGAGTTAAGAAGCTAAGCACAGAGCTCCTGACAGAGACTTCCATCATATGATACTTAACTATGGTGGTAATCAAAATGGAATGAACATACTTCCTTTTACATCGAATTAAATCAGTTTGTATATAAAATGTTTTTTAACAACTTTTTGAAAAAGAAAGACAACAATATTAGAGGGTGGAGGGAGCCCTGCTGTCTTCCCCAACCCTGCCACATCAAGTTTCTGTGGAGTTAGATGCATCCTCTACTACCAAGGGCAAACATAAGCAGTCCAGCCAGAAGAACATATCCCACAGGCAGGCAACAGCCCCCATTCAAGTTGGGATGTGCCTGATGACCAGGCTGCACATCTGCTACAAATATGCACAGGTACCTAGGTGCAGCCCTTGTATATGCTCTTTGGTTGGTCTTAGAGCCACAAGGGTCCAGGTTAGTTGACTTTGTTGGTCTTCCTGTGGAGATTCTTTACCCTTAGGATCTTGCAATCTTTCCTCTAACTCTTATATATGAGGCACCAAGCTCTATCCACTGTTTAGCTGTGGGTTTTGCATCCCACTGAGTCAGCTACTGGGTAGAGCCTTTCCAAGGATAGCCATGGCAGACTTCTGTCTGCTAGCATACATGAGTATCAATAAAAGTGTCAGGGATTGGTTTTTACCCATGTGATGGGACTCAATTTGGGCCAGTTAATGATTTTCTTCTCTAACAGTCTCTGCTCTCTTTGTCCCTGCATTTATTTTAGAGAGGATAAGTTTTGAGTCAAAATTTTTTTGGGTGGGTTGGTGATTTTATCCCTCCACTGAGGTTCCTGTCTAGCTATGGAAGGTAGCTTCTTATGGTTCCATATCACCAGTGTTGTTAGTGACAGGTAATGTCAACTCCATTATTCCTTGGGAGTCTCCCCTATTCCAGGTCTCTCTAAAGTCTTTGAAATGACCCCCACCTCCATACCCTAGCCAGTTGCATTTTCCATTCAGTCTTATGACAATCTGGCATTTTTTTCTGTCTTTCCCCATACCTGGTCCTGAACCTCCCCCCATTCATTTCCCTTGGAGGGTTCATAGATTTGGAAGATTATGGAACCTTAAAGATACTAAGTCCTATAGGAAGAAGTAAATATTTCCACTGGGGATTATCAGAAGCCATGTAAGAAAGGCTATGAGAAACAAATGAGTGTCCTGGAGACGCTATTCCATTTTGCATGGCTGTGGTGTGTGTACTCTGTAGAATCGCATACCCAGATACTTTATTCTAGGATTACCTTTCATTTCTGATATGGCTTTCTTGCAACTGTTACATGGCCCAATGTTTCCTGGGCATCAGCATACCATATTGGGCAAAATTTCCTGCATGTCAACATAAATATGAACTTATATGAATTAAAGGTGTTTAAATGAATCATTGGTTCACAGAATTTCTAATTTGATTCAAATAATTTTAGAACAAAAATTTAAGGAGATGGTTTTAGTTGTTTTGCCAGAATGATGTAACAAGGCTAGAATCAAGAATAGAATATGCCACCTCCTCATAAAATAATAAGGAAAGGTTACATAACACAAAATACAATGAACTACAATAAATTTCACTAAAATGAAAATTAAGCTTGGGATAAATTTATGATCGAGGAAAAATATTCACTCTAGGTTAGGTCAAATGATAAAGCCGCAGGTGTGCACTATGATGAAGCAAGGCCATGTGAAACTCTTGCTTTGAACTTATAATGAGCTTATAAAATGAAACACTGCTTTGAACTTAATATCAACATCTGTGCCTAATTCCTTTTTGTGTAACATTTCATTTGTGAGTTAATTTCATAAGGAACTTTTGTCTCAGAATGTATAAAAAGTTTGAGAGAAGAAATAAAGTACAGCTTTTGAGCTTTGCTCCATTCACCAAATGTATATAGATATACACACTTAAGAGTTAAAAAAGTTCAGGAGTTTCTTGATGGACATTCTTGCTAGCCTGAGATAATTAAGCTTTGTTCCATCAGTAGTAGTGACTCCATAAATCACCTGCTGCTGTCAGTGGGCCCTAGTCAGCTATCAGCACACCAATCACCAATGTCATGCTACCTGCTATCGTTAACTTTATGATGTCAAATCTGGATTTTGATCAGGAGTGTGCCTTGAAATTTTATAGCCCACTCCACTTCCTGTCTGCATTTGCATCTTTACTGTATAGATACTGTAACTAGATATGACATAGTTCCACCATCATGCTTTTCTTGTCATAGTTGATTGTACCTCATAAAAGAGATCATTTCTTGTATAAGTTGTTTCTTGTGAGGAATTTGATTCCAGAAGTGAAAGTTATCAATGTAATTAGTAAGATTCCTGATCTTTTCAAGACACCCATTTTTCCTCCTTTCAGAAAGAGTCAGAAACTGTATGAACGTCTATATATGTAATAAGACTCAAGGTTCTGATCTTATTGCCTTTACTTTTGGCAATAATCATGGATTAGAATATATATAAATTTTTGTATATTATTGATATCTCAAAATGTAAGTAACATACATGCAAATGTTTATGTCTTGTTTCATTACAATATGCCTAGTTGATAGCATGAGCAGTTTGGCTTTCTATCATTAATTGGTGCCTTCTTAAAGGTGTATGTGTTCCTTTCAGATAAACAGGAGTCAGAAAGTAGATTTCCAATCAATCCATGAAAAATGATCACTGATAATATGCAAATTGGCTTCTTTACTGAAGCAGTGTTGGGCATGTAAGATTTCTAGAACTTGAAATTTTAAGGTATCTTTAACTTTATTGATAAGGTAGTTGAGGCTCTATCAAACCATGTAAGTTAGTTTTAAGAAAGAACAGCATATAGAAACTACCCAAATGGGTAGGAATATAGAGTCTCAGAGAAGGACCAAATTATGTGAGAGAACTCAACTGCAAATGTAGTAGCAAATTCATAACATGCTTTGTACTTTTGGTAGGTAGTGTACTATCACTAGGGCAACATTGACATAGCATGCAGAAAAATCCTGTCTTTGGGGGAATGGGAAGATAATAAGACTTATATAAAAGGTAGATAGGTTATAAAATAAGATGAAGTTGTGTTTTGTATGAGCTCAAAATACGTTGTGATTTTGAATTTTTTTCATCTTTCTAGTGTCAACTTGGGAGCCATATCATCATGATTGAATTGGAGAATTCATAGCATATCATTCTATAGATTAGAAGTTGAAAATTGTAATACTTTTATTTCCTGTTTTCTAATAAAGAACCCCAGGAAATTAACCTCCAAATACAACTGAGGAAGAGTATGCTTATGACATTTTTATAGATCAGTAAGCTGATGAAATATGGCTATGTGATGGAAGTATATGCAAGACGTCCAAGAAGACAGCCATTGAGCAGAAAATCAATTTGTGCCTTGCTTCTCAACTCTTGGTTTAGCCAGAGACACTTCGACCTGAGACACAAGCTTCTCTATTGTCACACCAGGGAATTAGGAAGTAAAATCTGATGAGCATTTTTTTTCTAAAATATTATAGCTGTTATTTCCATGCCCCTCATGCTGAAATAGTGGCAGGTTAAGATAATTTATATTTTCTTAGGTACTCTTCATGGACTGTTGCCATGTCAATGACAATGGAGGCAGAAGCACAAGTTATTTTAAAAAATGAACTGCTTGGCATACCCTCTCTGTATGAAACACACAAACTCTCAAACAGGTAGAAATATTCATTGGAAAATTTTTCTGTTTTTGGAAAGGATTATTGCTTTTTGAAATAATTTCTTTTTCTAGAGCAACTATTATTGGTACATATTGTAATCATTGATGACTTAGCATTTAAACTCCTGTTACAGACACAAAGATGTCAAGATGACCCTCAGAGAAAAACATAATGAGGATAAAAGTGGAGTGTTTTAAAATTTAAAAACCTGGTATGTTGTTTCTATTTTTTCTTTTCACTCAGCTAGGAATGTAAGTCATGAGCAGTTTGCTGAGTAGGAGAGTAATCAAAAGAACATATAAAGAGATATGTTTGTCTTTCTTTTCTTGCCGTTGCATTTAATTTTCATATATATGTATATATCCATGTTTGCACAGTGACTTTGAACGTGTCTCCTGCAGGCAGATTCTCATTTGTATTTAATATAGTAGAAGAAGTAGGAGGAACACCTATGCACAAGAAACTCTACATCAGGCAATGTGGACAGGGCCAGAATACAGTGCATGAGTGGAAAACAGAGTTCTGATATCAAAGGTATCTCAATATGTGCTTTTGTTCATTGATAATCGGCATATAAAAACATATTATTAAAAACCTTACCCTGGTACCTTCTTTTCTTTCTCCTTTCCTCTCTCTGATATTGGTTCTCTTCCTTTCGCATCTAGGCATTGTTTACTGTCATGTCTTTTTGAAGGGTGGTGATCCAATGACTTTATTTAGGGTTACACACAAGGATATGTGATGGGTCACTTGGGTAAAAAACTAACCAGTTGCTACGAAAAGAAAGAATAGGTCTCTCAATTTCTCAGCAACCATTAATTGTTTCTATCTTGCAGGGGAGGAGTGGGGTCTCACGAGGTCTTTCTGCATCCTTGACAGAATCTTTTCAGGCCTATTTTTATAGGTCTTGTAAAGGTACTCATGCCTGGTATGAATTTATGACTGCAAAGCACCATCTTCATATTCTTTCTTTTGTACGTCTATAAGTGTAGTATGTGGTGTGTGGGAGTTTTGTTTGCTTTTGTTCTTTTCAGTGTTATAATACAGTCTTGCTATATTAGCTGAGAGAGGACTTATATTCACTATCTTAGCCTAGACTATCTTCAACTTCCCAGTCCTCCTGTCTCAACCTTCTATGTGCTGAAATTATTGGCATGCAACAACATTGGCTACAGAATGTGTTTTCAAATGGATTCATTTAAGAAATTTTCATTGCAGTATTAATAATGCTAAACTATTATCTTATTGGACTATTAAAAAGGAACTTGCTGAAAAAAATACACAAGTACAATTGCCAAGCTCTAGGGACCTAGGGGCCAGGAGATGACATGATCTAAACATGATACTGGAGATACAGAGCCTTTGTTACTGCTTTCTTTCAGCAAAAAGATTATAAGGTATTTTGCTCTGTTATATATATATATATATAATTTAATGGGTATATACCAATTAAATAAATAATAAAATAATTATTAACTAATTAATGATTTTATTTAATCAATAATCAAGTATAAACATTTTTAAATTAATACAATGACTTTCAAAACTTTGCCTGGCAATGATCACAACAGCAAACCTATTAACATATCTAACACATCATATGTTCCATCCATTAATAAAAGTACTTTACGTATGTTACATCATTTCACATTCATGTAACCCTACATGCTAATTACTAATATTATCCTAATTGTTGAAAAAAATAAATTTTAGATTCTATTTCAGGTTGTATGGTAACAGAAGTTTCCATTATTATTTTGATACCAAAGGTTTTATGAAAGGACCACAGTTTAGGTGTACCTACGGCTAGGTACACTTTGCACTATGCTTACTGTAGTCTTCCTTGACTCTATTATTTCTCTCTCTTTTTTAGCTTTTAAGATACTTTATTCAAATTTTCAAAATGTGTCTCTTACCAGACAGACTCTATTATTTCTTGCATTTCCTAACTGTCCCTGCTTCTATCATTGTTTTACCTTGACCCATGGCCCATGACCTCCATTGTCCTAGGCTTTACTGCTTTCCTGAATATTGGTTTAGTGAAAAAGTACCTGATAAAATACATTCCCTCAAATATACATTATGTTATCTTTATTATAAATATAATATTTCAGGAATATAAAGTATTAACCCAGAAATATTTGCATTTTCAAAGAAGATATTTAGAGAGGAGATTGGGAAAATATTATTGAGTAAATTATATTCTGCAGAGCTTCTCTAATCGCAGAAAGCTATATAATTATATACTTCCCTACCTTTATGGACAGCCAGGCTTATAGCACTATCAGCTTTTACTTATAAGCTGCAAAGGTCATAAGAAATTGGATAGTTCTTATATCATTTGAGAAGTGACTACTTCTTCTACTCATGCTGAATTCATTACTGCTTTCTCAATTTCTGTAGAAATGACAGACTTTTACATTTGTGGTATGATAGGTATCAATTCCTGGCTCACAGGATTGCCAGGCTTAACAGATAAAAATATATTACTTTAACATAAAGTTGAATTTCAGGTACAGAATAATTTTTACTTATGAGTATAATCCCATGTAACATTGAAAATGTGAACAAAAAAATCATTTGTGTTTTGAGAATCAAATGTAACACTTTTTGTTTTGTCAAGTAACTACATACAGAGTAGATTTTCTTTATTTCCCTATCAGAAAAATTCTAATTATGACTATACTATAATAATCTACATATATGATGATAATATATAGAGTAATCTGTTGATTACTGGAAAAAAAAACAAATCTGTGAGCCTTACTACCTATAAAGAATGATGGTAAGTAAAGTCCTAGTTGAATTTTTTGTTTTGGTTGTTGTTGTTGTTGTTGTTGTTGTTGTTGTTTTGTATAGAATTATAAATTGCAAAGCAGTAGTAAAAGGCTAAGGACAAAATGTAAGTTTCAGTTTGGAGGAGTTAACTGCTTATATTAAGTTTATCACATTAGAGAGTAAGTTGAATTTGTATAGTAAAATTATGTGTAAAAAATGATACAACTTAAATATCAGAAAGTAGGATAGTGGGCTGTTGATTGTCTAACAATCATAGATAACAAACTAAAGTGAAAGACTTTTCAAATCATGTAATCATACTTCTAAATGAATTAAAATAGTCTTTATATTTAACAATTTAGTTAAATTTGAAAATAAAATATGATCATTCTCAATCAACATACCACACGCATCTTGTTTTCCAGAAAAGAAAAAACAACTCAGAACACATACCATTTTCTGATGTCACAGAGATACTTCATACATTAAAAAATTCCAGTTTCATTTCATTACAGGCTTGCTTTCCCCTCAGGAGATGATTCCTCAAGAAGGGAGGACTAGTGGCTAAATGACAAAATAAAAATTAAACTATAAAATGGGTTTTGTTTGAGCCACAATGCCTATTCTGGTCTCTTTTCTGGTCTCTTTAATTTTCATGTATTTTCAAAATAAATACATCATTTTGCATATTTAAGGTGGATACTTAATCAGATGGCTCTTACAAGATGCTGATCCTGTGAGTTTGAATATAGTGTGAGAAAAACACTTTAAATATGAAGACAGTGTTGTAAGGCACATGCTGAGGAAAAGAGTGGGTTACCGTGGGAACTGTGATCCTGAATTTTATGACTTGTCTTGTGTGATTACAAATTTAATGCTGTAGGAGGACTGTGTGAGTTTCTTCCTTATTTTGAGAATGATTTATTTGTGAATAATCAGGAAAGGATCAGGCTTAGATGTAACTTGAATTTGCCCAAACAGAGCATACTTTAGGAAAGTAAAGGGAAAGAAAAACAATATGGGAGGGCTGTCTTTTCAAAAGTACAGGAGTTCAGCACAATGCGAATTTTCAGTGTAGACAAAGAGAACAGCATTGCACTTTGATGTCATTTGGTGCTGAAGATTTCCAACATGTCTTGAAAAAGTGCTTTGTTTTTCATGAACTCCACTGGGGCAATCATGACAGTGAATGAATTCCATGTAATAGAATGCAGCTGGAAGCAGAAGGAAAGAGAAGCCAGAGGAACACATTTTGGGTAGATTTACTAAGGTACAGCTTAAATATAGAAGTATAAGTATTACTGTCTCAAAAACAATAGCAGAAGACTGTCATTGTGTTAGTTCTTGATACATGTTTTATATTTTTAAAGACCTGGATTCAAATATGAATATGATAGTGCTTATATATCAAAAGGTGTATGAAGCTGAGCATACATCAACTCTATATTATTCTGGATTCTCTAGGGTCACAGAATTCATGGAATGAATGAATATATACTTGTATATATATGTATATATATACATATACATATATATACATATATATTCATAATATATTTATGTAATTATATATATATTCATATGTATATATGGAAATTATGACAAGCTACAGTTCAACTAACCCAACAATTGCCAATTGTGAATGGGAAGTCCAAGAATCAAACAGTTTCTCAGTACCTCAGCTGGTCTTCTGTATAACCTAGAATCCTGAAGTATGCACCAATGGATGTGATTGTCAAGTGAGTGCAAGAAAGTGGAAAACAAATAAAGCCTTTCTTCTTCCTCTGTCCTTATAGATGACTCCAGCAGAAGGCATGGCCAAGACTATAGGCAAGCATCAAGTTTATGAATAAAGGCAGGTGTGGATCTGGAATAAGTGCATGTGTCATTCAACCTCAAGATCTGGATCAAAATCTTGTCTCTTTCAGCCTCAAGATTAAGATCAAAGGCATGTTGTTTTCTGCCTCAAGATCCAGATCACAGATGTGCCCTTCATTTATAGATTGTAGTTCATTCTAGATATAGCCAAGTTCACAACCTAAAACAGCCATGACAAACTCCATACTTGTTTCTATATGCCAGATATTTTTATGGGAAGGAAAGTGAACAGGAAATTAATGGCGTGTTTATACTACAGTGTTGTACATACAGCTATCTCCAAAGTGTTGGGTAGTTCATACATTTAAAAAGTATTAGAAGCTGGAAAGATAACTCAGGTTATCTTGTTGTTGTTGTTGTTGTTCTTGCCAAAGCCTCAAGTTTAATGGCTAGTACCCACAGCCATTTATGAGTGCAGATCCAGAAGACCAATGTTATCTTTTGACTTTATGGTCACTGAATGCATATGGTATATTTATATACATATAAGCAAAACACACATACATTAAAAATAAGTAAATACTGTTTTAATGTTGCAATCTGGAGAGATGGCTCAATATATGCAGATGTAACATTAATATACAGATAAATCTGCCTTTAAATTTTGTTTTCATTGTTTTCCTCTCTCTCTCTCTCTCTCTCTCTCTCTCTCTCTCTCTCTGTGTGTGTGTGTGTGTGTGTGTGTGTATGAGAGAGAGAATGTGTTCCTATTTATTATTTATTTATTTTTTTGCCAACCTAACACAAGCTAGAGTTATCCAGAAAGAACTGTAAATAAGAAAATGCCTCCGTCAAACTGGCTTGTAGGCAAGTTTCTAGAGCATTCATTAACAATAGATATGGGTGGAGGTAACTGGGGTAGTTCCATTCCTAGGCAGGTGGTCCTGGATCATATAAAAAGATATGTTAAACAAGCCTTGGGGAGCAAGCCAGTTAGTAGTGTTACTCCATGGTATTTGCTTCAGTTCTTGCCTCCAGATTCTTGCCAACATTTCCTGATTTAGAGTCTGTGGAGGATAGTAGACTACAAGCTGTAAGATGAAATAAACTCTTTCTTCCTGAACTTGCATTTGATCATGGTGGCAATCAGTAAGAGAAACCAAACTAATACATGTGGGTATGTACATGTGGGTGCAGATACCTTGGGTGGCCATTAGCATCAAATCATACTGGAGCTAGTTATAGGCAGTTGTGAACAACTCAAAATGTTGGATGGGTGCAAGAAATCAAACTCAAGTCCACTGGGAAAAGATAAAGCAATCTTAATTAGTGAAGTATCTCTCTTGCACTAAATAAATAGATCTCTTGAAAAACAATAATAAAATGTTTATTATTCTTGGATACTGGGGTATGTGTAAATTTTTGAGGCCACAGTCATAATGGTAATAGATATTTCTTTTGTTTTGAATTGATAAGGGATAATGAAGTCCATCAACTACATCACTAAGTAGAAATCATGTAAAAGATTGGACTCATTTCAATCTTTGAGAAATATTTAATAAATATAATTGAGGTGGTATTATTAGTACTTATAATAATATATACACTATTACTCTCTGTTGTCATTCTCTTTTCAGCTTAAACTGTGTCACTACTAAAATCTACCAGGTAGGTACCTGAGAAATCTTCTATATGTTCTATACAGAAGAAAAATTAGAAATTATTGTTGCAGTTGGTTCAAAGACCCTAGACCACATGCTAAAATCTCACATTTAAAATCTAAAGGAAAGAAAGAAAAAAATATACTTCAAGTTACTGAGTATCAAGTGTGTCATCAAGGAAAGAATTGGATTAATGGAGAAGAAAATTGCTGAAAGTGTGAGAGAGTGCATAGTTTTAGGATAAAAATGCCAAAAAAAAAATGAAAGAATGTAGAATGTCAGAAAAACGAGTATTTATTGTCACAAAGGAAGCATAAGAGAACCATCTTATCAAACCCTGGATTTGATCAACTTTATATATTAGAAGGTTAGTTTTGAATATAAAGATAAGAACAAGGAAAATGAATTTTAATTTTTACTGAACATATGTAGATTGAATCTAATAGATATGATAATATAAAGAATCATAACACAGTAAGGTAAAAACAAATTGACTATAATATGTTGTTATATAACAGACAATACTATTAATGAGATGGTAAAAACATTTGAATGAAAAATAGATATATTAGATCTCTGAATTCATTACATAGTTAGAAAAAATATTGTACCTGTTATGTCCATGTTTTGTTACTTTTTATCACCATTTATCTCATAAAATATTTTGCCTTATGTTAGAAATGTGTTTTAGCAAGAACACACTTATTACTGAAACAAACAAAGAAAAAAAGATTGAGCTTTGTGTCATCAGCTTGCTATAAAAAGCAGAGACACTCTAAGTGAAAAAAAAGAAAAAACTAAAGAATTTCTCACAATAAAATTCATTTGAAAATATATACAGCATCAAGATTTATCATAGATATGAGTTTGCATGAAAATGATATGAACAGACAAGAATAAAAGGAAGAATACAACAAAATTGAGCTATCTGTAGCCCTATCACATGAAAGGAATTATCCTAACAATAGGTATGGATATCTAGATGACTTATGCTGTATTTCTCTAAATATCTTGATCTATAGTAGGAATTATAAATTCTAAAAGCATGGCATGTGTCTGTGTGAACAAGGAAATTTCCATAGCTTATTCACAATTAGAACGTAAATCAGTCTGACTCCTTTGGCTTGTCAGCTATATTCTCTATAGTAGCTCTAATGCATGTTTAGCATGCAATGACAATAATAATGATAAGCTGTTCAGTGCATATGTAGATTTCTCCTCAGGTTTAAAGAATGCATTAAAAATCATATAGTGCATTCCTGTATTAAAAATATCTCCTGTGTTTTCATACATAAAATTGCACAGAACATGAATGTAAAATAATATACACTTGATTGTTTTTAAAAAATAAAATTGAGTTTTTAATAAATAATTTTTAAAGATTTTAGAATAAATACAAGAAACAAAACTCTAACTTCATTTATACACCCCCATTTTTCTACTAATTTTTCTTTATGATTCTTCTAGAATGTTATGCTAATATCAGAAAACATATCTTTTCAGAATAAAGTACATCTAAAATATTATTTTCAAAAAATTAACTTATATATATGTACCTGCATGTATGTATGTGCATCACACATGTTCCTAATGCCCACAAATGTTAGAAGTTAGTGGATCTCCTGGAACTGGAATTGCAGACAGCTACTATGTGGCCCATGAGTGTCTCCTTGATCCATGCTTGACTGGTGACAGACCTCATCTTGCACAGGCATAATGCAGGCAACCCTCACTGCTGTGAGATCATGATTGCAATAGTTATTCCACATGCAGGATAATGAATTGCATAGCTCTTCTGCCTATCTTACATTTTTTTTTACTCTCTCATTCACAGTGTTGTGTGATATGTATCTGCATGTACTGTGTGCACGTTTGTGTATATGTGTGATTGTAGGTGCAAGGAAGGAAATCAGATGTTGATCCTAACCACTACCTTGTTTGAGACATGGTATCATTGTTCATCACTGTCTACACAGTGGTAGTCAATCCCCAAGCTTCTGGACAAACTGTTGTCCCTATCTCCTATCTTACTCTAGTAGCACTGGCCTAACACAGATTTATTAACACATTTGGATTTTGACTTTAAATTTAGGATACATACTCAAAGCCTCACAGTTGTATAGCAAGTACTTTACTAGCTGAGCCATCTCCTTAGATCTGAATTTTTAAATTTTAATAATTTTGGAGAATAATTGACAGTAGTTAACTGAAATCTTTGAAAGTGAAAGCTCATATCAGGGAAATTGTACTGTTTCAGGCTTCAGGGGATCAGTAGTGCCCTGCACTTCTACAGTAAAACACCATTTTAAAGTACTTTTCCACACATTCTATCTCAGAATTTTTAAACCAGCCTAGGGTTGAAAGTATTGTTATACAACATTCATAACTAGAGACAAAAACATGCTTAGTAAGGTTAATTGCTCATCTAAGAGCACAAGAGATAAACAAAGCAACTAAGACTTGGAAGAAATGAGGGTTGCATATTAGATGCACTTTGCATAGTTTGTAAGCTTTGTCAAAAGTTTGTTGACCTGAAACTTCCATAAAAAATGATACTGCATATTAGATGCACTTTGCATAGTTTGTAAGCTTTGTCAAAAGTTTGTTAACCTGAAACTTCCATAAAAAATGATACTGTAGCCAGGCAGTGGTGGCGCATGCCTTTAATCCCAGCACTTAGGAGGCAGAGGCAGGCAGATTTCTGAGTTCAAGGCCAGCCTGGTCTACAGAGTGAGTTCCAGGACAGCCAGGGCTACACAGAGAAGCCCTGTCTTGAAAAAAAAAATGATACTGTAACATGGGGAAGAGAAAAGAGGAATGTAATAATATATTAACATCACTACCAGAAAATTGTAGAAAAAAATTGCCTTCTCTCATCCACTGTCTTATAGGAAAGATCTAGGGCCTGAGTTATGGAAATTATGAGTGATGGAAGTTATGAGTGATGCTGCAGAGCTTAAGGATCAGATTAAAATAAAAGAATACACATTAACTTAGGATAAGAAAAAGAGAAAATAAAATTTGGTTAATTATCTTCATGTATTTACCTAGCTTATAAAGTTCCTTTAAGACTATGTACGAAGCTCAATGCTCAAGTACTTGCCTGATATGTACAAAGTGCTCAATTTGATCCTTTGCATAGTTACAATAAGTAGGAAAAGGAAAATAAAATTTTAATTAGAAAGAGACATTTTATTTATTCTATGTTGATTTATTTCAGGTATTTAAGTGAGCTCTAGCTATAAGTAAATGATTAGCATAAAATGATTAGCTAGCTGTTCTGAGGCTTCAAATGAGGGAAATCTTGTCTCAAAAAAGATAAAAGACAAGAACAGGCACACCTTCATAAACAAACATAAATGTGTATAAGCATGTAAGTCCACAAAAATAAGTTTAAAAATCATAATAATTTCCCATGAGCAGTCATTGCCTGTTCCCCATCAGTTTTCTTTTTTCTCGCCATAGAATCCACTAACTCACTCTGTAGAAACTGTTTTTATTCTAGTATCTTACTTCTTCACTTAGACGCTACAGAGTACTTCAGTAAATTTTCCATACTACACCTCGACAGTTTTGCTAAAGTTAGTTGTTCTGCAGCAAAACATTTCTTCACTGGATCCATCTTTTAAAATCCCTCTGATAATTTAATATTAAATTACAAACTCCAGTAACCCCAAGAACAGATTTTTTTTTTCAAATATGTTCAGATTGATAGTAGGTGAAACAGTCAGAGTGAATCAGATGGAACACTGTGAAACACGATGGGGCAGCATACTTATAAATGGTCTAGAAGAATGAGAACTACAGCCACAGCATGTACCTTAGGCTTCCCCAATGTCACCAAGACTGTTAACACTTCACAGAAGACCTGCAAAGAATAGGTAGTTAAAATTATCATACTTAATTTATTTCAAAAAGAACAGTAGTCTGGAGGATGTAATTTAGTTTCACCTTAACTCTCCAGCTAAGATTCAATTATAAGCCCTAGCCCTAATGGTAAGATTTAAAATGAGGTCTGGAAAGATGGCTCATCAGTTAAAGCACTGGCTAATCTTCCAGAGGTCTTGAGTTCAATTCTCAGCAACCATATGGTGGCTCACAACCACCTGTAATATTTTTAAGCACTTTTTATTATCAAATCATAATTTTTACTTTTTAACACAGGGGTTATAAACACAAAAATGCAGGATGTGAGGAAGGGGATGACACAGGAGCATAGGTATTCAGGGAGAGTACAGATATCTTTCAGAACAGGGTATCAGCTGGATGAAGGTTGAGGGGTCAGGTCACTATGACTCTGCCTATGATTCACTTTTCCTTATCTAAATTAGTACTATCCACCAAGGCTGCCTATTTACAATGTCTATGGCTATTCGGGCTGGTAAATTTCCACAAAGCTGCCTATTTACAATAGCTTATAGCCATCTGTTTCAGTGTTTTTCTACAGATACCCAAGACTTTATGTTAGCAGGCATGTATGTCAGGCCTATTGCTGATTTTAGGCTTTCAGTGTATAAGCAGGGCTGCCCCTGACAACTTCTCCCTTCTCCAAGTATAGAAGGGCCATGATGATTCTAATCTTGCCAAGGTGGGGATAGAGGCCTGACCTCCAGTAATTAAAGAGGATCTTGTAATGGCTCCGGTCCTCCTGTCATTGTCCAGTGAGGCATGAGGGCCATACCCATTCCGATGTCTTTTTCCTGGAGAGGGGATAATTTTGACATCAATCCCTATGCAGTCAGGCTTGTCCCTCAGGGAACCCAGAAACATATTTTTAACTTTTATTTATATTCCCTTGCAGTCAGTGGCAGATTTGCCATGAGCTTTCAGTTTTAGAAAGTTAATAGTGAACAAGGCATAATGGAGAGAATTTTTGGGAGACTCATTCTGGGGATACAATATCCCCTTTTTTGTTTTTAAAGCCAATTTTTCAGTTCTTGTAAAATCAGGGCAGAAGCTCCAACAGCCGCTACTTCCACCCTCAGAGAGTCATGAGGATACTATTTAAAAAATATATAAGTGTTTATTAATAATCTCTTTTATCAAAGGACTATTATTAAACAGCCAACAATTAATCAATCTATATATCAATTAATGATATCTTCTTCTACTTTTTGTAAAATTACTCCTCTTTTGTCAATTAATTGTTGAGGGAAATTAGGATTTGCATCTCTCTTGAGAATATTAAACAGACACATAAATTCTTTTGAGAAGAGTTTAAAATAAGATCTTAGCTAATAAGCATCTCCTGAAAACTTTTAAAAATAATTTGAAATAAGTTTCTCCTGGAATTTTTATTTCAAATCTGAAATTTGAAATAAAAAATTAAAAGATAGAAAGCTATCTTTTTTTTTGATATTTTACGTATTTACCTTTCACTGTTATCTCCTCTTCCATTTTCCCCCCCAAACCCCTTATCCTATACCCCCTCTTCCTATTTTTATGAGGGTGTGCTCTGACCATCCTCCAAATCCCACCTTCCTGCTCTCGCATTCCCAAACACTAGGGATCCAAACTTTCACTGATGCCTAACACCACCCTCAACTACCTATATAGGAGGAGCTATGAGTCCCTTCCTTTGTGTTCTCAGGCTGGAGGTTTAGACCCTGGTGTAGCTCGTGGTATCCCTGCCTGCAGGAACTCACACGAACACGAAGGATCCTTTCGCGGCGGCACGCAGTTTATTCTTTCAGCATGGCTGGGAGAGAGAGGGATCCGAACTTCCCCCACCCGTATAACCTTTGGGGGTGGACAATTGTGATTGGCTGCTTGCTCAAATTCCCAGGTTCCCCTGCGCTGTACATGCGCAGTTTAATGGTGGATATGACGTCGGAAATTAGGCGTACGCAAGATGCTGCGCATGCGCGGTTTGTTACCTCACGCACACAGGCGTCAGCAAGGGCAGCCTCCTACACCCTGGGAGCTCTGGTTGAGTATTTTGATACTCCTTCTAAAAAGGACCAAAGCAACCACACTTTGGTCTTCTTTCCTTCTCTTGAGTTTCATGAGGTCTATGCATTGTGTCTTAGGTATTGTGAGCTTTTGGTCTAATGTCCACTTATCAGTGAGTGCATACCATTTTTTTTTTTGATTAGGTTACCTCATTTAGGATGATATTTTTAAGCTCCGTCCATTTGCCTAAGAGTTTCATGAATACAATGTTTTTAATAGCTGAGTATATTTCATTGTGTAAATGTACCACAATTTCTGTATCCATTCCTCTGGTGAAGGAAATCTGTGTTCTTTCCAACTTCTGGCTATTGTAAATAAGGCTGCAATCAACAAAATGGAGCATGTGTTCCTGTTGTATGTTGAAACCTCTTTTGGGTATATGTTCAGGAGTGATATAGCTGGGTCCTCTGGTAACACTATGTTCAATTTTCTGAGGTACTGCCAGACTGCTTTCCATAGTGGTAGTACCAGATTACAATCCTGTAGGGTAGTGGGCTGTGAGAAGCAGCTGCTTGTTTGCTTGAGCATGAGTTTCAAACCTCAGAACCTTTATCAGATGGCAGGACTTCAGCTCTGCTCCCAGGCCCTGGTTCTTTTCACTTAGCTTCAGTCCTCCAACAACCCCTCCCACAGAAAGGTTTATGTCCCACAGTCATGAAGAATGGTCTCTCAGACTCTCCCACATGCAGATGAGGTATATCCAAGCTCTCAGATCAAGCCAATAGACATTATCTGCTGTCAGACCCTAACCCACCCCAAAACTGTATATAAGGGCTCTATTTAGGGGAAGTAAAAAGCATGGGCTCAAGAATCATCTTGGTGTCTGAGAGTTTTTGTCACAAGAGCTGTAACACTTGGGGAAGAGCTCTGCTCTCCCGGAACCTGCCTGGTACACCAAGCCACCTCCTTGCCAGCTAGCCAGCTTCTTATTGGCCCAGGCCAGGCCTGGACTGGCTCAGGTGGAGAGACCAGACAACACCTGGGAGAGACCAGTCAGTAATAGGGCACCAGAGGGCAGCGGCAGGCAATCTTCCCTCCTGCTCACACTCTGTGTCCTTTAGCCACGACCTCCTGCATCAGGAGGGGCTGGAGACATACAGATAGTGGAGACACAGGCCAGAGGTAGCCCAGAGACAGTAGTGAGCCCTCCCTCCTCTCACCCTGTCCCCAGTCGGGAGATCCTCGTGAGACACCCTCCAGAACAAGGGACCCACACAATCCCACCAACAATGAAGAAGCGTGCCTCTTTCTCCACATCCTCGCCAGCATTCTTCTTTTGGGTTTGTTGGAAGAGGATTACTTTCTTGCTCTTTCTGGGGTATAATTGCCCTCCTTGTATTGGAGTTTTCCTGCTATTATCCTTTGTAGTGCTGGATTTGTGGAAAGATATTGTGTAAATTTAGTTTTCTCGTGGAATATTTTGGTTTTTCCATCTATGGTAATTGAGAGTTTTGCTGGGTATAGTAGCCTGGGCTGGCATTTATGTTCTCTCCGGGTCAGTATGATATCTGTCCAGGATCTTCTGGCTTTTGTAGTATCCAATGAGAAGTCTGGTGTAATTCCGATAGTCTGCCTTTATATGTTACTTGGACTTTTTCCCTTACTGTTTTTACAATTCTTTCTTTGTTTTGTGCATTTTGTATTTTGATTATTATGTAAAAGGAGGTATTTTCTTTCTGATCTTGTCTATTTGGCATTCTGTAGTCTTCTTGTATGTTTATGGGCATCTCGTTCTTTAAGTCATGGAAGTTTTCTTCTATAATTTTATTGAAGATATTTATTGACCCTTTAAGATGGGAATCCTCACTCTCTCCTATACCTATTATCCTTAGGTTTGGTCTTCTCATTGTGTCCTGAATTTTCTGGATGTTTTGTGTTAAGAACTTTTTGCATTTTGTGTTTTCTTTGATAGTTGTGTTAATATTTTCCATGGTGTCTTCTGCACCTGAGATTTTCTCTTCTATCTCTTGTATTCTGTTGGTGATGCTTGCATCTATGACACCTGATTTCTTTCCTAGGTTTTCTATCTCCAGGGTAGTCTCCCTTTGTGATATCTTTATTGTTTCTACTCCCATTTTTTTGTCCTGGATGGTTTTGTTCAATTCCTTCACCTGTTTGGTTGTAATCTCTTGTAATTCTTTAAGGGATTTTTGTGCTTCCTCTTTAAGGGCTTCTACATGTTTACTTGTGTTCTCAATTTCTTTGAGGGTGTTATTTATATCCTTCTTAAAGTTCTCTATCATGACCATTAGAAGTGATTTTAGATTTGAATCTTGCTTTCCTGGTGATATGGGTAATTCAGGACTTTCTAATTTGGAAGAACTAGGTTCTGATAATTCTGAGTACCCTGGGTTGCTGATGCTTGTGTTCTTGCTCTTGCCTTTCACCATCTGAATCTCCTTGTGCTACCTGAGCTGTCTCTGACTGGAGCCTCTCTTTCCTATTATCTTGGTTGTGTCAGAACTGTTTGGGATGGGTGTAAGAGCTGAGGCCCAAGGTCTGCTCAGTGCTCAGGTGGAGACAAGAAGAAACCAGTGCTACTGGCCAGGAGTAAATTCCTGAGTCACCGTGGGTCCCAGTTACTCCCTGTTTGGGTCCAGTATTGCTTTCTCCTTTCCTGAGATATTGCCTGGGTTAGAGCTCCTGGGAGCCCTGCCTCCTCTGGGTTTTGTGAGGTTGGGTGCAGAGCTGCCTCCCAGGGTCTGCTCTGTACTCAGGCCCAGATCAGAAGTCCAAATTTCTTTGTTCTATTCATTTGATGAACAACTTGGCCATTTAAATTCTTTGCTTAAGAATTTCTTTTGATAAAAGATTGATTTTTTAATTGGGCTTTTATTTTTCTCTTTTATTTATCTAAGTAAAGTTGGTCATGTGGTTCTGTAATCTTCTCTATCCACTTTTACAAATAAAATTTGTTCACCTTAGTTCTCACATCAATAAATCAAATATAATTGTTTCATTATTAATTGTAAGTCTTCTCTCAGTTCCATAGGAAGGACATTATTGACAACATCTTTCTTTTATTCTTTTTCATTTTAATGCATTTTGTTTTTCTTATATGTATGTATATAATATGTTGTTCAAATTGCTCCTGTTTATCTGGACTCATTTTCTTTTCTTTGGAGATGGATGTTAGAAAACCACCTGTTACATTTTTCACAGTTGTAGATAAACTAACCCTGATTTTGAATGTATTGCATGTTGTCATTTTTATTCTCTTTTGGAAAAAGATGGATTTTAGTTGTCTGGATAAACAGACAAAACTCTGATTATTCTGTGACCAAATTCTGATTCTAATTCCTTTTTCAATTTCTTTTGGTAAATTTATCAAATACTACAGCATGAATCACTGTTTTTGTTGTTGTTTGTTTTGGTTTTTATGAAATTGCCTAGCTGGAAAAAAAGTACAGACTCGTTATTATGTGTACACATCAAGGAGTATTTGGAAAATAGGATTATAATTATTATGTAGCATTTCTAAATTCTCATAAGTGCTAGAGGAGCTCCATATGGTTTTACAGTCTTGCTTTTGTTAATGACAGGCATATGCTAAAAAAAATTGTCAGCCAACTTCATCATTGTGTGAATATGGATATGACAGTGCGCACTTATAGGAACTTTCATGGTACAGCTTATTCTACACTGAGACTATATGATGTCCACATACATGTGCACACACCCACACCAAGTCAGTCTCTACACAGAGAGACAGAGATACAGAGGGGGGAGAGAGGAGTAAAGGAGAGAGGAGAAAGACAGGGGGTAGCCTGTTTTCCTGTGGGACAGGGTGAACAAAACATATGTGACTAAAAGAAACAAAAGAGAATATGACACACAAAATAGATGAACTAATGTAAAACAAATGAAGTACTTGCTGGCTTGCAGTAAACATTTTTGTAAGCAGAATTATTTTTTAAAGTGTAAATAAGAAGTATAAGGTGTTATAGTACACGTCTAAACCAGTAACACACTTGTCAACATTATAGAGTATTATGAAATGCATATAAATGTAAATGCTACATTTTTATGCAGTTGGAAGTGCTGTGGATTTGGACTTGTTTATAGTGGTAACAACACAAACATGTCCATAATACACTTTGTTATGATGTGATGCAACCGATAGAAGGATTTTTCAGTTTCATTAGTTTTCTATTAGCATCATCATACCTGAAGCCCAAAATTGAGTAAAATGTTGTTATAAGGGACATAACTATATAAAAATCATTAAAGTTAAACATTTCTATCTGTGACTGAATGTAGATATTCAAATGAAGAGTTGAAAACAATTTAAAAAGTTTAACATAGCAATATAATTAAGAAATATGGTTAGCATGCATCTGAAAATTAAGAGAATGAAATTTCTCTTTATTCATTGCAGATAATGTCAATCTTACTCCTTGTATTCAATTTTAATCTTATAAATTTTTTCTTAATAAACTTCAAATTCTTTATCTTGTTGCTCTCATTCTCATTGTAGCTTCAGCAAACACTGAGCAGTAGTTGAGGCACAGCATCATTGCTGTGCTGCTTAACATTTCCTCTGTCAAAGAAATGAGCCTATTACTTTTTAGTTCATCCTCAATCAAATTACTAGGATGAGGACAGAATACATTTTACTTCTTTGCTATAATGTAGGAAGAGGGACTTCTAACTGAGTTTCTTATAGTATATTTCTTTCTTTATAAAACCAGGACTTCCACTGCCCATGTTTCTTTAAACATTGCTTTGCAATTTTCCACCAAAATAATCCAGTAAACTCTGCTTGCCGTATTTAAGGGCTTTTATAGCTCAAAGCAAACTCTTTTTCCTTCTTTTGCAAACCAGTTCTAATGGCCTAATAATCAGGCTTATCACAGCAGTAGCTCTACTTCTGGTACCAATTTTCTGTATTCGTTATTTGTCCTGGTACTGTACCAAAATACCTATCAGAGCTTTAAGTAAAGAGAACCTTACTTTAGCTCACAGTTTAAGAGGAATGTGATTAGTGGACTGAAAACAGGGCTAAGGAACATGAGGCTGCTGCTCACATTGCATCCAGTCAGGAAGAAGAGAGAGAGATGAATGCTTGCTTCTCAGTATTCTTTCTACTTTTCATTCAGCCTGGCAGTTAGGATGAGCCTTCCCACTTAGTTTTCCTTGTACAGTGCTCAAGTCCAAGTGGATAGAGAACCTCCACATGAAACCAGATACACTGAAACTAATTGAACAGAAAGGGGGGAAGAGCCTAGAACACATTGGCACAGGGGAAATGTTCCTGAACAAAATACCAGTGGCTTAGGCTCTAAGATTAACAATAGACAAATGGGACCTCATAAAATTGCAAAGCTTCTGCAAGGCAAAGGACAGTGTCAATAGAACAAAAGAGCAACACACAGATTAGCAAATGATCTTTAACAATTTTACATCTGATAGGAGACTAATATCCAATATATACAAAAAGTCAAGAAGTTAGACTCCAGAGAACTAAGTAACCCTAAAATTGGGGTACAGATCTGAGAAGTTCCTAAAGAAATGTTTAAAATCCTTAGTTATCATGGAAATTCAAATCAAACTACCCTGAGAGTCTACCTCACACTAATCAGAATGGCTAAGATCAAAAACTCAGGTGACAGCAGATGTTGGCAAGGTTGTAGAGAAAGAGGAATACTTCTCCATTTTTGGTGGGATTGTAAGCTGGTACAATCACTCTGAAAATCAGTCTGGAGGTTCCTCAGAAAATTGGATATATTACTACCTGAGGACCCAGCTATACCACTCATGGGCATATACCCCTAAGACTGTACAATGTATAACAAGCACCCTTATTTATAATAGCCAGAAGCTGGAAAGAACCCAGATGTCCTTCAACAGAGGAATGGATACAGAAAATGTGGTACATTTACACAATGGAGTACTACTCAGCTATTAAAAACAAAGAATTCATGAAATTCTTAGGCAAATGCATGGAACTAGAAAATATCATCCTGAGTGAGGTAACCCAATCACAAAAAAACACACATCGTATCAACTCACTCATAAGTGGATATTAGTCCAAAAGCTCAGAATACCCAAGATACAATTCACAGACCCCATGAAGCTCAAGAAGAAAGAAGAACAAAGTGTGGCTGCTTCAGTTCTTCTTAGAAGGGGGGAACAAAATACTCACAGGAAGAAATACAGAGACAAAGTATGGAGCAGAGACTGAAGGAAAGGCCATCCAGAGACTGCCCTACCTGGGGATCTAGCCTATATACAGAGACCAAACCCAGACTATTGCTGATGCTAGGAAGTGCTTCTTGACAGGGGCCTCTATAGCTGTCTCTTGAGAGGCTCTGCAAGAGCCTGGCAAATACTGAGGAGGATGCTCACAATCAACCATTGGACTGAGCAAGTGGTCCCCAATAGAGAAGTTAGAGAAAGGAGTGAAGGAGCTGAAGGGGTTTGCAATCCATAGGAAGAACAAGTATATCAACCAACCAGACCTCCCAGAGCTCTCAGGACTAAACCACCAACCAAAGAGTACATATGGAGGAAGGGATCCATGGCTCCAGCTGCATATGTAGCAGAGGATGGCCTTACAGGACATCAATAGTAGAAGTCTTTTGTCCTGGAAATGCTCGATGCCCCAGTGTAAGGGAATGCCAGGGCAGGGAGGCAAGAGTGGGTGGGTGGGTTGGGGAGCATCCTCATAGAAGCAGGGCAAGGGGGGAGAGGTTATGGAGAGAAAATTGGGAAAGGGAATAACATTTGAAATGTAAATAAATAACATATCCAATTTAAAAAAAAATAAAGAAAGAAAACACTTAACAGGCATACTCCAGATATTTGTAATTCAGTTCTCTGTTCTGTTGAAATTATCAGTAGTAAAAATCATTGGTTTCCATTTATTTATGCTATTTTGACTAAAGTGGGGCCTATTTAAGTTTAATATACTCTCGATCCTTAGTGGTAGTTTACCTTCTATTTCTTAACTTTTTAGTAGCATTTTAGATTTATTATTTGCTGAGTGAAAACCTCTGACCATTGAATTTCCTTGGATTTCTTAGTGAGTTTCCTATATAAAGGCTTCAGTAGAAAGGCAATTATCAGTAATTATGCATTCAGTTTTTCCAATTAACAGAAAAACTAAATAGAAGTGATTTAAAGAATGAAGAAATTTATTACTGCCATTAAAAGTTCAGAATAGATATATTCTGTGTAAGTCATTTAATTGGTTCAATGACATCATTAAGGATTTTAGTTCTTTCCGACTTCTTACTTTTAAGTCTTTGCTGTAACAAATTGCACTTAAACTGTTTTGTTTTCCCCTCATGGTCACAAGATAGGAATGAAAATCTCTACAGAAAAAAAATATTTTTTCCTTCTTCATAATTCGTTTTATTTAAAAAACTATTTCACTATTATAATCAATTGTAGATTTTAATGTCTCATTGGATAAAACTAAATTACATGACCACATTGAAAACAAACATTGTCTGTGATCAAATGATGAAGATAAAATCAAACTACTTAGTAGTTGCTGCTGAGCCACACACTGGAGTAGTGAAGTTCCTGTATTAAGCTTTAATACAAACAGCAAAGAATAATAGCTATTAATAGACAATTTACAGTATCTAATAATTTGCAACTTTCTTTTAGATTTTGGATAATGATGAAATAAAATTTTACTTGCCTTTGTTTTAAATTTAAATTTAAATAAAATTTTAAATGCCTTCAAATATTTAAGTCTGTCATAGATGATCCACATGCTAATTCTAGATTTTTTTTTTTGAGGTTCCCGGTTTCTACAGTGGCTGCACTAAATTTTGTTGCCAGTTGATTTGTAATGCTCAACGATTTCTTTATCCCTGTATCTTTGTTACCATTTGTTGATGTGTATTTATTGATGATAGCCACTCTGGCTGATAGGAGAAAGGCTCTGAATGAAGTTTTTATTTCATTTTTCTGCTAGCATATCTATTTTGGTTTGAATTCTTTTGGAGGGAAACATTTTTGTACACTATATGAAGGTGGTTCTCTGTCCTTCCTCACATGTGTAAGGCATTCTCCAATTGGCTTTAATAAAGAGCTGTTGGCCTATAGGTAGGCAGGACAGAAAAGGGTGAACTGGATGGTAGATTTGTCATCCATACTTGGAGGAAGTCAGACATACCAAGACTAAGTGAGAAGCACGTAGCCATATGACAAATGTGGACTAGAATAGACATGTTAATTAAGTTACAGGAACTAATTTGGAGGTAGCAAGCTAAGGCCTATGTTTTCATAAATATTAATAAGTATCTGTGTCATTATTGGGAGCTGGTAAGTAGAAATTGTCCAGAAATACTATTTCAAAAAGCAATTGTGCATATTTTCTTAAGAATGGATCTTTAAGTTTCTCATCTTAAAAAAAAATTTCCTATGAATTGAAAATACGTTTATATTTACCCTTCATTAGGTTCACTAAGTTTCCTTCCCTTCTATTATTTTATTGAGATGTTTTTAATCATGAATGGATACATTTGCTATTGTTGTGCATTGTATTTGTCTTGCTTTAATTTTGTTTTTCTTCCTATCAAACTATGTTTTTGTTACTCATGATATATAGCAACTGATCTTTGTTACAGTTCTAATTTTTTTTACACATTTTACTTATATGGAGTGTGTGTGGGCGTGAGCACATGCCTACTGTACTATGTATCTGTGTGGAAGTCAGAGGCCAAGTAGTAGGAGTCAATTCTCTCTTATCAGGGCATAAACATCAATTGTCAGGCTTTACCAGTGGCACTACTAGCTGAACGATCTTATTAGCCTTGTCCTATAATTTTTTTAAGGAACTACTCTTATTTCATTTGATTACTTAAATTTCATTTTTGTTGACAAGTTAAAAAAATACATGTGAGATTTTAGCCTTTGCCTTGAACTCACCACTAAACTGGGTGAAATGTACTCTATGTTTCTGTACATAAATATATTTGCAAAGTCATCTTCCAAAAATACATGCGTTAATGAAGTATTATTCTTTATTTTTTAAAGTCTTCTAGGATCCTTTCTAATATGGCTCCTCCAACTTCTCTACAGTATATGGATAATTCCACAGTTTTCTTATAATTTGGGTAGATTTTACCTCTCTATTTCTATAATTGTTTTTCTTGCTATAACAAATTGATGCCTAATTTCAAGCTATTGTTCTAGCTTCCAGCTCTGTCCTCTGACACTTGAAGTCCATAAAAGATTTGGTGTTCTGTTGACGGAGGTATGCATGACTGGAAATATATTTCTGTTACTGATCTATAGTTTAATTCAATTGTGGTTAGAGAACATGGTCTTTATGATTCTACCACTTTGTAATTAATTTGAATTTTATGGTCAATTTATGGATATTTCATGTGAACTTGAACAAAGTGTATGCTCTCCTGTTAGGTAGGTATGCTATAGAAATGTAGTTTAAACACATAGATTTATTCTTTTTTAAGCCTTCTGGGGCCTTCCAATTTTTCCCTCTACTATTATTGTTTATAAAGAAAGGAATTTTTATTTTTCTAATCAGAATCTTGTATTTGCCTACCAATCTATCAGGCATTCTTCATATATTTCAAAACTCTACAGTTAACTTTTTTTTTTTTTACATATTTAGGATTGTTATAGTCTCTGATTGTTATAAGTCTTTGGCTTATTATTAAGAAATAATTCCTCTTCCAGTCATTTGTGTATTGAGCCCTCCTTTGTCAGATGTTCATGCAGCTACAGTATTTGTCTTATACAGAGGGTTTGTATAGTGCTGTTTTTCTTCATCCCTTTAAAAAATTGAAACTATTTTTTAAAAATGTTCAAATACATTAATTTCTTTATTTGGCCTTTGGAAAATATACTATAGTTCTTTAATTGGAATATTTACTTTGTTTATACTTAATGTAGTTATTCATAAAGATGAGTTTTGAAATATTATATTTTGTAACATATATTTTGCAAAATTTATTTATTGCATAAAAAATTTCAAAAGTCACCCATGACTTCTTCATAATATCCTGACTTCTTCAGGTATTCCAAAGAAATACACTTATCTGAGACTTTGAAGCTAACATCTATAAGTGAGAGAAAATATGTGTCATTTGTCATTTTGGATCTGGGTTAGGGCAGAATAAAGAATGAAATACAGTAAAAAACCTTTTGAAAGAGTCATGTAGAAGCTGACTACTATAGACACTTTCTAAGGATATAATAAAAGAAAATAGTTTTTAATTAAATAATGTTCGTGGTTCATCAATAAACTTACAATTGCTATAGCTCTTCCTTCTGTTTAAATTTTTTTAACATTTTCTTTGCAGTGAAGATTTGGTAATCACTATTTGCCTTTACATTTTTTTTTTTTTACTGGACAAGGTATTGCTGCCCTTGTATTTGAAGGCAACATGTACAACACAAAATTACAGCTCTTCAATGACTCCATATACACATTGTCTTTTGTATTGCAAATATTCCAATTAAATGTGATAAAATATTTTATATTTGTCCTTCTATATAGATATTCACTACAAGAAAATTCTACTTTTTTGGGAACACGCTTTAGAGACAGTTAAATTATTTGTGCAATATCTTGATCACTTTTAAGCTTTTGCTTTCTAACTCTGTTTCTAACTTAGCCATTTTGATGGAATATGAATTTACCTTGGTTCTTCCCGAGTTTCCTAACTATTATTCACTTAAGATTACTCCATATTTGGACTCCAACACAACCACAAAAGCTTTGAACTATAATTTGTCCTGCCAGCATGATATGCTGGGGTAAATGTGGCACAGGAATTGTGGGAATGGCTTACCAATGACTGATCCATCTTGAGACCTATGCAACAGAGAGCCTGTACCTCATACTCTCTAGAGGACCAGAAACCACAAGCAGGATGGCCCAGAGACCTCAGATTGAACCAAATAGGATTGGAAAAAATGTAAATAAAATTATGCCTAATGATATTTGATTATATTCTGCTAACTAACACATTTATCATCAGTGAGCCTTCATCCAGCAACTGATGAGAACAGATGTAGAGACCCACAGCCAAACTTTTGGCAGAATTCAGGGAATCCTGTTGAAAAGGGTAAGGAAGGATTGTAGGAACCAGAGGAGTCAAGGACTTCTGGTTTGTTTGTTTGTTTGTTTGTTTCCCTCTACATATCATGGTCTGGAAAGTGCCTGGGTCAAAGTCAACATGGTCATAGGTATCATCTAGCTATTTTCTTGTCTCTTTGTCTTAGTCTCTGTTTCCCTTTGTCCTGTTTCTAAAACTTATGATTAAATATATTTTAAACAGTTTCATAGTTTATTTCAGGAGACTAAATGTAGTTCCAGTTAATCCATCATGACTTGAGGCAGATTTTTGTTGTTTTTGACTGGTGTTAGAGCTCCTTGATATGGCTGAAAATATCATCTTTCAAACCAGAAGCTTAAGCATCTGTATTAAGATTTCATTTCATAACTATTCATGAAGCCACCTGGAAGTGAATATTGTCTATAAAGAATACAGGTCGTATAAATGTAGTCAACAATGATAGTGAATAAGAAAGTATTTTTGAAAACTGAATAAAATCATGGAAAAGAAAGCTTTATAGACATTTTCAACCCAAAATACCACAGTTTTGAAAAGAAGCTGAATATTGATTTGATTATATTTTGTAGAATATAAATGGATTTTTTTGTGTACATGAGTATTTAAGAAAGTGACTGATTTAGTTTTTAATCTTTGTTAGTTTCCAAATTATGTTCTTTAAATTATACAAATATGCATACTAATACCTGGTTTTAATAATAAGTGTATGAATTGTTCTAATATATATTATATCCAAGATACTGACCTAAATGATTTTAGAAATTAGAATAAAAATATTAAATCTGTGTAATTTTTTTATTACAACCTAGTATGGAAAATGAGAAAAACACACAAATAGAAGCACATATATATAAAGAGGTAGATACCATAAGTGATTAAGACATAAGTGATGGATGAAACAACAATTTATACAGATGAGGGGCAAGAGAGGTTGCTCAGTACATTGGACAAGGTCACTGCAAAAACTGCCAAAATACAAATATACCTTTTTCTCAGCCAATATTAGTGACTATTGCTTTTTTTTTCACTAAAAGCTCCTGTCTGTACTTCTTCCTTTCTGCTGGAGAAGATAAAGTGCTGGTGAGACAGCTCAGAAATAAAGACCACTTTCTGTCCTTGGGCTTTGGTTTTCAACAACCACATGGTGGCTCACAAACATCTGAGAATCTAGTTTCAAGAGTTCTGACACCTTCTTATGGTTCTATATGGTATAAATACATACATGCAGGCACAATACTTATACACAGAGAATAAAAATAAATATTTGTAAAAAAATAAATGATAATTTTGTGTAGCACTAAGGGGAATCTTCCATGAAATCTTGGTTTCATTTTGTTTGTCCTGAAAATTGAATGACTACTACTTTAAAAGATATGAATAAAAACTCACTTCAGGTTGAAAAACTTTGTCATAGCTTTAGATGATGATGAATTTTGTTTGTAACTAAGACGTTGCTATGTTACTTGATCTCTTGCAGCCTATGGTGCTTGTAAATTCCTTTGATTTTTTTTTTTCGAGACAGGGTTTTTCTGTGTATTTCTGGCTGTTTTGGAACTCACTTTGTAGACCAGGCTGGCCTCGAACTCAGAAATCTGCCTGCCTCTGCCTAGAAAGTGCTGGGATTAAAAGCATGTGCTGCCAATGCCCAGCCTTTGATTTTAAAATCCAGCCAAACAAACAAAAGAAATAAATCTTGAGTGCTGTAATTGTGGATGGCAGTACCTGAACTATATCGTTGGTATCCAAGGAAGATAAATAGAAATATTGAGTGATATACTTCTACTGTTTTATCTCACCTTGTAGGAATTTTAGGTGCATCAGTTTCCTGCTGATTGACTCATAATATAAGTATTGTAGGAAGAACTCTGTGAAAACATTAAAGTCTAATACAGATAAGTAAGTAAATACTACTCATAGAGAGAAAATTCTCTATTTCTCTATTATGTCTCTAATTTCTCTATTATTATGCCAGAAATATTAATAATTATATTCATCAAAGACAATAAATATAGTACCATGATACTTACATCTCTGGTTAGATTAGTAGATTTCTCTTTATAAATAAATATTTCTCATAAAATGTCCACACACATATAGGAAAAAAAATAAAAACTTGGCCAGGGAACCACAGGGTCTCTCATGCCACACTGTGTAGTTGGCTGAGAACGCCCTGGGTTCCTCCAGCTGGAAGTTATGCCCGGCTGTTCAACATGGTTCCTCACAGCACGGCCCCAACACATGAGGAAGTCCTTGGGTTTCCAAAACCGGTTTATTGGCATAGCGGATGGTGGATGGATCTGGATGCACACCCTACAAAACCCAGGGTGGACCTGAGTTAAATAGGGAGGGGAAGAGGTGGGAGGGGCTGGGGAGGAATGCTTAGTCAGCTCCACCTCTGGCCTTCAGGTACCTCATTAGTATGTAAATCTCTCTAGGGCCTGAGGGCTGTTCATCACATCCTCCACCTGTGTACCTGACTTAAGGGTGAAGGTGGAACAGAGATTAGACCTCATGTCAGGCCCGAGACACACACACACACACACACACACACACACACACACACACGCACACAAAACCCCTCAAATACAATTATACTGGTAATCCCCAGGAATCATAAACTCTAATTTGTATAATGTGCTATAAAATGCTAAAAAATGCATTTTCTTTAGATTGTCATGTCAGTTATATACAACTTTGGTAGTTAAATTTATTTCAGAAGTAAATTGATCTAGTATTTGCAGAACATTATGAGAATTTTCTGTAAAGATAAAATTACCAGATGCAAAGTTACTTAGAAGATTCTCAGTGATTTCAAAAGATTTTGAGCAATTTTGAGTTCTTTACATGAAATATTATTTATTTGTTATTATGTTATCTTTAAAGATGATTGTTAAAAAATTAAAAGCTATTTTTGTTTTATAGGTATATTTAATTTCAATTGCACCTGTGATAAATTTTACCACTGAACTCTCAGATATATGACATCTTTGATAACAAAATGTAGATTTTATGTATAACAGTTGATATATAAATATGGATTTTAGTATATCTTGAATAGGCAATATTTAACACATGTATATGATAAATAAATATTGCAATTTGAATAAATTGTAATGGCATTCCAGTTGGAGATATTGACTACTTCCAAAATAATCTATTTATTTACATTAAAATAGCAACATATTAATACACTTTAAAATAATCATTTTAATGCACTTTAATAACTCAAAATTCAAAAGATAACCACATAAACCTATATCAAAACTTTAGTGAAGTATTAGAAATTGTCTGAACTTCATTTAGGAAATGAAATATTGTCTAACACTTTCTCTGTGCTCCTTACATGGTGAAAAACATATTTTAAAATAATAATCATAAGATTAAGTATAAGTTTCACATTCTCTGATATCTTCCTTTTCAGGAATATCTGCATAAAAAAAGTTACTCCTTTTCTACAATGATAATTTATGCAAAGATCATGAAAAAAAGTTTATAGTTTTAGAATGTGTAAGATTCCCTGTGTACAACACCTAAAATGTTGAGAGTTTTAGAACAAAAGTGTTTTCATGAAAAATGGGAGAGCATAGTAAGAACAACATGGAACGAAGTAGTACAGAGTTTATATTTTAAACTGACAATGCTTTAACGCTAGATTGTGTTAAAGAATCAAAGTCTATAATCACTCTACTACTTTATAGATTATATAGGAAGACACCTTAAGTCAGCTTGGAGAAAGAAAGGGAGAGAGGAAGGGAGAGAGAGAGAAGGAGAGAAAGAGGGAGAGAAAGAGAAGCAGTGAGCATGAGAAACAGACAGAGGGAGGCAGAGAGTTGGCTATGCTGGCAGGGACTTTTTAAAGGGTACATTTGATGGCTGTTGGCACTGAGTTGCTGATGGCCAAATGGTGTGGGGAAGTGGTTTGGGGGGACCAAGTACCTGGTTCCTAATACTTACAGCAAGGTAAGTCCTAAAAGAGAGGATGTTCTAGCTAGTTTTCTGTTTTCTGTTGCTTTGACAAAACAGTGACCAAACAAAACCAACTTGGTGGAGGAAAAACCTTGGTGGAGGTTTATTTGAGCTTATAGCTTATAGTTCATCATTGGTGAAAACCAAGCAGGAACCTGAAGGCAAAGAACTGAAGCAGAGACCAGGATGGAGTGTTGCTTACCAGCTTAATCCTGCTCATCCTGCTTTCTTCTACAACCCAGGATCACCTGCCCAGAGTGGCATCAAATGGAATGTGCCCTCCTACTCCAATAATTAATCAAGAACATAACCCAAAGACCTGACCACATGCCAATATGATATAGGCAGTTTCTCAATTGAAGTTTACTCTTTCTAGATGATTGTAATTTGTGTCAAGCTGTGTTAAAGAGATTAGTGCTATTAAGAAGATCTGTACTATAACCATGGGAAAGCTGCTTTTAGGGCTATACTCTACCAAGCTAAGCTTTTGACTTAAAAAAAAAAAAAAAAGGAAAGTGCGGACAAGCTTGTGTGCTCCCATAAAACAGTTGTTTCAATATCTAAAGGCTGGTGCTCATGAGGTCAAAGAGGGTGAGGATCTATCCCAAGTTCCCAGTTTAACAGTGTCATCTAATGGATGCTGATGGGGAGAGTGTGTACAAAAGAGTGATGACTGGTGGAGTCTTCCTTCACCATTTCAGAGAACCTCTGAGACCAAGAAACATAATACGGCTGAAGTTGCTTAGTAAATTCTCTGAGAGGTCATCAGGAGGCTCTGAGAGATCATAGCATACAGCCATAAAAGTGAAGTGTGGGTTTCAATGAAGATCCTAAAATGTTGAAGATGCCAAAGCCATGAAAATTTGCCATGAAAAGCTAAATATAAGGTTTGAAATAAGCCCAAAAGAGAGAAAGATGTTTTAGGTAACAAAAGTAGGGTGTTAGAACCCTCTAATCACCTTGAAACTAAAGTCTCAGATAAAAAATATGGAGGTACAGGAATCTGTGGTTGTGTGTTGTTCTGCTGGGTTTTAAGTCTTGCTTAATTTTTAGTTTAATCTTTTCTCTCACACAATGATTCCTTTCTGAATGGGAATGTACATTCTGTGCCATTTTATATCAGAAGTGTGTAATTTATTTTTTATCTTATGCATATTGCAGTTATGATATTGCTTTGAATCTCAGAAGAAACCCAAGATTTTGGATTTTGAACAACATTGAAATTTATAAGTAGTATGGGGATTTTACAAGTTGGACTAAACGTATTTTGCATGAGAAGACCATGAGCCTACGAGAAAGGAACAGGGAAGGGAATGTATTATTTTTTCAAAGAGTAGACATGGAGAGACCTATGCAGTCTTTTCAAGCTGTATATGTAGCAGAGGATAGCCTTATCTGGCATCAATGGGAGGAGAGGCCCTTGGTCCCCTGAAGGCTCGATGTCCCAGTGTAGGGGAATACCAAGGCAGTAAGGAGGGAGTGAGTGGGTGAGTGGGTGGGGAAGCACCCTCATAGAAACAGGGGAAGGAGGGGATGGGGCTTGCAGAGGGGAAAACAGAAAAGGTGATAACAGTTGAAATGTAAATAAAATATCCAATAAAATTTAATAATAAAAATTATTTTTAGATTTATTTATTTATATCCATGAGCATTTTGTCTTCATTTATGTATATGACTCATACATATTCCTAGTATCTGTGGGGATTAGTAGACTGTGTTTGATGTCAGATCTCTTGGAATTGGAGTTACATACAGTTGTGAGCCATGTGGATGCTCGGAAATGAACCTGGATCATCTACAAGAACAGTAAGTGCTGTTAACTCCTGAGGCATCTCACCAGCCCCAGAATGTGGTGAACTGAATGAAAATTGTTACATATTGGCTCAGGTATTTGCATATTTTGTCTTCTGTTGGTGGCAAGATTTGCTAAAGTTCTGAAATTTTCGGAGGTGCAGACTTGGGGGAACTATGTCAATTGAGAATAGGCTTTGAAAAATTGTAGCGGTATTGCATTTTCTGTTTGCCTTCTTAGCTTCCTGTGTAATTAAATGTGATCAGCTGACATCCTGCTCCAGTCATCTACTTCTGTGTCTTTTTTTTTTTTTTTTTTTTTTTTGCCATTATGAACTTCTCCTATGGAACAATAACCTTAAATAAATTCTTCCTTAAGTTACTTTGGTCATGCTATTTTATCACAAAAGGAGGAAATACAGAGTTGTCTCATTTGGGGCTGAACACCTCACAGTCTCTTATTCCCTGTAAGTTGATCAGTTGTGGATCTCCACATTAATCATTGCCTATTTCAAAACAAGCTTCTCTGATGAAGGAGGACAAATTTATCTATGTATATCATGGTCAGTGGTTAAGAGTCAGTTTAATACTATGTCCATTTAGCATAGTAATAGTAATAGGTTCTCCTCTAGGGCCTATGACATATATAGTCAAAGGGTTTGTAGCTGCTTTAATTACTAGGTGTGAGTTCCACCATGTAAAATATGTTTATTAGCTGTAGTATTTGGCTGGAGTCTGTAGAATTTTTTATGTAAAAATTTATCATTGGCAAGTAAGAAGGCTTTGACTTCATCCTTCTCTTTCTGTATGCCTTTTATCTGCTTTCCTTGTCTTAAAGTTTCTAGCTAAAACTTTTTAAATAATGTGTTGAAGAAGACTGGGAAAGTGTCTTGTTTCAGATTTTAGTTTTGCATAAAGATGTCTGTAAGCTGATCATTGTCATGGCAGTGTTGGTGATGGTGGTGTTTGTGTTGTTGTTGGTGGTGGTGGTGGAGTGTGTGAGTGTGTGTGTATGTGTGTGTGTGTGAGCTCATATGCAGTGTGTGTATATGTGTTTATGCATATGTGTGTATATGTGTATGTATGTGTGTGTGTGTATGTGTGTGTGACAGCTCACAAATTCTCATGTATGGGGTGGAAGTGTGGAAAAATGGGGGAGAAAGAAAGTGCTAAGTTATGGTGGTCAAAATAGCAAATTCTCTTTTGTTACTTTGTAGAATATGGAAGTCAAATTCAGGTCATCAGGCCTGCATGCAAGTGCTTATAGCCCCTGAGCTACTTTACTGGCTCTCTATATTCTAGTACAATTTGGATAATATCATTATGTTATTCTTGGATGCTTATTATTATTTGTATAATAATATTATATGATTCCTGAGCTCTGTGAAAATGTCTATGGAATTTGTTTTGTTGCAGATAAGGTACATTTTATAATATAAATACAAGCTTTTAAAAGAATTGTGTGCTTCTTTTTAATTAGTGTTTGAAAAGACACGCTTTTAAAAAAATACATATTTTCTACATTTAAAACACATTTGGGGTGATGGAGAAGGGACTCAGCAGTTAAGAACACTGGCTGCTCTTCCAGAGGACCTGAGTTTGATTCCCACCATCCACATGGTAGCTCAAAACTGTCTGTAAATCCTGTTTTAGGGGATATGATACCCTCACATAGACATTCATGCAGGTAAAACATCAATGCGTATGTATTTTTGAGACCCTCAGTACATAGGATCTTTATGTGCAGTTTCTCACTAATAATTTTTCACTATTAATTAAATAAATGAATTTAAACATTAGTAAGAATATACTTCACAAATATATATTATAAAACATCATATACTGACATGTATATATTATAAAACATCATATACTAATACATTTTGATTTAAAACTCAGCTTCTGCATGTGTAGACATGTGTGTCTGTATTTTTGTGAAAGACTGAGGTGGGAGTATAGATATCAAGTTCATGCCTTGCTTGTATATATAGTGTGACCCTTGAGCTAAAATAAAAGGGGATGAGGTAGGTGTAACCCATTTCAAAATCACTTTTTTATAGCCATGGGCTTAATCAGAACTGACAGAATAAACTATATATTGTATAGTAATTAAATAGGTAAAGTGTAATATATTATTTTACATATAATAATTATTAATAAATACATATGTATATACTTATTGAAAGGGATTTTATTTGTGTGACTCACAGGTTGTGGTCCTGCTAGTTCAATAATTGTTATCTCCTGAGAGAAAGACCAAGAACACAGTAGTTGTTGAGCTTATGAAGTAAATGTTGCTGCTGATCTTCAGTCTATGTTTGAATCCCAAAGAAATAGGTCCTAATACAAGTGACAGAATTCCTAGGCAGCAGGATAGACGGACTTGCCAGTGAAGTAAGGAGAAGAAAGTAAAAAGCAAAAGCTTCCTTTCTAAAGTCAATATTTGTAGATTGCTATCAGAAACCGTGTCCCAGATAAAGGTTTGGTCTTTTATCCTCAAATAATCCAGATTTAGGTTGGGTTTTTGTCCTCAAATGTCTAATCAAGAAAATTCCTCACAGGCCTGTCTAGCTGCTTAGAATTTAGTTAATTAGAGTTATAGTCAGACAATTGACAACAAAGTTAACTATCTCAAGGGGTGGAGAACTCTACTTATCTGTTCATGTAAGGATAAGGTTTAGATGTAGTTAGAAAATATGTCGGTATAACAAAGTGTTTGTAGTGGGTTCTCCTCTTAAAATATGTGACCTCAGTAGCCATATCTCCCTTTCTAGGACCAGGCATTATTTTCTTCCTGTTTTTGCATAGCATCTTCTGGCAACTGAGTTACAGGTGTTTTGTGAGATACTATATCAGTGCTAGGAACTGAACCCAGGTCTTCTGCAAAAGCAACAGTTACTTATAACTGCTTAGCCATCTGCCCATTCTTTTTATCTTATTTGGTTCTACATTTTATTATGCAGCTTCTTATTTCTTTTCTTCTTCCAATGATTTATATGAAAGTATATATTCTTCACAACACCTGTAACATACTATTACAGTTTTGTTAATAATTGTTAATGTAAATGCTTTCTGGGCTATATTTCTGTAACTGACTCATTTATGATTGATATTACTAGTTTTGTTCTATGTACCAACTTTTTAAAAATGTTCCAGGTATTCCTGAACATATGTATTTCCTACCTATTGTAAGATGACTTATGTAGTTATTAGGTGATTAGATTGTTTGTTCAACTCTATATACTTTAAACCTAGAAGTTATTGACAATATTGTGTTAAAATTTTCTTTAATGGTGCTACAACCATCTTTTTTTCTTTCGGTATTGCACATTATCCCCCCCAACACACACCTCTTGCTCTCTATCTTTTCATTTGGAGGACTCTTAGCTCAACAAATTTCTTTTCTAATACAAGCTCTGTCATATATATGTTTGCTGTGTTTCTAGACCTATATATATTTTCTTCGAATGGGTATGGTCCCTGGAAGCCAATTTATTTGTTCTTGGAGTTTTCTTCTCTATTGACTTGCATCTCTTTAAATATAGTTCTAATCTTCTTATAACTTCCCTTGTATCCATTTCTGCTGTTACATGACTGCAATTGTACATACCTGGGAGGCTAAGGCAGTAGAATTTTTATTTCAAATGCTGCCCGGTTTACAGAGTCAGTTGAAGACTAACTTGAGTAGTTTAATGAGTTCCTGTGTCAGATGAAATGCAAAAGCAGTGCTGAAGATATGGCTCAGTGGTAGAAGGCTTACTTGAATTTTATGAGATTTAAAGTTCATTCCTTACCATGGCAAAACATAAATGAAAATAAAAACAATGAATCTTCCTTTATAAGTTTAGCAAACTTGTGTTTTTTTTTTTCTCAGAAATTTGTTTTCTGGATAATTTGTAACTTTTAACTTTAATAGTATATATCATCATCATCATCATCATCATCATCATCATCATCATTATTACTATTACTATTATAACTGTGTGTGATATGTGTATGTGATATCAGAACATTCATTTCACAGTACAGATGTGCAAATCGGAGGACAACATTCCAGAGTCAGTTTTTTTCTTTCTCTGTTGAATTTGGGGAAAGACCTGAAATCATCAAGCTTGTGCTACGGTAGTCATTTTTACTCTGTGAGCCATCTTGCTGGCTCTTCTTGATTTACAAATTTTAGATTTAAATCTTGACTCAACATTAGATATGAGGACATTTAAATACAAAATGAGGCCAGGGTATTATATATCCTTGCAATAATCCAATTACTATTTTTGAGCTTCTAGAACTGTAATAAGATAAAACAGAGTATTTTTTTATTCTTTCCCACTGTAATATTTTTATTGACTGTTTGGGAATTTCATATAATTCACCCACATCACTTCTCAGTTCTCACAGGTTCATCCCTGAATTCTTGTGTCCTCCTCACAATAAAAAGAAGAAAAAGAAAAAAAAAAAAGAAAAAAATATAGATCAAGTATAATTTATTTTTAATATACATCACCATTTTATTCATTACATAATAAAACAAATGATCAAGTATCCAATTATTAAGTTACATAGCTCAAAAGGCGTAAAAAACATTTCTGCTCAGTTCATCAGCAGATCCCACTTTTTTCTTTTTTGCAAGAGATTGGGAAGAGAAGGGGAAAACCATAACTCAAACAAGTTGGAAAACTTCTGATAGGCATGGAAAACACAAAAATTTCAGAAATTTTGATTAAGAATTGGTTAGCTACAACAATGTATCTCTATGTCAAAAATATTTACGAACTTAAAGAGCATACTCTACATGTTCTGCACAAGACAAGGCAATATATTCTAAAAATATTTAATAGCCTCCTCTCGTTTCTTTTTCAGGCCCTCCGTTAGGTTGCACCTTTGAGTGCAAACATTAAGTTAACTATAAGGCCTTTTGTCTGGAGATGTTATTGAAGATATGTGCTTCTGTAACAAAGTGGATTTTCAAAAGGAGGTTTCCCAAAACAGCACAACATAAAGACAGAGACATTAAATAATCAGCACAAGACTTAGTTTAAAAAAAAAAAAAAGATGGCTAAGCAAACCTGATGTATTCTTGTGTAAATGTGGGAGATGGAAACAGAGTGAGTAGGCAGATAAAGAGAGAAGCCCTGCAGTGTTTGAAATGACTGAAGGAATACACCATGGAAGGTCTAGAGAGTTCTTAGTTCCTGCAATTTTAGTTCTGTATGATGCTAAAAAATATACAGGTATTGTGCTGGGTAATTGGCACCTACTCCTTCTAAATTCCTTATAGACTAATAATATTCTGGCACAGGAGTACATTTAATGACATAACTCAATACCTTATTTTAGGAAAGGTCAACTGGTACAAATAATAAGCACATTTTAAATACTGACCAGCAAAAATCATTTGCTAAGTATTCAAACTTGTTGATCATAGCCCAAATATAGAGGTTGCAATTCTGTCAAGCTTGTGGCCTGGTAAAACTGGTATTCAATATTCCTGTGGAGCTTCAGCCGACTTATTCGGTAAGCTGAGAGACATTGGGTAATTACGGATGACAAATCAGGTCCCATCTGAATTTCCACTTCCATCAGGCACCCCAGTTTTATTGAATACAACAGTTGTTTCTATGACCATTGGAATCCTTGAAGCAGAGCCCCATTTTTGGACGGTACTTCTCCAGATACAAAAGTTGCTTGCTGTTAACAGCTCCGCGCCGCTTTTGTCTTATGAATTGTACTGCATCTTCATATTTCATTCCACCTTCAATTAATGCTAGGGCAACAAGCACCGGAGCTCTGCCAAAGCCTGCAACACAATGACAGCAATACAGCAACCAGGTTCTTCACGAAACTTAATCTTTACAAGACTTAACCAGTCATCAACAATCTGGTTGGATGGTGGTGCACTATCATCAAAAGGCCAGTCAAGAACATGAATGCCTTCTTTCCTCACAAGAGTAGTATCCTAAGTTGCTTCACATACTCTTACTATTGTGGTAACTCCATACTTCTTAAGTTCCTCTATAAATTTGTTTAAGGTTGCATTGGTTGGATTGTGTATAATAAGAAATCTCATGTTCTTGTATGTGACTTCCACAGGAGCAGGGCAGTTCATTGGAGCCATGTTAATTTAGTTTATGAAAACACCCAAAGGGGCTATGAAAGAATTAAAAAATTGAATACAGAAACGATTCAAAACAACAACAACAACAAAAAAAACAAAAACAAAAACAAAAAACAACCTGAAGTCTACTTCAATATTCAATATACTCCACTTGAAATTCTCAGTGTTTTGAGTATGAATTGGGAGAAACCGGCAATGAAATGAACCTCCTAACAAGAAGCAGTGATTCTTCAATCCAGTAAGACTGAGGTAATACAAAGGAAGTGCACTGAGGTTTACCCCATCCAGGTCTGAGCTCTTTTAAATGCTCTGCAGATTTCAATTCAACACGCCTCTGTCCAGGTTATCCACTCCTATGGGGGCTTCTTGGTGGAGTAGTAATGAATTTCTACAGTTCACTTGTCTGCATAGAGGTCGTGCTGTGCCTGGCAGTAATCTCCACTGCCCTTCAGAAACTCCATAAATGTGTGACCGAGAACACCGCAGAACTGAGGAATATGTCTACTCATTGAAGATTGTGGCCTAATCATAAAGCCGATCCCCAGGCGGCGCAGGCGGTGGCAGGGCAGGCTGCAGCAGGGCAGGCGGCGGTGGGCGTCGCGGGGGGAGGGGGGAGCGGCGGCGGCGATGCAGGCGGCGGGGGCACCAGATGACCATGCAGTGAGCTGCCTGAGGAGCGTCCAGAGCCGGCGGCAGCCTAGAGCCAATGCGCGCGCCCAGGCCTCAACTCTAATTTATATTCTCCATCTAGACTTCAAGTGGCCAGTCCCCACCCGGCAAAAAAAAAAAAAAAAAAAAAAAAACGAATCCTTCCACACTCCCACTCCCACACTCCCAGACAGAAACCATCAACTGTAAATAGCAACAATTCAACATCCTAATCAATATTTTTAAGAGGTCTCTTCACTGTTTCCTGTTTAGATAGGTTTCTTTTTGGAGGGTTGGTAGACTGGGATGTAGAGATTGTCATAGAAGCCTTCAATGCCTGTCATTCTCAACTGTGATTCTGCAGTCATTGATACCAATGAAAAAGATTCCTTGACCTATATAGTCAGCAACAGCTCAGGTCATAGACTTCCACATGATTTCTGGTGACAGCATGGACTAAGAATATCCCTGTGGCTTCCAGAGGCAGCACAGACCCAGGACCTCCTGCTGTTGCCCAGAGTCAAGGTGACCTTGCAGTGAGGCAGGGTGCCTGGGGGAAGGATTCTCTTGAGCATTTAGCAAGCACATATCTCATTGATCTCTGTGCCAGCTGCTCTGGTCTGATCATTGTGATTATGGCCTATGGGCAGTACCAGGACCCTGAGCTCTTCTCCTTCCAACAGGGTGAGCTGTTCAAGAGGCAGCAGTGGAGGCTTCATGCTGCAGGCTGTCTCAAGGGCCAAAGATGGGCCTAATTCAGTAATGTAATATTCTTTGTCTGCTGTAGCCTTGCTTCCATACCCTTTGCCTCCTTTTCTCTAGTTTTGCCATTCTTCACTATGTGTGGAGCTCTGCTATGCAATCTTTCCTTTCAACTCATGAGTCCACTTTATAAGACCATCTTTCCATAAGCCTTAGAGCCTTCCATTAATCTCTCAGGCTTTTGGAGCCACTCCAATGTCCCACAAGTGCCTTTGGCCACTTCCATCTTGCTTCTTCTAGAATTTACTGTTTTTAAATTAATATGCACTGAAATCTCTGCTCTGTTGAGTCAGTGTCCACACTTTGGGACCTCTACAAGAACAAATCCTGGATCCTTTGTTATGGTCTCTTGCCTTTCCACTATCCAGGGCTCTTTGTTCTGAGTCACAGTTCAGCAGAATTGGCTGAACAAATGTGAGACCCATAGAAATCAAATTGCTGTACTACTCCAATAGAAATCTCTGTAAATAACCTTGTTAGCAGGGTCTAGGCATTCCCAATTCTAGAAGAAATCCTCAGTCACAGCAATAAATGTTAACAAACCAGACAATGAAAAGAAATCAAGAGCAGAATATTTTTATTCAATATTTTGTTTACATTTCAGATGTTATCCCCTTTTCCCATTTCCCCCACCCCATTAATCCACTACCCCATTCCTCCTCCTTTTTTGCTTTTACACCATTTAAACTACATGCAAGTATTAAAGTCAGTTCTAGGTTGAGGAACTAGCAATACAATACATGAAAATAGTCAAGTAACAAACAAGACAATAAACCCAGATAGTTAAAGAACATGCAGGACAATAAACAGAGTCCCTTGATCATTCCTGTTATCACTATTTCTAAGGGCTTATCAGGATGACCAAAGTATTTGAGCCTACTTCCCTGTCCTAGCCCTAAGTCATTTTCATGCCAGAAGCCTACTTCTTTTTCTAGCTTAAGTTTTAGATTCCTGCCTGTAATTACTTCTTTTTTCTAGCCTAGGATTTAAATTTCTTCCTGAAGTTACTTCTTTGTTGTAGCCTAATGTCAGATTCCTGCCTGCAGTCCATATTCTTGTCCTTGACCTATGCCAGATTCCTTCCAAGCAGCTCATTTCCTTGTCCAATGTCAGATTCCTTCAAGGCAGCCCCCAAAGCTCTCCACATCTACCATTTTTTCATTGAATAAACCAGACTGTGCCTATCTTAGATTGTCCTGACAAAAATGCCTTACTTACCCATCACAGAATATGCATTATCAAAAGCAATGCACTTCTGTCCTAGGTTGGTAAGGCTCTGTGCAGAATATTACTCATCCTTGGCTTGCCAGCCTGTTAAATTAATAGCTCTGTCTGGAGGTCCATTTTCAGTTTTAAGTCATGTACTTTGGCTGCCAACCTGTTGATGTAGTTGGAGAAAAGCTTTAACATGATGGACAAGAATAAAAGTATTCCCAGGACAAAGGAAGCTAGCCTGATCAAGCTATATATGCCATTCCTGAGGTTTGATTAAAATGGAAATACTGATGTCAAGCCATAGATAATTTTATTATCATTATCTGCAGCATCAAAGCTCAACAGAGAAGCTTTCCTTAAATTCATAATTTCACTATGCAAAGTTAAAACATACAGAGAGGTGTTAGAATTATGCCAAATATCCCACAGGTATCTTTAAACTTTTTAAAAATTATAATAACTATTATTGTAAATTTTAAAAGTAAGACCACTCCAATGAAATTGGTCACTTTGGTCTTTCTTCTTCTTGAGCTTCATGTGGTCTGTGAGTTGTATCTTGGATATTGTGATCTTTTGAGCTAATATCCACTTATCAGTGAGTGTGTACCATGTATGTTCTTTTGTGATTGGATTGCCTCACTCAGGATGATATTTTCCAGTTCCATCCATTTACCTAAGAATTTCATGAATTCATTGTTTTTAAAAGCTGAGTAATATTCCATTGTGTAAATGTACCACATTTTCTGTATCCATTCCTTTGTTGAAGGACATCTGGGTTCTTTCCATCTTTTGGCTATTATAAATAAGGCTGCTATGAACATAGTGGAGCATGTGTCCCTGTTATATTTTGGAGTGTCTTTTGGGTATATGCACAGGAGACATATAGCTAGGTCCTCAGGTACTACTATGTTCAATTTTCTGAGGAACCACCAGACTGCTTTCCATGGTGATTGGAAAAGTCTAAGACAGCACAACCCTGGATGCTTCATACCTATTTTACAGTCCCTTAGCTATTCTTATCTGGGAGGTTCCAGGGCATGCAATTCCTGACACAGTGATGCTGAATGGTGACTTTCCCAAGATACCTTCATAAGTTGTTTTAGTCATATATATATATACATATACATATACATATACACATACACATACACATACACATACACATACACATACACATACACATACATATATACACACACACACTATATTATATTAAAGTAATATATATATATATATATATATATATATATATATATATATTCATATTACTTTAAATGGCCTATAGCCAACAGAATATGGCACATATTTGTAATCTCAGAAGGCAAGAAAATCAGGAGTCTGAGATCAACCTAGATTACATGAGATCTATCATTAAAATAATTGAATTGCATTATAAAGGTAATTTTATGACATTTGTAAGTTATAAAAAATTAAAAATAAAACAAATGATTTATAGCATGCCCTTACATTTCATATTGTATAATACTTCTTGCTTTCTTATTGGTTTTGTAAAACAAAAATACAAAAAAATTATGGTTTATTGTATATAGGGGCTTAAGGAAACAAATAATTGAAATTTAATTTATTTTCCTTGACTAGGCCTTTATAAGTAACATAGATTTGCAATAAGTCCCATTGCCTTGTGGATTAAAAAAGGGTGAATTCATCGTTTTTAACATAAAAGAAAGATAGAGATTTGTCTTCTCTTTTCAAATATTTAGAATAAAATTTAAACAAATATTTGTTTGAAAAATATAAAACAGTATATAGTAGTGTTTAATGACATAAAATCAAACCAGATAACCTGTATTATATTCCTGGCTAGGTTACTTCTTAGTTTCTTTTAGATATGCCCATTACTTAATTAGGTATTCATTTTTATTTCAATAACATGAAGATTATAACTTGTTAAAACTGTTGTAATAAATTAGTAATAATCCATGCAAGTGTTCAAAGATGTCTGTGATACTAAGTAAATATTCAGTAGTGGTTAAATATTGTCATCTAGTCATATATAAAATATGGTCAAAGTTTATAAAATCTTCATCAATAAACTGGGTTTTTTCATATAATTACTCTTTAAGTGTCATTGTAACCATAATGATACTATGTTCTTATTTTCCATGTGTATTTGTATGTCTACTTTGTAGAATGATACGTAGTCTAGTGAATATATACCGGAATGTGACACGGACACCAGTGATGCTTAAGTTTAATTTGTCTTATGCTTTCTGGTCCCTAATACACATGACTCAGGTTCATTGCCTAGTTTATTTAAAAAGGTATAGTTATATTCCTTGCTTTGTTACTTTGATAAAATTATTAATACATTTACAAAATCACATTCTACAGTAACATAGTTTAGCTGACTTTTAATATGGTATTTTTAGAAACAGTATATTTATTCATTTAGTTTTTAAGTAAGTATTGAGATGTATACAGCAAGAAGCAATTTGTTTTATAATTAGCTAAACAGAATCCTATAATAGTGTTTAATTTAAAATTTGTATTTCTTTTTCAAAGATCAAATCTAATCTCAGCAAGTTCCAAAATAGGCAATTAATTTTCAAAAGAAATCTATAATACTAAATTTATGTGAATTAATCATAGAACACATTGAACTTTCTTTTTCAGGAAGAAAATTTGATATAAAGTTGATGAATATATTACTATAAAATGTTTTGGCATATGCCTTAAAATAATGTTACTTTTCAAAGAGGACTTGGGATAAAAAAATAACAAGTTAACAACACATTAATGTCTTCAAAATATCCCATTGTACATGTTTTAATGATGCATATAAAAGAGTTAAAACCAGAGAGAGCTACCAGGTTAGATTCATCCCTTTAAAAAGAAATATTGATGGTGGATAAGAGGAAGAAAATTAAATAATGAATTCAAACAGTAAAGTTGGAAGAGCATGTATGTGGTTAATGCCTGTATCCACATTACTCTGGGAATTAAAACAGAAGGCTTAAGCTTAAAGTCAATCTAGGGTACACAGTAAGTTCAAGGCCAGTATGGGCAACAAAGTGCAACTGTGTTTCAATAAACCCTAGTGGAAAACAAATCAAACAGAAAACCCTCACCCAAATAGTACCAAAAAATCAATTAAATTTAATATACTCTACACATATTTTCACTGTTGTTTAAGTGGAAAATGTGTCAACTGTCTGTCTTAAATACTTATAAGTCAATTTAGTACCAAAGGTTTAGTGGTTGATGTTAAGAAACTACTGAAAGATTCCATTTTCTTTAAGGTCTGGACACTGAGAGTTTGACCATGATCCAATGAGTATATGGCCAACACAAATTGGACTTGGTGTTTCTTTTAGGGGGAGAGGGGAGACAAAATTATGAGGGCTGACCTGAGAAGAGTAGGAAGTAAATACATTTTATGAAATTTCCAAATAACTACTAAAAATATAATGTTGGGGGAAAAAGAAGTCTACTCTTATTGTCTTTAAGTATAATTTCATTGTAATTATTGAATGAGTCATTCACTTATCTGAATTTTCGGTTTATTAACAAGAATAAACTTTGCAGAACTGTATAATGACTTATACAATTGTACTCATTCACTAAGTAAGAGACAATATAAGAATATAGTAATCACGATTTAGCAAAACCACATGAAAATAAGAGAAGACCTTTTTAACAGATGACTGAGGAGCCTCAGCCATCTCTGTTTTACCTGTATACTCAAACTAAGTACTGCTTTTGAAACATGTTTACTTACGAACAAAATGAAGTTGAACCAAGTTCACAACTTTAGTTTACACAAATAAGCACATGTTCATAATTCAATTTGGCACTAAATACATGATATAGAAAAGCATACCACAATCTCATATAGACAAGGTATATATACATAATCATGTGTAAGATGTATTTTTAAAAAAATCAAGATTTTGTAAGTCATTGTTTATTTTTTTATAACCCTTATTGCGAATGGGAAATTTAACACAGAGATCTTTATGAAACATATTGTTAGACTTGGCAGAAATAAAAGAAGGTATGTATGGGACAAACGGTTTCAAAAGGAAAGAATATTTTGTCTCAGAGTAAAATGGGCCTGGAGATACCAGACAGAAATAGGACAAATTAGGCACAGTAGAACCTATCATAGCAACTTCTCATATTCAGTAGCTTCTCTATCACTTGGCAATTTCATTTTTGAGTCTCTGTTGGGATTTCTGAATCTCAAAGTGTTAGCTCCCCTTGTTACTATGCCAGTATTGGAGACTTACATCCAGGACACGTTTTAGGTTGTCATTAGATGCTAGCAATTGCAATACAAAAACTGTGCCAGAAAAAAAGCAAAACAAAACATTAAAATAACAAAATAAAGCTCTGAGGCCTGATATTGTCCCTTTAGTGTAACATAAATATAAAAGAATTGCAGTGATTCCCTGAGGGCTCAGTGAGACTGGGAAGTGTAAAAGAATTTTAATCCAGCAACATAGCTGCTCTGTTAAGGGATAATGTCCAAAGATCTTCTAGGTCTATGTGTTCCACCTGGAATACAGACATACTTTAGATTACACTATTATCTAGCTCGAATAGACATAACCTTAGTACACACCTTTAATCCCAAACAATGAAAGTAAGGTTGATCTGTAGAAGGAAGCAGCCATGTTTGAAAGTGACATCTAATTGAGGGGCAGACAATTTGACAAATCAGTGAAAGATCTGACAGAATGAGTCAGATGAGATACAGACAGGAAAGAGATGCTATTTAAGAGCAGTGCAGGAAGAAAGGGCCAATTCGGTTTGGTGCAATTCAGTTAAATGCAGTTGAATTCAGTTGAGAGTTCCTTTTTGATTTCTATTCATCTTATAGAGTTCATGCAGTTCAGATCAAGAGATGTAGTTGAAACCAGAAAATAAGAAGTAGCCAGAAGTTAGTTTGAGCACAAGCAGAGTAATTCAGTCAAAAGCTGAGAAGAACCAGACTGAATCAGTCAGCTAGGAGAGGAGTTTGAGACTTACTGTTTTTTATATTAACCAAGATGATGGAGAAGGCATTTGTTTTTGTTTTTGTTTTGTTTTTATGACATCCTTAGCAAATATGCTGGCTAAGTCACATGGTTGTTTTCATCTTAATGAGGTCACCAGACAAGACAACAGCAAATCACATGATTGCTTTCTGCTCAAGATGTGTCCAACTATGTGAAAAAATGATCACATCCTCCCCTGAGGAATTAAGATCCTTGGGATCTACTACCTCACAGATCACATGTGGATGCTTTTACTCCAACAACGACTACTACTCCTTCTTTATTATTATTATTATTGTTGTTGTTGTTGTTGTTGCTGTTGTTGTTGTTGTTGTTTATGTTTTTTGCACTCCAAATTTTATTTCCCCACCCATCCACCCTCTGACTGTTCCACATCCCATAACTCAAAACTAAACCCCTGTCTCCAGGAGGATGTCCCCACTTCCCTCTCCTCACCCCACCTGACCTCTAAACTCCCTGAGGCCTCCAGTCTCTTGAGAGTTAGGTGCATTACCTCTGATTGAACACAGACCTGGGAGTCCTCTTCTGTATATGTGTGGGTGGTCTCTTATCAGTTGGTATATGCTGCCTTTTTGGTGGTCTAGTGTTTGAGAGATCTTGGGGGCCCAGGTTAATTAAGACTGGTGGTCCTCCTACAGGTTCACCTTCCTTCTCAGCTTCTTTCAGCCTAGGACAGATATGGAAGGAAATGTTACTTGTGGCCTAAGCAGATAGGATCAAAGTAGCAAAATAAAGAAATATAGAAAGAAATTTCAAAGATTCAGCTCAAGAAAGCAAAATTCACACACTAGCAATACAACATGAGCTACAGAAAAGACAAGAAAGAGACAAAGATTCTTTGGACAGTAATTTGCTTAAGGAATTTAATTAGCTCAATTTAACCTCTGTTGGAAATAATTTTCTATTTGCCCATTACTGTCCTTAAAGATACAATGTCTTTATTTCTTGTTTTATTTTGTTATCCTTTTCTACATTACTGAGTTAGGGGGCCAGCCTGGCTCAAGAGAAGGATATGGAGGGCATTTTAAGAAAAAAAAATATTTGAGTGTGAATGAGATGACCAAGTTCCATCTTCAGAGCCAGCCTTTTAGTGAGTTTAAACAAAACTAGACAATTTGTCAGTGGGGACTGCTCCACTCTAATATGGTGGAGACTCATCAGCCAAATTAGCATCTGAGAGAGAGGTTAAGGAATTAGGTTTAGAAATTTGAGCTAGTAAAACTCGTTACACAGAAATGAAGAAATAAAGTGAAGGTTACAGGAGTGGACATAGAAATGAGCTTGAAGGTCTCATTTAGAGCATTGGCCATTCTCTCTTATGGAGTTATCTGTGTCAGTGAGACTTTGACAGTCAAAACTATTGCCCAATTTGACAGGTAGGAAGCTGGAAGAAGTTTTAGGACTCGAATTTTCACCTACAATGGCAGGCAAAGGAATAGCAGCAGGTCCAAAGCAAGAAGCAAGACAAAGTGTATCAGTCTATTGTGTAGGACTATAGATTGAACCAAGACCTTACTTTGTATGTGGATATTGGATGTGCTGTTATGTGGAATGAGCCAAAGGCCAAAGGAAACAAGAATTAATGACGTTGTATCCTTAAGGACAGGTAATGGGGAAATAGAAAATTATTTCAAATGTGGGTTGAATTGGGTTGGATACATTCCTTAAGCAAATTACTGTCAAAAGAAACTTTGGAGGAAAATGGAGAGAATCAAGCTTACCTTTCACACCAAGAAATCAACAGAATGGAACTTAAACATTTAGATTGACAAAAGTCACAAAACCCTAAAGTTTCAGATCACAGAACCTTTAAGCTCCTTAAGCAAACTCAGAGCAGCTACTCTAAATAAATGGGATCCATGCCAAAAAATGGGATGCACACAAATAAGGTGAGCTACATAGGTCATTCAGAGAAAATGTCTAGGGTGTGATACTATAAAACCAGTCCTTGGATTTAGCACCAAAGATTAGATTGATCAAGGCAACAGGAGAAAATAAAAGAAAGGGGAGACTGACTTCTATAGTAGCAGATTGTCCTTTAATCTGACATGTAGAAGAGCACAGTCTCTCTGTAGAAGTCAAGACTGCCCAAGAGCAGTGGCTTAGCACCTTATAAGGCTGAAGAGAAATTTTGGAATGGGACAACTCCATTTGCAGGTCTGTTCCCTGGAGTCTTAGAGTTGATGGATTCATCTTTATTTATCTTTTCAGACGACAACATCCTGTAAAAATTGTTGGCATCTTGGCAGCTTTACTGTTGAGAGAATTTTTCAGCTCATCAGAGATTTTAGGGGTTCTTAGACCTTCAAACCAGGCCTGGTGACAAACACCATTACTCCCAACACTTGAGGAAAAGGTAGGTCATCTTTGTGAGTTTAAAGCCAGACAAGTCTACATAGTAAAAGCCTATATCAAGGAAAAAATAATATGAAATACAGTATCACAAAGGTATAAATTAATAGTTTAGGAGCATAGGAAACTGAAACATGAATAAACAGCATTTCTTCAAGAAGGAAAGTCATTGTACAGTACATGGAAATAATCACTAAAATTAATGACTACAACACAACTTATATTTGTTGGTATAATTTTATTTAAATAAAATAATACTATATAAATACATGTTCATAGTAATCTAGTAACAACAATAATTTAAAAGACAAGATTTCACAGCTTTCTAACATAAATTAGATGTAGTCTATAGGAGAGTAAGATACATAAAAGATGTAATTCAGCATCTTAATTATAGGAAGGAAAAATACAGATTAATAGTTGGAGCATATAATTAGTAGAGTTTAAAACTGCATTATTTACATTTGAGATTCAATAAAAGAAAGGTAACTACTAACAATAGAAAAACAAAATGTGTTTTGGATGTAAATATAAAAGAAGTCAAAGTAATAATTAAAAATATTTTAATTAAAGAATATGCTTATAACAAGATAGAGATTATTCTTCACAATACAAAATTCTTAAACTTATAAACTTCAGTAAAATAGTCTTCAAATTTGATATCTAATGTTTGTTGAAAACTGGCACACTCAATATTATCCTTGACTCTACAGGCTTATCATTTAATAATGAATTAATCTTCCATGCAGTTTTACTTTCTTGATTATATTTCTAATGACATTAGTGCTGATAGGATGTGTTTACTTCATCACATTTTTTCAGATCTATTATAGGACACTGTGATGACAGCCATCATACCCAATTCATGTGGTCTACACATACATGAAAATCTATGTTGTAGATAATGACTTCCATATTTTGTATTTCAGATGGTTGATTTTACGTCCTTACTCCTAATAATTTTAACCTCTCATGTTAATGTGCATGTGGAACACTGGTAAAGTGAAATTAGTAACTATTTAATATAATACTACCAAGTATCATGTGCAATATTTCCATGTATTCCCAGGGGTTTGCTGTTTGCTCTTTTCTTAGCTGTTTGTGTTGTTTTATTTTTAGCTTCTTGTGCTCTTGGCTTGTATGATTTTGATATATATCCTATCTTTGGTTACTCTACTCTTTCCTTTCTGTATATTGTATTTGTAGCAAAGTGGATTCTATTAGAACACTTCAATTAATATTAATAGACTCTGCTCTTTGACTCCCTTACACTTAACATTTTTTGAAGGAATTATCTATAATAAAGATATACTTCATCTCCCTCAGCTAAGAATTACATATAACCCATGAGCTGAAAATTCAAAAATTCTAATTAAGCTGCATTACAACTACAGGGTTAAATATATTACACTCAATATTTTAGATCCTCTTAATTAAAGATATTGTAATGTTATATTACTGTGTTATAAAAAGACTGCCTTTATTATGTAAATTTGGATGGAAGCCACAATGGAATTAGGATTATAATTTAAAGTGGATGTCAAGGTACTTCAATATAGGATAAACTTTTATAAAAAATTTAATAATGATTTCTTTATAAAATAATATCTGGGTATTATTTAAATATTCAATCAATAAAAAAGTATAAAAGAAAAATGAAAATATATTATGGGAAACTCTATTGTCTAGAAATGACTACCATTGATAGTTGAGAAATATTCCATGAATACATTTCATATATGTAAATAAACATATAAAAGTGAACAAAAAGTCAGTTATATAAAATGCCAGATATGGTAGCTTGAAAGAATAGTCTGTTCTTGAGCACATACCCAAAAGATGCTTTACCATATCACAAGAACACATTATGTCTATAGCAGCTTTCTTCATAATAACCAGAAACTGCAAGCTACCCAGATGTTCCTCAATGGAAGAATGAATATAGAAAATGTAGTACATTTATACAGTGGAATACTATTCAGTTATTAAAATCAAGGACATCATCAATTTTGCAGGCAAATTGATGGAACTAAAAAAATATCCTGTGTGATGTAATCCAGACTCACATGGGCTTTTCTCATAAGTGTATATTACCCATGATATACCACACAAACCTAACAAATTAAAAAAAAAAAAATAATTAACAAGTAGGAATGCCCAAATGAGGATTCTTGAATCCAACTTAAAAGGGAGACATGGGAGACAGGGAGATAGGAAGCTGGGTGGGAGAGCAAGGGGAATAAGTGACGGGATCAGGCAGGGGGAAAGACAGAAGAGAGTCCTAGAGGGCCTGGATAATGACTGGACATACGCATGTGCCTGGGGTGGGAGGTGGGAGATTCTCTAGGATGTTCCAGAGACCCAAAATGTAGGAGGCTACCAGGAGTCAATGCAGGTGACCATAGCCAAAATGCCCAACAGTGGGGAATATGAACCCTGAAGATACCACTTCCAGTAGCCAGAGAGGATCCCCAGTCAAAGGATGGGAAAACCAACCCAACAAAGCTTATTATTATTATTATTATTATTATTATTATTATTATCATTATTATTTCATTTTTTAAAATTCCAGTTGTTAGTCTCCTCCAAGTCTACTCTCACAGTTCTTAATCCAAGAGGATATCCTTAACTTTCTACTCCACCAGATCTCCCACGTCCCTAGGGCCTTAGTCTCTCAGGGTTAGGTGCTTCCCTCACTGAAGCCAGACCTGGTAGTCCTCTACTACATATATGTAAGGAGTCTCATATGCTGCCTGGTTGGTGGTTCAGTGTCTGAGAGATGTAGGGTGTCCAGGTTAGTTGAGACTGCTCGTCTTTCTATGGTGTTGTCCTTCTCAGCTTCTTCTAAGCTTTCCACAATTTAACCACAGGGTTCCCTGGCTTCTGTCCATTGGTCAGTTGTAAGTACCTGCATCTGGTTCTTTCAGCTCCTTGTTGTGCCTCTTGGAGGGCCAGCATGCTAGACTCCTGTCTATAAACATACCATAGACTCAGTAACAGTATCAGGCCTTATCTCCCAGGTCTCTGGTTCTAAACCTCCTACCTCCAGAGGTTACCTGATTCCATTTGTTCTTCTGGCCCTAAGGTCTTCACTCCTTTTTCCCACCCCATCCCCAACAAAACTTTTGACCCCAAATTGTTCCTGTCTAAATGAAATGCTGGAACAAAGATAGAGCAGAGACTGAAGGAATGGTTGACCAATGGCTGGCCTGTTTTGAGACCCATCCCATGGGCAGACACCAATCCCTCACACTGTTAATGATGCTATTTTGTGCTTACAGACTGGAGCCTAACATAGCAGCCCTATGAGAGGCTTTACCCACCAGCTGACTAAGGTGCAGATATCCACAGACAAACATTGGACAGAGGTCAGTGACCCCTATGGAAGAGTTAGGGAAAGGACTGAAGGCCCTTAAAGAAGATAGCAACCCCACAAAAAGACCAACAGTGTCAACTAACTTGGACCTCTGGGAGCTCTCAGAGAAGGAGATACCAGCCAAAGATCATACAGAAACTGGTCAGATGCCCCTGTAACATATGTAGTAAAAGGCTGGAATGTCTGGCCACAGTGGGAGAGGATGTGCCTTATCCAGCAGAGACTTGATGCACCAGGGTTGGGGGTGGGGTGCTGGGGTCTGCCCCCTCAGAGACAGAGGGGAGGGGTGGATGGAGGAGAAAGTCTGTGACAGGGGACCTGAGAGGGGGATCAGCATTTGGAATGTAAATAAATAAATAAATAAATAAATAAATAAATAAATAAATAAGAGAAGTTTGTTTGCATATCTAAATGAACAAAGGAGGAGATAAAGCAGTTTTTTTTTTAAATATAATCTATGTGGGTGTGGGGTAGGGACATGTATATAATTCAATTGGAACTATTTCATACAGAATCATAATTCTTCCTCAGGATCCATAGATTATATATCAAAAATCCCAGTGTCAGGCAAGGGACATTTCCTTTCAGTTGCTGGTCGGAGAACTCTGAGACCCCACACAAAACAAAATGGGCTATTCCTCTTGCCCTTCATTGCCTCACAAAATTTAAAGGTTAAAAAAAAAACACTAGTGAAGATATCATGAATTTTTGACACAGTACTTGGAAGAGTTATATTTCTACTGATCTATTAACATCCTCTCTGAGGACTAGTTCTCACAATATCAGAAAGCAATATGCAAGCTGAAAAGCCTGTGAACCATAATAACCAGCCTAGCAAGATATGCCCATTTATGCAATAGTGGCATAATAGGTTATCTTGTGGATAATCAGTAGATGTCTAATTGGATATTATCTCTGTTTGATAGAAGAGAACACTTTGTACCATAAACTCAGCCAACTCTGTGTGGCTAGAGAAGTCATACACCCTATAGGAGAACCTACTCATGACATTTTTTTTTAAATCAATACAATTTCTTACCTTATTCTCAATACTTATCTTCATGACCAAAGATATGTGTAGCTCTCAGAACTCATCAAAGTTTATTTTGCATCAGACAGAGGCTATTACAGAGATTCATAACTGAACAAAATATAAACAATAAATTATTTGGAATTCCCAGCCTTAGCACTTTTACTACATGACCCCTATGCTTAAGGCTCAGGGAATGTAAAAGGAAAGGGAATAGAAAGAGGTTTAGAGTCAGAAGACTGAGGAATCTGATGTGAAAGTGCTTCATAGACAGTAAAGGGAAGCTGCACACATGAAACTGCATCAATGTAGTTGCCTAAATAAGATCAGCATAATGATCACACTGGTTGATATACCAATGGGGATATAGGTTTAGGAGGTCTCACCATGAGATGATCAGCTAGTCTGGAACTGGCTATTGGGGGATGTAGAATCAGTTTTATCTATATATAAGCTCATTGGATATGTTGCCCAATCCCAAGTTGTTATCCCTAAACACATGTATGTATAAGCAACACTAAACATAATTAATACACATTTATATATGCATGAATGAATTGGGAGTCATGGGCAGGGTTAAAATGATGAGAGGAAGAAGAAGAGGTGGGAATCCTGTAAATACAGTGTGTGTATTTGCAAAATTGTCAAACAAATTAACCCTTTGATCTAAGAATATCCTCAGCTATGGAGTGCTTATCTAGCATTTACAATAGTCTCTCTTCAACAGTCAGCACCAAAGCTTCTCTTCCTTGGGTATAATAAAGAACAAAAAAAGAACTTCCTTCTTCCACATTATTTATACAGGATTCTATCAGAAAGTGTGGCCCGGGTTAAAAGTTCATGTTTCTACTTCAAAAGATTTAGATTAAAAGTTGGTCTTCCCATTTAAATGTTTAATTAAGAAAAAAACTTGCTGAGAGGTTTTATTTAATTCTATAAGTAAATAAAGATAAACAGTAATATAAATCACAATCAACAATATAATAATAATAATAATAATAATAATAATAAATAAAGGCTTCTTGGCATAAACCATTCTTTTCAAGTCATTGTCCCACAAGTGGCTAAGAATACTCTGTACTACTTCTAGGTAGGGTTTATTTCTTTAGCTGATAGAATTGTTAGAGCTACAGTAATCTAAAAGTGTCTTCAAAGAATCATAGACCATATTTGTTTCACTATATATAATGGATGTATCTCCAGTAAATTGTCCTGGTAAAGCAAAAGCAATTGAGTACATCAAAAACCTTCATTTCAGATAATGAATAGCATTTTTCCTAAAGTAAATATCAATTGTATATTAAAAAATTTACATTTTCAAGTTTCCTTTGTCACACAATCAATAAGATGGCTAACTTTTAATGAACTCTCATGTGTGTATATATCAAACATGTAAAAGTATAAATGGTCAGTATGTGCTTTTTGTGAACTTGAGTTGAATGATTCTATTTCTGAGGAATGTGCTGTATTTTGTCATCATTTACTAGTTAAATTCTTAAGAGAAATTAACTGTATATTACTCAAGATTCTTTGTGTGAGTACTTTAATTAAATAATACTACAGAAATTAGTTTACTGTTTAGAAATACTTCAGTTTTTTAAAAAGAAAGACAATGAGAATTCTCTATGGTTGTTGTATTTGGCACTGGAATAAAATTCTGTAAGTAAATGGTTCTGAGATAATAATCTGGAGGTTCATATAGATGGGGAAAATAAATGTATTTGCAGTGTCACATAATGTTGTATTTTTGTAATATTTTCATATTCCAATATAGAGTTGATAAGAGAGGATAGAAATTCATTTTTAAGATTAGAACATTTTAAATATTATAAAGAGATTTTTAAAGGCTGGATTGAATTGACAGTCACTAAATTTGACACCAAAAAGAAAAAATAGTGAAAGTTTTCCTGTATTGGTTTGGTTTTGACTATGCATATTTTGATTATAGTTGGTTGGGTTTTGGTGTATGATATGATAATGGTCTATAACATTTAGTAATTTTGTTTGAGTCAACTAGGACATGAAATTTGTCTTTTGAATATATACACATGATTGACATCTTAGTAGAATTTTCCCTGAAAAAAAAGTGTGTTTATCAAGATATAGTTTCCTGTGAACATTCTTTTAAGATTATTTAAATTATCTTCCTTTGATCAGAAGTCTATCAGTAATGGACAGTGCTATTCTTTGCCTTTCCGTATCATATTGTACACAGATATTGAATCTCATTCTGCTTGTGATATAAATATTCTTGGATTTGTCATTGAAAGTATTATGCATCTGAGTTGAGAGTGGTTATCTCTAGCAAACAGAAGCTATTTTCCTAGCTATGGTTATGCTTAATGGTTCATAAATGTCTGCATAATAATGTTCTTGTTTACTCATCCTTCTTGTTTATTTTCATCTATACTAGTTATTCTTTAAAGCTCCTTATACAATTAAAATTAGTAATTTTATATCCTAAAACCAGTGTTAAATAAATGCTAGATTATCTTGCTTTCTATATTGTATTTACTTTTAGATACTTTAAAATTTGTTGGTCTAGTTTTCAAATATATTTTAATGTAAATAAAATGAGTAGTTTGGATCCATATTGTATTATTAATACAATTATGATCTTGGAAAGTATATAAGTGGTTCAATTTTTTTTAAAAAATGATATTTTAAAAACTAGATAGTACAAAATTTCTAAAATGTCTTCTCACAAAAACAGCCGTTACGGAATTTTAATGTACCCGTAGCAAATATAGCTATCCTGTACTCACCAAAAGTCAGGTAGCTAACAAATATTTAGCCAAATCAACTAAACAAAATAGAAGACACAAATTAATAAAATTAGTCTGTCAGTGAGATAGCTCAGGAAGCAAAGACGCTTAACTACATGATTTCAAACCTGGGTTAGGTCTTCAGAACCTGCATAGTAGTTAGAAGTAGATGCCCACAGTTTCAGCTGACCTGAACAAATATGCTATGGAGTACGTGTACACACACACACACACACACACACACACACACACACACACACACACACTATAAAAATAGAGAACAGGGAGAAAAAATATTAAGACAGTAAAATATATAAAAGGGCATATGTAAAAACCTGTGTTACACTAACTTGAAAAGCCTAAATGCCATGGATGAATTTCTCGATACATCTAACTCACTTGGTTGATGAGACTAATAACTAAAATCAATCAAACCACCATGTATATTATCATTTCTGATTTCTAATTATACTAAGGGTCAGTAATAATAAAATCACCATGAACTATAATCAAATCAGACACACTGATCAATGGAATAGAATTGAAGTCAGATATAAGCCTACATTCTTACAGTCACCTAATTTTTGACAAAGAGGCTCAAAATACATAATGGAGGAAAGATAGCATTATCAGCATAGGGTACTATTCAAGTTGAATGGCTACATGCAGAAGAATGAAACTATATACTTAACTCTTGCTCTGCACAACACTCAATTCAAATGAATCAGGTCCTCAACATGATACCTGACTGATATTCTGATAGTTTGACAGACAAAAAAAGAGGGTATATACAATACTAGGTACAAAAGTTTTTTTATGATCAGGAATCCCAGTTGCAAAGGCCATAAGACCAATAGTTATCAGAAGGTTGTTTGCCAGAATACCAAAGAATGAAAAACAAATTAAACACAAGAAAAAAAAAACTTATAAAAACATTTTAAAATGGATAATGGAACTAAACAGAGAGTTCTCATAAGAAGAAATACAGAGGTTAAGAAATATTTGAAATGGCATGGACTTGGGTGGGTGGTGAAGCAAGAAGGACCTAGCAAGATTTAGGAGAAAAGAAACCATGATTAGAATATAGTGAATGAAATAGTAATAATAATAATAATAATAATAATAATAATAATAATAATAATAATAAAATGAAGAAAAATGAAAGCTTCAACATCCTTAGCTCTTGAAAAAATGAAAATTAAAATTATTTTGAGAGTTTATCTTATCTGTGTCTGAATGGCTAAGATCAATAAAACAAATGACAATAAATGTTGGAGTGTATATGGTAAAAGGAAACATTTACTCTCTGCAGGTTGGAGTGCAAACTTTTACAGACATTGTGAAAATTAGTTTTGTACCCACACATATGCAGGCAACGCTAAATGACTTTAGTGGATTGTCTACCATAAAGAGAACAAATGAATTTGGAAAGGAAAAGTGGCAAAGAGATAAGAGGAAATTAGAACAAAATAATTGGGGGCTGAATTAGATTCGAACTCATTATATATATTCATTATATATTCTATATATATATATATTCATTATGTAATTCTTTATATATAATGAATATGTATATAGTATATATGAATATTGAATTTAAAAATTTAAAAGCACAGAGACTGATGGACTAACAAGTGTTTAAAGAAAAACTGCAACCTATAGTTTTCAAACTATTTTACATATAAACATGAAAATCACTCTTTAGCTTCTATGAAGCCAGTTTTATTCTTATACCAAACCCAGTATAGACACAAAAATAATAACAACAAAAGAGAACAAGATACCAGCATCCTTTACTTAGATAATGTAAATATTCCAAACAAAATACTTGCAAAATGAATACTGGCCCACATTAAAAAGATAATTCACTATGATCAGGTTGGCTTCATCGTTAAGATACATGAATAGTTCAACATAGACAAATCAATACATATGATAAATCATAGAGATTGACTGAAAGACAGAAATTGCATGATAATTTATGATGCTGAAAAGACCACTGACAAAACTCAGCATCTGTGCATGGTAAAAATCATAGAAAGAATAAGATTAAAGCAATAAATACAAATTGATAAACTCATAGCCAATAGCATACTAAATGGATTAACATTTGAATTATTTGCATTGAAATTTGAGTAGAGTCGACTTTCCAATATCTCCAATCACATTTTGTGTAGTGCTTGAAGTCTTAGCAAGATCTGCAAGACAAAAGAAGCAGACCGAGTATATTTAAATGAAAAGTGAGTTTAGAATATCCCTTTTCTTTTTAAAAAAATTTTATTAATCATTTCATTTGTTTCCATCACAAATGATATACCGTTTTCTGGTTACCTCCTTTACCATCCCCCATCCCATGATATACCACTTCCCAGTTACTCCTCTGCCACTGCCACATCTGCCCTGCCCCCACCTTTTTGCCTATTTGAGAGTGGTCCCCCACCCATACTTTCCTGTCCAACTGCTCCAGCATCCCCCCTACTCTAGGGCATCAATACTCCCTGGGACCAAAAGTGTCTCTTCTCCTTGCTGTTGGGCAAGGGTATCCTCTGCTACATATGTATCTTGAGCCAAATAACCCTTCTGGTACTCTCCTTGGTTGGTGGTCTAGTTCCTGGGAGAAGTGGGTGATCAGACTAGCCTATGTTGCTTTTCCAATGGGGGTTGCAATACCCCTCTGCTACTCCAGTCCTTCTGACAGCTCTCCCACCAGGGTCTCTGAGCTCAGTCTGATGTTTGGCTCCAAGCATTCACCTCTGCATTGGTCAGTTGCTGGCCAGACCACCCAAAAAAACTGCCTCACTTGGTTCCTGTCCACAAGTGCCTCTTGACCACAGCAACAGTGTTGGGTTTGGTGTCTGCAGATGTGATGTATCCTTAGGTGGGGCTGTTCCCCAGTTGGCCCTTCCTTCAGTCTCTGCAACATTTTTTTGTCCCTGTTCTTCCTTTGGACAAAAACATTTCTGGGTTAAAAAATGAGATGAATAAATGGCTCCATGACCAGGGGCCATGCTTATCTACTAGAAGGTGGTCTCTACAGGCCCTATCTCCCCATTCTCTGCCCATTACAGCTAAAGTCAATCCCATTGGGTTCTGTGAGCCTCATGTTTCTCTTGTGTCTGGGGCCAACCAGAGACAATCTCCAGTTCCTCATCCTCCATGCTACCTATTTTTATTTAATTTCCTGATGCTCTGTGCCTCTATCAAGTCTCCTCCAGATTCTGATATTGCCACTCTTATTTCCTCCTCCTCCTTTCTTTGTCCCTTATCCCCCTTTCCTTCCATCTCCCACAATTGTCCTATTCCCCCCTCAGTGCAGAGATGAAGCATCCACCCCCTGATCTTCCTTCCTTCTATGTTCCTTATTGTCTGTAGGTTGTATCATATGCATTGTGAGCTTTTGTGTTAGTATCCACTTATTAGTGAGTATGTACCATGTGAGTTCTTTTATGTCTGGGTTACCTCACTTAGTATGATATTTTCTAGCTCCATCCATTTGCCTGCGAATTTCATGAAGTCATAGTTTTTAATAGCTGAGCAGTACTCCATTGTGTATATGTACCACATTTTCTGTATCCATTCTTCTGTTGAGAAATATGTGGGTTGTTTCTAGCTTCTGGCTGTTAAAAAGAAGACTGCTATGGACACAGTGGAGCATGTGTCCTTGTTATATATTGGAGCACACAGGAGTGGTATAGCTGGGTCCTCAGGTAATACTATGTCCAGTTTTCTGAGGCACTGCCAGACTGATTTCCAGAGTGTGTACCAGCTTGCAATCCCACCAAAAATGGAGGAATGTTCCTCTTTCTCCATATCCTCATCAACATTTGCTGTCACCTGAGTTTTTGATCTTAGACAATCTGTCTGGTGTGAGGTGGAATCTCAGGGTAGTTTTGATTTGCATTTCCCTGATGACTAAGGATGTTGAACATTTCTTTAACTGTTCCTCAGACATTCAATATTCCTCAGCTGAGAAATCTTTGTTTAGCCCTATACCCAATTTTAATGGGGTTATTTGGTTCTCTGGAGGGTGCCTTCTTGAGTTCTTTGTATATTTTGAATATTAGCCCCTTATTGGATATAGGGTTGGTAAACATCTTTTCTCAAGATGTTGGTTGCCATTTTGTCCTATTGATAGTGTCTCTTGCTGTACAGAAGGTTTTCAACTTTGTGAGTCCTATTTATAGATTGTTGCTCTTAAAGCATAAGCCATTGGTGTTCTGTTAAGGAAGTTTTCCTCTGTGCTCAAGTATTTGAGACTCTTTCCCACTTTTTCTTCTACTGGATTCATTGTATCTGGTTTTATGTGGAGGTCCTTAATCCACTTGGACTTGATTTTTGTGCATGGAGATAGGTATGGGTCAATTTGAATTTTATCACATACAGACTGCCAGTTGAACTAGCACTATTTGTTGAAAATGTTGCCTTTCTATCACTGAATGGTTTTAGCTTCTTTGTCAAAGAACAAATGACCATAGGTGTGTGGGTTCATTTCTGGGTCTTCAGTTCTATTCCATTGATCTACCTGCCGGTCTCTGTACCAGTACCATGCAGTTTTTATCGGTATTGCTCTAAAGTGTAGCTTGAGGTCAAGGATGGTGATTCCACAGAAGTTTTTTTATTGTTGAGAATAGCTTTTGCTATCTTAGTTTTTTTTTTTTTTTTTTGTTATTCCAAATGAATTTGAGAATTGATCTTTCTAAGTCTATGAAGAATTGAGTTGAAATTTTGATGGGGATTGCAGTGAATCTATAGATTGCTTTTGGTAAGATGGCCATTTTTACTATATTAATCTTGCCAATCCATGAGCATGAGAGATCTCCCCATCTTCTGAGATCTTCAATTTCTCCAGAGACTTGAAGTTCTTGTCATAGAGATCTTTCACTTGCTTGATTAGAGTCATACCAAGGTATTTTATCTTATTTGTGACTATTGTGAAGTGTGTTGTTTCTCTAATTTCTTTCTCATCCTTTTTATCCTTTGAGTAGAGGAAGGCTACTGATATGTTTGACTTTATTTTATAATCCAGTCACTTTGCTGAAGTCGTTTGTCAACTGTAGGTGCTCTCTGGTGGAATTTTTCGGGTCACTTATGTATACTCTCATATCATCTGCATATAGAGATAACTTGACTTCATCCTTCCCAATTTGTATTCCTTTGATCTTGTTTTCTTCTCTAATTGCTCTGGCAGAACTGCAAGTACTATATCGAATAGGTGTGAAAGAGTATACAGCCTTGTCTAGTTTCTGATTTTAATGAGATTGCTTTGAGTTTCTTCCCATTTAGTTTGACGTTGGCTACTGGTTTGCTGTATATTACCTTTATTATATTTAGGTATGCACCTTGAATTGCTGATCTCTCCAATACTTTCAATATGAATGGTATTGTTTTTTATCCAAGGCTGTTTTCCACATTTGGTGAGATGATCATGTGGGGGTTTTTTCCTTTGAGTTTGTTTATATATTGAATTCCATTGATGGATTTCCTTATATTGAACCATCTCTGCATCCCTGGGATGAAGGCTACTGGATCATGGTGGATGCTTGTTTTGAATCTTGGATTCAGTTTGTGAGAATTTTATTTAGTATTTTTGCATCTATATGCATAAAGCAAATTGGTCGATAGTTCTCTTTCTTTGTTGGGTCTTTTTGTGGTTTAGATATAAGTGTAACTGTGGCTTCTTAGAAAGAATTGAGTAGTGTTTCTCCTGTTTCTATTTTGTGAAATAGTTTGAAGAGAATTGGTATTAGATCTTCTTTGAGGTTCTGATAGAATTCTGCACTAAAACCATCAGGTCCTGGGCTCCTTTTGTTTGAGAGACTTTCAACAACTGCATCTATTTCCTTTGGGGTTATGGAGCTTTTTAGATGGTTTTTCTGATCCTGATTTAACGTTTGGTACCTGTTATCTATCTAGAAATTCATTCATTTCATCCAAGTTTTCTAGTTTTATTGAGTATAGACTTTGTAGTAGGATCAGATGATTTTTTTTTGATTTCTTTGGTTTCTGTTGTTATCTCTCCCTTTTCATTCCAGATTTTGTTAATTTGGATACTGTCTCTGTGCCCTCTGGTTAGTCTGGCTAAGGCTTTGTCTATCTTCTTGATTTTCTCAAAGAACCAGCTCCCAATTTTTGTTGATTCTTTTGTTTCTACCTGGTTGATTTCAGCCCTGAGTTTGATTATTTTCTGCCTTCTAGTCCTTTTGGGTGTATTTGCTTCATTTTATTCTAGAGATTTCGGATAAGCTGTTAAGCTGCTAGTGTATGCTCTTCCCAGTTTCTTTTTTGGAGACACTCAGAGCTATGAGTTTTCCTCTTAGTACTACTTCCAATGTGTCCCACAAGTTTGAGTGTGTTGTGTCTTCATTTTCATTGAATTCTAAAAAGTCTATTATTTTTGTCTTTATTTCTTCCCTGACCAAGTCATCATTGAGTAGATAGTTTTTCAGCTTCCAAGTGTATGTGGTCTTTCTGTTGTTTTAGTTGTTATTGAAGACCAGCCTTAATCCATGGTGGTCCAATAGAATACATGGGATTAATTCAATGTTTTTATATTTGTTGAGGTTCGTTTGTTGTCTGAGTATGTGGTAAATTTTTGAGATGGTACCATGAGGTGCTGAGAAGAAGGTATATTCTTTTGTTTTAGGGTAAAATGTTCTAAAGATATCTGTTAAATCCATTTGGTTCATAACTTTTTTTAGTTTTAGTGTGACACTGTTTAGTTTCTGTTTTCATATCTGTTCATTGGTGAGAGTGTGGTGTTGAAATCTTCTACTATTATTGTATGAGCTTCAAAGTGTGTTTTGAGCTTTAGTGTCATTTCTTTTACAAATCTGGGTGCCCTTGTATTCGGAGCATAGATGTTCAGAATTGAGAGTTCATCCTGGTGGATTTTTCCTTTGATAAGTATATAATGACCTTCCCCATCTTTTTTGGTAACTTTTGGTTTAAAGTCTGTTTTACTGGATATCAGGATAGCTACTTGAGATTGCTTCTTGGGACCATTTGATTGGTAAAAAAATTTTCCCATCCTGTTAAGTTGAAGGAGTTTCTGTCTTTGACTCTGAGGTGTGTTTCCTGTATACAGCAAAATGCTGGGTTCTGTGTATATGTCCAGTCTGTTAGCTTATATTCTTTTTACTGGGGAATTGATTCCATTGATGTTGAAAGATATTAGGGATCAATGATCATTGCTTCCTGTTATTTTTATTCTTAGAATTGGAATTAAGTTTCTGTGTTTCTCTTCTTTTGGGTTTGTTATGAAAAGATTGATTTCTTGCTTTTTCTTGGGTATAGCCCTTCTTGTGGTTTACTTTTCCTTCTATTGTCTTCTATATGGCTAGATTAGTAGAAAGATATTGCTGAAATTGGTTTTGTCTTTGGTTTAGCCTGGGCTGGCATTTTTGATCTCTTAGCATCTACATGACATCTGCCCAGGCTCTTATGGCTTTTTTAGTCTCTGGTGAGAAGTCTGATGTAATTCTGATAGACCTGCCTTTATCTGTTACTTGACCTTTTCCCCTTACTGCTTTCAATATTCTTTCTTTGTTCTGTGCATTTGAGGTTTTAATTATTATATTATGAGAGGAATTTCTTTTCTGGTCCCATCTATTTGGTTTTCTGTAGGCTTTTTTTGTATGTTTATTGACATTTCTTTCTTTAGTTTAGGAAAGTTTTCTTCTATAATTTTGTTGAAGATGTCTGCTGGCCCTTTGAGTTGGGAATCTTCACACTCTTCTAGACCTATTATTCTCCAGTTGGGTCTTTTTATTGTGTCCTGGATTTCTTAAATGTTTTGATATAGGAGCTTTTTGCTTTTTGTATTTTCCTTGACTGTTGTGTCTATGTCTTGTATTGTATCTTCTGCCATTGAGATTCTCTCTTGTATTGTATTGGTGATGCTTGCATCTTTGACTCCGTATCTCTTTCCTAGGCTTTCCATCTCCAGGGCTGTCTCCCTTTGAGTTTTCTTTAATGATTCTACTTTCATTTTATTTTCTATTTTCATTTGTTCATTTCATTGAACAAAACTGGATGGTTTTGTTAAATTTTTTCACTTGTTTGTGTTCTTCTGTTTCTTTAAGAGATTTATGTGTTTCCTCTTTAAAAGTTTCTACTTGTTTACTTGTGTTCTGCATTTCTTTAAGGACGTTATTTATATCCTTCTTAAAGTCTTCTAATATCTTCATGAAATGAGAGTTTAGATCTGAATATTGTTTAAGAGTGTGGTTGGGTATTCAGGACTTGCTGTGGTGGGAGAACTAGGTTCTGATGCTGCCAAGTCAAATTGATTTCTGTTGCTTATCTTCTTAAGCTTGCCTCTTGTCATCTGGTTATCTCTGGTATTATCTGGCCTCTCTGTCTTGGATTGAAGGTTTTCCTTCCTGTAATCTTGTGATCCTTGGGAGTCAAGCTGGGTGGTCGCATTGCCACTGTTGTGTGTGTGTTGTGTGGGATCAGGTCTGTTTCTGAAGGGCACAGGTGGAAACTGCGAGGCAATCTGGTATCTGGCTGGGAGAGAATCTGCTTCCTAGGGTCCCAGGGTTCCTAGTAAGCTGGGTCTCTGTGAGAGGTTAAAGGTCTCACCTGTGAAGCTAGATGTGTCTGAATACCTGGGGGGTGGGATTCAAGCTGCAACTAGGGTGTGTGCAGTGAGGGATTGGGTCCAGAGCCAGGTCTCTGTAGGACTCTGCTCCCAGCAGGAACAGGTGGGAGCTGGAAGGTCTCTTTTCTTTTCATATTTATTTTTTTTAAAAAAAATCCTCCTAGAAATAATCAACTTTTTTTTCAGCAAGGTGTTAAGATACAAAATTAACATGCAAAAATCAGTAGTCTTTCTATAATACCATTTATAAGCATAATGAAAAAGAAAACAATTATATTATCAAAAGTCTAAATCAAACCAAACCAAACCAAACCAAAAATTAAAGAGTAAACCTAATGAAAAAGTGAAAAATCTTTATAATATAATGTTTAAAACTCTGAAAAAAGACGTCATGTGTTCATTAATTAATACAATTTAAATTGAAAGAATGATCATTCTATAGATAGTAAAGTATAGATTCAATGTTATTCCATTAAAATCTTCATGCTATTCTTTATAGAATTATTTTTACCTTCTTAGACTTATAGAAACACAAACTATTCCAAAGATACAAAATAATTTTAAGTAAAAAGAACATTTCTACAGGTACTACCATAACTGATTTCAAGATACAGTCTAGAGCCATAATAATACAAATTTATGCTACTTATACAAAATCTGAGGCATGAATCATTGAATTAAAATTTAAGACATGTATGTAATCTTACATAACACGAGCTCCCTAATTTTTACAAAGACATTAGAAACACATACTGGAGAAAAAGATGGTATTGTTAATAAACTGTATTAGAAAAATAGATGTATATAGGTGAAAGAAATAGGTAGGATGTTTATCTCTTTCCCTTCACAGAAGTCAACTCCAAATGGATCAGAAACATCAGATAAAATCTCAACTGAAAATGTTAGAAAATTTTGGGAGTATGCTAAAACACTTTATATAAGTAGTGGCTTTTGAAGTAAGATCCTGCTTGCTCAGAAAATAGATGAACAGTTAACTAATGGGATTCTATGAACTTGAAATACTCCATAGCAAAGAAAATTTCAACCAAATAAAGAGCCAGTCTACAAATGAGGGAAAATTTTTGCTAGCTGAATCAATGACAGAGAATAGATAGCTGGGGTGAAATAAAAGTACTCAGAAAATAAAGTATCCAGAAAACAAATAAATAAATCAGTCAGTTAGTCAGTCAGTCAGTCAGTCAGTCAGTCAGTCAGTCAGTCAAACCAACCAAATGTCTACAGATAAAACAGAATTATCAAAAGAAGAAATACAAATGGTTAATAAACTCTTAAAAAGTTGTGTTAAGTTGTGAGGACAAATGATATCCAACATCATTACCACCATGTAATGCTAATAAAATCTACTTTGAAGTTCAATTCCACCTGAGTCAGAATGGCTGTTTTGGTGGTTTGAAAATACATGCCCAGGAAATGGCACTACTGAGTGTTGTGACCACGTTAGAGTAGGTGTGGCCTCGTTGAAGGAAGCCTTTAACTGTAGGGATACTATTTGAAAGAGCTTCCTTTTAGCTGCCAGAGGATGCCAGTCTTCTTTTGGGTGCCATTGGAACAAGATGTAAAACTTTCAGCTCTTTCTCCAGCTACATGCTGCCTGGATGTTGCCATGATTCCTGCCTTGATGATGATTGATTAAACCTCTGAACCTGTATGTTTTGTCAAACCTGAAGAACAAGACTGTAACCTTATATCCCATATCATGAAGATGATAGAAGCTTTTAAAGAGGATTTAAATAGTTCCCTTAAAGAAATATAGAAAAGCACAGGCAAACAGGTAGAAGCCCTTAAGGAGGAAACAAATAAATCCTTTAAAGAAATACAAGAAAATACAATCAAACAGAAAAAGGAAATAAACAAAACAGTCTAAGGCCTAAAAATGGAAAAAAGAAACAATAAAGAAATAAAAATGGAGGCAACTGTTGAGTTGGGCAACATAGGAAAGAGAACTTGAACTAATGATGCAAGCATCACCAACAGAATACAAGAGATGGAAGAGAGATTTCAGGTATAGAAAATAGCATAGAAAAAACTGATATACCAGTCAAAAAAATGCCAAATGTAAAAAGTGTCTAAAGCAATATATCCAGGAAATTTGGGACACAATGAAAAGACTAAACCTAAGAATACTAGGAATAAAAGAGGGTGAAGATTCCCTGTTCAAAGGCCAGAAGATACCGTCAACAAAATCATGGAAGTAAATTTCTCAAAATTAAAGGAAGTGATAACCATAAATGTACAAGAAGCCTACAGACACCAAGACTCAGAAAAGCTGTGGAAAGTATTGTTTGAGTGTCCTAATTATTTCTTTTATGTATAGTTAAATCTAAGAGTCATATTGGTTTGTATTAGGATTGTATGGGTAATGACCAACTTGTATAGACTTGGTATAGCAGTGGATGACCAACCTGATTTGTTCCTTGATCTCCACATAGATTACATAGTGAAAAAACAAAGACTCAGTGCTTTAAGGCTCTTGAAAGCAGCATTGATCTTTAAAAATCCTTTGTCTGCTATTATTTTTATTTATTCTGAAATAAAAATATGAAAAGAAAATCAGAAGAAAGGTCAGAGCTGCGCTTTATGTGTATGTTATTTGCAAGGTATAACGTTATTCACTTTTAATGAAGTAAAAATACTAAGAAAAGGCATTGATCATTACATAACAGTGTAAGCCTCAGCACAATAGGAATCTAAAGGTTTCAGACAAAATTATGGAGTCAGATCATTCCAGGAAAAATACCCTAACACTGTCTACATCCCTTAAACTCATAGATAGATTTATTCTAACTTGTTGTGTAGCATGTCATAACTATTATTCACCATGGATTATACCTCAGAGAACCTTAATTACAAGATTAAATGATTAAGTAGAAGTGTATTATTAAACAAAGTAAATTTGGGCTACAATATCATTTCATTTCCTATCTGAGAATTTGAAAATAACTTGAATGAGAATTAAAGCATATTATGCTCAATATATTGTACTTGAAATTCCTTAAAGTTTTTAATATTTCACAGCTATTTGTCCAGGATCCAAGGATGTGGTTATTGATGAGTTTTCATAACACTTGCAAGTTAAAAACTTAGAAACTAAGAGAACTATGAAAAAAAATTATAATATTAACTAATACATATCTAAAGCAAGGCAATACACATATATTAAACATTTGTTGTGTATATGACTGACGGTGAGAAATGTTTAATGAATAAAATGGACCTTTTTTATGATCAAGACTGATTTCATTCTGTATTTCATGTGACATATGCATTTAAAAATTATGTTGTCTGTTCTTCAAAAGGCAATCTTAAATAAAATTATCAACCTTCTTTTCTAGTAATCTTTCATAGTACTCATAGTCATTGTCATTTCACCTTAAATATTTTAGAATTCGTATGCTGTTTACAATGATATGAATGTGGTAGTACAAAGTCAGCCATAAAGATTGGAATCACATTTTTTAGAGGGAAATTAGTTTACATTTTAACATTTCCAGATGAGAATATGGAAACAAAATGTGAATACTTAATAATAGCAATCCTTAAAAACATGGAAGGTTTTATTTTACATTTCTTATTATGAAAGCCAATAGACTTGAAACTGTGCTTCTTTTTTATCCACCTTCTGGAGAAAGGCCTGTAAATAATATGTGGAAAGCCATCCATTCAATTTCTATTTATTTATTTATTTATTTATTTATTTATTTATTTATTTATTTATTTATTGTGAAAACCATTGACACTCTGACACAGTGCTATACTATCATCAAATTAGTGTTTGGAGAATATAAGGACTAGTTTTTTAGAAAATCTGTTTTATACAAAAAGAAATTGAGTTTGACAATCAAATTATACAAATCAAGATTTGTCAATTAATGTCTTGGGAAACTGGGCCAGGATTATATACTTTATTATTATTATTAATCATTCCATTCTTTTATATCTCAAATGATATCCCATTTCCTGGTTACCCCCTTTACTAACCCCCCCATCCAATAATGTCCTACTTCCCGGTTACCCTCTGCCACTCCCCAATCCCACATCTGCCCTCCCACTCCTTTTTGCCTATATGAGGGTGCTCCTCCACCCACACTCTCCTGTCCCACTGCTCCAATGTCTCCTTACTCTGCTACATCAAACCTCCCCTGGACCAACAGCCTCCCCTCCCACTGGTGTCAGTCAAGACTACATATGTATCTGGAGTCATGGATCCCTCTAGGTACACTCCTTGGTTGGTGGTCTAGTCCTGGGAAAAGTGGGTGGTCAGGCCAGCCTATGTTGTTCTTCTAATGGACTTACAATCCCTCTCTGTTCCTCCAGCCCTTCTGCCAGCTCCCCGACCAGGTTCCCTGAGTTCAGCCTGATGATGGGCTCCAAGTATCTGCCTCTGCATTGGTCAGTAGCAGGCTGGACCTCCCCAGGAACTGCCACACTTGGTTCTTCTCCACAAGAGCCTCTTGACCACAACAACATTGTTGGGTTTGTGTCTGCAGACATGATGTTTTCCCAGTTGAGGCTATTCCCCTATTGGCCCTTCCTTCAGTCTCTGCAACATTTTTTTGTCCCTGTTCTTCCTTTGGACAGGAACATTTCTGAGTTAAAAAAAAGTTTGAGATGGGTGGGTGGCCCCATCCTTCAAACAGGGGCTGTGCCTATCTATTGGAGGTGGTCTCCACAGGTTCTATCTCCCCTTTCTCTGCTCATTACAGCTAAAGTCAATCCCGTTGAGTCCTGGGAGCCTCACATTTCCCTGGAGTCTGGAACCTCCAGAGACTATCTCCAATTCCTTATTCCCCCTGCTATCTATTTTTGATTTCCTGACGCTCTATACCTCTCTCAAGTCTCCTTCATATTCTTACACTGCCACCCTTATTATATATATTATATTATATTATATATATTATATTATATTATATTATATCCTCCTCCTTTCTCCTTCCCTTGTCCCCGTGTCCTTCTTCCACAATAAAATGGACTCTTTAAGGATCCACTTTTTTCATTTTTATTGCTTATTTTATTTATTTAGATTTCAAACTTTATCTCCCTTCCCAGTTTCCCCTCCACAAGCCCTCTATCCCCTCTTGCCTCCCCTTGCCTCTATGAGGGTGGTCCCCTGCCCACTCACCCACTCCTGCCTTAGCAGCCTAACGTTCCCCTATTCTGGTTCATCAAGCCTCCACAGGACCAAAGGGTTCCTCTCCCAGTGATGCAAGATAATGTCATCCTCTGCTACATATCCAGCTGGAGCCATGGGTTCCCCCTGTGGACTCTTTGGTTGGTGGTTTAGTTCCTGGGTGCTTTGGGGTGTCTGGTTCGTTGATATTGTTGTTCTTATGAGGTTGCAAGTCCAATCAGCTCCTAAAGTCCTTGCCCAAATTTCCCCATTGGGGTCCCTGAACTCATTCCAATGTTTCACTGTATGCATCCACATCTATCTTGGTCTGACTCTGGCTGAGCCTTTCAAGGGGACAGCTATACTAGGCTCCTATCAGTAAGCACTTCTTGGCTTCAGCAATAGTGACTGGATTTGGTATCAACAGATTGAATGGATCCCCAAGTGGGGCTGTCTCTGGATGGCTTTTTCTTCAGTTTCTGCTCCACTCTTTGTCCCTGCATTTCCTTTTAACAGGAAGAATTCTGAATTAATATTTTTGAGGTAAGTGGGTGACTCCATAGCTCAACTAGGGGTCATGTGTCATAAATTTGACTCATTTCCCCACCCAAACTAATGTCTTAAACTATGTTTGGCAGTTTATCTTTCACTTTTCATTTGGCTAGTGACATTACCAGAGTCTTGTGTTTCCTATCGAAGAATCCAGAGCTATAATCTATTTAGATGTCACATGTCACATTTACTTCACTTAAAATTTCTTTTCATCATCCATTTACAAAATATTGTGTCTCTCTAACTTCTTTTATGGTTAAAAATAACCCTATGGGGCTAAAAGTTAAAATTAGTTTTTGGTGTTGAGATTTTTGTTCTGTTTCTATGTATTATACTGCTAACTGCAGGTCCATGAGGCATGGTTCCCCAGAGAGGATAGAGTCCTCAAAGAGACCCAAGTGATGCTATGTGTCCTTGCCCCCAAGTTATTTCTTATTGTTGAATAAAGATGCCTATAGCTTACAGCTGGGCAGAATTGAGATTGGTGGGGTTTGAGATTACCACGTTTGGGATTGGAGGAAACCACTAGGAAAGAAAATGGACAGAGGAGAAGCTACCATGGGTAAGAATCTTAAAATAATGACCATGTGGGCTTGCTAAGAGCAATCCAGATGAAACATGGCAAATAAAAATATAAGATTATTGACTGGCAAATAGACATAATAGCATAGAAGATAGATACTACCCAGCTCTAATGCTCATAAAGGCCTCTTATAAAAGTTTTGTGTGTCTTTGATCTGGGAACTGAATGGTCAAAGTCTGGGTAGAACCCCCAGATTGAGATTAAATATTTATTGTCGCATTTTGGCATTATGATTTGGACATGTAATTAATCCCTACATAAGGAGACTTAGAAGTATCACAAGTTGGAGGCCAGCCGGAGATATTACAGCAAGTTCCAGGCTATCTTAAAATATAGAATGGACTACCTAAAAAAAATTTCAAAAAGAAATTAAAAATAAACAACAAAACTGGGAGATGCTGACACACAAATGTAAGGACCCGAATCTCCCAATTTAAATCTTCCAAATCCACATAAAAATACCTATCATCAACAGTGCTAAGAAAACACCAACTGTAGGCTCCCTGGAGCATTCTACTGGTTAGTCTTCCTGAATCAGTGAGCAAGAAGGTGAGACCAAGTTTCAAAATAAAGATGAAATAATAATCATATAAGAGTAAAGAAAGGAGGCCAGAAACATTATCTGTGCTCTAAGCAAGTAATAAAAAGAAATTAAGGGTGAGAAAATAGTTCTCTAATTCTTAGATGGAATTTAGAACTTCCTTTCTTTCCTCTGCATTTCAAGTTCTTTTGCCACCATAGCAACTGGCTGTCATGGATACTTGTTGATACAGCAATACTTTCTTACAGAAGGCATTTAGCTCTTAGTGGTAGGACTGCTGATAGGTTTTTAGTAATATTCTTTACTTTTAAGCTTAACTTTAAGCTTCAGGCATGGAAATACTCTAAGAGTCACTCATATCCTCTGCTTTCCTGGCCATTCTTCTGTTTTGAGGGTTAACAACTGTGTTGGTTTGGTTTGGGTCAATTCAATACTAGATGGAACCTCAAATGAAAATTCCTTCATCATGCTGGTCTGTAGGTAAGTCTGTGAAATATTTTCTAAATTAATAATTAATATCTGAATGTCCATCCTAATGTGAGTGGTGCCACCTCCTAGTCAGATGGTCCAGTATTGTGTAAAACAGCAAGTTAAGCAAGCCATGAGGAATAAGCCAGTATCCAATGTTCATTCTTGGCTTCTGCTTGAGTTACTGCTCTAACTTCTTTCCATTCTAACTTCCCTTAAAGATGGGCTGTGGCAGGGAAATATAAGCCAAATTGTTAGAGAAAGACCAGTTCCATAATCTTGGAATCAAATTTGAAGCAAGGCTCAAGTGAATTCTGGCAAGGATAATGGACACTGGCCAGGACCATTCCAGGGTTCCCAGAAATGGCAACAAGTCACATTTTATAGAAGCTTTAAAAGTCAAGCCCACAATTCTACCATATTTCCTACCAGATTCAGTCAGGGACAGCATATATCCTGATGTATTTCTGCCCTTGTTCCACCTGCATACTGTTATCAAGCACGTCTGATGCAATTGAGTCAAATGAACTAGTTTAGGGGAGCTAAAACAGGTAGTTTGTTATCTCCCATAAGCAATATACTCCAGCATTCTTGAAAGTTGCCCAACCTTGGACAAGTAGGGTTTACTGATTAACTTTTTTTTATTCTTCCTTAGTACCTTTTCCTTCTCGACGTTTGGTTTGCTATGTGTTTTATCATGAAATCAAAAATCAGGCTAGAGCAGTCACCTAGCCAGAATTAATAGGTTTACTAATTTTCAACAATAATAACCATGGTGCTTATATTTTCTATCCATTGTTCATGTATTACCAGCACATTCATATTTCATACTGAGATTTTTCTGTTTTAAGATAGGTATAGTTTATTTTGTAGGATGTTTTTATTTAAAAATAGCTTTGTTAAAATTTGCTACTTGAACAGATGGAGTAGAAGAGTTAACTGCATTAAACTGCAGACTGTGATAGCATTTTTCTGAGCCAATGAAGGGAGAAATTTACTTGCTAATATAGTATACTTTTTGATCTGCCAAAATGAAAAAAGTCTTGAGAGTTATGTCCTTAATGTACTCTAGGTGTAGACATTTACATTTTGGTGTACAACTCTATATAATAAAAAGGATACTTACAGATACGTGAATATGAAATACTTCGCAAAAATATATTTTCCTCTAAAATGTGCCTTTCAAATATTATTAGATTTATGTATTTATTTAAGCCAGATAACAATTTGAGGGTGTTGGTTTTCTCCATCTACCATGATAGATTTGGGGATCAATTCCAGGTTGATAGGTTGGATGGGGAATACTTTTACTTGCTGAGCTATCTTGCCAGTCCATGCTTTTGTTGTAAGTTATGGTACAAAATAAGAGAAGGTTTTTAAGAGTAGAATTTTCTTTATATAATTTCTGGATCAATCCTTTGAGTAGTTTGTATCATGAGTGACATGGCCTTCTCCTATCACTATTCCTGAATAGTCTCCCTTTTCCTCAATTATTTATTTATGGAAATTTCATGCACTTAAAATGATTCAGTGTTTGTATTTTATTTAACAGTTCTAACTTACAAAATTACTGATACTAATATATATTTGAAAATGTAATATGTAGTATTAATTTTGATAAAGCCAGATAGATAAATCAGGATGGGAATATAATAGGGTATTAATAAGCTGTCTTCTAACATTACAGAAACTGGAAAAGCTAAGTATATTTGGAAAACAAGGGAAAGATGTAAATAACAATGCATTTTGGAAGCCTAGCTCTTGAAAAAATAAGTAAGGTATTTGAACCAAGGCTAGAGACTGTAGAATATGTTGGAGAGGAATTAGTAGCTGAAAAGATATGAGAAGTGGTGAGACTTAAGTGTTTATTATTGACATGAGCATGATCAGGTCAAGGACCCCAAAGCTTCAGACCCATGGGAATAGCCAGAATATACTTATGTCAGCCTCAGAGGAATGGCAAGTCCTTAGTTTAAATGTTGACAGTGTATGTAGAAAGTATCAGCTGAAGGTTCTTCCTCCCAAATACCTGCAACCCCAGGATGCTTTGCTACAGAGACCTTCTACTGAAATTATCTTACTTGCCCCCTCTTTTTCTTCTGCTGCATATAATAAAAATCCATTTTCTATGACTTCTTTTGTTACATCTCTACCAATGTGTAAGGCCCACCTGATCCCAAGATTTCTGTATGTATGTCTGTAGTTTTTTTTTTTTTTTTCATTCCCCACACTTCCAGTCAGGTAAATCTCAATGCCATGCAGGTCATGAAAGAGACAGTCAAAGACTATTAGAGTAATTGAGACAGTAGTTAGCAAAAGCCAAGATTGGAATATTATGCACAGTGAGTCAGAAAATAGGCAGATTTACAAGTTGAAATAGATATTTAGCAATTAAATGATTCAATGGCTTGATGTCTGAGATATCCACTTGGACAATATAAATAGAATATTATAAGCCTTTATAATGATCTTTGTGTCTGATTTTTGACCTATAAACATTATTATGCCAAAGGCACTTTTTAGTTTATACAAAAAAACCAAGGACTTCTACCATATATTATTTTGTGTCTATTTCTTCATACAAGTATGTGAACATATTCAGCCATTACTCAACTATTCAAAATAAGTATTGTGTAGAAAAGTCTAACATTGGTTTCCAAGAGTAATTCTATCCACAAATGAGCTATAACAGAGTAATTCTTGAGGAAGGTGTGTACTTCAGAAGGCTTGCTGGTTTTATTCTGAATCAGCATCAATTGTACAGGGCTTAAAAGTGTGTATTTTTAAAAAATACCATAGATATTATGTTCCTAAAGCTTTGTAAACCATAGTGATGAACTCAATATGAACACTTGATTTCTGATGTCCATTCAATTGGTATCTGTAGAAGAAAGGTTTTATTTCAGTGATTTTATTCTTATGGCAAAATTGAAGTGACTAAGACCAAGAGTTTTATCTCATTTTGGCTTTGTTCTATTAAGCTGAGATGTGAAAATCAAGTAGAATCAAAATCAGAGTGTGCATTTAAAATTGGAACTGGATTTATAATTTTGTATTTCCTTACACAACAACTTCTTCACTTTTTTCAATAACATACTCTCAAAACTAATAGTTGACTCACCATAAAATACATAATGTGTAGTAATAATTGTGTAATTAAACACGGTATAATTGCTATGTTAACTAAAACAAAAGAAGGAATCTTTTGAAGAAGTTTGAAACTATTTTACTCATAAAGATTATATATGTTACTTTGGTTATGCCTATCATTTATTATGATCAGGGCTTATAATTATTAGCATAGTTCATAATTGTGATAGTGATTAATGAATGTCACCAAATGTGATAATAAAGTATATTTGGTGAATAATATTTCATTTTAAATGTATGAAACTTGCTAGTTTTTGATATAATTCTTACAATATTATTAACACTCTGTCCTGAATATTGTCATTTCATTGGTTACATAAATTGGGTTTGGAGTCCTTTGTTTACATATTTTCCGTATTTCTTAACTCTTATGAAATAACTGCTGATTTCAAGATAGACATGAATTATGGGGCCCAGAATATATAATATAATATTATAGGGTTTGAAAAAATAGCAAGAAAGGTGAGTGAGGGAATAAATGTACAATGAATGAATTTCATCAACAATAAGCATTTCTCACTGAAAAGTTTTTCTTGACTTACTAGTTACCTTCAAAAGACCAACATGAAGCTATCTATTCTGTAAAACTGAACTGTGTTATTGCCAAATCTCTTTCTTCATTTATGTTGTTAGATTATATTCCATGCTGATATTTTATGTTGATTACCTAAAACATTATGAAGTAATACACATTAGAAAGTGCAAAAAAAAAAAATTTGCCCACCATCTTTGAGTCTTTAATACTATAGAAGAAATGCTTAGGTGTTTAGGTATTACCATCAATTGCTTACTTACTCTCTTGGCATCTAGCCTGCTATATTCTGTACACTTTATAGGTATGCTTTTCAGATTGAAATCCACATTGGTTCTGCAATTACTGTATGAATATTTTGCAGTCTAGCCTAGTTTTCTCTTACTGTAATAGACTAATACAATTTGATGTGTGTGTAATAGCTTATATGATTCTGGAGGTAGGAAATTCAAGAATGTGACTTTGACTATGTGCAGAGGGCCTTCGTGCTGAGTCATATCTTGGTAGAAGGACAATTGAGTCAGAACAAGGAACAAATGACCGAAGTAGACAAGGCTCTTTCCATAAAAGCTTGAATTTTCAATAACCAGCTCACTCCCAAGACAAGGGCATTGCATCCAGGACAGCTTTGTCAATATGGCACCATCATTTCTAATCAGTCCTCATTTTACAGCATCATCACTACATTAGAGTTCATGCTTATAGTATATAAACTTAGAGAACATATCCTGATTCTACCATGTGAGGTAATTGTATTGATCTGGAATCAGCTGGCTAGAAATGACTAAGCAGTTATTCTCAATCTTTCTAATGCTGAAACTCTTTAATACAGTTCCTCATGTTGTGGTGACCACCAGCCATAAAATTACTTTCATTGTTATTTTATAAACATAGTTTTGATGCTGTTATGAATGTAAATATCTGTGTTTTTTGGTGGTCTTTGATAACCCCTGCACGAGGCTCATTCTACCCCCAAAGTGATCATGACTGATAGGCTGAGAACTATTGCTTTACAGTCTCAGCTCTGTACAAGTATTTCAATTTTAACTCTGTTTCTGCCAGCGACCGAAAATCTTGCATCTTACATACATATGAATCACAGAACATGATTTTTTCTCTGCAAATTACAATGCTATGCATTCTTTTCTTTTTAATTTCACTTGTGTTAAAAGACAAGTTTCCTAAACACAGACTCAAAACAGGAATTCGTCAAGATAATAATGGGATTTACAATTAAAGATCTCAAAGTAAAAAACCTGAGGTAAGAGGGGAAAGCAGGATAAGGAAGAGAGGAAAAGACAAAGCATGCAAATAGTCTTAGGTACACAGTCTAGCTTTAGGTTGACCCTCCATAGAAGGTATTGGGATCCCATAGAGTGAAAGATGAAAGTTACAGAGCACAAACCTCACTAAGGGAGCTAGCTGTCCTGTATTCTTCGATGTCAGTGTCTGAATTATGGGGATAGGGTTTACAATCTTCTAGATGAGGCAATTCCTGTCAACCAAAGGCTGTTTTTCTAAGACTAGAAGGAGCTATGAACAGTGATCATTCAGAATGGAGGGAGGGAGTAATTTATACACTGGCCAAGTATCTGATTGGAAAACAGCACCTGTAATAATGTATGATCTGATTCACTAGATTGGAGTACCAATACAGAATCACTCACACATAATTTCTCACTGCCTTCATATATAAAAAAGTTACCTCCCTCTAGGGACTTCTTTTTTCTGGCCAAATAATTCACAAAGAAAACTAATGACTAATGAAATGAATCTGCTTCCATAAGACAAATACATAGAAATAACTGGAAATTTTACTAGCTTCTATCCATAAATCATCAATTTACACAACCCATTGAATACTCACTCCTGCTGTGATGGCCTTTGTTTAGTTATCTGTTTGTTCTTGCTGTGTGCCACAACCTCACTCTCAGCAGAAAGAACTTTTTCAACTCTAACTACATGTTTCCTTATATATCTCAAAGTATACCATATTTTAGTCATGATTAGATACTAAAGGAATTTCATATGTAGCATAATGGTATATTTTATATAATGTTATGCCTACTAACCTAATATTTATGGGACTAAAGGAGGTAGCTCAAGGAATTTTTATTTTATAATGAGAAGTGGTATGGTCCTATGTAATTTTCCATCTAGACTTGCTACTATTGACATTTTGGACAGCATATTCATTTGTTGAAGGAGAAAGTATACTTCCCGTTCATTATTCATTTTTCAGTAGCACTTCTATTTATCCAATCACTACCTTTAAGTAGTGCTGTTGCCCGTTGCCCCTACCCACATTGTAGTAAGCAAAAGATTTGAAGACTCCATCAAATTTTTCTTAAGAGTCAAAACTGATCCTGTTTGAGAACCTGTGATATAGACATCATAAAGGGATCTGTATGTACATAAAGGTCCCTTATCAGTATCTCATTATACATTTTCTACTTTTCCATTAATTATGTAGGCTAACAGAGGCATGTGGCTATGTGAGTCTGACAGTACTTAGCATATAGTACCTTCTGTATCTTGGTTGATTACATTATTTGCATATATTAATTAACTTTCTATTATCACTTGTTTTTAACATGAAATCAATTCACTTGAGTTTAAATTCATAAAACATGTGCTGCTTAATGAATTAAAAGCTAAGTTCATTCTGGAGAGAATAGCTTATTCAAATATTCTAATCTAGTATTCTAAAATACATGATGCATTTTTCTTAATTTCCTAGTACATGGGGATAAATTTAACAAAATTGAATGCTTCAAAATCAGAATCTTAATGTCTATATTGTTTTACTTTCATGAAATTATTTGAGTGAATTTGTCTATCCTAAGTAACAACAAATCATTTGTTCCTAATTTGGATTGCTAAGATGGTAAAGTATTTCAGTAGTAATCAAGCAAAACTGAAAAGAACGAAATATAGCTACTATTCTGATGTTACTTTCTTGGCAATATGTAAGCAAGGCTGGACTGTCAGTTATCATAAAATAGAAGGTAAACATGTTTATTGATATGATGACAATATGAGTGATGAATATAAAGAGAAATAAGTTAAATATTATTGTGTTGTTATCTCTTTTGTTATGGAATTGTTAGAGAAAAACTGCTAGTTAATATCATTAATGAATGTTTTGGAAAGGAAATAGGACATGAATGCAGGAGTATAAGAGCAATTAGAAGTAATAAATTGAGAAATTGAAATTTCCTATTCAAATTTTTCTCTTTTAGCATTTAGCATGAACAAAAAGTTTAAAATGCAAAATACATATTTTAAAATACTCTTTGAATCCTTACCAAATCTGTATTAAATATTCAAGCATTCGGGATAATCATAACTTATATTGTGTCTGGTCTTCTTTAACAAGTTTAGGAGAATTCTATGATTGTTATTTTTAAGAACACATGTCATGAAATTTTATCAAAAATGCTTGATAGCTGAGTTAATGTAGTCTAGTCTAGACAAGTATAGAAATATTTAGTATACCTGATAAGTGAAAGTACATGTAAATGTTACTAATGAATTTAAAAAAATGGAAGATTATTACTGAATCCTGCTGTTGGCTTTGAGATTTTGGTATATGATGGAAAGAGCATTTGATTATAGTCAGGAAAAAAGTTTCTAGTTCCATGATACTGTCTTACTCATATACGTGGTACTGGACAAAATAGCTCACCTTTTATACACAGCTTTTCTGAAACTCTATTTGATAATATTCAAACTTCCAACGTTTAAACTCTATTTTTATTTAAGTAATAAGCATTTATCTATAACCTCCTATTCAATAGATCATTTTACTGGCATATTAGGGACTGTAGTAAAATTTTCAGGTTGGGTAACTTGTGAAAATCACCAATGAAGTATTTTTAAAGGCACATGCTTAAGCCTACTCTAAATATTCATATTGAAAAAAATCTAAGTACTACTTTGTGTAATTCATAGTTTAAACACAATAAACTTCCCCAAAATTTCTTTTTGATTAGCAATTGGATTGAAAACTGCTTCTATAAGGGAACACACACACACACACACACACACACACACACACACACAAAACACAAAAAAGTCAGAAAAATATCTGCCTAGTTGGTGACATAATATTAATATTAGATATTGTATTAATTGCTTTTCTTGTTGCTGGGATAAAAGCCCTGGAAAATACAACTCAAAGATGTTTATTTTCATTCATAATTTAGGGATGGGGTAGGTATAGGGCCAGAGCATCTAAAGTCTGGGAGCAGAGAGAGATACATTTCTTCTTTTTATTTAGTCTTGGACCTTCACCAATATAGTGTTCCTACCTAGATTTGGGAAATATTCTCTTCTCAGTTAAATTTATTTGCACCAGAGATAAGGACAAATATTCCTGTCTATTTTATGAAATAATTCTATTGCAATCTTTACTAAAGTGATTACTTTTACCATTATTATGATCAACTTTTAAGTCATTTAGTGAGTTCTCCAGTGTTCTTTTGTTATAGTAGTTTGAAATACTACCTTAGGAATCTAAGTTTGCTGATGTCAGCTTTTCTAAACTAAAAACACCATTTAAATAATATTAGAACAATTCAAAATAAATGCAGTTTATTATCTTTATATTTTATAACTTACTGAATTGCTTTTATTTAATTTAAGGGTACTTGTTTTTTAGAATTTCATATTTGAGTACTGTATTCACTTCATTTTAATCTTTTCTTCTTCCCTTTCCAACTCTTACTGTATCCCTTCATTCTGTCTCAAATTCATGGCCTCGTCTTATGTCTGCTGTAACTATTATTACACACACACACACACACACACACACACACACACACAAACATACAAACACACACCAATTGAATCCATGTTGTACTTATGTACATGTCTTTAGGGATGACCACTTGGGATTGGATCACCTTTCAAGAAAGTTGTCTCTGGAGAAAACTTACTACTTTCTGAGCTGTCATTTATTGGCAGTGCATCTTTATCTATTGGTGGAGCCTTATGAAATTTTCCATTTGCGTTAAACAATTTATTTTAAAGCATGATATTAAGTGACCTATTAAATCATGAGAGACATATATTTACAGGTGAATGATTTTAAAGTTAACTCAATGGGACTATCACTAGTTTCGGAAAATAAAATGCCAGCCCCTCCAGAAAATTTTTTTATGTCTCATTCTGATTATAACTCTCTCCTATCCAAGGAAAATGTTTTCTTAAAATTATTTTGTGTTATTTATAGATTTGCCATTAGAATAAATATTTCTAAAATTTTATAGCTTGGATTTGTTTTTATTAAACTTTCTCTGAATTCTACTTCAGCGTATGAATTTTTGTGACTGACATTTTTTGCTTAACATTATGTTTATGAGATTCACCTATGCTATTGCAAATAGCTTTATTTAATTCATTTTTCTTGCTTAACAACATTCAACTAAATAACAATCAATGGATTATTCATTTTATGGTTGATGGATATTTGGATTATTTTCAATCCATGTTTATTTCAGTTAATGCTATTCTTTATCTTACATTTGCTGGCTACATGTGTTAAATTGATGGTTCATAGCTTATTTATACACTTAACATTAATAGATAAAGATAATCTAATCTAAAATATTTATATTTCAATCATCAGTAGATGAAGATTGTACAGAAACATTTGGACTCCTATTTTTTCCAATCAAGAGTGTTTCTTGTGGCTTGAATTATAATGGGGACAGCATACAATGACAGGGACTGCCTGTAGTCGGCCGGGATAGATACATCTCAGAAACCTGCAGCAGTTTCTTGTAAAGAGGATAGTGTCTGGGACCCTGAGAACAGGAGACACATTCCTCCAGGGGACCCTCCATCTGAAATAAGGGACTGCCTGCAGTAGGCTGGGATGGAGACATCACAGTAGCCAGCTGCAGCTCTTTGTTTAAAAAAAAAGTTGTTCTCATTTCTCCTAACCTTAGCCCTGGACAATGGCTGTATAGATTTCATTTGTGCGTGGCTGTTTTTCAGTTGGCCTTGGTGTGCAAAATTATTCTATTATATCTGACTTTCTAATTTCTTCCTCTTTCTTCTCTGGTGAATTCTGTGAAACTAGATGTTCCTTGATGTAATGATTCTTAAACAATTAAAAATTGAGGCATGGGGCAGAACACAGCACAGTCCTAATGGCCCAGGTACATGCTGTGTGTTCTTATCTTGGAAACAATGCAATAACTGCACAATGGTAGTTCCAGATTAATGCTTGACTTGCAATGAAAGTTTGAAGAAATTATTAGAAAATGAAATAGAGCCAACACTGGGACTCCAAGAAAGGAAAAATCTATTGAAGTTATGAAAGAAGTTTTGCATAGCATTTAAGAATGGTTCCTGGATAAATAAGTATAGATGCATACAATTATATATTAGTAAAACTAAGTTAAAACACTGGGACTCTTAGAGTCATTGTGTGCCATGTGCAGAAGTAGAAAGCTAGCTGAACTTCTGAGTTAAGGGTTAATTTGATTCTTCCTTTGCCCATGTCATTTATGATTAGAGCTTCACAGGAAAATACATGTAGCTGACCTCGGAGATCTGAGCTCTGAAGTATAATAAGTTAAAAGTTAAAGTTTAAATAATGATAAGTTTGCAATTATTATTATTTTGGCTATGGGCCTGGGAATAGGAAAGCTTGAAACTCTGGGAACAATTGTAACTCTTAATTCTTTGTAGGATGTGGTTATTCTTTTGAATTTGATTTGGCAATGATTAGACAACGTCTTTTTTTTTTATTTGCTTTTAAAGTATCAATAAAAGATTGAGGCAAGAAAAAGGCAAGAGAGCATGAGAAGAGCATGTGGAGAGTGAGTGAAGAGAGAATGTAAAGAGTGAGTGAAGATAGAATATGAAGAGTGAGTGAAGAGAATGTGAGGTGTGTATGGAGAGTGTTGTGTGAGTGAAAGAAGAGTGTATATGGTGTGTGTGAGGTGTATGTGAGATGTGTGTAAAGAGTGTGTGTGAGAGTGAGAGGGGAACACACAGAGTTGTGTAGGAATGTGGGATTTCAAGAAAAGAAAAGCACACAGGAGAAAAGCAGAGTGTGCAGGAGAATGCATAGTGTGTGCAGCCTCAAGCTGCGAGTGAATGAGTGAGAGAGAAAGCAGAGAATGAGAGAGAAGAGAGAGAAACTTTAAGCCATGAAAAATTGTCTGTCAGCTTGTACCCAAAAAGTAGTCTGTGTACAATTATTATGCACATTCCAGATATCCCTGCTTCCAGTTGAGAACGCTGATCCTTTGTTGAGGCTGGACCCATACAGAATTAGTGTTTTAAGATGACATTTCCTTGATGATGGATAAGATTAAATATATTTTCCAACGTCTACTGGCCATCAAATAGTCCTTTTGTGCAGATGTTTATCTCTTCTGAAGTGATGTAATTTCTTCGTCTTATTTTCAGAGTTTTGGTATACCCTGGTTATGAGTCTACTGTCAATCATTTATAAGTATCATTTCTTGCTCTTAATTTACTATTTTTACTTTCTAAATGATATAGTTTATTCAAAGAGTTTTAAACTGTAATACTATATATCTACATTACTATGATAAATACTGTATGATTCCTAAAAGTACTTCCTTTTTACTCTGGTTTCTGGAAACTTCCATACTTTATTAATCATATTTAGGTATAAATTTATTTCCAAGTTCTGATTACTCTCCTTTCATATTTGTAACTATTCAATTTTTCCACATACTTATACTAAATACTTTGTGTGCTTGGTTATTGTCCATGAGTGTATGAGCGTGTGTGTGTGCTGGAGAGAGAGAGAGAGCGAGAGAGAGAGAGAGAGAGAGAGAGAGAGAGAGAGAGAGAGAG
>JANHMN010000005.1:48913477-48942750 GCA_030674055.1 Rhabdomys pumilio
ATCTATCTATCTATCTATCTATCTATCTATCTATCTATCTATCTATCTATCTATCTATCTATCTATCTATCTATCTATCTATTTGTGGGAATGTTGGCTGGAAACGTAGAAAGTTCCTCCAGGCAGGAAGTTAGGCATGGTGCTTGCGGTTGCAGTGGCTCATTAAAGGCCTTCTCCACGGTTCCTCATGGCACCGACCCAATGACATTAGAAGGTCCATGAGTTTTATAGGCTTTATTTTCATGGTGGACGGTAGCTGGATCTGGATGTACACCACTGTGAAACTCAGGGCAGACCTGAGTTAAATAGGAGGGAGAAGGGAGGAAGGGTCTGGGGGAAAATGCTTAATTGGCTCCACCCTCTGACCTTCAGGCATATCATTAGTATGTAAATCTCTGTAGGGCCAGAGGCCTGTAGTCACACCCTCTACCTGTGCTCTTTGGGTGGGGCTGCATTGCCCTGAATGTGACTGAACAGTGCAGGTCAATGGAGTTCTATGCCACGTGTTAGGAGCCTGGATTCTGGGAGTGCGGTGGAATAGATGACCATCCCTTAAAGGCAATGGCCATCTGTTGGGTTTCCTGGCTTTCCAGCCAGCGCTTCGACCAAAACCAGCCATCCTATTAATGGTCCTACATCTATCTACATCCCAAATGTTGCCCATTCCAGGTCCCCTTTTACAGAGTCCCTACATCCACCTCAGTCCCCTTCTCCTCTTAGAGGGTCCCTGCATTTCTTTTAGACAGGACAAATTTTAGGTAGAAAGTTTTGTTTGTGGGTTGGTGTCCTTATCTCACCACTGAGGGTCCTTCCTGGCTATAGGAAGTGACATATTCAGGTTCCTTGTACCCATAACTTTAGAAATTTCAGCTAAGTTCCTTTGAATTGATTCCTGATAGCCTCCCCCATCCTAGGTCTCTGGGACTTCCTTGAGGTCCCTCAATCCCTCAACCCACAGCAGCTGAAGATTTCCACTCAATCTCAAGGCCCTTTGGGCCTCTCTTCTGTCTCTCTCCACACCTGATTCTACTCTTCCATTCCCCTCCCCCTCCTTCTTCCCCTCTCTCATCTAAGTACCTCCCTCCTTTCCTTTGCCTCCTATGACTAGTTTGCTCCCTCTTCTAAGTGACATTCAATACCCTTGCTCAGGCCTTCCTTCTTGTTTAATTTTTTTGGGTCTATAGGGTGTATGATGGGTATTCTGTACTTGATGGCTATTTTCCCCTTATCAACGAGTACATGCAATCTTTGCATGTGTTACTTCACGCAGGATACTTTCTAGTTCCATCCATTTGCTGTAAAATTCATGATGTTCTTGTTTTTAATGCCTAAAGAGTATACAATTGTGTAAATAGAACCAGATTTTCTGTATAAATTCTTTGATTAGAGACATCATGGTTTTTTGCAGTCCCTGTCTATTATGAATAAAGCTGCTATGAATATAGTGAGGTCCATGTCCTTGGTGTATGGTGGACCATCTTTTAGGTATATGCCCAGGAGCTGTATGTTAGGTCTTCAAGTAGAACTATTCCTAATATTCTGAGAAACCACCAGATTGATTTCCAGAGTGGTTGTCCAAACTTACAATCCTATCAGCAATAGAGGAGTGTTATATTTTTTCCCCATCCTTGGCAGGATGTGCTGTCCCTTGAATATTTGAACTTAGCCACTATGGGTATAAGGTTGAATGCCAGGGTCGTCTTGATATGAATTTTCCTGATGACTATGTATGTTGAATATTTTCTAAGTGCTTCTTGGCTATCCAAGATTATTCTGATAAGAATTCTCTGTTTAGCTCTGTACTCTACTTAATTGGGTTATTTGATTTGTTGGAGTCTAACTTCTTCAGTTTTTTTTTAGTAAATTTTGGATATTAGCCCTCTGTCAGATGTATGGTTAATAAAGAACTTTTCCCAATCTTTTGGATGCTATTTCATTCAATTGACAGTGTCCCGTGCCTTACAGAAGCTTTTCAGTTTCATGAGGTCTCATTTATCAGTTTTTGGTCTTAGAGCTACAGCCACTGCTGTTCTGCTCAGAAAAATTTCCAGTGCCAATCAGTGAGTTCAGTGCTATTTTTGACTTGGCCTTCTGTTAGATTCAGTGTATCTGATTTTATGTTGAGGACCTTCATCCACTTGGACTTGAGCTTTGTGCAAGGTAATGAGTATGAAACAATTTGCATTATTCTGAATGCAGACCACAAGTTAGACCAGGACCATTTGTTGAAGATGCTTTCTTTTTTTTTTTTTTTCACTGTATGCTTTTGACTTCTTTGAAAAAAAAATCAACTGTTCATAGGTGTGTGGGTTTATTTCTGGGTCTTTGATTTCCTTGTCTGTTACTGTACCAATGCCATGCAATTTTTATTTCTATTGTTCTTTAGTACAGCTTGAAGTCAGGAATGGTGATTTCCCGAAAAGTTTTTATTGTTCAGTATTGTTTTGGCAATTTTGGTTTTTTTTTTTGGTTTTCCATATAAAGTTGAGAATTGCTCTCTCAAGGTCTCTAAAAAATTATGTTGGAATCTTGGTGAGAATTGCATTGAATCTGTAGATTGCTTTTAGTAAGGTTACCATTTTCACTATATTAATCCTACTGATTCATGAACATGAAAGATATTTCCATCTTCTGAGGTCTTCTTCAATTTCTTTCTTCAGGGACTTGAAGTTGTTATTATATGATCTTTCACTTGCTTGGTTAGAGTTACACCAAAATATTTTGTATTATTTGTGGCTATTGTGAAGGGTTTTGTTTTACTAATTTTTTCCTTAGCTCATTTATCATTTATATAAAGGAAGGCTACTCTTTATTTTTTTTTTTTGAGATAGTTTTATATCCAGCCACTTTATTGCAGATATTTATCAGCTGTAGTTGTTCTCTGGTAGAATTTTGAGGGTGCATTACATATCCTATCATATGTTCTGTGAATAGTTATAACCTGATTTCTTTCATTCCAATATGTATTCTATTGACCTTCTTTTGTTGTCATATGTCTCTAAGAAGAACTTCAAGTACTATATTGAAGAGATAGAGGGAGAGTGGGCAGCCTTGTCTTGTCCTTGATTTTAGTGTAATTTAGTGGTATCATGTTTCCTCTCCATTTAATTTGATATTGGGTATTAGCTTTCCAAATAATGCTTTCATTCTGTTTAGGTATGTTCCTTGAATTGCTGATCTATCCAAGACTATTAATGAGTGTTGGATTTGGTCAAAGGCTTTTTCAGTACCTTATGATATGATCATGTGATTTTTTTTCCTTAAATTTATTTTATATACTGGATTGTATTTATGGATTTTCATATATTGAACCATTCTGGCATCCCTGGGATGAAAGCCTACTTGATTGTGTTGAATGTTGGTTTTGCTCTGTTCTTTTCTTAGGTTTATATGGAATTTTTTTGAGTATTTTTGTATTGATCTTCATAAGCAAAATTGGTCTGAAGATTGCTTTCTTTGTTGATTCTTTGTCTGGTTTAGGATTTGAGGTGACTGTGATATTAAACAATGAACTAGGTAGTGTTCCTTCTGTTTCTATTTTGTGTCATACTTTGAGGAGTATTGCTATTAGCTGTTCTTTGAATATCTGGTAGAATTTCTCACTACAGCCATCTAGCCCTGGGGTTTTGTTGGTTGCAAGGCTTTTAATGTGTATTTTTCTTTCCTTAGGGTGTAAGGGACTGTTTAGGTAGATTATCCGATTTAGATTTAGCTTTGTTATGTGGTATCTGTCTAGAAAATCATCCATTTCACGTAGATTTTTTAATTTTGTCAAGTACAGGCTTTTGAAGTAAGACTTATTGATTTTTATTTTAATTTTCTCAGTTTTTGTTGTTATATTTCCCTTTTTATTTTTGATTTTGTTACTTTGGATACGGTCTTTGTGCCTTTCAGTTAGTTTGAGTTTAGCTATCTTGTTTGTTTGCTTGTTTGTTCTTCTCAAAGAAACAGCTCTTGGTTTAGTTGATTCTTTGTACTGTTCTCTTTGTTTCTAATTGATTGATTTCAGCCCCGAGTTTGACTATTTACTGCAGTCTACCCTTCTTAGGTATGGATGCTTCTTTTTCTTCTAGACTTTTCAGGTGTGCTGTTAAATCGCTAGTATATGACCTCTCCAATTTCTTTATGAAGGCACTCTTAGTACCATGATTTTTCCCCTTAGCACTGCTTTCATAATGTCCCATAAGCTTAGGTATGTTGTTCCTTTATTCATTGAATTCTAGGAGTTCTTTAATTTTTTCTTTCTTCTATGGCCAGGTCATTGATGGGTAGAGAGTTGTTCAGTTTTCATGAGTATGTAGGCTTTGTATTATTTCTGTTCTTGTTGAAGTCCAGGCTCTGTTCATGGTGATCTGATAGAATGCTAGGGATTATTTCAATCTTTTTGTAGCCTTGCTTTATGCTCAAATTTTGACAAGGTTCCATAAAGTGCTGAGAAGAAGGTATATTTTTTTGTTTGGGGATGAAAGGTTCTGTAGTTATCTGTAAGGTTTCTTTGGCTCATACCATTTGATAGTTTCATTGTGTCTCTGTTTAGTTTATGTTTTGATGACCTGCCATTGGTGAAAGTGGGGTTTTAAAGTCTCCCACTATTATTATGTGAGGTTCATTGCATAATTTGGGCTTTAGTAAAGTTTCTTTTACCAATGAGAGGGTCCTTGCATTTGGGGTATATATGTTCATCATACCCCATCTCCTTGGTGGATTTTTTCATTTGATGACTATGAAGTATCCTTTCCTTTCTGTTTTGATTACTTTTGGTATAAGGTCTATTTTATTAGATATTCAAATTTCTACCCCAGCTTGTTTCTTGGGTCTGTTTGCTTGGAAAATATTTCTTCAGCCCTTTCTATGAAGTTGTATCTATCTTTGTTGCTTAGGTGTGTTTCTTCTATTATGCAGAATGATGATGAATCATGTTTAAGTATTCAGTGCGTTCCTTTGTCTTTTCATTGTGGAATAGAGTCCATTGATGTTGAGAGGTATTAATGATGAATGATTGTTAGTTCCTGCTATTTTGATGTTGTAGGTGATACTATGTGTGATTCTCTTCTTTTATTTTTGCTGTGAGATTATTAATATCTTGTGTTTGCTTGACTGTAGTCCCCCCTCCATGTATCAGAGTTTCCCTTCCAATATCTTCTGTAGGGCTAAATTAGTAAAAAGATATTGTCTAAATTTGGGTTTGTCATAGAATATCTTGTTTCCTAGGTCCATGATTACATTGAGAGTGTTGCTGCTTATTGAAGTCTAAGCTGGCATCTGTGGTTGCTTGTCTTCTTTAAGACATTTGTCTATGATCTACTGACTTTTAGAGTCTCCATTGAGATGTCAGGTGTAATTCTGATAGATCTGCCTTTATATGCTGCTTGGCCTTTTCTCCTTCCATCTTTTAATATTCTTTCTTTGTTCCATACATTTAGTGTTTTAATTACTATGTGGCAGGAGGATATTATTTTCTGGTCCAATCTATTTTGTGTTCTATAAGGTTCTTATAGATTTAATCATCTCTTTCTTTAGATGAGCGACGGTTTCTTCTATGATCTTGTTGACCATATTTTTTGGCCTTTTGAACATAGACTCTTCACCCTCTTATTCCTATTATTCTTAGGTTTGATTTTTTCATAGTGTCCCAAATTTCCTGGTTGTTTTGGGTGAGGAAATTTTAAAATTTGTCATTTTCTTTGACTGATGTACCAATATCTTCTATGCTATCTTTTATACCTGAGATTCTCTCTTTTATCTCTTGTATTGTGTTTTCTTACCCATCTGTGTATTTACATGCTGTAATATAGAGCTGCTTGTCAGGAAATGCCTACTGGTGCAATAGCAACATGTTTAAAATAACAAACGTTTCATTGACTGGAGTTGAGGCCCCATTCATAGGATGGAATTCATGTCTGGACTACAGTGCCACTTGCATTGTAGATACCAAAGGTTCCATGGGGGGAGCATTGTAATATTGATTATCTGAATCAACATTTGTCAAACTGCCTTCTAAATATTTATATTCATAGATTAGTGCTGGTCTCAGCCCTGGTAATAGAGTCTTTTTTTTTTCATGATGAACAGCATTTACTTCAGAGATTCACAACTGAAAAGGCTGAGAATATGTGACTGTTAATCTCTCCATATCCTTTTCCTTCCAAGTCCTAGACAACATCATGGAAGATGGGCTAGAAATAATTTGTAAGTGTAGCCAAGTTGTGAATAATGATACAAAATATTGTCTTCTGGTTGAAGCATGGCCATTCTACTCATGAACTCACAGCAGCAGAAATGTTTCTGTTTCTGCTGTTTTACCCTAATAAAATAAGCACCATTTTTTCATTGTTTTACACTAAGATTGTCTCTTTCATTTTTTAAAAATGTCTCTTTGACATTTTTAAAAAATGAAACCAAAGGACTAAGTACTGAAACATCTGAAACTGGCATTTTGTCCCAGCTTTAGAAAGGTAACTAAAGTACTTGAGAACTTAGAAATGCAAATTCTTTGATGCTCTGCTAGACTCACTGAATCAGGAACTCTAGAATAGAGCTTGGTGATCTGTATTTTAGTTCTTTCGGTTATTTTGATATTTACTAAGGCAGGAGCCCAGCTGTGGCTATTCATATTTAAGTACTATACCTAAAGTGGCTAATATAAGAATATTAACTTGCCTGGTGGTTTGGTGCTTATATTAGAGATTTCATGTAATTTTTAAAATTTTGTTAATTACTTTAGCAAAATAATTCAAAAAATTTTGCATTCTGCCATTGTTTTTTATTAGAAAACATGTGTGTTGCACATATGCACAATTTTATTTATAAATTACATATTGTAATTTTTTCAATTTATTCACTAATAATAAATAGCACAGGATATTTTGCATAACTTATTTCTATTATGCTACTTTTTCCATTACAAATGAATGGAAATTCCAGCCTGTTCAAATTATTTGCAAGTGACTGGTAGCCCACCTGTCCCATACCTGTTGTCTACCAACTGTTCATTTGTCACAGTCATAACAGCCTTTCTGACATCCTAAATTGACATGGTGTTAATGAAAAAGAACACCTGGGCTGAACAGAGTTTCAGACTCTTGCCCTGTCAGTTGAAACAGCTGTGGTCTACAGCCTGCCAAGAAAGGGTCAAGAAGGGCAAACAAGCTTTCCAGAGAGAAAAAGTAAAAACAGAACAAAACTTATGTTTCTCTAAGTACACTGACCCCAGTGAATGTGAGAGAATTGGCTATAAAAGGGCTCAACAGATTTCTCTGGTGATCAAGTTCAGAAAGAAACATAACACTCTAAAGAAATGAAATCCATTTTTTAGATAAGAGGTTCTTATATCATGTTCCTTTTATTGTTTAGCTGTGACTTCATGTAACACAGTGCTATTCCACTTTCGAGGTTTTATGTAGTTCTATTCTTCATTAGGGCATACATAAACAGATGCAAGTTTATATTATGGAATTCTGTACCTGATGGTCATGCTGAACTAAAAATTCTGAGTCATAGATATGTTTTGAAGAAATACATCATTTAAAATTTTGAGAGGAAGCTCAGTGGTCAGTTGTGTGAGGTAGTCTAACTGTGATGTTAAATCAAAAAGGAATGAATGATAATAAGATATTCACATCCATTTTTGAACAACATACATATATACAGTGAAAAGAATAAACAGAAATCTGAATAGATGATAATAACAGTTATAGCTTGGTGATAAGATTATGTTTATTTATTCTTTAATACTTTTATGGCTTTTCATAATGCGGCAAAGAATACATATGGCTATAATTTAACTTTTACAATCTTAAACATGACATAGTTATATTGATTTGAAAGCAAATTGAAATTATAAATATTCATTGATAAATTAGGTGTAATGCTTTTGCTAGTACAGCTTGGTGCCAGATCACCAGAATGGAATCAGTTGGAATGTTTGAACTGTAGCCAGATCTACTGAGTTAGTATCTTCTGTTTTACAAGAGCCTTAGGTGGTAACTGTGCATAAATTTTTTTGGAGAATAGTTCAGAGCCTTAGCTCAGAAAAAGGAATCATCATGCTAAATGTGGTAAATTTCTATATCAGGACTTACATTCAACAGATTTTAGCACTAAGTTTCAAATTGGAAGGGAAACAGAATCTTTAACTAGGGCCAATCTATTTAATTTAAGTGTTATATACACATCGGGATACATAGGTGAAGTGAAAAAAATCTCTGCAAGAGAAGTTTTATTGAGGAAAAATTAGACTAAATGTGGTTTGTTTCTCATTCAGCTTTCATTCTCATTAACATCACTTTAGATTGCAGAAGTGCAGCACCTGGAAATAAAGTTTGCTTGCAAGCAAAAATTGATAGTGAACGTATGGAAATGGCAGGAATTCCCATGGCACCACCCTTTCTGCAAAAGCTTCTATTGTAATTATTACAGTTTGTGGATTTCTAAAGCCACAGACACTCAAAAATCGTTTGTAATTGCTAGTGCAACATGTATTATCAGCATATGACAAGAGCAAGCCCAGAGTTCTGTGTATTTTTATATTAGTCAGCTCTATTCTTCCTTTTTTTGTTTCTATAAACTATTATAAAATATAATGTTTTAATCACTTAGAATGATAATAATACATATGTCATTTTGAAGAGTCCAATTAACAAATGAATTCAAAATTTCCATAAGTTGCTAAAAAAGAAATTGTATTGACATGTCTACTTTTTAACTTGTTGTTGTTTTTCTTTGCAACTTCCTATGTGACTGAGGCTAGCATTGAACTTCTAGTCCTACTTCCTTTGTGTCCAAGATCTATGTTTATAAGCATGTGCTAAGAAGTCTGACTTAACTTTTCAAAAATACAATAATTATGTAAATTCCCTTCTTCCATTCTCCATTCACTCTCCATCTTTCTCCCTAACTCCCTCCCTCTTCGTTATCTCTCTCTCTCTCCCTCTCCCTCTCTCTCTCTCTCTCTCTCTCTCTCTCTCTCTCACAAACACACACACACACACACACACACATACACACACACACACACACACAAAAACAGGTGTGTGATTTAGTCTCAGAGACAGATAACAAAAACAGAAGGAAACCAGTGTGATAGTTTCTTTAATTTAATGTGCATTGTGAACCACCTGGGAATCTTGTCAAAATGCAAATTCTTAATATTTTCTTAAATTCAGAGTAGAATGAATTTTGTCAGTCTCAAAAAAATGTATTGAAGTTAGTTTATCTTGAGTAGATTAGTTGAATTCTGTGATTCCTTCAGTTCTTAGATATTGTCTTCTGAAATACAGAGATGGGAAGTGTGAAGTTTCAAATAACAAAACATTTGTAAAGCATCTGGTGCCTAGAGCAATTCAATATCTGTATTGTTTCTATTAAGTTGAAGGCCTGACATATAAAATATGTAGAAACAAAAGAAGTGTTAAATAAAATGGATATCATAAATCATAATATAAAATGGCAAGTTTGCTTAGGTATCGGCCTGCTTCAATTTGACTATAGAAATTGTCCCAAGTCATTAGCTGACAAGAAAAAGTAGAATATTTAATACCATTTCATCTTTCCCAATTTAAGTCCAGATCAACCAACTTCTCTGGGTTATACTACTCTCACATTTTGTAATTTTTTTATCCTCTAAATATTTTTTTGAATTTCACAGTACTGTTTTGCTGCTTTTAAACCCACATCTGTTAAAAATTCTAAGACTCACAGCTGCTCTCCCTCCAGCTCCACTGTAAAAATATGTCTTGTATTTGGTATAATGCTCTTCTCCCAATAATTCCAGTCTTGGAATAAGAACCCAGACAATAGCCAATACAAATTTTGAGATATATTTGACAGCTACCTTAATCATATGTTTCAGTACTGAGTTTCACACCAAAGTTTCCCTACAACATTCTTTGCATGTACACAAGATAATGTCTTCATGAATGCTCTGTTTATGTTATTATACAAGAATGGCCCACTAGATACATAGAAAGGATTGGAAAGGGAATCTCAGCCTCTCATAGGTGTACAAAGTTTCTTTCCCAGAAGTCTCATTCCTCTAGATAAAATTTTTATAACATTAGCTTAGTTCACAAATACTCTCCTCATATTGATGTGTTCTGAGTTGACACAGTACTATTATATTAGATAAAACTGAATGTATGAATTTTATAGTGATGTTCTGACCATTTACTCTCAGTACAACTTGCTGAAATCTCACCAGTTGGATATTCACTATTTCCAGACTGAACAGTTGAACTTGATTCATACTTTTTTAAAAAAAAATTTCCTCCTTTTTTTTTATTTATTCTTCTCTTATACAATACATCTTTTTTTATTGGATATTTTACTTACATTTCAGATGCCATCCCCTTTCCCCATTCCCCCTCCCTAAAAAACCTTTATCCCATGTTCCCCTTTCCTTTTTGCTTTTATACATTTTTTTTAACTGTTAACCTAAGGCTTTATACGTTTGGTAATGCTCAATCAGAAGTGTAACCCAATACTCAACCTGGATATATAATCTAGCTTTGACTGGTGGAGACACGTGAACATCTGTCTCCATCCTCCCCATCTCTTTCTCACTCTTCCTCTCTCATCACCTAGCTCCTCCTCTCCTAGTTCTTCTCCTCTCCTTATTCATTCTCTTCCTCTCAGTACTTCTTCCCCCTTAGCTCCTTCTACATATCACCCTTCCTGTTAAAAAAAAAAATCTCTCTTAATACAATAAGAGCATAACTATGAATATTTGTTCCAGTGAGGTACAAGATAGTCCTAATACCCAGTCCATCATTTTGTTGACTAACAAGAACCTCTGTCATCTCTCCTAACTAAAACACTTAGTTTTGAACCTGGCTCCCCGCCACCTTGGCTTTAGAATGAATGTCAGCTAAAAACCACCCACTCAGATCTTTTCTCTCAAAGTAAATAGTCAGAATTGGCTATGAGACTATAGGTTTTCAACCCAATCAAAAATCCAGACTGACTTAGTTAACTGAAATTATGGGAAGCATTAAGCATAGCTTCTAAAACTTAGCCAATTTATAGAAACCGCTGAACACCTGGACAACCCCTATACTACCGAACATTGGAGCATCACATCTTCAGCCCTCTGGCCCAGAATCATCTGACAGACCTCAGTGGTGCAGAATTATTAAGGACTGATTACTCTGTCTAGGCAGATATAATTAGTCGACTAATCTGCAAGTGTGTCATTTTTTGGACAGTAATTTGTCTGTTGATGGAAAGAGGCAATTCTTGCCTAGTGGCTGTCTCCCCGCCACTGGAGTAACCCCAAAGATGCTCAATTTCTTCTTAGAATCCAAGACAGGAAGCTGTCAGGAGCAGACAGGTCTCTAATCAAAATGAATATTAATATAGAAATGTTTGTAATGTCAGTTCTATGGACTTCTGATGTTTTGAAAACCAACAATCTATGTAAGGTAACCTGAACTGTTGTCTGTTAACTCCTCTCAGCTATTTCTAAATAAAACATAGAGAACACCCTAACAATAAACTCCGGGCCATGAGTTTGCTATAGTCCCTTAACTCACAGGCTATTCATCTCAAATGAGTTAAAAAAGTTAAAGAAGGACTGGGTCTAAGCCTTGTATTCCTAACTGTGTTATACAGGCACAATGCCCATGAGAGTATCAGTATTCGTCTAACTTTTATATCAATAAGAAGCTCATATCAATGAAAGCCTCAAATTTGAAATCAAAGTAAATTTTGTACCATTTAAGAAATTATAACTTCATCTTGATAATAATTATACACATTTCTACCAGTAGGTTATGGCTATGCAATAAATCCTAGCTAATCCTCCCTGTTCCAACAAAACCACTACTTTTCCCTATAAAGGCAGCCCAATATTAACCACCTTAGTCCCGAAGCCCAGGGAATAGGGGTGATGACTCTATTTAACTTCTTCAAGCTGATTACGGGCGTCAAGATATTAGAAGAGGTATAGGGGGAAGAGTAGAATGATAAGCCTCTGACGCTGTGTCTTCACTGCATCCAGATGGAATTCCAGGACATCAGAGGTTTGAGCAGGTCTGTTCAGTTTTCTTGATGAGTAGATACACCAAGGCTGTGTATTCTGCAAAATACAATTCTCAGAACAACTTTTAGTATCAAGATAATTTTTTTTCTAGAGGGCTGACATTTTTTTAAAGATGTTGGTTCTAACAACTTTCCCCCTACCCCTTTTTTTAAAGTTGGTTATAATATTTACATTTCAAATTTTATCCCCTTATCCCATTCCCTCCACCACCCAGGAACCCCTTATCCCATCCCCCCTCCTTGTACTTCTATGAGGGTGTGATTATCCAGTTTCTATGATGCTGTTTCCATTAACATAAACTGCCTACTAACTTTCTACATCCTTCCATTTCTGTTATTAAATCTCCTATTTTTCTTTTCTTTTTTTCTTTCTTTTCTTTTTTTCCTTTTTTTTAATCTTTTTTTATTGGGTATTAAATTTACAATTCAGGGTTTATCCCCTTACCCCTCTTTCTCCCACAGCCCAGAAACCTCCTATCCCATCCCTCCTCCTCGTGCTCCTATGAGGCTGTGCCTGTACCTCCCCCCCTCCGACCCCATTATCCCCTCCCCACCCTCACATTCCCCCCCCCCACTCTGTGTTCGTTTTCATGGGATCAAGTATTTCCTATCTCACCTATGCCTGACAAAGCCATCCTCCCCTACATATACAGCTGGAGTCATGGGTCCCTATCTATGTGCTCCCAGGCTGGTGGTTTAGACCCTGGGGAGCTCTGGTTGTTTGGTATTGTTGCTTTCCTCCTGGGGTCACAAACCCTTTCTGCTTCTCCAGTCTTCTCTCTAAGTTCTCCATTGGGAAACCCTTGATCATACCAGTGGTTAACTGTGAGCATCGTCCTCTGAATGTGTCAGTTTTTGGCAGACCTCTAAGGAGACAGCTATATCATGGTCTTGGCAGCACACAGTTCCAGCCATCCACATCAGTGTCTAGCTTAGGTGACTGTGCATGGGATGGATACCAGGGTGGAATGGTCTCCAGATGTCCCCTCCTTCAGTTTCTGTCCCATGTTATGTTTCCATATTTGCTCCCTTGAGTGTTTTTGTTACTCGTTCTAAGTAGAACTGAGGCATCCCCTCTTGGTCTTCATTCTTCATGAGCTTCATGTGGTCTGTGGGTTGGGTCTTCACTATTCCAAGTTTTTGGACTACCATCCACTTAACAGTGAGTAAATACCATGTGTGTTCTTTTGTGATTGGGTTAACTAGCTCAGGATGATAATTTCTAGAACCATCAATTTACCTAAAAATTTCTTGAATTCATTATTTTTAATAGCTGAGTAATACTCCGTTGTGTAGATGTACCACATTTTTTGTATCCATTCTTCCTTTGAGGGACATCTTGGTTCTTTCCAGCTTCTGGCTATTATAAATAAGGCTGCTATGAACATAGTGGAGCATATGTCCTTGTTATATGTTGGAGCATCTTCTGGGTGTATGCCCAGGAGTGGTGTATCGGGATCCTCAGGTAATGCTATGTCCAGTTTTCTGAGGTACCACCAGACTGACTTCCAGAGGGGTTGTACCACTTTGCAATCCCATCAACAATGGAGGAGTGTTCCTCTTTCTCTGCATCCTCGCCAGCATCTGCTATCACCTGAGTTTTTGATCTTAGCCATTCTGACTGGTGTAAGGTGGTATCTCATGGTTGTTTTGATTTGCATTTCCCTGATAATTAAGGATGTTGAGCATTTCTTAAGGTGCTTCTCAGCCATTCGAGTTTCCTCTGTTGAGATTTCTTTGTTTAGCTCTGTGCCCCATTTTTAAATAGGGTTATTTGGTTGTCTGGAGTATAATTTCTTGAGTTTTTTTTTTATATCTTGGATATTAGCCCTCTATCGGATGTAGGATTGGTTAAGATCTTTTCCCAGTCTGTTGGTTGCCGTTTTGTCTTATTGACAATGTCCTTTGCCTTACAGAAGCTTTGCAACATTACGAGGTCCCATTTGTCAATTCTTGATCTTAGAGCATAAGCCATTGGTGTTCTGTTCAGAAAATTTTCCCCTGTGCCTAGGTATTCGAGGGTCTTCACCCCCTTCTCTTCTATTACTTCTACTGTATCTGGTTTTAAGTGAAGGCCTTTTATCCACCTGGATTTGAGCTTTGTACAAGGAGATATGAATGGATTGATTTGCATCCTTCTACATGTTGACTTCCAGTTGAACCAGCACCATTTGCTGAAAATGCTGTCCTTTTTCCACTGGATGGTTTTAGCTCCTTTGTCAAAGATTAAGTGACCATAGGTATGTGGGCTCATTTTTGGAACTTCAATTCTATTCCATTGATCTTCCTGTCTGTATCTGTACCAATACCCTGCAGTTTTTATTACTATTGCCCTGTAGTACAGTTTGAGGTCAGGGGTGGTGATTTCCCCGAAAGTTCTTTGGTTGTTGAGGATAGTTCTCGATATCCTGGGTTATTTGTTGTTCCAAATAAATTTGCAAATTGCTCTTTCTATCTCTATGAAAAATTGATTTGGAATTTTGATGGGGATTGCATTGAATCTATAGATTGCTTTTGGCAAGATGGCCATTTTTACTAAATTAATCCTGCCAATCCAGGATCATGGGAGTTCTTTCCATCTTCTGAGATCTTCTTCTATTTCTTTCTTCAGAGACTTGAAGTTCTTGTCATATAGATCTTTCACTTGCTTGGTTAAGGTTCACTCCAAGATATTTTATATAGTTTGTAACTATTTTGAAGGGTGTCATTTCAATAATTTATTTCTCAGCCTGTTTATCTTTTGAGTATAGGAAGTCTACTGATATTTTTTATTTAATTTTATATCCAGCCACTTTACTGAAGTTGTTTATGAGGTTTAGGAGGTCTCTGGTGGAAATTTTAAGGTCACTTAAGCATACTATCATATCATCTGCAAATAGTGAAATTTTTGACTCCTTCCTTTTCTATTTGTATCTCTTTGACTTCCTTTTGTTGTCTAATTGCTCTGGCTAGGACTTCCAGTACTATATTGAATAGGTAGGGTGAGAGTGGGCAGCCTTGTCTAGTCCCTGATCTTAGTGGGATTGCTTCAAGTTTCTTTCCATTTAGTTTGATGTTGGCTACTGGCTTGCTCTATACTGCTTTTACCATGTTTAGGTATGGGCCTTGAATTCCTGCTCTTTCCAGGATTTTTAACATGAAAGGATGTTGAATTTTGTTAAATGCTTTCTCAGCATCTAGTGAGATGATCATGTGGTTTTTTTGTTTGAGTTTATTTATGTAGTGGATTACATTGATGGTTTTCCGAATATTGAATCATCCGTGCATTCCTGGGATAAAGCCTACTTGATCATGATGGATGATTGCTTTGATATGTTGTTGGATTCTGTTTGCAAGAATTTTATTGAATATTTTTTGCATCAATATTCATAAGAGAGATTGGTTTATAGATCTCTTTCTTTGTTGGGTCTTTGTGCGGCTTAGGTATGCACATAATTGTAGCTTCATAGAACAAATTGGATACTGTTCCTTCTGTTTCTATTCTGTGGAATAGTTTGAAGAGAATTGGTCTTAGGTCTTCCTGGAATGTCTGATAGAATTCTTCACTAAAACCATCTGGCCCCAGACATTTTTGGTGGGGAGATTTTTAATGACTGCTTCTATTTCTTTGGGGGTTATGCAACTGTTTAGATGGTTTATCTGCTCCTCGGTTAGCTTTGGTACCTGGTATCTATCTAGGAAATTGTCCATTTCATCCAGATTTTCCAATATTGTTGAGTATAGGCCTTTATAGTAGTGTCTGACGATTTTTTTTTAATATCCTCTGTTTCTGTTGTTATGTCTCCCTTTTCAGTTCTGATTTTATTAATTTGAGTATAGTCTCTGCGTCCTTTGGTTATTCTGGCTAAGGGTTTGTCTATCTTGTTGATTTTCAGCTCCTGGTTTTGGTGATATTTTGTATAGTTCTTTCTGTTTCAACTTGGTTGATTTCAGCCCTGAGTTTGATTATTTCCTGCCATCTACTCCTCTTGGGTATATTAGCCTCTTTTTGTTCTAATGCTTTCAGGTGTGCTGTTAGGTTGTTAATGTATGTTCTTTCCATTTTCTTTTTGTGGGCACTTAGAGCTATGATTTTTTCCTCTTTGTATTGCTTTCATGGAGTCCCACAAGTTTTGACATGATGTGTCCTCACTTTCATTAAATTCTAAAAAGTCTTTAATTTCTTTCTTTATTTCTTTGTTGACCAAGTTATCATTGAGCAGAGCATTGTTCAGCTTCCATGTGTATGTGGGCTTTACGTTGTTTTTGTCCATGTCAAAAACGAGTCTTAGTCCATGGTGGTCTGATAGGTTACAAGGGATTATTTCAATCTTTTTGTATCTGTTGAGGCCTGTTTTGTGACCAATTATATGGTCTATTTTGGATAAGGTACCATGAGGCCTAAGAAAAAGGTATATTCTTTTGTTTTAGGATGAAATGTTCTACAGATGTCAGTTAAGTCCAATTGGTTCATAACTTCTGTTAGTTTCATTGTGTCTCGGTTTAGTTTCTGTTTCCATGATCTGTCCATAGCTGAGAGTGAGGTGTTGAAGTCTCCCACTATTATTGTGTGAGGTGTAATGTATGCTTTAAGCTTTATTAAGGTTTCTTTTATGTATGTGGGTGCTCTTGCATTTGGGGCATAGATGTTGCAAGTTCCTCTTGGTACATTTTACCTTTGATGAATATGAAGTGTCCTTCTTTATCTTTTTTGATTACTTTTGGTTGAAAAACGATTTTATTTGATATTAGAATCCCTACTCCAGCTTGTTTCTCGGGACCATTAGCTTGGAAGATTGTTTTCTAGCCTTTTACTGTGAGGTAGTGACTGTCTTTTTTACAAAGGTGTGTTTCCTGTATGCAGCAAAATGTTGGGTCCTATTAATGTATCCATTCTATCAGTCTATGTCTTTTTATTGGGGAATTGAGTCCACTGATATTGAGAGATATTAAGGAAAAATGAATGTTGTTTCCTGTTATTTTTGTCATTAGCAGTGGAGTTATGTTTGTATAGTTACCTTCTTTCAGGGATGTTGGAAGATTACTTTCTTGCTTTTTCTAGGTTGTAGTTTCCCTCCTTGTGTTGGAGTTTTCCACCAATTATTTTTTTGAAGTGCTGTGTTTGTGGTAAGATATTGTGTAAATTTGGATTTGTCATGGAATAATTTGGTTTCTCCATCAATATTGATTGAGAATTTTGCTGAGTATAGTAGTCTGGGCTGGCATTTGTGTTCTCTTAGGGTCTGTAAGATATTAGTCCAGGATATTCTGGCTTTTATGGTCTCTGGTGAGAAGTCTGGTGTAATTCTTATAGGTCTGCCTTTATATGTTACTTTACCTTTTTCCCTTACTGCTTTTAGTATTTTTTCTTTGTTTTGTACATTTGATGTTTTGATTATTATGTGGTGGGAAGTATTTCTTTTCTGGTCTAAACTATTTTGAGTTCTGTAGTCTTCTTGTATATTTATGGACAACTCTTTCTTTAGATTAGGGAAGTTTTCCTCTATAATTTTGTTGAGAATATTTACTGGTCCTTTAAGTTGGGAGTCTTCCCCCTCATCTATACCTATTATCCTTAGGTTTGGCCTTCTCGTTGTGTCTTGGATTTCCTGTGTGTTTTGGGTTAGTAGTTTTTTGTGTTTTGCATTTTCTTTGACAATTGTGTCAATGTTTTCCATGGTATCTTCTGCACATGAGATTCTCTCTTTTATCTCTTGTATTCTGTTGGTGATACTTGTGTCTATGACTCCTGATCTTCTTTTAAGCTTTTCTATTTCCAGGGTAGTCTCCCTTTGTAATTTCTTTATTGTTTCTACTTCCGTTTTTAGATCTTGGATGGTTTTGTTTGATTCCTTCTCCTGTTTGGTTATTATTTCTTGCAATTTCTTAAGGGACTTTTGTGTCTCCTCTTTAAGGGCTTCTATCTGTCTACCAGTGTTCTCCTTAAATTTTTTGAGGGAGTTATTTTTGTCCTTCTTAAAGTCCTCTATCATCGTCATGAGAAGTGATTTTAATTCTGAGTCCTTCTTTTCTGTTGTGATAGGGTGTTCAGGGCTTGTTATGATGGGGGAACTGGGTTCTGATGATGCCATGTAACTTTGGATTCTGTTGCTTACGTTCCTGTGCTTGTCTTTTACCATCTGGTTAACTCTAGTGCTGCCTGTACTTGCTGTCTCTGACTGAAACCTGCCTTTCCAGTTATCTTGCTTGTGTCTTATCTCCTCAGGGTTCAGATGTCTCTGTGATCTTCTCCAGCTGCTCTGAGTACAGTGTTACCTCTAGGATGCCTCAGGTTAAGGTGCCTCCAAGGTAGTAGACCAGCTAGGTGTCTGCTGATCTGGGTGTAGTGTCTCCTCTAGGATGTCTCTGGATCAGGTGCCAACTGCTCCAAGTGCTGTGTTTGGTCTATGATGTCTCAGAATAAGGCGTCCCCTGCTCTGATTGCAGTGGTTCCTCTAGGATGTCTCGGGATATGTTGTCTGTTGCTCTGAGTTCAGTTTTTCCTCTTCACTCTGGGTTCAGTAGTACCTCTGCTGCTCTGGGTTCAGAGGACCCTCTATCACTCTGGGATCAGTTGACCATCTAGGTTGTCTCTGGAGGAGTCTGAGGTCGACACAGGAGTGGGCCGGGGCTCGGGTCTGCATCAGGCCTCGGATCCAGGAAAGAGGCAGAAGGGGAGAGCCATTCTGCAGGGGCAGGGGGTTGGATTTCTGCTGGAATCTGAGTGCTCCCAGCACTCAGCTATGGGCTTAGGTCCCTTTGTGGGTCTTACCTACCTCTCTGGGATCAGTGGACCCTCTATGATGTCTCAGGAATAGTCTGGGGTAGACTCAGGTTGGACCTGGGCACGGGTCTCCACCAGACCTCAGATCCGGGAAGGGGGCAGAAGGGATATACAATACATCTTAATTGCAGCCTTTCTTACTTCCCTTCACTCCTTCAAGCTTCCCCCAATTGCACCTCCCATTCATTGGTCCTCAATTTCTCTTCAGAAAAGAGCAAGTCACCCAGGGATGTCAACTGAACATGAGTTAGCAAGATGCAGCAAGAGTAGGTACATACTCTCATATCAAGGCAGGACAAGGCAACCTAGTAGGAAGAAAAGGGTCTAGGGAGCAGGCAAAAGAGTCACAGACATCATTGCTTTCACTGTCAGGACTCTCAGAAATACCCTAAGCTAAAGAAACACATCATGTATCCAGAAAATAAGTGCAGATCCACGAAGAGTTCTCTGTCACTTCAGTTTCTGTGAGTCCCTGTGAGTCCTACTATTTTTTTTTTAAATTTTTTATTGGATATTTTATTTATTTATTCAGATGCCATCCCTTTTACCCATTTCCCCTCCCTAGAAAACCCCTATCCCATCCCCACTTCTCCTTTTTGCTTTTATAGATTTTTTTTAATGTTAATCAAAGGCTTTATAAATTTGGTAATGCTCAATAACAAGATGCTCATACAATCAAAAGTGTAACCCAATACCCCAAAGAGATATATCAAATATCTTTGACTGGCAAAGACACTCGAACATCTGCCTTCATGTCCCCCCTCACCTAGCTCCTCCTCTCTTCCTCCTCCATTCCTTACTTCTCCTCTTCCTCTCCTTACTCCTCCCACCTTAGCTCCTCCTACATATCACCCTTCCTGTTAAATAAAACTTTTCTCTTAAAATACAATTAGAGCATAACTATACCAATTTGTGTCAGTAAGGTACAAGATAGACCTAATACCCAATCCATCATTTTGTTGACTAAACAGAACCTCTGTCATCCCTCCTAACTAAAAGACTTAATTCTGAACCTGGCTCATGTCCTGACTTCAGAATGAATATCAGCTGAAAATCATCCTCTCAAATATTTTCTCTCAAAGTATATAACCAGAATTGGCTATGAGACTATAAGTCTTCAACCCTGTCTGAAATCCAGAATGACTGAGTTAACTGAAATTATGGGAAGCACAAAGCATAGCTTCTAAAGCTTATCCAATATATAGAGACTGCTGAACACGTGGACAGTCCCTATACTACAAAATGTGGGAGCATCTGATCTTCAGCCTTCTGGCCCAGGATCATCTGACAGACCTAGTGATGCAGAATTATTAAGGGCTGATTACTATGTCTTGGCAGATATATTCCGCAAGTGTGCCCTTTTCTGGGCAGTGATTTGTTTGTAGATGTCAAGAGGCAATTCTTGCCTAAGTGGCTGTCTAACCACAACTGGAATAACTCCAAAGATGCTTAATTTCTACTTAGAATCCAAGACAGGAAGCTGTCAGGAGCAGACAGGTCTCTAATCAAAATGAACATTAATACAGAAATGTTTGTAATGTCAATTCTGTGGACTCCTGACGTTTTGAAAATCAGTTATTTTTGTAAGGCAATCTGGACAGTTATCTGTTAACTCCTCTCAGCTATTTCTAAATAAAATATAGAAAACACTCTAACAATAAACTCAGAGCCATGAATTTGCTATAGGCCCTTAACTTACAGGCTAAGGATCTCAACTCAGTTAGAAAATTTAAAGAAGTAATGGGTCTAAGCCTTGTACTTCTAAATGTGTTATATAGGTACAATGCTTATGAGAGTAACAGTATTAATCTCACTTTTATATCAATAAGGAGCTTATACCAATGAAAATCTTAAATTTGAAATCAAAGTAAATTTTGTACCATTTAAGAAATTATAACTTCATCTTAATAACAATTATACTTACTTCTACCAGTAGGTTATGGTTATGCAATAAATCCTAGCTAATCCTCCCTGTTCCAACAAAACCACTATTTTTCCCTAGAAAGACAGCCCATTATTAACCACTTCAGTCCCCAAGCCCAGGGAATAGTGGCCCCAACTCTTCATTAACTTCTTCAAGCTGATTATGGGTGTTGAGATATTAGAAGAGGGTCAGGGGGAAGAGTAAATTGATAAGCTTCTGATGCTGTGTCTTCACTGCATCCAGTTGGAATTCCAGAACATCAGAGGTTTGAGCAGGTCTGCTCAGCTTGATTTATGAATAGATACACCAAGGCTGTGTATTCTGCAATATACAATTCTCAAAACAAATTTTAGTATCAAGATAATTTTTTGTTTGAATTCTGGAATGTAGTCTTGTAGTGGCCTGCCTCTGTCATGTCGAATCCATATAATTCTGGAAGTTTCTATGAGGATGTGCTTCCACCATTCTCCCATTCCTGCCTTTCTGCTCTTGAAATTCCCCAACACTAAAGAATCCAAATTTTCATGCTCCAAGGCCGTCCACTTCCACTGACGCCTGGTAAGACCAAACTCAACTACCTATACAGGTGGAGCCATGAGTCCCTCCCTTTGTGATCTAGGGCTGGAGATTTTAGAATGGTTACTCCAGCTTGTTTCTTAGGACCATTTGCTTGAAAAACTGTTTTCCAGACTTTTACTCTAAGGTAAAATCTGTGTTTGTCACTGAGGTGGGTTTCCTGTATGCAGCAAAATGCTGGGTACTGTTGTCATATCCAGTCAATTAGCCAATGTCTTTTAATTGAGGAATTGGGTCCATTGATGTTAAGAGATATTAAGAAACAGTGATTGTTTCTTCCTGTTATTTTTTTTAAATTAGAGGTGGAATTATCTTTGTATGGCTATCTTCTTTTGGATTTGTTGGAAGAAGATTACATTCTTGCTCTTTCTTGGGTATAATTTTACTCCTTGTCTTAGAGCTTTCCTGCTATTATCCTTTGTAATGCTGGGTTTGTGGAAAGTTATTCTGTAAATTTGGTTTTGTCATGGAATATCTTGGTTTCTCCTTCTATGGTAATTGAGAGTTTTGCTGGGTATAATACTCTGGGCTGGCATTTGTAACCTCTTAGGGTCTGTATGACATCTGTCCAGAATCTTCTAGCTTTTATAATCTCTGATGAGAAGTCTGGTGTAATTCTGATAGGTCTGCCTTTATATGTTACTTGGATCTTTTCCCTTATTGCATTTAATATTCTTTATTTTTGTTTTGTGCACTTGGTGTTTTGATTATTATGTGATAGGAGGTATTTCTTTTCTGGTCTAGTCTATTTGGCATTCTATTGGCTTCTTGTATGTTTATGGGGATCTTGTTCTTTAGATTAGGAAGTTTTCTTCTATAATTTTGTTGAAGATTTTTATTGACCCTTTAAGTTGGGAATCTTCACTCTCATCTATACCTATTATCCTTAGATTTGGTCTTCTCATTGTGTTCTAGATTTCCTGGATGTTTTGTGTTAAGAACTTTTTACATTTTGCATTTTCTTTGACAGTTGTGTCAATATTTTCTATGATATCTTCTGCACCTGAGATTCTCTCTTCTATCTCTTGTATTCTGTTTGTGATGACTCCTGATTTCTTTCCTAGGTTTTCTATCTCCAGGGTAATCTCCCTTTGTGATTTCTTTATTGTTTCTACTTCCATATTTATGTCCTGGATGGTTTTGTTTAATCCCTTCACGTGTTTCGTTGTGTTCTCTTGTAGTTCTTTAAGGGATTTTTGCGCTTCCTCTTTAAGGGCTTCTACCTGTTTACCTGTGTTCTCCTCAAATTCTTTGAGAGTGTTACTTATGTCCTTCTTAAAGTCCTCTATCATCATCATTAGAAAGTGATTTTAAATCTTAATCTTGCATTCCTAGGAATAAGGGAAATTCAGGACTGTCTTGTGTGAGAGAGCTGCGTTCTAATGATGCCAAGTACCCTGGGTTGCTGATGCTTATGTTCTTGCACTTGCCTTTCACCATATGGATCTCCTTAGTGCTACCTGCCCTGTCTCTGACTGGAGCCTGACTTTCCAATTATTTTGGTTGTATGAGAACTGTGTGGGGTGGTTGTTACTACTGTGGTTAGAGCTTGGGCCCAAGATCTGCTCAGTGCTCAGGTGCAGACAGGAAGGATTCAGTGCTTCAGGCCATGAGTGACTTCCTGGTTCCTAGTGGGTCCCAGTTACTCCCTGTTTGGGGCCAGTGTTGCTTTTTCCTCACCTAAGATACTGCCAGGGTTAGAGCTCTTGAAAGCCCACTTCCTTTGGGGTTTTGTGAGATTGGGGACACAGCTGCTGCCCAGGATCTGCTTAGTGCTCAGGCCCAGACCAGAAGGACCATACATACTTTTGATTTTTAACCTATTCCTGTTTAGCTAAAAACTTTTCTTACACTGATTTTATTTACTGGCAATGTATTGCAATTTTTACTTTGATTTTTTTCCATAGTCACTTACATCTATAACTCTCTCAGGTTTATTGTATTTCTGACTCATTGGCATGAAGTAATTCAGTGTATCATCCTTGTGATATATCTACTAAATATTAACAGAATTAATGACTGTAAATATCATTAATACTACCAGTTGTAAGACTTCTGATATTGCTTTATCGTTGATCTCAAATTACTATTAGTATATTAGTATTATTAATGATAATTGTGTAATACTTTAATGTATGAAATACTCAGAGTGAGTACATTTCAGACATTTAGCTAATGCAATTATATTTTTCTAAAAGTGTCTCAAGTTGGGGCTGGGTAGACAGAACCACAAGCAAAAGTTCGTGCTCTATGAATATGAAGGTGTGAATTCAAATCCCCAGAATCCATACAAAAAGCTATGTATATTCATGTGTCTGTAATACTGACATTAAAATGGTATAAAATAACCACACTGTCTTGTATTGAGCATTTTGGAGTCTTCCAAGGAAATTTCCCAGTTTATATCAAATTATGAGCATTAGAAGCTCTTTAAGCTTTGTTGGGATAGTATACCTACAGCAATCTCCAACGGTTTGTGGTATTGGTTCCATTTATTTGTAGCATAATTCATCCTGGGCAAGATTGTGATTTAATTATTCCAGTCCCGTGGATGCTGGCTTTCTAAAGATTTATTTTATTTATTTTGTGACTGTGTCTGTGTGCATATGAATGTGTATGAATGCAGATGACTTCAAAGTTTTGAAGAAGGTGTTGTGGGGTCTCATCAGATTTTTTGGAGCTGAAGTTATATGTTGTGAGTTTCCCAACATGGGAACTAGCAAATGAAAGGGCCTCTGCAAAATCGGTGGGTGCTCTTAGCTGAATAGCTCTTTCTCCAGCCTCAAACCTGACCTTTTAGCATGCATAAAATCTTAAATAATAATACAACATTTTACACATTAAGTAATACAGTCAATATCTTTTGTAATAGGCCAGAAAAAAAGCTACTAAATGTTGTCTAAGTGATTGGCAGGGTACAATAAATGAATCTTACTTTTACTGATTCTTACTTAGATAAATACAAAATAAAGGGCCCAAGAGTTTCACTGTGTATCGGTATTGCAGAAATCACATTCATTTTTTTTCCAACTGCATATCAAGTACAGGCATTTAATTATTCTATTGAATCAATTTGAAGACAGATGTAGCATGCAAAAAAGCTCTAGGTTTCAACTATGTCACTATAAAAAATAGGAATAATGTAAACCAGTAACCCATTTTTTATTACTTTGTTCCAGATTCCCCTGAAGAAATTAAGTGCTGTTTTTATGTTTCCATGTAAAGTAGTAGGCATACATGTATGGTGGAATTTGCAGTATATGTTTCAGTTTCAAGAACAGCTCATGAAGGTTTTCTGTGTATTCTTTGGAATGGGCTCTTTTAATTGTCATATGATTTGCCAAGGAGAGTCTACTCCTACCATGAAATGCTTCTAGATCAAGAGATCTTTATGAAGTTATAAAACAACATTCATTTAGATTTTAATTGAGCCTAGTGAATTTAATAAATATAACATATTCTTTAAAATTCTCACTGTCACCCTCTTTCACTGTCACCCTCTTTACCCCCCAAGATAGGAGGCAAAGAGGGTAGTAAGGACATAATATAGGTCAGAGGACAATATATTAGTAAGGACATATTTGTATGCATGTCAGATGTACGTAGATACATCTGTAGGTAAGGAACATGGATTTTAGTTGAGTAAGACAAGCTGTGTTATATGTGGTAGCTATACATAATACATAGATATGATACATATTGCAATGCCTATGTGTTAGAGGTGTGTGTGTGTGTGTGTGTGTGTGTGTGTGTGTGTGTGTGTGTCTGTGTTAGTGCTTGTGTTGATTTATCTACTTAGATCAGAGAAAGGCTGACTGTCTTCAGATGTACAAGCTGAATGAAAACCCAAAAGAGATATTCTCAGAAGGGCAAAGTGGTAGATTCAGGGACTGGAAGGAAGCCTTCTGTAATAAATCTATCTCCTTGGCTGGAAAACATTCACTCCTTTATTCATTATTCATCAAATAATAACTGACATCTATTGTACGCCAGTACCCTAATAGAACATGGAGGTGAATGAAAATAGACAAGTATCTCTCTTTGAGGTCTTCATAGTTTAAACACAGAACCTAACATTTTTTAAATAACCACGTGCATAATTGTAGACATAACTGTTCCAAAGAAAGAGATCAAGATGCTATGTGAAAAGAGGATAGCATATCATGTCATTTTATGTGTTTCGTATATTATCTACTATACCCAGAGTCACTAGACAGTCACTGCTAAAGAAAACTCCTGCTTCCTTTGGGGCCTCAGAATACTCAAATCATACATAATTTATGACACTTAATGAATGTCAGTGTGATTAGCCATTTATTCATCTGTCTTCCAAGTAACATGTGTGCTTCTGGAGTGTAAAACCCACTTAATCTATGCTGTACCATCAGTCCAGTACTCAGCACACACAGAGGTAGCTCAATAAATGCTAAATAAATTTCTAAATAAACCCTACTGCAATCTAAGTTGAAATGATATCTTGAGTCAACATTTTTCAGCAATAGTTTAGGACCTCTTCTGGACAATTCTGTTTTAGCATCCCTGCATATAAAATGGCAATATTTCACCATAGATTATAAGTTCATATCTGCTAGACTTTTAAAAAACATCTGCTCATGTCTACGGAATTTATTTTAAATTTAAATGTGAGTACACGTGCCTATTATATATATGTAAATATATATATATTTTATTTTCTATTATTTATTTAAAAGCATACTTTTAAATGCCAATACCAGATACACATTAAAAAGCAGTATAATATAATTATCTGATATAGTTTTCAATAGTAGGAAAAAATTCAGTTTATAGAACTCTTTTTCAAAGTGGGTTAAAGAGACATATTCAGATATTTTTCTAGATCTCTTTTTATATGCACATAAATATTACCTATATATACATAGATATTTTCTAGTTCATTGTTGATATTAAAATGATAAGCCCTCTGCATAAGGGATAAGAATTCTCTGCAATTCGTGTGTGTGTGTGTGTGTGTGTGTGTGTGTGTACGTTTTTATTGTTTTTTGTTTGCTGTCTTAGTTTTGGTCCTTTGTCATGCTGCTACTATGGACTTTGGAGTGGAAATAACTGGAAAAATCATGAACATATACATAAGATTTTTTAAAAGAAGGCATAATTTTGAAAGTACATTTAGTAGTTGTCAGTCAAATCCAATGAATTATTTTTAAGGAACAAAGTATTAAAATGCCAAATAAATCCTGAGGTATCCTCCATGAAAACTGAAGCAGATTATGATGTTGCTAACTCTAAACTTGGTTGACACCAAGATGAGGGAATTGTAAATTGTTCAGTACTACACTTTTTCATTTTGTTGGTGGGGAGGGTTCAATGTTTTCAATATGCTCTTAATAAGCACTCACTTCTTCTTTGGTATTTTTACTTCTCAGTTTTACCTTCAACAGTGTGCTTAAACCTCAGCCAGAGCCTAAAATGTGTTTGCATACATTCAGCATATTTAACTTACAGCCCCGAATGAGATGGGGATATTGCAGAGGCAGGAGTGTGAAAAGAATTTAGAAAGGTAATTTTTTTCTGGTTGGCCTGCCATAATAAATATGAATAATTCTGTAGATCATTATAGTGCAATAAGTATGCTAAAAGATAACTCTGAGCAAGTCAGCAATGCAGTCTTGGAGACACTCCTATACCTAGAGAAGGAAGGCTTCAATTTATTAGCCATCTTAATACTGGTCAAGGAAAGGATGGGTTTCCACAAAAGTGAAGTTCCCCTTAATGAGCTGTTAATTGTTTACATGCAGACAGAACTTGTTTCATGCTAGTTCTCCTAATTTTACTAATGTATTCCTGGCCCTGCTGCTACTAAGGCCTCAGGCAAACTACCATAAAAATGCAGGTGTGCTTAGCAGGTATAATAAAAGAATAATAAAAGTGCAGATGCGCATAGCAGGTTTGTCAGTTGATCTGCTCAGATCAGCTTAAAAGAACTTCACATTTCTATAAATTAAGAAATGAATCACTAGTGCCCTGATTCTCTGATTGCCTTGTCTTCATCATTTTCTCCCCAGGCCCAGACTGACAAGGCTATTTTACAGGAGTTGAAGATGACTCATTACCCCACAGTACTTTGTCTCACAGATGGCATCATTTTATCTTATGCACAAAGAGACTGACAAGTGACATTGTTGCATTGATTTTATTGTATTAGGCTATGGAGAGCACTGACTGTGATGAATATATAATGTGGGACAGGCGTTCACATGTGAGACTTGGGACTTTGGAAGGCTAGACAGATAAAAAGGAGGAAATTTCAAACGACAGCACAGTGAGGACTAAGAAAAAAAGTGTCAAGAGACATTGTAAGATATTTTCAATATATCAGACAATAATGAAGACCAGTTAATGATTCTTAGGCTAATTTGGTCATTTGGCACTGAAAAGTAGTTTCAAACTACTAAAACTGTTGACTCGAGGCTTTTTAACTCTTGTCCATAGATATATACTTACTTTTAATTTTCATTAACCAAGGAACTGTAGGAAGCAGTAGGCTGAACAAATGATCAGTTTTTAGCCAATGCAGAAATGAGAAGACTATACTATTTCCATCCCACAAGAGATAAGGACCCTCTGTTATATGTGCACATACGTATTTGTACAACTTTTCTTTGTGTATGCACTTTCTGATTTCCTTTATTGGTAGTCCCTGAATTCAGATGTGGCCAGAGTGGAAATGACCATAGAGTTGGTAAGAAGTCCAATTTCATCCTACCCTGCAGGATGAGACAGGTACGCTTTTGTAGTTTTTTGTTCTTTTGTTAGTTCATTTGTTTGTTTGTTTTGTGTTTTCTGACATAACAGAGAGAAGAAAAAAAGCAAGCTATCAACTAAGTAAAATCCAGTGTCAACTTCTTTTGTCAGAAAGCTTCATGTTTTGTTATAGATATCTACCATTGAGAGAATCAATCAATCAAAACTTATTGTGATAAATAGAAAGGGCATTTCACTCAGCAAAGCATGCAAACACCCGTGTAGGATATGGAGATAATAGTGCTTCTAAAGTCACTTGATTGCATCTGTTAAAACTCAGGTTTTCTAGATCAAAGTCAGAAATACATTTTTGTTTGTGGAACACATTAATTTTACCTTGTCATAAATTTAGATACAATTTATACCACAGTATTTTTAAGGCAAATGAAAGCTGATCTTGTAGAAGGATTATTTGGAAGATTTAGTGCAAGCCACCATATAGTATGCCTTCAAATCTCACTAGGGCAGTGGGAATGCCTGAGGAGTTTACATAGTCCACAGTTTCAAATGTCTGTACTAATATGCGTATTAGCTAAACCTTGCAAGCTTTGGTAGAGCTTGTGGCTGGGACTTCTTGTGTGTTTTCTCTTTCTCTCTCTATGTATATATGTATATGTGTATGTGCGTATGTGCGTATGTGCGTATGTGCGTATGTGCATATGTGCATATGTGCTTATGTGCGTATGTGCTTATGTGTGTATGTGCCTATGTGCGTATATGCGTATATGCATATATGTATATATGTATGTATGTATGTATATGTATGTATATGTATGTATGTATATGTATGTATGTATGTATATATGTATATATGCATATATGCATATGTGTATATGTGTATATGTGTATATGTGTATATGCATATATGTATGCATGCATATATGTATGCATGCATATATGTATGTATGTATGTATGTATGTATATATGTATGTATGTATATATGTATGTATGTATGTATGTATGTATATATGTATATATGTATATATGTATATATGTATGTATGTATATATGTATGTATGTATATATGTATGTATGTATATATGTATGTATGTATATATGTATGTATGTATGTATGTATGTATATATGTATGTATGTATATATGTATGTATGTATATATGTATATATGTATATATGTATGTATGTATGTATATATGTATATATGTATATATGTATATATGTATATATGTAT
>JANHMN010000005.1:48942760-48978564 GCA_030674055.1 Rhabdomys pumilio
ATGTATATATGTATATATGTATATATGTATATATGTATATATGTATACATGTATACATGTATACATGTATATATGCATATTTACATATTTGCATATATGTATATATGTATATGTATGTGTGTGTATGTATGTATGTATGTATGTATATATGTGGTGCAGTTCTGTCTTTTTCCCAAATGAGCACAAGGTATTTTAACAACTATTTCAGCAATTTGGAGACTATAAAAAGAGAGTGACCTTTCCTGTCCTGGACTCCCTTCTGCCTACACTTAGTCATCTCCACCATCTACATCATAAACAACTCTCCATCTAGTCTCTTCCTGGATGGTTTCACAAAATGCCTTCCCAGTGGACCTTTGAACAATGGGGTGAGCAGTCATTCTTGTGGGAAAGTCAATACCAAATTATTCCATTCTGTTAGCTGTAATCTTCATTAATTAAACAATAAAAGCTTCTATTACTGCCCTGGCAAGTTAGGGGATATACTGAAGAGTTATACTGTACCCCTCTCTTTAACTATCAGACTACTGAACCTGTGGGCCCCAAACTGCTAAAATTCTACCAGAAATCCAGTATTGGAGAAAGAGAAACACCAAATCCCTAGAGGCAGACAGAAGTAGAATATGCCTCCAGAGAGAAAACATTACTCTGTTCTGATAACTTAACATATGTGTACTTCATGATTCTCTAGTATTTTCTGTAAAATTGTAATTCTGCTCCAGAAGAGGCAGAGAGAAATTAGGAGTCTTTCCGTGATGTGATCAACATTAAATAAGTTCATTGTACTTTGTCAATCTACATCCCAGTGCTTCTGAAGACATAGTTTTATAAATTTAAGTTCATTGTACTTTGTCAATCTACATCCCAGGTTTCTGAAGGCATAGTTTTATACATTTAAGTGCCCTCCCCTGTTCCCTACAACATTTCTACTACCACAAAGTGAATCTAAGGTCCACGTGACTACAGTCTGGTCTTGATTAACAAACCAATAGGACAAAACAACACAGTGTTAGGATGAAAGCCATTCTAGATTAACTTTCCCCAGTGAAATGTGTCCCCATTACTTCACTTACTTCCTTTAAAAATTGGTGGCTTCTCATTAACTAGCAAACCAAATAAACCTTTTCTGATCCCTATAGCATGGCCTTGCCTTCTCTTTTCTATTCTCTTATAAATAAGCCACATCTGGTGTTAACTAAGCATTGTGCTATCTGACCACACCCCTACTTTCTTTGACTTCTGCAGAGTTGATTGGCTTTCCAACTGAATTAGAGATTTCTTGATGGCAGAGACTGTGACCAAGGGCTGAGAAGTCTACAAGAATAATGATTTAACATTAATAGTCAACATTTGTTTTGAAATTAATAAATCAAATTCTAAACTATGTTTTAATCAGACACTATTTTTTTTTCCTCCTCATAGTGCCCCTAGAGAGTTAGGCTAGATCTGTTTTTATACATGTGAATTTCTCTCTCCAACAGTTCTCACATCTTGTCCTCCTACAGAGTAAATGTACACATAGCTATTTGTTTCTGGTTGTTTAGTTTTAGTTTTCTCTGTAGTTTCTTTTCTGCTCTGTAAGTAACAGAGCATTTCTTTGTCCACTTTGCTCTTGAAGTTACATTAGACTATGTTGCAAAAGATGTAACGACTTCAGGATTTGCCTTTGCCCAACTTACTGAAAAAAAAAAGTGGATAATTCCAATAGCACTTGATGTTAGTTGTTCTAAAAAGTCTGACCGCAGCTGAGAACAGACCACTCCAGACCACAAGGTTCCAAGGGGGAGAAGGTTTATTCAGGAGATAGGGCAAAGGTGGGGAGAAGGAGGTGGAAGGATAAGAGAGAAGAGAAGTAGAGGCTGGCCATGACCATCTGGAGAGAGAGGAAGAGAGGGAGGGGACACAGAAGCAAGAGGGTAAGAGAGTAAGAGAGTAAGGGGGTAAGAGAGTAAGAGAGAGAGGAGGGGGCAAGCAGCCCTTTTTATAGTGGGCTAGGCCTACCTGGTGGTTGCCAGGTAACTGTGGGGAGGAGCATACCTGGCTGTTGCCAGGTAACTGTGGAGGTGGAGTTTAGACAGAATACTAACATGCCCCCGTTTTGATTTAATTAAAAAAGAAAAATTAGAAAGAGACGACTGCGAAGCAGGAATAGAGATGTTGTGATATCTGGCTACTTCCTGCTGGCATTGGGGGCGATGTGTCTCTAGGGGGAATCTAGAAGAATGGGTATGGGGGATGTTTGTCTGGTCTTAGGAGAGTTGGTTGCTTCCTGCTGTTCAGGGTCTATGGAGCCATCTGAGGATAGGTCAGAAGGGACAGGTTCAGTAGAAGCAGCTGTGTATGTGACAGGAGATGAAGCATCTGGAGGTTGCTTCTCTGGAGCTGTTCTGGATGTGCCTGGACTTGACAAGATGTAGGGAATAAGATTAAGTACATTTGAGTGAAAGAAAAGTTTTCTAAGATGTACACTTGAAACCCAGAGGGATCCCACCCTTTGAAATAGGTAGTAAGTTGGAACTTTAGGCAGATGTACTTATCTGGATGGCATCTATTTGGTCTGTGAGAGATAGATCTGAGTGGGTTTCCTGTAGCTTATAAGTTTATAAAAGAGATAACAGCATGAGTTAATAACACAAGCAGTCTTTAAGATAAACCTTTGTTGGATGGTATAGTGGAATATTTTATTAGAGGTAGGCAACTTTATAAAAACTCAGATAATATTAGGACTGTGCCATAGCAAGAAGAGGAAATATGAAGCATTTAATTGATGGCAACTGAGTTTAGGTAATGAGGTAACAGATTACATCTGTGAAAGCTTAGCTGTCAATGTAGTCAGAAGTCTGAAAGAGTAAACAATAATCTACCAGTTATATCTTATTTTAAAAAATGACAGAGTCTACTAGCCAACAGTTCCTGTGGTCTCTCTCCATAGTCTCTTTGGTGAAGTCAGTTTGGCTTCCAAGCGCAGAAGATGCAGGGCTTTTTTTCTGTGGAATGGATATGCATGACATGAGAAATGACTTACCTTGGTTTAGCCAAGTCATTTGACTCAGGGCATCCAGTTTTGTCCACTACATTAGTGACAATATCATCGCAAACAATCCAGGCTGTATCTTCTAGGTGTCCAAGTCTTCTGAAACCATCTTGGGTCAGCTGTTACAGTCTTTGGGCATTCTGTTGGCCATAGACTTAATACAGTATTAGTAGACTTCTGACAAGGTTGAGAGCCATAAGGATTAATTGTAACTGAATACAATTTAATAGCAGTAGTAAGAATCAATGAAGACAGGATAGGAAAGAGTCTTAAGTAGCTCTGGCAGGTTTTGTAGGTAGAGAAAAGCACATTTTAGTATTAGCAAGGAAACATTTGTGTAGGACCAGAATAAGAAAGCTGGCAACATTAGCATATGGTCAAATGGCTGGCAGGTTGGGGCTATGGGCCCGGCAGCTGAGGGCATAGTTGCTGCAGGTCGGGTCGTTGTGGCAGTAGGGCGGGACTTCCTATTAGCAGTCAGAAGTCACTGCCCAGTGCCTTTGGTGGCTAGAGTCTGCAGTGAGCAAGGAAAAGCAAGCACAAGTCCTGTATCACAGCAGTGTTCATGTTAGCTGCTCTTGTGGCAGAGGGGGAGAGAGAGAGTCTCCCTCAATTGTGTGGGCAGCCAAGCCCTTTGCTCGTGTGGCTGTGCACAGAGCAGAGCTAAGGAACATAAAAGAAGGGAGCAAGCAGGGTCCCGGACCCACTGCTTTTCAGTCAAACTGCCTGAACTAAATGGTCACAGCCAGCCACAAATGACAGAGAAGGCAAAGTGGGAAGAGGCCTACATCAGCAGGCGGCTGACTGACCCTTGGGGGAGCCATGCTAGGGACTAGAGCTTGGAGCCAGTGCTCCTGAGAAAGAGAGCAGTCTGTCCAGGCCTGGCCTGGGGTACTCAGCTTCAAGAACTGTCTCAAGAGGGAAAGTGTCTCACCCAAGAGTTCTAGAAAAAAGGGTCAGGGAAGGGAAGGGTTAGCTCTGAGCTCAAGAAATCTTTCTTGGGATCATGAGGATGGTTACTCTGATAAGTGGCAGATGGCTAAAAAACCAAGGGTGAGGAACAGGCAGAACACATGGAGGGATTAGAGAGGAGGTAGATGAATGCTTAGATATAGGGAATCTCTTTCAATTTACCGGACTGTTGTATGTATGTAAGACCCTTTAAAATGACTGGGTCTAGCATGCCATTAGATGGCCATTTTAAACCATTATCTAGAGGATACAGAATATAGACTTTACTGCAGAAATGTATCAATTTGGAAGGTCTCAAATCAGGCGTTAATTTTAGAGATCTGAGGTTTTTAAGGAGACAATCAAGTGGGGTGTCTGGGGGTACGGCCGAAGACAATGTAGTGCCCATTGGGCGACAGGGGAGGGCTTACCGAGCTATCATATAGGTGTCCTGATAGGAAGATGGTAAGAATTCTGGCAACAGCCTAAATAACCAGGTCATCACGAGATTACCTAGGGGCCTCCTGGAGTTCACCTAAAGCAGTTTAACCTGGTACCAGGATTTCCAGCAGCTGCAAGAGCTCAGAGCAGGAAGGGAGACTGTAAACTGCTTTTGGGGGGGGGGGGGAGAGTCACCCAGCAGCCAAAGTTCTAAGTAGTAGTTCAACTAGGAGGCCAGTCATAGGGACTGGGGCAGACAAATGCCAACACCTCTCAGCCCAGGGAAGGCTGGCCAGGCCTTATCTGGGCGTCTAGGGTCCCTCCAGACAATTGGAATCTCCTTACTAATCAATACGTCGGTGTGTGCTTACAGGCTTATGCAGTCTGGTATCAGGAAAATGGAACCTAGAGGTCTGTGTGGGCCTGTCTGGCTGCCTAACCCATCTGGCAGAATACCACGTGGTGGGTCGAAAGCTTAGTTAGTGTGCAGCAGCAGTGGAAATTCACGAGGTCAGTGATGGCAGGTAGCAGAGATGGAGTCCACATGGCATAGAGGTGATGGTGGCCATGGTAGAGGCCTGCCACATGGCGTCGGTACTGCCTGGCCACAGCAGCTAGCAGCTGCTGCAGCTGGCAGCACAGAGGTCACCGAAGTATTTGAACTTGGCCAACGCACCAATGTTAGTTGTTCTAAGAAGTCTGATCGCAGCTGAGAACAGACCACTCCAGACCACAAGGTTCCAATGGGGAGGAGGTTTTTTCAGGAGATAGGGCAAAGGTGGGGAGAAGAAGGTGGAAGGATAAGAGAAAAGAGAAGTAGAGGCTGGCCAAGACCACGTGGACAGAGAGGAAGCGGGGAGGGGAGAGAGAGGCAAGAGGGTAAGAGAGTAAGGGGGTAAGACAGTAAGAGAGAGAGGAGGGGGCAAGCAGCCCTTTTTATAGTGGGCTAGGCCTACCTGGTGGTTGCCAGGTAACTGTGGGGAGGAGCATACCTGGCTGTTGCCAGGTAACTGTGGAAGTGGAGTTTAAACAGAATACTAACACTTGACTTAATTTTTAAAGTGGTTAAAGGAGAAACTATCCCAAATCAGGACCTTATTTTGACCTTGGCAAATACGGATTCCCATCTTTTCCAATACACTTCTCTAACTGGCTAACTCTGTGATACTCTCTGGATCCAGCTGAAGGAGCCTTTTATTGGGGATAATTCTACTTTGTTCATGCTGGGACTCTACTCTCATAACATTTATAACATTCTAATTGTCCTTTTAAATACAATTTTCTATTAGCATTTTGCAAATATTTACCCTCTGACATCATCATCAAATTGTGACTTTATAAAGCAAATCACCTTCCTTTCTTCCTTCCTTCTTTGCTTCCTTCCTTCCTCTTTCTAGTGTTTAGCATTTAGTACCTAGCCAAAACAGTTTACCTATTGTTATGTTTACATTTTTTATTTTAAAAAACTTCCATACTATGCACTCAGAACTTAGTATAACACTTGAAATATAGAGAATGATTAGGTAAGTACTTAAAAATTTATACGTAAATGAGCTGTTATATGTGTATACCAGGCATACAATACTTTACTTATAAGACAGTATGCTCTTTGAAGGTATTGGTTAGTCTTTGTTCGTTGTGTTTCTCTCTAAAATTTAATATAGTAACTAATAAATTGAAGGCTATCAGGAAGATGAAAAAAATCTTAATTCTATTCATCATACCAACATACTGTGTATCCCAATGGATCCTTTTTGTAGTCTTTATGTATCACTTGTACTGTCCCTGTGAAAATCACTTGATAATTAAAAACTTCTGATTTGAAAGAAAAGGAAGAAATATTTTAGACTTTGTTTAGTTGAAGATATTGAGGATTGAAGAAAATGTTACTTAGCAATATTTTAAAGATACAAAAGTATATCTGGTAATATTCTGACAGGAGTCTGAGTCTGTTGGCTAATTCTGTATTCTGGTTAAATATTGCTATAACAAGATGCATGACTTTCATCTTACAAACATTAAAACAAAATACAGTAGAACTAATCCTTATACCACTGCAAATACATTTCTAAGCCTGTTGACTTGAAAGGTTTTGTGGAACTGAAGCAGTTCTAAGTCATGATGGAATTGAATAATCACTGTTGAATTTGACTCTTAACCTACAGACCTAGCACACCCAGTTTTGCAAAGACAAATCCATACTTGTTTTTGATGTCAGAGCAATAAGGCCCTGACCTCATTTAAAGTGCAAGGCCTTTCTTCAGCAACTTTGCTTAGACATATTTTCTAAAAGAACTGGCTTGTACTCTTGCCCATTGAGTACTCTGACTGCTTAGGTAGATAGCTAAACATGTCATTAATCATTATATACTAAAAGGGGATATAAAAGATAGTAGTTATGGAATTCTTTTGTGTAAAGTTCATTGTTCATTTTTAATGTTCACAGCATGCTAACCAAAGCCTCTAAATCATGTAAAAATGTACTCACATACCAAAACTAATATACTCTGCTTGCACCTCAGAAAGCATTTGTTGTGATGTTACAAACCATGTTTATATAAAGCTAACACCCATATGTTACAGGACAGAAACCTAGGGAATGCTAAGCAGAATCATAATAAAAACTCACTTTATAGAATGGAGAATAAGAATTTATGATCACCAGGAAGACCTCTGCTGAGAACAAGGAAATACTAAATGCATAGTGAACAAAGTATAGGCACAGAATATTGGTTTAATGTCACCTTAATGTATCCCTCTGTGATATTGAGACATGAGGCTTGAAATGTGATATATATGTAAAACAGAATAAGAGCCTTCTTCAGAAACACATTCAGATTGCAAACCCAGAGGCCCAAGATTTCAATGAAGAGAACACAGTTTAGTCTGGATAATATACCCACGTTAATTATATTTCAGAAGAGTAGTAATCTCTCTTTAGATAAAGTTCAGTATTGGAAAACATATAAAATCATGTATCACTGAAATTTTGTTAAACTCTAATCCAGTTGCTTGTTTCCATTTTAAAGTCCTTAGAAGTTGCTGTTTAAGTGTACAATTTCTATTTCTATATGTGATCATGCTTCTTTTGACCTTATAATAGTACTGGATGTGTGAGTACAGATATTTTGACTAAGGAGTTTAAACATGCTTTTATTGTAAGACTATAATGAAATTAATCACTGAATCTTATTGTGACCTTGATATAAGGATAGTGTCTAGATGTAGTAAAAATGAGCAACACTTTTTTTTTAATCGTTTAGTTTCTTATTATTTAAAGGAAAAGGTGAAATTTCAAGTTGAAGGAAGGCTAGTAAGGGTTAAAAATTTCTAGTTCCTTGTCCTGCTTATACAATGGTTTCCAATATTTTTTATCTTATTCCTTTCTTTTTTTTAGTTCTCATTTTTCATTTGAATACTATTTTAATGTAGAATGAGAAGACTAACACTGTACTCCTCTCACATTGTTTGAAAGAGAAGAGGAATATTTTATACAAAAGGTAAAATATAAATGGAGACTTTTTCTGACTGTTTCTTTCCAAAACAGTCAGATAATTAGTTTTATGTCACTATTCAGATTCAGACACACACAAAGCTTCATTCCTGATATGGACCACCAGTATATCCTATGAGTTAGAATTATAGAGTGTTCTTTCGGGGATCTGAAAAGTCTTTTATTGTTTTTATTGAGATCAATATGCAATACATAAGAATGCTTTTCTGCTCTGGTAGTGAGATATATTTCTTCAAGATATTGTTAGGGGTTTCTCACTGTCCCTGAGATAAAATTTTGCATATACACTATTTTTTCTTTGTGTTCCTTATCTGAAACCATTTGTAAGACTAACACTCTGCATTGCAAGCTAGAAATCCAAAGTTTAAAAATGCAAATGTGAGTTCTTTCTTGAAGACTTTGTCCTTCTGGAGTGGTATTTTTTAAAACTTACCTGTCTTATATTGTTCTAATTGCATTCATTCTGCTTTGAAATAACAAATCTATTAATTAAACAATACTGCTTTTGTGATTAGACACAAATGCGTTAATGAAATACTTAATGTTACATTTAAATAGCATTTTCCTTAATATGCTAATCAGCATACTTTCTTTGTTTAAAGTTTTTTGAAGTAGTTGATTTGCTGCAAGCAAAGCAAAGAGGTATGGGAGACAAATTGAGTTTCACAAATTCTTTGCATTGTTTATTGTAGGATAAAAGTATGACAACTATAATTAAATCCCCTGAGGCAAGAAACATATTACTTTCAATGTGATTACTTGATATATACTTGGAGATTTTCATTTTACTGTTACACTTATTTAATTAATTAAGGTAATTTAATTCAATAGAAAGCAAATGCAGGAAGAAAAAATTATTTTTGGAAGTACTTTTGTAAAAACAAGCCAAAGGAGGGAGTGCATTCTCTTAGTTTCATTGATCTGGGATTCACTGGCTATCATGATATGATGAGGATAAAACTCAAGTGGGTTTGAGAGAGAGATGTTCCAAACAGGAGAATGCATAATCATTTGAAGAACTACCATTTTGCTGACATTTAGTTAACTTAACCAAATGTTTCATTATTTTTGTAAATAATGAATATTCTAAGAAATATTTCATTAAGGCTCCAAAATGATTGCTGGAGATAATCTTAAAGCAAACACCACTAATCTCTTTTGCTTTGTTTCTTGTTAAAAAAAAAAAAAGTAAAAAGGATAGACTACATCATAGGAAACACATTTATTTTTTAACCACAAAAGGATCTTAAAGTCTCTCTGTTTATTAAATATTACCAGTTGATATTCAACTGAACCCAAATGTAATGTAACATTAATTTCTTCCAAGATCAGATGGTAGTCCAATTTACTGGGTAGAATTTAACAGTAGTGTAACTAATTCTTACTAATTAGGACAGATTTCTGACCATCATTCCATGTGTGCCACTTCCACTGAAATCAACAGGAATCTCTCAAAACCTCTGTCATCTGTCTGATGTGGCATTTAGATTTTAAGCCTGTTGAAGGCCTTAATTAGCATGCAAAGTCTGGATATTAATAGAAAGTGAGAGAATTTGAAGATTCTAAAATAATATATGTGTTTTTACATGAAGAACCATGCCATGTCTTTTTAAAATAAATATTTAATTTAATCTTGCAAACTAGAACAAGAGAAAATATTCTCATCTTTTTTAAGGAGGAAGGGATATTTGGAATAAGATCACTAAGAGTAAAACCAAGTAGAGGACTGAAAATTTTGTGCTCAAACCTTCAAGCTGTAGGTTTCTTTTTTTATTAGATATTTTATTTACATTTCAGATGTTATCCCCTTACCCCATTTCCCCCCCACCAAAAAACCTCCTATCCCATCCCCCCTCCTCCTGCTTCTATGAGGATATTCCCCAACCCACCCAATCACTCCTACCTTCCCACCCTCGAATTCCCCCAAACTCTCTGTCCAGCCTTCATGAGACCAAGGATCTCTTCTAACATCTATGCCTGAAAAGGCCATCCTCCCCTACATATACAGCCAGTGTCATGGGTCCCTCCCTATGTGCTCCCAGGCTAGTGGTTTAGACCCTGGGAGCTCTGGTTGGTTGGTATTGTTGTCAAAGATTAAATGACCATAGGTGTGTTTGTTCATTTCTGGATCTTCAATTCTATTCCATTGATCTTCCTGCCTGTCTCTGTACTAATACCATGCAGGAAGATAATAGCCAACATCAAACTAAATGGAAAGAAACTTGAAGAAATCCCAATAAAATCAGGTACTAGACAAGGCTGCCCACTCTCTCACTAAGTATTCAATATAGTACTGGAAGTCCTAGCCAGAGCAATTAGACAACAAAAGGAAGTCTAAGAGATACAAATAGGAAAGGAAGAAGTCAAAATTTCACTATTTGCAGATGACATGATAGTATACTTAAGTGACCCCAAAAATTCCACCAGAGAACTCCTAAACCTGATAAACAACTTCAGCAAAGTGGCTGGATATAAAATCAACTCAAACAAATCAGTAGCCTTTCTCTACTCGAAAGATAAACAGGCTGAGAAAGAAATTAGAGAAATGACACCCTTCACAATAGTCACAAATAATATAAAGTTTCTTGGTGTGAATCTAACCAAGCAAGTGAAAGATCTGTATGACAAGAACTTCCAGTCTCTGAAGAAAGAAATTGAAAAAGATCTCAGATGATGGAAAGATTTCCCATTCTCATGGATTGGTAGGATTAATATAGTAAAAATTGTCATCTTGCCAAAAGCAATCTACAGATTCAATGCAATCCCCATTAAAATCCCAACTCAATTCTTCACAGAGTTAGAAAGAGAAATTTTCAAATTCACTTGAAATAACAAAAAACCCAGGATAGCAAAAACTATTCTTAACAATAAAAGAACTTCTGGAGGAATCACCATCCCTGACTTAAAGCTGTACTACAGACCAATAGTGATAAAAACTACAAGCATTATTCTTAATATTCTCTCCTTTTTGGTCATCAAATTTTCCTTCTTTTACAGAACAAATCCTTGATTATATAAACTATCACTTGTCTCATTACACACAACATATTTTCCCTCTTAGTTATCTCTTTTCCTTTATAGAAAAACAACAAAACAAACCCTGAAAACTTATATTTATATTCTGATTTGTCTTATCACATTCCCTCTTGAACCCAATTGAATCTTCAAACCCAGCTGTCCAGGTAAATCGATCCTTTCATAGCTGCTATTCACTTCATATGCAATGGAGACTTTTTCCTAGTTGATGTATCAGCATGTTTGCCAGAATTCATCTCTCTGTTCCTTAAAATTCTTGATCATGTCCCTTCAAGATTACTTTATTTGTCTGATTTTATTGTAATTTTCTTACTGTTATTTCTTAATTTACACTCGCACTACACTATCATGTACAAGCGTGTCTCTGAGTTAATGAGTTTGTTCTTAGCAAGTACCTCAAAATATTAAATCTCAAGTTTTCAAATTATCCTTCCATGCTGTGTTCTCTATCCCTTACCATTAACTAATGAAGCATGTTTTTAAAAAATATGCAAATATATTTCTTTACAAAAGACTGTAATTTCTTTCTATATAGATATTTTTGTTTTTCAAAAAGATATTGTAAGAGTCAGAGAATAACAAAATGTGTTGTGAGATTGTGTTTCCTACTAACATCAGAAGTTACACCATAAAGTGTAACCGACATGACTTCCCAAATATGAAGCAAACAAAGGTGACACTTATGAACATGAAAAACTGAATTTGGAAAAGCCCACAGGTCCTTAACCCTACATAAAGAACTACAGGCAGCTGAGGAAAGGTGGGAACAGGTACTGTGTCCTTCTCTAGGGAAGAACACACCAATTGTTTGTCCAGTGCCTAAAATGTGTTTGAAATTAGATACAAATGAACTATCATCTCACACAAAATAGATGCTATACCATTTTCCCATAACCAGAAACCTAATTCATTTCAAACTAATGAATGTTTTTCTCTTTTAACAGGAAATATTATAATTTTTCTTATATTTTCATTTCTTCTAATGAAATGCATTCCAGGAAAATTGTTGCCTCAACCTCCTACTTAGAGTACGTAGAGTCACTTTTGCTTTCAATTTGTACAATTATTTTCTAAGTTCACAATCATATTTCTAATAACATAATCCTTAAATTTGGAAAGTGATTTTTATCCTATTTTAGAAACATCAAAATACGTTATAATATAAGTTTAATAGGGCCTACTTCTGACTAGACTGATACCCACAAAATATATATTGGTATAATTTAAATAATGGTGACGAAAATCATACTTTAACAGCGATGTACCAGTTCTAAGCAAAGCTATGGCACTTATGTCAAGTCACTGAAATAATACCTTTGCATAAAGAAATTCAACAGTCACTTGAGCTGCCTTCAAGTTCAAAGAAAAAATATTTCAGACAGAAGGAGTTTTTAGTTGATGTTATTTTCTCTAAAAAGGGGAAGACAGAAATTTGTATCTTTAAAAACTTTGGCCCTTGGTGTTGTCATGGGGCATAGATCAAAAGTGAGATTGAAAGTGAAAAGGGTTGAGGTCAGTCAATGGTTTTTACCTCTCAGACAAAGAATTCTAATCTTAAAATTACCAGTTTCCAGAAAAAAAAAAAAAAAAAGTTCGGTTATATAAGCTGCAAGAGAAATCAAAAGCATCAAATCCGTGACAGTACAGGTCAAGGAAAGATAAAGACTTGCAACTTTAAACAAAATTTCAAACCCAGACAGAACAAATTTGGGTTCAAAATCTAGAACTAATCTAACAATTGACATCAGTGGGAACGAAGAAACATTTCTTGGTGGTAGATATTTTATAAAATCATTTAAAAATAAGTTCCCTGACTTATAAATACACTTAAAGTATATCTTAGTTCCCCAAACTTTAACTGTGCCATTTGGATACACTTGAGTTGATATAACATTTTTATATATATATATTATAGACATAGATCATTTATGTATTATAATATATAAATATATACATATTACATATGTAATATATACATATATGCATGTATATAATATATTATAATATATATATTTATAGAGGTAGTTAGTTTTTTCTTTTTCGTTAAAGGAATAATCATTTCTTGTTTTGCCACTGAAAAATCATAAGAAATTTCTAGTAAACATTTGGGCTGCATTTAATATTAACTTACAGGAGAATGAAATTGACCATGTAAGTTCAATATTTAACCTATAGTATATACAACTGACATTCTGCATAATTATATTTAGAAAACAAAAATGATTTGCTTGTTTTGCAAAGTTTTATAGTTAAATAAACATATTCATAATATTCTATAAAAGGAAGGAAAAACATAACAAAGTCATGTTATCAGAGAAGTTCAACCTGTAGACATTAGAGAATAATCTTTTGGTGTGAAATTGAGGTACTATGGGAGTTTGAGTTGCTGGTGCGGCAGTTTGCGAGATGCCCAAGGCTAAGGGAAAGACTTGGAGGCAGAAGTTTGGTTACAATGTCAACTGAAAGCATGTGAACCAGAATGCTCTTCGGAAGGCAGTGCCATGGATCGAGTGCTCTCACATCCGACATGCCCGAGACCACACCAAATCTGTGCAGCAGAACCTGGTAGAGATGGGGTTGGCCATGGACTCCAATAAGGCGGTTCCTCTCTGTAAGAGGAAGGTGAAGGCCATGGAGGTGGACATGGAGGAGAGACCCAAGGATCTTGTACGGAAGCCCTCTGTGGTAAATGACCTGAAGGCAGAAGCCAGCCTCTCAGAGAAGAAAGGAAATACCTTGTCTCGGGACCTCATCGACTATGTTCAGTACATGGTGGAGAATCACAGGGAGGACTATAATGCCATGGCCCGGGGTGAGAAGAATTACTATCAAGATACCCTAAAACAGATTCGGAATAAGATCAATGTCTATAAGCACTTTTACCCAACAGAATGGCAAGCCTTCATTGATTCTTTTCAGAGTAAGAAGATGGAGGTAGATTGAGTGGTGCATACCCCCAGAACTAGGTCTACTGGACCAAAGAAACCAAACCCAGGCTGTAAGGCAAGGGATGTACAGTTTCAAATGATGCTACGTCCTATGGAATCAGGTTTTACATTGTACACTGTCTCTTCCTTCGCCCCCTTTTTCCTTCTAGAGAAAGAACTGTCTTTCTGTTTTAGTTGTTTTGAGAGTGTCTCTCTAATAGCCTTAGCTGTCCCAGAACTCTCTCTGTGAACCAGGTTAGCTTTGAACTCACAGAGATCTACCTGCCTCTGTCTTCCAAGTGTTGGGATTAAAGGCGTCCACCTGGAGGAGGAGGAACTCTCGAGGCCATGGTTTATGTTTTATTGGGGAGTTTACAGAAAGCCAGGGCCTGTTGTTCTGTGTCCAGAGGGGATGCTCTATTTCAGTATGTTCTGTACATGATAAAGGAGTATTTTACCTGTGTAACATGACTAGGTGTTTCCATTTTGTTTGAGACTGGGCTTCTCTGTATAGCCCCACTTGTTTAGTATTTCGTGTTGACTATGCCCAACTAAGCTCGGGAGCTGTCCCAGGGAAAGCTCACCTTATTTGTGTAGATGGGGTATCAGCTCAGCAGCAAATACTGCTTTTGTAGACATTGCCTTATGCCTCTTCAGTGCTCCTAGCCTTGGCTTCCTCCAGAGACTTCCCAGGAAGCCTGGGCTGACTGTAGAAGGGTAAGGAACCAGGTCTCTGCTCACTTTGGATTACTTTTGTTGGCCATGGCTTAAATCAAACATCAGGGATCCAAACCTGCTGTCTGAGGCTGGCAGATTGCTAGATACCATTCTACTCCTTGCCACTAGTGGGCTTTCCACCACATGGCCTTCTTCTGTGACAGGCCTTTTGCAGGCAGTGGTCTGAGAATGGGATACCTGTTCTGTAACAGGATTGCGGGCAAGGGCTGAGCTGGGCACCTTAATGCCTAACTAACCTCTACTATGAATGATGTAAAAACCTCCAGTTGTGTGTATTGTATATCTTCAGCGCTCTGGGAAAAAAAAACATGTTTTTATACATTGTCTCCAAAAAAAAAGAAAGAAAGAAAGAAAGAAAGAAAGAAAGAAAGAAAGAAAGAAAGAAATAAATTGAGGTACTATAGTAAACACAAACACTGGTCCAGTAGCTATGCTTAGGAATGTGTTCTTCTGAGATATTGGTCACTTCTTCTGTAGATTTGGAAATGCTTATTCTTCCCCAGAATCTTTGGTTATTGATTCATGCATTTCATCTATTTTTTCATTTAATTATTATTAAAATAAGCTGTCATATTTAAAACCTTGAAAACAGTCTTACTCATCTAGATATAGTATGAAATTCAAACAGAAGCCACATGTTTTTTAAACAATTCTCATTTGACAACAAATCACATCATATCTATTTTAAAAGCTATTTTATTTTATTTCATTTGTATGGGTATTTTCCCTGAATGTAGGTCTGTACACCATGTGTACATTTAGTGTACCAAGAGATTAGAAGAGGTTATTGAATCCCCTGTAACTGGAGTTACAGAAAGTTGTGATCTACATGGAGGTGCTGAAAATATTTGCTAATATTCCTCACAATTAGTTGTGTAATGATTTATAAAACATCAAGGTTTGAATTCTATTTTTAATTTAAATGTACATATATATATAGATATAATATTTTAGCATACACATAGATAATGTAGTGATTAGTACAATGAAGCACAAATACATATCTATCATTTATATAATTACACTTTGTGTGGCGTGACACATACATAATCTATACTTTTAGTAAAAGTCCAGAGTATGATATAAAATTAATTAATTATACATATTATAAAGTATGTTAGATCTCTGAATTTGATCATGTATAACTATTACTTTGCATCTTTTCAACCATATTTTCCCATTTTTTCAACCATCTTATACACTGACTTTGTCATTATGTTTTCATTATATAATTATTTTCTGCATATTAGTGAACCATAAAGCACATTCGTTTCATTTCTAAATCTGTCTTATTTTACTTGATATAATGTTCTCTAGACTCATGATTGGTATAGAAAATTTCAGTATCTTCTTCAGATAAAAATTCTAATAATATTTTAGTTTGTACATGTATGTGCCTCAGTTTATCCCTTTCTCTGCTAATGAATGCTTTATCTACTTTAATAACTTGTTTATTGTGAATAATCACAAAATAAACATAGGAGTGCAGATATTTTCATTAGATACTGATTTACTTTCCATTGGATACAGATTAAAAAAGATTGCTTGTGCACATTATTTTTTATTTTTTAAATAATTTTCATATTGTTTGTCACAATAATTGTACCCTTTTGCAAATGTTATTAATGTGTATCACAGCTTCATTTGTTTGTTTTCTTTAGATTTACGTACTGGCCCAGGTCTTTTAGATAATGGTCATCATAAAAAGGTTTATATGACAGCTTTTGTGGATTTTATTTGATTTGTATTTCTCTAATGACTAATGAGATAGAGAATCTTAATATACTTTTTGTTTATTTTTATGTATTCTTCATTTCAAAAAATGATGTCTGTTCATATATTTTCCCAATCCTTAATTGGGCGTTTATGAAACTATGTCATTTCAAAGTGTTTTTGACAAGTGGTTTATAACAAGTCTTACACTTCTTTGATCTAAACCTGAAAGATCATTGGCTTTGTGGATCTGGTTTTCTACCCTTATCAAGATTTTGACCGTTGTCAATGAGTCTATGATCAAACAAGGTTACAATTTCTTTTCTGTTTTGGATTGTGTATGTTTAGCTTACCCATTGGAAGTTCCAAAATGTATTAGTTTGTTTACTATTTCCTCAAAGTCTGTTAGACTTTCCTTACTTTTTTCATTTGTTCTCCTGATTTCTTCTGAGTGTATAGTTTCAAAAGGCCTATGTCTATGATCCAGATTGCTTAGTTTGATCAGGACTAGTTTTGACATTTTTTTTGGCATTTGCAAATTTCATTCATTTTATTCCTCTGCACAAATATTTTTGTTCTTTTTGATTATTTCTCTTTGTTCTCCTTCTGATGTAGCTCATAAAGTTGTTTCCCTGATTTTATTAAATTATATATTTTTGTTCTCTTGTTTTTCAGTGAGTTTCATTCAAGCCTCTTTTAATTTCTTTCCAGATAATTTGTAACTCTGTTTCTTTGGAATCAGTTCTTGAAAATTTATTTTGCTCCTTGATGCTATCATGCTTCTTTTTTCATTTTCATTTTCTTATTTTTTTATATTTCTTTTCATTTGAGTGTGTGTGTGTCTTTCCTTTTCTGTTCTGATCTGTTCTTTGAGACATAAGAAACTAGATGAAATCAGGCAGCACTATAAGTAACAGTGGCTGCACATCTCTGGGATAAAATGCATCACGGTAGCTCAGATCTCAGGGACAAGATGTAGCAATGACTGGTAAGGAATGGAACATTTTCACAGCAAATTATTCTGGTAAGCAGAAAATAGTAGCTCATCATTGAGGCAACACATTACTAGAAATCTATTCAAATATAGCAAGTCTACATGGGTAAAAAGGCAATGTTAATATCTATATGGTTCCTAACATGGAAGAAATACTCATTGTGTTTTCAGCTCCAAGATATCACATGATATCACAACTTTGATCACTAAATATAAGTTATTTCTTGGATGTGGGAGTGGGGGGAGTAGAGCCATGTAGACACCAAGCAATTTCTTCTATTTCACTCATTGACTATTAGGTTACTAGGACTGTAGATGCCAATCACTATCTGAGATCCTCTATCAACTTACTTTTCTTCAGAAAGGGGTATCCTTTTTGGTTCTGAGCTGATCAGATGTTGTATGGTGTTCTTTTTCTTTTATTAGATAGCAACTCTGAGTCTCTATCAATGAGAGAATTTTGCAATTCCTTTCCCCTTTTCTCCAGAATGTAAATATCTTCCTATAATTTTGTAAAATGATCAAAAAGGACAACTTTTAGAAACTTCTAGTCGACCATCCAACTCCTAATTTATTTGTCTTGGAAAACTGACTATGTTTGCTAAGTAGATGTTAGATTCTACTTGTATTTCATTTTCTTTATATGACGTAGACCTAAAATATAATTTTCTATAATCAATTATGATAACTGTTTTTGGCTTACATAGAACATTAAAATGTAAATTGAAAAAAGTTTCTGAGAAATAATCCATTAATCAAAACCCATATCTCCATACCAAAAGCAATGCTAACCAACTCAGTTTACATATTTTATGTAATAATTGAGCTAATCCATTCTATAAGGCTAGTCACCAATTCTGTGAGAAAAGACTACAAAAAAATTGTTTTTTGAGCCTTGGTGTTACTCTTTTTGTTAAAAAAAAAGGATAAGTGAATAGATGACAGCCAGATAGATATGTAATAGTGTCAGAGGCATCTCTATCTATACACTTGAAGGCCTGGAATCAGCCATAGGCCTGAAGACAGTGGTAGGCCTAACATACATGCCTGCTAGTACAAAGTCTTGGGTCTCTGTAGAAAAACACTGAAACAGATGGCTAGAAGCTATTGTAAACAAGCATCTTTGGTGGAAGCCTGAGTAGTCATAGACCTTGGGTAGCCTTGGTGGATAGTACCAACTTAGATAAGGACAAGTGAATCATAGGCAAAGTCATAGTATCCTGTTCCCTGAACGACCCAGCTGACCCACTGTTCTAGAAGATACTCAACCCTGAACACCTACACTCCTGTGTCATCCCCTTCCCCACATCCTGCCTTTTTGTGTATATAACCCGTGTGTGAAAAAGTAAAAATTACAGTTTGATCAGCTTATAGACAAGCCGTCTTCTTTGCATTCACGTGCCCCCCATCTTCTCTTCCAGGTGACCTCCCCGGACCTCTGTTTAATGTCCTGCTGGCCAGGACATTTTGGCACCAAATGTTGAGGAGCTTGAAGACAAGACATTCCACCCCCCAGTGTTCAGGGGCTTGAGGAGATCACCAAAGAGAGGACACTAACTCTTCAGAGGGGGGTGGGCCTACTGGTTTTCAGGAGTGCTGAGGGTGGCTGCCCGTAGTGAATGAAGGCACTTCGAATTTTAGAGCACTTTTCAAAGTGATTCCCAGAGGCTTGGCTCTGGAATTTCTCAGGAGAACCCAAAAGGACCACTCCCAAGGTCCACTGGACAGTGGCCTCGATTCAGAAGGATACCACAGTCCACCCAACTGTGGGAGAGTCCTGAGGAGGATCAGAGCAGCGAGGCCCTGAGGTAGAGGGCCCTGAGACAGGTATTTTTTAAGCAGTCACTGTTTGTGCTGGACTCAAGGAGTGAGTCAACTCAGGGCGCAAGGAATTAGGGTTAAAAAACAAAGCATGGGACAACATTTTCTAAGTAGTCACTCTTTGTGACATGGCTCCAGGAGCCTATCTTCAGAACATGGGGAACTAGGGTTAAGAAAAATGGGTCTTTAAAAATTCTTTGCTTTCATTAGTGTTGTCTTCCCAAGAGGGGACTATTGATAAAAAAAATGTTATACCTCCTACGGAGGAGATAAGTTAAACCTTGAAAGTGAGAGACAGAGATGTAAGATAAAAATGAAAGCAAGTTGTCTGCTCTCTGGCTTGTTAACCTAAGAAAAACAAAAAGTTTATTACAGAGTCCTCCTGAGAGCATGAGATGATGGGGAATGCCCTGATCTCTCTTGCTCTCATTGGGTGAATTCTCAGTCCTGCTTTCTATGTCTATTTTCTGTCATTGGCCTGTCAATACTGTCCATGTGTGCCATTTGTCTGTCTTTGTCTTGTTGTTTGAGTGATTGCTCTATGTTTCATGTTTAAAAGAAAAACTGGTTAAAACTGCTTGCTTAATTTAGTATAAAACTTGCTTGGGGGGCTTTAACATTTTAGAGAGTGCTTGTTGCTCCAAAAATATCCAAAGTCAATATCTTTTCAATATCTGAGACATCAGTAATATTCCTAAATAAATTGACATAAAATATCAAATAAGAAAAGATAATTTACTTATTTTAAATTATTTTCAAAAGTTTCTAAGAGATGCTAATTGGCTAAGATCTTATTTTAAGCTTTCCACAAAAAGACTTAAGTCTCTGTTTAATGTTCTCAAGAAAGATACAAATCCTAATTTCTTTCTACATTCGGCTGATAAAAGAAAAATAATTTTATGGAAAACAGAAAAAGCTATTATTGATAGATATATTATATAGATTGATTGGTTGTTAGCTGTTTTATAACAGTCCCTTGATAAAAGAGATTATTAATATAGATTTATATTTCTTTAGTTCCAAAAGAGGTTTTAACATCCTGTTTTAAAGCTGTTGCTATGTTAATACAAAATTATAGGTCAAGATCACAAAGATATCCTAAGAAAGAACTTAATGAAATATTTCTTTTTCCAAACAATAATATAATTGGTTATTAAAGAATACTGATATTTGGCCTAATACTTGTCCAATTTGTTACAGCTTTTCTCTATACATGCCTTTATATTTCTTATGAATTTATACATATAGTCCATAAAAGGTGTGTTTATTGCATTAATAGACAGCTCATTTAATGAGGAGACAATATACATAATTAGATTTCATATTTACTCTCTTGAGTTTCCCCTGCTTCAGCAAAGATATTGAACTACATGCTTTAGCCACTATTTAAAATACAAAAAAATTAAGCTTACAATTGATATACTTATAGCCAGTATATGGCTTATGGTTTATAATTGCTTAAAATTGTTTCTTTTCTAGATATTGCTAATTTTCAAAGTTTACAGATACAGCTCAATTTAAGAAACATGTATTTTTTTTTAAAATTTTTAAGACATTTAAGAGCTCATACTAGATTTCCTACACCCCAAGAAGATGCCATAACAACTTTATATATCAGATAGGTTATAAACACTACAAAAACAATTGGCCATGCAATTTATTCTTTACACTGGGGTTACTGTATAATAACAGTTTGTCTATCTAGATTACTGTGCCACTGTATTTGATTGCCTTTTGTGATCCCTGAGACCAAAAGCTGCAGTCTTTTGACACTTAGCACCTCATTCTAAAAACATTCAAATATTAAGTAAACAGCTTTTGTTTTGTCTCAGCAAAAACTACTGGGGTCTAACTTATGCCTGCTAGTCTGAGGCTACTTAAAAGTTATTCAAGAGTTTATTATTAGGTGTAAAAAAGGTTTTCTATGAAAGCTATCTAAAGAAAAAGTACAAAGAAAATGATTTTATTTGAGAAAAGGAAAAAAGTTTTATTTTATATTCTATGTGGAAAAAGACAAAGAGTTCTATTTTATTTCTCCATTATATTTGCCCACGTATATTTTTGTCCTCAGTATTCATATACTTTTTAGAGTATATGATCACAAGTTACAAAGTTCATTACAAGTTTATACCAAAAATTAAATTGAGATAAAGGTTTATAATGAAAAATGTTTATATACCTATTTGTTAGAAGTGATTGTGTGGCTAAACATCTATTACCTGTGTACCTCCACAGGTTCACTGAGGGTTTAGAACTATAACTGGGTTATCAGTGAAGATTTGTGTAGATAAGCCCAGACAATGTTTTATTTTCTATTCTAACACCTATGGTAAATTGTTGGTTCATTTTTAATGACCTTTGACAAATTGTTCTATAACCTTTTAGAATGTGCTCTGAATGAAGAAAGTCTGGTTATTATCTAAAAGCAGTTAACTGATATTATTTGAGAGACTGACAAAATTCTTATTACAGTTTTGACTATCAGAAAGAAACCTGATGGTGATCTCATTAAAAAAGAGCTTAGTAATCATGAATATAATTTTAAATTTTTTATAAAGATTATCATTAAAACTTAAAAAGTCATCTATTTGTCTATATAACATCACCACAAGACAGGGCATCTTTATGGATCTATGTTTAATAATAATAGTTTGAAAAAACAATTTCATATTTTTAGAGAGTATATAAGTCAAATTACAAAAATTTGCTTTAGTGTCCTCAACTTTTTAATAATGGTGTTAATACTTGGGGACTTACATTTCATCAATTATAGTAAGTAGATGTTAGTCATTTCTGATTTTAGAAAATTAAAAATTATATATGTGATTTGACACCTTTTCAGACTTTCTAGTTGCAATTGCTTTAACAAGAAAAACAACTAAAAATGTAATTAGTTATTGCCTATATTGTCTTTTTATACTTGGTGTTCCATATTATATTAAAATATACAAAACTGACTGTTGCAGTCAGACATTGGAGATGTTTTGTTGACAATTCAGTATTACCCATGCTACTGGAATTCCTTGTAATCCTCAAGGACAAGTTATTGTAAAACAAATATTGTAGAACTTTAAAATAGTGTTTTCATGACTCTCTGAGAGTGGGAGAAGTGGCTGCTGACACTTTTGCCCTAGTTTTACTAAGAACTCTAAAAAATGGCTTTTAATACAAAAGAGGGGGAATTACACCCCCAAAAGGAGTCTCCCAGAAATACTCTTTTTCATGCCTTGTTCATTCTCAATCTTCTAAATCTAAAAGCTCATGGCAAACCTGCTGCTGATTGCCTTTGACATGCTGAGACCTATAAAAACTATGCCACAGTTGTGTGGAAGGACCCTCTTACCTTTGAATGGAATGGCCCGGTTCTCATATGGGGCCGAGGATTGATATGTCTGTTTGATACCAAAGAAGGCATAGCTAAATGGCTGTCAGAAAGATTAATGAAATAAATAGATACCCCCACAAAACAAGGCCTAATTATAAATAAGATGAATAACATTTAACATCCAGGGAAGAAAAATCTCCCCGACATTTCTCTTCTTTTTCCTTTCCAGGTAAAAATGAATCAACCGTGGTGTTTGCTGTTGAAAGTTCTAATCCTGATGCTCGCCTCCGGTCTTATACTACTCAGACATTCAACGAGCCTGTGACAAGGACATCAAACAGCTAGAGATTGACATCAGTAATCTGAAGAAATCCCTCGTTTTGCTGTCTGAAGTGATCTCCAAAAAATGCAAAGGACTTTAATGAACTTGATTTACTCTTTTACAATAGAAAAGACTGTGTACAGCTCTAGACTATGTGCAGCCCTTAAAAAAAGAATGTTGATCTTACATAGACAAGACAGGGATGGTTAAAGAGAGCATGAAAAAGGTCAAAGAAGGTCTTGAGAAAAGATAGTGAACATAAGACAGAAAGATGAGAGCTAGTAAAAGAACTGGTTTTCAACCTCTCCATGGTTGTCAACCCTACTTCCTACAATTCTGAGACTATTAATTGGGTTACTTCTGCTTATTTCTTTTGGTCCCTGGGCCTTAAATAGGCTTACTAAATTTGTGAAACAACAGATAGATGATTTGGTAGCAAAACCTATTCATGTACATTATCATAAGTTAGCTATAGAGGATCATGAGACTCAAGACGAGGTTGTTACTCTATCCAGAGTGTTCCCAAAACACATCTCCGCTCAATCTAAAAGAGGGGACTTCCGCCCCTAGACCAAGCAAAGAAGGGCCACCCAGAACCCCCTCTGACTGGCAATCTGAATTCTTGCTTAGGCTATGAGGCTAAGCACTGCAAGGGAATATAAAATTTAAAAAATATCCTTCTGGGTTCCCTGAGGGACAAGCCTGACTGCATAGGGGTTGATGTCAAAAATATCCCCTCTCCAGGAAAAGGCATCCGAATGAGTATGGCTTTCACACTTCACTGAACAATGACAGGAGGACTGGACCCATTACAAGATCCCCTTTAATTATTGGAGGTCAGGCCTCTATCCCCGCCTTTGCACGATTGGAATCACCATGGTCCTCTTATACTTAAAGAAGGTGGGAGATGTCAGGGGCATCTCTGTCTATACACTGAAGGTCTGGAATCAGCCATAGGCCTGAAGACAGTGGTAGGCCTAACATATATATATACCTGCTAGCACAAAGTCTTGGGTCTCTGTGGAAAAACACTGAAACAGATGGCTAGAAGCTATTGTAAACAAGCATCTTTGATGGAAGCCTGAGTAGTTATAGACCTTTGGTAGTCTTGGTGGATAGTACTAACTTAGATAAGGACAAGTGAATCATAGGCAAAGTCATAGTATCCTGTCCCCTAAACGACCCAGCTGACCCACTGTTCTAGAAGATACTCACCCTGAACACCTACGCTCTTGTGTCATCCCCTTCCCCACATTCTGCCTTTTTGTATATATAACCCGTATGTGAAAAAGTAAAAATTATGGTTTTATCAGTCTATAGACAAGCCATCTTCTTTATGTTCGCCTGCCTCCCATCTTCTCTTCCAGGTGACCTCCCCAGATTCTTGTTTAATGTCCTGCTGGCCAGGACATAATAGTACAGGAAATGTGGTGGGAGATTTTCATCTCATTTCTTCTAAACAAAAACCTTGAAAATATCTGTGAACTAATACAGTCAATACCTTTCCTCCAAAATGCCTCAAACCAATCCTGTATTTTATGTCAGAGCCTCTGTAGAATGGTATGCTTGCCTTTCTTATAATATTGTGGATTCTTGCCATGTGTTTGTTCTTATTTTCCTTGAACTTTCATTTCATATGTTTTTATACTGTTTATTATGGCCATATACTATCATTGGTACTGGATCAAACAGGAGTGAACAAAACAGATATGGTAATCATTGTAGGCATTTCTGGATAGAAAAGCCTGAATTTATTCAATATTTTATTCTCTGAAGTTATTGTGATAACAGTATGTGACCAAGAGGGTACTACCAACAAGAGGTTGCCTAGGAAAAATAATTGACAACCCACAGAAATAAAGAAGAGTTGAGAATTAGTTGTTGTGTTCCAAATCTCTATAACCATGCTAGCCCAGTGAGTATGTATTTTTTTAATAAAAACTTATATAACTAAAAACCTATGGTAACAAAATATTTAGCATGCAACTTACACCTAGGCAAAGTAAATATATTAAGAAGAAGTAATTGAATTGAATGACTACAAAGAAATGATTGCTTATTTTAAAATGGAGGTAGATGGAGCTGGAGAGATGGTTGAGAGTTTTAAGAGAACTTGCTGTTCTTCCTGAGAATCAGAGTTCAGTTTCTAGCACCATGATGGATGGCTAGTGAGCACCTGTAACTTCGTCTGCAGGGAATCTAATACAGTCTTCTGACCTCCATATGACCTTTGCATATTGGCATAGATAGACATATGTAAACATAAATAAAAATAAACATACGTTTTTAAAGAAATGAAGATACTTAGAGAAGGAAGATGACGCAGGAGGTAGATAGTGGAATGAGATTCTTGATGTGACATAAGGAGATGGCCACAGTGTTTTATATTTTGACCAGAGTGATAATGATAAGCACCCGTGACTGTTGATACTTGATTAAACCATCAAATTTTTACAGTTTTTATAAGTCTGTGCTTTATCACCCAAAGTGAAAAATTGAATTGGTGTCAATTACCATTATTTCTTAAAGGCAACACACTGCAATTGAACACTGAATCACAAAGTTGAAGAATGTTAGACATGAAAAGAACTTCGATGATCAATTTATCCAGCATTTTCATTTCACAAATGAGTACCTGAAATCCAAAGAAGCCTGACTTTCTAAAGTTACACTGTGTTGGTAGCTGCTGCAAGATTTACTATGTTGAGTTCTTAAGGCATCTCAGTTAATAGAGCTACACTTGCTTTTCACTAAATGTCCTTCAGCTATTTGACATTTCACAGCAGCCTAGTCAATGGGCTAGTTAAGTTGGTAGCATAATATAAATTTAGGTGCTTGGGGTAAGAATTGTGTTTAAGGATTTAAAAAAAGCTTGTAAAGCTAGTGTCACTGACGATGTCTGTTTTGCTAAATACAAATGACTAAATTTTCATCATTTCTTCTGAGCTTCTGTGACTTCAAAGACTATCTTGTTCCACGGGCAAACTCCATAAGGATTTGAAGATAGGCTGAATTGGAGAAATACTGCTTTGAACTTAAACTAATTATTAATGTTGCAAAATCTCCTGCTGATTACACATAGTTGAAAAATTTTAACGTGGACTACATAGAGATTCACAACTGATTGCAAATACTTATTAATAACCTCAAAGTCCACCAATATATTTCCATGAAATATATTACATGATTATATTTATGTTAGCTAAGCCTATGAAAAATATATTCAATTTTTATGTATGCAATTATGTTGCTGTCACCTGATGAATTTACATTATGTTTTCAATTCCTTTGAGAATTTTTCTTCCAATTTGATTTGGTTTTCTCTCTCCCAAGTATTTAAAAACAGTCCTACCAAGTAGGGATATAGGCCTCAGTTGAAGTGTGTTTAGAAAAAAAGAAGAAAATAATAGATATGTAAGTTTCTATAAAGGTTGTTTTTATAATTTTATTTTCTTTTTAATTTAAATTTCTTTATAATTTAAATATATATCTGTGTAACATTTTTTATGCCTAATGTCAGTAGAGGGAGTCATATGCCCTGGAAGCAGATTGTAAACTTCCATGTATGTGGTGGAAATTGAATCTAGATCCTCTGTAAGAGTTTCTGTTTATATTAAAAGAATAATTCCTTATTTCTCCTGTGTTAAGTGTTTAGAAGTTAAGGTTTCTAGCTATAAGTAAGAGTAAGTCCCTGTTTCATAATTTTGATATAAACTGCAAAATTTGTTTTTCAACCTACACAAACTTGTAACCCCAATCACATGATGCATATCCTTACCTTTGTTTTTTTCCCTTTCATTGTGAGATGACAGATGGCAAGCCAGTCCTGAGTGTATCCCAAAATACAGCTTTCTTTAATTGGACAACAAATTTAGTCTTTTACCTCACTATTCTCAGGCGTAATGATCCTACCTGGCAAATCCTGGCTATCTCTGTTATATTAACATAAACAAGTCACCAATATGACTGCCATTCCTTTTGACTTTTACTTAAAGACTGCTAGTTTCGGATTTTAGCTCAGTGTATTTTATGAACTATGATTATTTCATAAAATAGTAAATTCAAATATCCTCAGTTTTAATGAATGTGGCCTCACTTAAAATAAAGTCCTTACAGATGACCAAGATAAGATGAGATTCTTTGCCATGGGTACTAATGAAATGTGGTTCACATTGTAAGGAAGAGAAATTTGAGGTTCAAATACTCCCATGATTAGAGGGATGAAGCTGTAATGAGATGGAGACACAGGGAAGATATTATATGAAGATGGAAATAGGAGAGAGGCAGGGAACATGTTTGACTTAACAGTTATCAGGAATCAAATGAACAAAGGAACAAATAAACAAACAAAAAACAACAAAAACCCACAATTGTTGACATCTTGATTTTTTTTTTAATTTCCCCCTCAAAACTGTCTGTCAGGTTAAAAAGTTTCTATTGTTTGAAGGCAGTTCGGGATATTGTATTATAGCATCCCTAGAAAATTAATACACTATTTGGAGGGCAGAAGATAATAAATAAATATTATACTATGATTCTGTCTTGAGAAAAACATTTTTGTAAGTCAATCAAAAAGATGTGCATATTCAGCTAAATTCCATTAGGAGAAGAAAATTAATTTACTTCCAGCCAACTATTTAGAAATATAGGAGGCATGTTTTATAGCCAGAAAGGTGCATCACATCTCGATATCTGGAGTTTAAAGTGGTTATAAAATATCATATGTGGGTACTAGAAATAGAAGCTGGGTTAACTGTAGAACCATTTCTCTGGCCCCATAATCTACAACTTTAGAAATTTCATCTCTCTTAGTTTCATTGCTGTGATGAGGCACCATGCCCAAAGCAATTTATAGGTAGGATTTACACTTTCAGAGGCTTAGAGTGAGTGACCATCATGGTAGGGAGCAGAGCAGTAGGCATGCAGTCATGATGCTTTGTGAATAGCTGATATCTTACCTCTTGTTCCACAAGAAAAAAAGGTAGAGAACATTTACCTGTAATAATATGGGCTTTTGAAACCTCCAGCTTGGCCTTGCTTGGTCCTTTAGGCTGGGGCAAACAACTGGCTGGTGTGCTCAGTGAAGACACCTTATCCTGAACCTTCCTAGAGCAGCTGAGCAGCGGAGGTACCACTGTACTCAGAGCAGCTGAGGAACCACTTCACTCAAAACAGCTGAGAAACCAAAGCACTCAGAGCAGCAGGATTTCAGGATCTCAGAGGAAGCCTGAGTCCCAGGAGCTCTTCCAACCAGGAGCTCAGGATCACAGGATCACAGAGACATCTGAATTCTGAGGAGTTCTGACACAAGAAGATAACTGGAAAGAGAGTCTCCAGTCAGAGACAGTGAGTGCAGGTAGCACTAGAATTAACCAAATGGTGAAAGTCAAGTGCAACAATATAAACAAAAGAAACCAAAGTTAACTGGTATCATCAGAATTCATGTATCCTAACATAGCAAGTCTTGAACATCCCACAATACCAGAAAAATGATTCAAATTTAAAATCACTTCTCATGAGGATAATAGAGGACATTAAGAAGGACATTATCAATTCCCTTAAAAAAAATACAGGAGAACACAGGTAAACAGGTAGAAGCCCTTAAAGTGGAAACATAAATGTCTCTTAAAGAATTGCAAAAAAAAAAAAAAAAAAAAAAAAAACATAACCAAACTGGTGAAAGAATTAAACAAAACCATCCAGAATCTAAAAGTGGAAGTAGAAACAATTGGAGAAATCTCAAAGGAGGACTATCCTGGAGATAGAAAACCTAGGAAAGAAATCAGGAGTCATAGATGCAAGCATCACCAACATAGTACAAGAGACAGAAGAGAGAATCTCATGTGCAGAAGGTACCATGGAAAACATTGACACAACTGTCAAAGAAAATGCAAAAGGCAAAAAGCTCCTAACCCAAAACATCCAGGAAATCCAGGACACAATGAGAAGACCAAACCTAAGGATAATAGGTATAGATGAGAGTAAAGATTCCCAACTTAAAGGGCCAGTAAATATCATCAACAAAATTACACAGGAAAACTTTCCTAACCTAAAAAAAGAAGTGCCTATGAACATAAATGAAGCCTACAGAACTCCAAATAAACTAGGCCAGAAAAGAAATTCCTTCCATCACATAATAATCAATATATCAAATGCACAAAACTAAGAAAAAATACTAAAAGGAGTAAGGGAAAAGGTAAAGTAACATATAAAGGCAGACTTATAAGAATTACACCAGACTTCTCACCAGAGACTATAAAAGCCAGAAAATCATGGACAGATGTCATACAGAACCTAAGAAAACACAAATACCAGCCCACATTATTTTATGCAGCAAAACTCTCAATCACTATAGATGGGGAAACTGAGATATTACATGACAAAACCAAATTTACACAATATCTTCCCACAAATCCAACCCTACAAAGAATAATAGATGGAAAACTCCAACACAAGGAGAGAAACTACAATATGAATAAAGCAAGAAAGTAATCTTCCAAGAAACCCAAAAGAAGATAGCTACACAAACATAATTATACCTCTAATAACTAAAAAAACAGGAAGCAACAATCATTTTTCTTTAATATCTCCGAACATCAGTAGACTCAATTCTCCAATAAAAAGACATAGATTAACAGACTGGACACATAAACAGGACCCAGAATTTTGCTGCATACAGGAAATTCACCTCCTTGGCAAAGACAGACACTACCTTGGAGTAAAGGACTGGAAAACAATTTTCCAAGCAAATGGTCCCAAGAAACAAGCTGGAGTAGCCATTCTAATATCAAAGAAAATTGATTTTCAACCAAAAGTAATCAAAAAAAGATAAGAAAGGATACTTCATACTAGTCAAAGAAAAAATCTACCAAGATGAACTCTCAATTCTGAACATCTGTGCTCCAAATGCAAGGGCACCCACATTCATAAATGTAACTATACTAAAACTCAAAGCACACATTGCAACTCACACAATAATAGTGGGGTATTTCAATACCCCATCTTAGAAATGGACAGATCATGGAAACAGAAACTAAACAGAGCACAGTGGAATTAACAGGAGTTATGAACCAAATAGATTTAAGGAATATCTATAGAACATTTTATCCTAAAACAAAAGAATATACTTTTTTCTCACCACCTCATGATACCTTTGCCAAAATAGACCATATATTTGGTCACAAAGCAGACCTCAACAGATACAAAAATATTGAAATAATCCCTTTCATCCTATCAGATCACCATGTACTAAGGCTGGTCTTCAGTAATGATAAAATCAATGGAAAGCCCACATACACATGGAATTTGCTGGCAGACAGGTCCTCTACTGAGAGAAATTGTAGGCTGCTACAGTCAAAGCCAAATAAATAAGTCTCTGTTGTGGAACAGTTACTGATTTAAGTATAAAGTTAAAGTATAGGGATTATTTGCTTTTAGGAAAAATTTATAAACAGATTTGTCTAACTCACCTGGGAATTATTGCCCACAGTTTAGAAGTTAGATAGGGAAAATTGTGTATAAGTGAAATCTGCTTTGGTGTACAGAGCCAAACAGACAGATGGTATAAATAAAAAACTGTTCTAGGCAGAGGGCTGATCAGAAAGAGAGTGTAAATCAGGTGTATTTAGATGATATAAAGCTATATTGCCTCACAGAAGACTCGGGTTCTGTCAAAGTGGGCCCCACGGGAATTCTGGGTTCATTTACTGTTTGGTAAAATAGGAAAGGGAGAAGGGTGTAATTTTCAGTTTTACGGTTATATTTTTCCTCTAGGAAAGAGGTCAAGATAAAGGTTTTTCTGGTTATTGGCTCAAGGATATTTTGTTTAGGGAAAAAGATTTTGTCTGTGTATTTTCAGAAGAGACGATTAAGATATTTCTGTCTTCCAGAATTATATGGATTAGACATGACAGAGGCAGGTCACCAGAAGATTAGATTCCAGAATTCAAACAAAAAATTTTCTTGATGCTAAAATTTCTTTTGAGAATTGTATATTGCAGAATACAGTCTTGGTGAATCTACTCATCAAGCAAGCTGAGCAGACCTGCTCGAACCTCTAATGTCCTGGAATTTCAGCTGGATGCAGTGAAGACACAGACATTGGAGGCTTATCAATCTACCCTTCCCACTGCCCCTCTTCTAATATCTCAATGCCCAAGTTCAGCTTAAAGAAGTTAATGAAGAATCGGCACTCCTATTCCCTGGCCTTGGGAACTGAGGTGGTTAATATTGGGCTGTCTTTCTAGGGAAAAGCAGGGATTTTGTTGGAACAGGGAGGAATAGCTATTATTTATTGCATAGTCATAACCTATTGGTAGAAATCTGTATAATTGTTATTAAACTAAGGTTATATTTCTTAAATGATACAAATTTTACTTTGATTTCAAAGTTAAGATTTTCATTGGTATGAGTTTCTTATTAATAGAAAAGTGAGATTAATATTGTTACTCTCATAGGCATTGTACCTATATAACACATTTAGGAATACAAGTCTTAGACCCAGTCCTTCTTTAAATTTTTTAACTGATTTGAGATGGTTAGCCTGTGAGTTAAGGGCCTATAGCAAATTCATGGCTCTGAGTTTATTGTTAGGGTGTTTTCTATATTTTATTTAGAAATAGCTGAGAGGAGTTAACAGACAACAATCCAGATTGCCTTACATGGACAAGGAAGACCAAAGTGTGGGTTCTTTGGCCCTTCTTAGAATGGGTAACAAAATACTCTTGGGAACAAATATGGAGACAAAGTGTGGGACAGAAACTGAAGGAGGGGCCATCCAGAGACTAGGTATCTATCCCTTGTGCAGTCACCAAAGGTAGATGCTGATGTGGATGCCAGGAAGTGCATGCTGACAGGAGCCTGATATAGCTGTCTCCTTAGAGGTCTGCCAGAGCCTGACATATACAGAGGCAGATGCTCATGAAGGAACTGAAGGGGTTTGTGGCTCCATGGGGAGAGCAACAATACCAGCCACCCAGAGCTCCCAGGGTCTAAACCACCAGCCTGGGAGCACATAGGGAAGAGATCCATGACTCTATCTGTAAATGTTGGAGAGGATGACATTGTCAGGCATAGGTGGGTGAGGAAGTCCTTGGTCCAGTGAAGGCTGGACTCCCAGTGTAGGGGAATTCGAGGGTGGGGAGGTGGGAGTGGGAGGATGGGTGGGCACATATCCTCATAGAAGCAGGAGGAGAGGGGGATGGGATAGGAGGTTTCTGGGTGGAGGAAAATGGTGAAAGGGTTATGTCTGAAATGTAAATAAAATATCCAATAAAAAATTTTAAAAAAGAAAAAGAAAAGAAAAAAAAAAGAATAAGGCTTGTAAATGGTAAATCAGATGATATATCTGAGAGAGGACTATGACTTGCCCAATAATATAGTGAGAAACTCATAGAAATGGGATGAAAGCAAAGCACGACTTCATATATATGTGAATAGGAACATGTAGTAATGGTTAAGTATGAGAGGCAGCATCTGGTGTTCTGTTGCAGTGCTAGTGTTGAGACTGAGGAATTAAGCCTAGGAAAAGTAAAGGAGAGGAGAAGGCCTGAGGGCAGCCTGTCTGAGGAGAAGGCCTGAGGGCAGCCTGTCTGGTTTTCTGTGGTTTAGTGGAGTTCACATTACTTTTGGTACAGTAGTTTACAGCAAGGTGACAAACTTTTCCCAGGGTGCCAGCTAGCAGATTCTTGTTTGCTTAATTTTGTTTTGTTTTGCCAGTGACTTTAATGGTGACATGATATGAAATGAACATAGAGATTTTTTTTTTTTTCTGAAAACTTCTGCCTACTATGCAATCACTGTATACACTTTAGGTGCTCAAACCCCAGCCCTATCTGTTACCAATTTTCTATTCTTCTTGATTTTTCCGTATTTTAAAACATTCTCTCCCTATTTATTTACAAGGATATTGGTCTTTATTGCTGTGGAGATGTGTTGAGCATTATTTGTATATTTTGTCTTATTTTAATTTATTTCTCTCTTACTCTTTCATTGTCATAGGGAAATAATGTGTAGAAAATGTGATTCTGAGAGCAAAGCATGGGTGTTTGTACTTAATTGGGAGAGACTGTTTCTTCAGGTAAGCTCCTTGCAGAAGATCTTTCTGGAACCTCTAATAGCTGGTTCTCTTAGTGAAAACCTTTGTATAAAGCTTATTTAGGTATGTAGTGATTACCTTAAGTGTATTAGTTGGGAGAACTACCAGCCATCATTGCTCAAACAGGAGGTTCTATCTTTCAAGAGATGTTTGGAAACTCTTTGAAAAGACACAGGAACTGAAACCCGTGGTTTCCTACTGTCTTCTAGCTGATTCAGAATGTTTTTTTGTTTTTGTTTTTGTTTTTGTTTTTTTTTAAAAAAAAAAAAAACAATCCACAGCACAACAGATGGAGAAGTATGTGAGAACAACAACAACAAAAATGTTTTTAATCTTTTTTTCACTTTATATCCTACTCACTATCCCCTTCCAGTCACCCCCTCCCACAACCCCCAATCACCTGCCATCTCCCCAGCAGGATCCTCTAATGAAAGCATGACAGGTTTTACACAAAAGAAAAGTGTCAGGTTGTTTAAAAATAGCCTTTGAGACAAAACAATAGGAACTAGAACTGCATGAATCTACCTGGGCTTCTGAACCTTCTTTCATGCTGGCCTGTCTTTAAGATTTACTTTACTGATAAATGGATTCAGAAAAATGGTATTTTGTGCAGATCTTTTCTTCACCTTTGTGTAATCATCCCAAATAAGGACAATACTGGTATGGCAGGAATGATCCTCATTAGAAATTTGAAGGGGGTGGGGGACGTTGCTTCTTTCTCATGCTAATTATGTCTGCTTGAATGGAGTCCTAGATTGTACAAAGCCACAGCATCTGTTTACTCTGTCTCTTCAGCTCAGTTCACAGGGCCCTGAAGATGATAATGGATAGATATACCAGCTTGAGTCTTTAACATTCATTCTCTTTGCTTTTAAAGGGGATTTTTCAAACAAGTGAACTCCTGAAACTTCATGCCAAGTTCTACCTCACTGATTCATTGGCAACTCTTTTTCAACTGTTTATGTGCTGAAGTTGGCAGCAGCAACATAACAAGTCATCTGTTTTTTTTGCTGACCTCCTTTTGGCTGATAAGACTTCTAGACCTCAGAAGTATTTTCTTCACTTTATGTACTTTCACTTTGAGAATTGGTGAGATCTGAGTTTTTAGTCTAATTTCCAATGTCTAACATTTTAATTTATAAAAGACATCATAAAGGAACTGCAAAACTATATGTATATGAGCTAGGATTGTCCACAAATAACTGCCAGAACTTAAATACTTATGCTAAGATTCCATTCTGAAAAACATATGTATTTGACATAGATTAGTTTGCTTTATAATTTTTTCTTTTTAGTGCATTGAGACCCCAGGCTTTCTATGTAGCCCAGGCTGGCCTCAAGCTCATGATCCTACTGCCTCAATTTCACGAGTGCTTGGATTACAGTAATGTGCCATTGGGCCTGGCTAGACTTATCACTCATTAAGAATCTTTTAAGGTAACCACTTAACCAGATATAATACTCAATGGCTGTTATAAGCTTCTGTGATGTGAAATGAGTGATTTCTAATTTATAAAGTTTTGAGAATAAAAAACCTATTCCTTTCTATTCAAACACCATTTACTGACTTACAAATACTGTAAAAAAAAACAAAACCACTCTATTTATATCAGTTCTTATAAACACAAGCATGGACATACTGAATATCTGAACACATGAACCTTGTTTTGGCTCTGTAGTTAATATTTTGATTATGTAGTTATAGGATGCAATCGAAGTACTTAGTGGTCATAGTTTTCTTAATATGTTGTCATTGTTCCATGTTAGCTATTCATATTTTTATTTTCTGGAAGAAACTGAGTCTCAGAGGAAAAAAAATAAATGTCTTCTATAGAATCACATAGGGAAGAATCAGAAAAACTCAGAAAATAGTATCAACATCTATTTAATTTAATCTGTTGCTTCTTCCATTATGTACTCCTTTTAGCATCCCCTGTAATTAGAGGCTAGCCCATTTCTAGTACAAACCATGATTTTACTAAAATTCCAACTATGGCTTCCAGAGAAGTCTACATTTCTGATGAAATCAATCTACCATACAGAAGATAACCTGACCAGAGACAGTCTGTGTGAAGTGGTGATGACTGACTAAATGAGGCTGCCAGATGATGTAAAATAAAAAAAAAAATACCCAGCCCAATTTGATTTTCACATGAAATGAGTAATTTGTAAATACTAGTACGGCTTATTTGGTATTTAGGGCATAATTGTAAAGAATTGTTCCCTCTGTGAGAAATTAACCTTAACTGGACAGTCTATATATTGGTTTGCAAAATCAAGCAAGCCTTTGAATAACAGTTATAGTAAGAAATTTGTTATGTTGGAGATGGAATTTAGGCTTCCACACATTACTAGCCAAGCTCACTATCATTGACCTACAGCACCAACCATTGTTAGTATTTCTGATTTTAGAGTACTACTTAGTTGTGGTTCCATTAAACTACTTATAAAAGCAACCAAGAACACTTGGAGTGATTTTTCAGTGTTTTAGAGTATGTGTTTCCCTTTGAGAGGACCTGAATCGCAGCCCCCATATCATATGACTCACAACTTCACATAATTCTGTCTGAGAAGATGTAGAATCTGAATCTTTCTTCTGATCACTGTCATCACTCCCCTGCTACTTCCTTCTACCCCCATACATGTCATCTGCATACAAGACATTCATGTATATATATGGATCATCTTAGATTGTCTTAATTGTTTTAGATTATTTTATATTATGTGCATGAATGCTTGTCTGACATATATGTATATGCACCAAGTGTGTGTTTGATGCTGTCTGTGATCTTTAGAGCCCATCAGATCTTTTAAAATTAGAGGTACAGATGGTTGTGAGCCACTATGTGTGTGTGTGTGTGTGTGTGTGTGTGTGTGTGTGTGTGTGTGTGT